>JAXCLO010000001.1:12482289-12496904 GCA_035583995.1 Arremon aurantiirostris | reverse complement strand
TGCTGGAGCCAGCCCAGAGGAGGCACCAGGGGCATCAGAGGGATGGAGCAGCTCTGCTGGGAGGAAAGGCTGGGAGAGCTGGGATTGTTCAGTGAGATAATTGTGGCCTTTCAGTGCCTGAAGGGAGCCCACAGGAAATATGGAGAGAGACTATTTACAAAGGCTTGGGATGACAGGACAAGGGGGAATGGCATAAAACTGAAAAAGAGTAGGTTTAGATGAGACATCAGGAAGAAATTCTTGACTGTGGGGGTGGTGAAACACTGGAACAGTTTGCTCAGAGAAGCTGCGGCTGTCCCATGCCTGGAAGTGTTCAATGCCGGGTTGGATGGAGCTCTGAGCAACCTGGGATAGTGGAAGGTATCTCTGTCCATGGCAGGGGATTGTAATCAGATAATCTTTAAGCTCTCTTACAACCAAGGCTGTTCTATTATTTTTTGATTCTATGAAATAATGACTTTGGGAATTACAGTTTTAAGAATGTGCGGTCATATTTGTAAGATTGCAAGTGCTCTGCTTTAATTTTGTTGATAAATTGTTCTTGAGCTAAAACCAGTCATTTTCTAAGGACAGAAATACTACTTTTCTTCTCTTATAATGCATGGGACAAGAAGTTGTATTGCTCTTTGTCTATTCATTCAGCAAGGTTCTCCTTTCACTGCCCTTTCTCCTCATGACACAGCTGTGTCAGCTGTCATCTCTCCTCAAATGACACAAGTGAACCTCCTCATAGACTCAGTGAGATGGGGGATTATCCATCAACCAAAGTAAAAGATGTGTAGGTCAGTACAGACTGAAGAAGAATAGATAAGGTAGCAGTGACAGCTGTGATTTGGATATGTGTGAGAAATGACACTGAGGAGCACAAAAAGCATCGACAGCCTGTGAGGCTCTCTGCAGTAGCCCACCACTCCCCTGTGGCACTGCAGGAGATACTGTCAGTCAAGCTATCTGAAAATCTTATCCCTCTCAGATCCTGAACATTGACAAAGCAGGATTTTCTTAGTGTAATCTGTGTGAGAGGGCAGGACCTGAAATGATGATAGCCATGTCTGGCAGGGTGCCCTCACTTGGACCCAGTAGCTTCTATGGGCATGGGAGAATCAGGGCTTTTTTTAATCTGAGGCCAGCAAGCCAATCAAATCTGGTATGTTCAAATTAAGCTTTAAATTCATATACAAATTGCCAGATGCACTATCCAAGATTAAAGGTCTCTTTGGAGTAAGTATATAAACACCCATCATCTGCTTTTTTGGCACTGACAAATCAACTTTTAAATGTATTTTTTTTTCCCCTGTAAGTTTATTTTTTGTATTTTGACCAGGAGATCACAGAAGTTTGAGGTATTTCCCTTGAGGAATCACCTTGAAATATTTAAAAATCTTTACTTACTCCCTCAGAAACCCATGCTACTGTAAGAACATTTCTTGTTACACTACTGCTTCAGGCTTTTAGCTTATTTTTAGGAAGGCATTTTATGGTTATTACTCATTCTCTGTTTCTGAGTTAGAAGAAACCTAAAAGATGTATTTTTAAAAGCCTTTTCAGGTTTTGTTGATATGCTGGACATATAAGTGCAATGAAACCATGACTGTGTTCATAATTTGTGCTAATAATTGACTATGGTTGAGACATCTCGGTGAAGAACTTTCCTTCTGCACACAATCAGAGAAAAACTATCTGGACATTTGTTTAAGAGACAATGATGCAGTTAGACAACCATTTCTGTCTATCTAAGGTTTAGATTTTGATTTTGCTTCTCTCTTCCTTTTCTGCAACTGTCAGACTACCTCACTAAACCTTGTAGTAGGTTATGCCTAATAAAGGTATGGGGAATGTATGGGAAGATGGCTATGATAAACTTTTTGTCACATCTTCTAAAGTTCCCAGTTTGAAAAGCATGTGCAGTCATCCCCAAACCATCACTGCCAAGATGCATAGACAAATGATGAAAAATTTTACCCTAAATTACTTACTTTAAAATCAGGTCTTCTCAACCATGTGTACAGATTGATATTAGATGCAATTTTTAACAAGTCTGAAAAATACATAAATAGCATTCCCATTGTTAAAATTAACATTTTGAATCCTGATCCTTCCTTAGTCAATCTTGTCTTGTGACCCTTCAGAAAAAAAAGCATTTTTATTAATGTGATGCATTTCTTCAGCCTTATTCTAGTCCTCCAATCCTTATTCAGGCCCACCTCAGTGGCATCTAAAGGATTGTGCATTTCCATGAAAGAAGTGTTGCTTCCATGACACCCATATGAGGAAAATCAGAGTTTTTCTACAACCCAGACTTGTTTAATGAAATATCTAAACACCTTTTATTTCAAAAATTGTTCAGCTGGAATTAGCATCCTGGCCATCATGATTCTTGGAGAATACCCATGGGATAGGAGTGTTCTCTCTATATATAGATATATAGACATATTTTTTCATTTATAAGGGGGTAGTTTGTTCTCTTCTTTGACAAATCATAGAATTATAGAATGGTCTGGGTTGAAACAGACCTTAAAAGTCATCTCATTCCAAGCTCCCTGATGCGGGCAGGGAGATCTTCCACTAGACTAGGTTGTTCAGAGCTCCATTCTACCTGGCCATGTACATTTCCAGGGATGGGGAATGCAACACGTTTTTGGGCAACCTGTGGCAGGACTTCACTGTAATCAACATAAAGAATTTGTTCCTAACATCTAGGTAAACCTACTGTCTTTCAGTGTGGCATGATTGGATATGTTATGATACTGTCTATGTTGGAGAAAAATTGCTCATGGCCAACAGACATTCAAATTGTCCAACCTCTGATGTGGTACAACACCAAGCAATTTAACTCAGAACACAATTCTAATGAAAGTTTCTGAGATGGTATTTTTGACCTCTTTTTCCCCTGTTTTCATTAAATGTAATCATTAATATGGTAAGAAAAAAAATCCCAGACAATCACCCTTTTAAATGCTTGGCTTGTCTCTGATGTCTTGCTCTAGGCAGTAGCTGAAAAATTAAAGCACAAGGTCTTCTGAGGAATTTTGATTTGTAATGACTTCTGTGAATAGGTAATGTGAGTTTACATAGAATATTGAAATCCCTTCAGAACTTGGTCTGTTAAAACAAAGGTGGGAAAAACCCCTAAGAATTGGCACAAGTAAAGGGCTTACAAAAAAAGATTGCGTTCCCTTCTCTATAATGTGGAAGCTATTTAGCATATTTTATATTCAACTAAACCACAATGGCTGTGATTTTTTGGCTGGGCTTTTTGTATGTTTGATTTTGGTTTTGCTTTTTATGTTTGTACTAGTCTCTGTCAGCAACCCATAAGCTTAGTTTTCTTACATGGATGTAAGATTTTGAATGAAAATTGATTTGAATGAACTTTTGGAATATATGAATGTGCCTACTGAACACTGTTATGTTTTAGAAGAGCAGAAAGAGTAGACTGGGAATGAGAAGGCTTAAGGGAAAAGAATAGTCAACTTACTATTTTCCACTTGTATAAAGACATCTGGATGGATTCCTCTGTCAAACCTTCTCTGTCAAATAAAGTCCTTCCAAAATTTATTACAAAAACTACAGTTTTTACAGGTGGAGCTATCTATGGACTCATAATATAAGATCACAGATGACTATGGTGCACTTTTTAAAGAGATACATCTCATCCTGGCTAACTATTCCCTGTAGGAAGTGCATTGGTGCATTCAAGAGAAAGTTTGAGTTTGGCTCAAGCTGTTTTGTTAACCAGGATTTTTTTACTTTTTGGATCATCTGTTGCCCTTTGTGTGACTTAAGATTCTGTTCACTGATCAGTGTTTATGTGTAGCCGTTCCTCAGCAGATGTCTTGGACTCTAAGGTCCCCCCTGAGTACAGTATTTGTTTGCATGTGCAACCATTCCCAATTGCAGAAGTAAACTTGCTCTGAAATATGAGGCAAATCAACACTAACTCCACCTGTGCACACTAAGAAAACATTGCACTCATTCTGCATGAAAAAAAACAAGTTAACCAAATGGCACAAAGAAAGATGAGTGACAAGCAAGATTATTTTTCTTCAGAAGAATATATCTATAAGGAATGAGAAATTTGATGTTTTTCTCAATTTAATGTCCTTTTTTTTTTTTAATCAATAAAAAGGCTGCACCAGTTTAGGAAAAAGGCAACAACATGAGCATGATGCATCAGTCTTGTGAGCATAAGCTTTATACAGTAAAGGATCTTCAGCTCACTTCTGCAGTTCCCAGAGAAATATGTACTAACTTATAATTTCATTAGTTTTAACTCTGAGTTTCTTTAGCATTTACCAGCCTAGACAAAGAAATTAATTATTTGAGGGGTTTTTTTTTGTGACCAAGTTAAGAGAAAATTAAAGAAATGGAGAACTGCAACTAATTCTCTGTGTTGTAATGGATTTATGGGGTTCTAATTTCATGCAAACACAAAATGTGGGAAGGTGAGAAACCTATGTAGTTTTCCAACTGTTATTCATCCAGGCAAACAAATTGACCATGAATTTGTTGGTAGCTGAGCTTTGAAATGGTACAAAACCAGAGCACAGGTACATATTATTTTAATGAACAGTGATGTGTGAAACAAATTATAGCCTTGTCAACAAGATAATAGTGAATTATATTGCAGCCATGGTAATGGGAAGCTATAGCAAACATGCTGAATGTAGTTTCCAAAAGCTGCTTGGGTTTGTCAATTACAATATTGCTCTGTGAAAACTGTAAAATGAAGAAACTCCACAAGTGCTCATTAATCAGGCATAAAAAATAAGATTCAACACAATATTCATGCACTCTTGAGTTTTCTGTGAATACAAGGCAAGTCTTTGGCTGACTTCTGCTTGTTTTCAATAATTGCTCACCCAATTCTTTCTATGATATATATTTCTAATAATTATTTTTTTGTGAATATATGGAAACAGGATGGAAATATCTAAACGAAAAAAATTAGGAATATCATTGCCTAATTTGGAAATTTCTTTATTTTACTTTTTAAAAGATTTGCTTAGTAATCCTGGTAATTCCTTTTGAGAACAATAATATTAAAACATAAAGCTATTGCTTTATCAGAGAGTTCTAAAATATCCTGAGGTGGAAGGGGCCCATCAGGATCATCAATGTCTGACTCCTGGCCCTGTGCAGGACAGCCCCAGGAATCCCATCATGTGCCTGAGAGTGTTGTCCAAATGCTTCTTGAGCTCTGTCAGATTTGGTGCTGTGAGCACTTCCCTGGGGAGCCTTTTCCATTGCCCAGCCACTCTCTGGGTGAAAAACCTTTTCTTGATACCCATTTCCAGCCTACACCTTCCTTGACACAGCTTCACAGAGTTCCCTTGTGTCCTGTCACTGGCCACCAGGGAAGAGATCAGTGTCTGCCCCTCCTCTTCCCCTTGTGAGGATGCTGCCAACACCAATGAGGTCTCCTCTCAGTCTCCTCTCCTCCAGGCTGAACACCTCCAGCTCCCTCAGCTGTTCTTTGTATATCTTCCCAATACTCTTCTCACCACCTCTGTGTCCCTCCTCTAACAGCTTTATATCTTTCAGTATCGTACCTGAAATTGCCCCCAGGACTTGAGGTGAGGCCACCCCAGAGCAGAGCAGAATGGGACAATGCCCTCCCTTGCCCAGCTGGTGAAGCTGTGCCTGATGCACCCCTTAATACAATTGCTCTCCTGGCTGTCAGAGCACATTCCTGTCTTACTGGTACAGTCGTAACCTGGAAAGAGCAAAAATACAGGATTGAACATCAGAGAGACTCAATTGACTCATCTTTGTAAGATGATGATTTGGTTCTTTACTCAGTTGATTCAGTGATGTAGTGCCTTCAGACTTTATATTACCAACCCTCCTCTTTAAAATTATAGTCCTGAAAACCTGCTTGATCATATTTATTCAGAAATGCTTTGTAAAGGAGCATAGATTTAGACAAGCTTTTGAAAGTAGAAATAGGAAAAGCTCCCCTCCTGTCTACACCCAGGAAAAAACTGCACACTTAGGTTATCTATTGACAGAACAGATAAACAGATCTCTCCCCAATTGTTATATATGCAGCTCTGTTTTATTCTTGGAAAAATAAATTATGGTAGATACTGAGAATGCTAACCTTTAATAAAATATTAGGTATAGGCAGCTTATTGAAACACATTTGGTTATGAGTGGATTTTTATAACTGCTTAGAATTTATATATTTTAATTTCTTATGCTGTCACACCCTCTTAAAATGATTATTTTGAAGCATTCACTTTTATGTTAGCCATGGCCTACTTTCTGTTGAGTACTTTGGGTGTACATATCTGGTGCCTATTTCACAAACCTTATTCTCACAGAATAATAGACGTTATCTAGATGCTTTCAACAAAGCTTTTCCACTTTGCTTTACTCGGCCTAGTGAATAAAAGATTTTATTATATTTTTCAGGGAGATGAGTGAGGTGGGGGAGGAAGGACTTATTAGGGAATTCATACTGTTCTTCAGTGAGATAATTATTCTCTATAATTCTTGGGTGGTTTTCTTCATTGGACCATTAAATATCTTCTGTACTGTGGTGGAAGAAAAGAAACAGTAACAGAATCATCAATGTGCTGCACTGGGTACGAACAGGAACATAAATAATAAAACCTTAGTAGCTGCTACAATGGGGATTTGAAACACATTGAGGAACCTGCAATCCCTCTTGTTAGTAAGGAAATACAGAAGTCTTGATGTTTAAAACAGTGACTGTGTGTCACATCCAGGCACACTCTGCAATACAGGGGTGTACAGGGTAGTGCTTAAGAAGATGAACAGGGATATAATCACTAACAATACTGAAGAGGGCTGGCACTTTGTTTTGCCAGTTGCTGTTAAAATAATAGCACATTTATTGTCCCAAAGACCTGCTCTAATGTAGGCACAAGTTTGCAGTTAACTAAGCTGAGAACAAGACTTGGTGCATTGGATAAGTGAGGTTTCTGTATAGAAAGCTCAGCAGGCTTAAGAGAAATCCAACAGGCTTTCTGAGGCTGTGCCATCATTACAATTTCTGAATTTTCAGGTTTCCCTCTCCTCCTCCCTTTGCTGAAATAAGACACCTGATGGTCTGGCTCTCTCCTTGGAGACTCTCTTGGCTGCCTTTGTTCACACTCTGGCGCCACTTCCATTGAATACCTCTGCTGAAACTGCATTTCCACTTCTTGCGTATGCCTTGTATCAGCTGAAGCCTCTCTTCTCCTCTCTGATGCCTTCATACACTGTCTCCTCTCACACTCTACTCTTGAATGCTTTTTCTGGGCTTGGAGCACAGCCACAAATCAAACCTAAAGCAAGCAAGGCAGTTGCCATGAATAACAAAGGAGTTTGCAGCATGACCTAAAGCATATTGAATAATATCTTTGGATCAGAAGTTCCTCCTGGATTACTGCTTTAACAGTAGACTGATTTCCTGAAAAAGCAGAAGCTGCCTTCAGCAAGACCCCATAGAGGGTAAATAGCAATTTTAATTTTATCTCAATTTTTATCAGGTGAATGTTAATTTAGTTTCATAGCTTTTCCTAGTCCTCACAGCACCAATCAATGACGATTTAGAAGCATTAAGGTGAATGTAGATGAGGACAAAAAAAGGAAAGCAAGTGGCATGTAATAAAGAAGCTGTGAGTTGGCCCGATTCAAACCAGTTTGAGTTTTTCAGTGTATGGGGACAGTTGGTTATGGAGTTGTTAGGAGCAGTGTGTAACACAGCAGGGGTAGGTCAGAGACAACCGCACACCTGATGTTCATGTGGTTTATTGGTTGAATTCCTCTTTACAGGTGGGGTTTGCCTGGATAACTCACTCCTCTGATCTTTGACACCGCCCAGTTCCCAACCCGTGAGATATCTGCTGCTCAGGATGAATTGTGATTGGTTGAGGTTCCTGTCAATCAACCCGAGGGCTGGTTTATAGAACTGACGGGGTTTCTTAGCCAAATTAATTGCCCAGTGCAAGCCAGCTTGTACTGCGGCTGAGGTGCTACTTTTTTAGTTCACAGTAAAAATGGAGCTGTGAATGCTGTGACTTCTTTTGTAAGAAAGAAGATTTTAAAAACATACAGAGAGTGGCACATTTGATCTATTCACCAGAATTGCAAACACACAAATCTCTTGGCACATATTTTCCAGAGGGTTTTTTTGATTGAGGCAGTTACGTAATTTCAAACAGAGATGAGAGAATTTCTGAACTGCAAGAAAGCTTTATTTCTGTATTATTTTAAATCCACAGATGAGCTGTCAGAATGAAAAAAAAATGTACTCTTCAAAAGAGCATGCATTTGATGAATTTGGGACTAAAAAGGAAGAAAACTTTTTTTTAATAAATTTGACATTATAGCAGAATAACTTTAACTTGCACACAAATTTTCCGTATGTCTCAGTTTGAAAGACAGGTGTCTGCTAAGGAAGGCAGGAGCCTCCTTTGGAATGGAAAATATAAACCCCTTCCCTCTGAATTATTGTAATTTTGTAATTACAGTGCAGCGAAAAGCTCGGAGCAGTGCTGAAGAAACATCAGGGGCAGTGCAGCAGCAGCCCAGCTCTGAGCAAGGCAGAGAGGGGCAGGCTCAGGATCCCAGACACCTAAGCAGACAGCGATAGATCCCTTTTTTGAGTGGGCTAGGTGTTAATAAGGTCTCAGTTCAGTGGCTGCTCTCACAGGCAGAGGCTTACCCCATGGCAGAAGAAGCAGCACCAGGCAGAGTTTTGGTGGCTTCAGTGAATTCCCTTCCTCAAACAGAAGCTTTGACCGTCCTCTCTGAAGCCAAGAGAAAGAGAGCTGCCTCAGCCCCATCCATTACCCAGCCAATTCTTCTGGTATCTCTGCCTCTCAAAGTGAAATTCCCAAATAAGAGAAGTGCAACCAGATGCCCTCCTACCCTGAGCTTGGCCACTTCTTTTGTTTTTCTTAGGTACTCAGTCGTTAGTGTTTCCTAACAACTCTTGGGGAAAAGTTCTATACGTAAACAGAAGCAAAAGGAAAGAAACCTAACCTCCAACACCTTAATTGATGATATCTATGATAGATTTTATGTTTTAAAATTTGTTTTGAGTTTTTAAAATTTTGTTTGAAATGAAGAGTGGGTCTATGAAACTATTGATCTTGAAACCCTAACTTAGCTTGCAGTAATTGTGCTAGTGAGATACTAGGAAAAGATCACAAGATCTGTTCCTTGAAACAGTGGCAAAAAATGTAAGGAAATTACATGCAGATCTGAAGCCTTTTGATACACAGATCTGTGCTTCTGCCTTTCATTGTGGTCTAATACAAGGCAGTACATTATTCTTTACTTGCCATTTCTATATCCCTTTTCACTGGATTTATTTTCCTGATGACTTTTTTTGTACCTTCAAATGAAGACAATCAAAACACAAGACAGATATTTCTTCTCTCTGATCTTATGGTTCTAAAAGATACAGGGGATTTTGTTCCCTTTCTCATTCCCTCCCTCTTTTTCAAAGGCCTGTGATTTCACAAGGCAAGGAAAAATACAAACAAAACCTCTTCAGCTACGGTCATGTTTTCCTTCTTCATTCTATGACAACAATGACATTGTGTAAGACTTAGCTCAGAGTGCACCATACATGCAATGTATTTCTTGTCCCCTTGTTTTTCACAGGCAAGAGTTAGAAGAGCAAATGAGAAAGACATTTAAATCATGGGACACTAGAAGTGTCTCAGAGCCCTAGCTCAAGGTAAATAAAATACAGCAGCCTCACTACTGTTCATTCTCACAATCTTTAGCCCAGATTTTACATTAGAAAGAGAAACAATAGTATATAAGATAGCGCTGGGTCAAGTAAAGATAACATTTTTTTGCATTTTGCTAATACTAAAGATTAAAACTAATTTTTACTGCACTTCTAGCATGAACCACGGATGTAAGGAATACATTGTGTCATGAAATTTCTCTGCCTGCTGTTTAAGTAGGCCTACATTTCATGCTAGGGAAGGACAAATCCATCTATGTAGGAGAAAGAATCTTCACAGAGGGAGGCACTTCAGCAGGAGAAGGGATGTCCCCACAAAGAGCTTCAGGGGCAGCTGAAATGGAGAGGGGTGTTTTTCATCCAGGAGACAGATTCAGCTTAGAAAGGATGAGTGATTCATTTAAAAACTGTTTTCATGTAGGAGCAGAACAGCAAAGCAGCTCTGGGCCTAGTGTGACTGCAGAAGCTGAGCAGCTGTCGATTTGGGTCTGGAGTAGGGTCAAGATCTGCATAGAGGAACAAGATATTTTGGTGAATGTTGCTTTGTGAATCAGTAAAACACAAGAAGCAAAGGAGTGGGGAGAAAAGATCATCATACAATACGCAGTAATTGCTTACAACGGTAAGGACATATCCTATGAACTCCTTTGCATTGCTGAAGATTTTAGCAGCTACTATAGGGACTTTGTGATACAGGAAATGAACCTTGAATCAGCTCTATTTCAATTCTAATCACCTTTTTATAGAAAATTAAAGAAATGTGAAAGATATTGGAGAACATGAACAGAATAAAATTCTTGTGAATCAACATAATCTTCTAATAGCAAATTTATTTCAGGAAATTCTCTGAACACTTGAGCTGTTTTCCACAGGCCTCCTTGTTTAGTCACCAGAGAAATGAAAATAGTCAGAACCATGGCATATGGAATTCATTAGGAAAAAAAAAAAAAGAAAAATTAGAAAATCCAACAATATTTTATGATGAAGTAGGTATTTAACACAATGGAATGGTGTCTCAGCTAAAAAAATATGTGGAAACGAAATAGATCAACTATGTAAATATCCAGTTAGCTTTGTTTACAGTTAAATTACAGTGTGAGAACTATTACTGGTTATTTCTGAGTAGTATTGACAGTAAATCACTTTAGGACATAACGAGAAAAGTGGCAGTGCAATTTTCTAACATGCCTAAGTCTGCACAATAACTGATGCAAATTCTGCAGCACTCCACATTTGCCCAAATGTAAGGATCTTTTGAAATGACGTTACAGAGAGCTCAATTTGCAGAACAGGGACTTGACTTTTACTTACTGAAAGAAAATTTCAAGAATTCCATTGATGGCAGAAGGGCAAATCTTTGGGTTTACAGACATTTTTATTGAAAAGGACTTACAAATGGCGTCTTGGAATTTTCCTTTCCTTAAATCAGGCAGATGCCTTTATTGCCGTATATAAGAGTCAGGGAAAATCTTCACACTTCAGCTTTTTTTCCGATTGATAATACAATTTCAATTGGATATATAATTGATATTTTCATTGTTTGGATAATGTTAAGTGAAATTAAAAGTAAACAGAGTAGTGTATAACATCAGCTTTATGTAAGAACAGTCTGTAAGCGGTGGTGTAGCTACAGCAAGATCCTCATCAGAGCAAACAAGATTTGTGCATTGCAGAGTTCTCTGTTCCAACACAAAGACACAGACAGCCAATACACCTGTCATTTCAGGGGTCACCAGGCCACATCCCATTTGATCTGAGACCTCATCTTTAGAAAATCACTGTAGTTGTTTTGATTAAATCTAATTTCTATCTGAACCAGTTAGCTGTTTCACTAATTACCTCATTTGTTATATCTTTTATTTGATTGCAGCTGTCTAAAGTTACCTTCTAGTCTAATCTGTATCTTTTATCTTTTTGTTTGACTTTTGCTTTTATTGTGTCTTTCTTTGATGATACTCCCTTCTACAACCCCATCATTCAGAGTATCTTCTCTTTCCTTTCCATTTTCCTTTGCTTCACTCTTTTCTGTCATTTCCTGTTATTGTATTTTACCTAGGTAACTCAGCTGGGTATTTCCTACTGACATTTCCAGCCAGTGTCACAGCTTCTCAAGGTTCAGTGTTGAACAACTCTCTGTGTAAAAATTCCTGTGTTTTATCAGAATGTCTTATATCACAAGTTGAGCCCATTGCACAATTTATTCTTTTCAATCTGCACCTCAGAAAAGCCTGGCACAAGTTTTTTCCATATTCTCCTGCTGGGTAACTGAAAAGATATTTGATCAAAATTAACCAATGCCTGTAGCAATGAATATTTTCAAAGAACTACTTGTGAGCAATTCACAAATGTGCTTTGAGGAATATTTTTAGCAATAAAATATATATAGAAGTAATCTTATCATTTCTGGAATTTATTTCCCCCCTAATGTTTGGAGAATGTATTGAGTGTTTTGTTTAAATGATTTGGTCTATGAATTTTGTAAGCATTTCTGTAGGATTGCTGCTTTTACAGCAGGAAGAGATCATATGTTAACAACTTGCAGCTGCTGAGTGCTAGTGCTCATCCTAAACACCATTTCAGAATTTCAAAGCTGAAATGAAAACAAAGTTTAAGTGAAATGTGAGTGACAAGCAGTCCTTTAGATATGAGTATCCCAGTATTTAGCTTTGAAACAGAATGGTTTGCAAACTTGCTTTACACCATTTCTGGCCTTCCTCCTCTGACATGTCCAGAAAATGGCAATTTGCCTGGGAGGGTCTGGAAGGTAAGTCCTGTGAGGAGCAGCTGAGGAAGCTGAGGGTGTTTATCTTGGAGGAAAGGAGGCTCAGGGAAGACCTTATCACTCTGGTGCAGCCAGGTGGGGGCCAGGCTCTGCTCCAAGGTAACAAGTGATAGGCTTCAACCTGTGCCAGAGGAGGTTCAGGTTAAGTATCAGAAAAATTTCTGCCCAAAAACAGTTGTTAAGCATTGGAATGGACTGTTCAGGGAGGTGGTGAAGGCACCATTCCTGGAAGTATTCAAGAAACAGCTGGATGTGGCACTCAGTGCCATGGTCTGGTTGGCAAAAGGTTGGACCAAATGATCTCAGGGTTCTTTTCCAACCTAAATGATTTCGTAATTATGGGATTCTCCTGCTATAGCAGATAGCTTACCAATCTCACCAAGGTGAACACTGGACTAGAACCTCCAGGGATGCTACTCCTTAGTTCACTTGTGAGATAGCTGGCCCTGTGAACTATACAGCATATCCATGAGGAATATATTTCTACCGGAAAGGAAAGAAAATGAACAGCAAACATCATATTACTTCAGTTAATTCCTCAAGGGATGTGTCTGAGAGCAGCTTGTACACTGCTCACCCTCCTTTCCTGAATAAGTACAGAAATGAATCTTGGAACTCTCTTCATGGCAATTCACAGCTTTAGATTACACTTGCTTGTGGAGTTTCCTCACCTTCATGAACTGAGCTGAGTTTTGTCTCAGTAACACATACATAGTACCAAGATGTATTTTCATTTTTCACGAACATAATTTAAAGAAATGACAGACATTTACATGTAGTAGGTTTAGTTTTTCTAATTTTGCTCAAGTAAAATTATATTATCAGATACTGAGGAGCACATTTCAAATAAAAAAAATGAACATATAGAGGTCCATAATCTTGTAATTTGTATTTTCTTGACATTTTCTATACTGTCATTGCTAATTTCAGCATTTCTAATTCATACAGAAATTATATTTCATTTTGAATCACACATACAGATTTTAGCATTAGACTGTGCTATTATCATGCAGTCATTCAAAAGATGATAGGCTCAATGGTGTCACATTATCTACCTTTCTAATTTACTGTGACACAGGTCTTATTCTTTCTCAGCATATTTTTTCTCATTCCTCTTCCTTTGCTTCTCTTACATCCTTAAATGGCCCTTATCATAGAAATATTTATGAATTAACATCTATAGCCTCCTCCTTTTCATAGTTTGTACTTCTAATTTCAAATTTTTTAAGATTGTTTCTTAAATACATCCAATTTAATCAATTGCCTACCAAGTATAAGTTGCACTGAGCAATGGAAGACACCTCAGGCATAAAAAAAATGTGAACAATCTTACAAAAATAAGTTATTTTGTTTGAAGTGCAATAGATTAAATATGTTGGTTTACCGGGTAGAAACTTGGTTAGATGAGAACTGATTCTACTAGAGGGAACAGAATATACCTTGAGGCATCTGGGAAAAAAAAAAATCTGACAGTGCAAAGGTTGCTGTAGTACAAGGTATCATTCCACTCCACTAGGAAATTCAATGTGCTCTCTGAGGCACTTCTGGATAAATTCGACCAAAGAATATTTCATTTTGTGTCAAAATTTATATCATCATGATCCAAATTTTAAACTATGTGTAATGCTTGAAGTGATGGCATTTTCCCAGGATGCAAGAGATATCACTGACCACTGAAAAAGAGGAGAAGCTCTGTTTTCTTTAAGGTATATCACAGAATTACAAAATACTTGAGATTGAAAGGGACCTCTGGTGGTACAACCCTTCTTCAGGGCCACCAAGAGCCAGTAGCCCACCACACAATGTCCAGAAAATTCTTTGGTGTCTCTAAGGAGAGAGACTCCACAACTTTGAAGAAGTTACACCTGTGCTCAGTCATCTGCAGAGTAAAAGTTTCCTGATGTTTAGAGGGAGCATCTTCTCTTTCACTTTGTGCCCATTGCCTCTTGTCCTGACACTTAGCAGCATTAAATAAAGCCTGGTTCCGTTCTCTTCACACTCTCTCTTCAGGAGTTTGTATAAATTTATAGGATATCTCTTGAACCTTCTCTTCTCTTCTCTTCTCTTCTCTTCTCTTCTCTTCTCTTCTCTTCTCTTCTCTTCTCTTCTCTTCTCTTC
>JAXCLO010000001.1:12467044-12482189 GCA_035583995.1 Arremon aurantiirostris | reverse complement strand
TTCCCTTCCCTTCCCTTCCCTTGTTCTTTTCCTTCTCGTAGTTAGCATATACATAAAAAATCGGTTACATTAACTATAATAATTTTATTTTCTTTTTTTCTTTATTTTTTCCCTGCCCAAAGTTCAGCTTAACAATTTTTCCTGCGTTAGGCACTACATAACTGAAGGCTGACAGGGGAAGGTGTAATACTGCTGAGTGACTATCAGATGACAGACTGACATCTTCTGCTGTTTGCCTGAAAGTGCTAATGATGATTGAACATCATTGCCATGCTAAGGCTTGTATGTGAACTCCTCAATGCTCAGCAGCCAGGTCTCTTGGCATTTTTTACAATAAATATTGTAAGAATATTTGTAGCTATCAAAATAATGCAACATAGATAATACTAGGCAGCCTGGGTTCATGAGTTCTACGTGGATATTAAATTTTCTTTTAAATGGAAGTGTCATTGATAGCAGCAATAGTACAATTTACCACTTTCTTTTTCTGTAAACTGTTTTGGTTTGCTACAGGATGATATTTTGATTAAGAAGCCAGGTGATAGAAAATCAATAGAAGAGTTCATACTGATTAAACACTGTCTTTCTTACTGGTATTTGTGAGGTCTTTAAGAAACAGTTCCTGACCTTTTGCTATTTAATATTGTTATCAATGACTTGGATGGAAACAAAACTGTTATTGATTGAATTTGTAGCAAATGCACACAAACACAAATGAATGTCAAAAAAAAGGTAGAATTCAGCAGGGATGTGTAGATAGTTCAGTAAGTGTAGTATAAATATACAATTTGCAACTCAGCCAAGTTACATTTTGGTGTAGTGAAGTGTGAATAGAAGCCACATTTTGCAGCTACAAATGTCTTGAAGAGAAGGTGCTTTTAAAAAGGTGCAAGAAGTCATACCAAGCATGAACACTCAATACAATTCCACATTAAAAAGTGAATGTGAGACAAAAACATGAGAATATTGAGTAGAAATTGATTGTGCTATTTCTCCTTAGGAGGCTGCTGCTTCTGTTCTGAAATCCAGAGTTCCAAAATTGCATTGATAAATTGGAAAGGATTTATTAAAGGACTGGGAAGGATTCAAGGAGCTCAAAACATGAATTTAACAAGGGAAACTTATAGTTCTTCACAGCTTGATGTTCAGAAGAGTAGACTATTGTGCTCTTAAGCTTTCCTTGCTTTGTGATGGGATGTCCCATCAATTCTCTGTCCTTGCTAAAGTCCCTGGTACAGGCATTGGTGTTCCTGTCCATTTGTCTCCTTTGTGTGTCGTGTCATGCTACTCATTCCTTTCTAATTTATAAAGTACAGCTGCACCTCTTCTTACTCATGTTTGGGGGTTTTGCAGGGAGGGAAATGCAAGTTCTGGACATAGCTTTAAGCTTTTGGTGCTCCCAACCTTTAATTCCTTCTATCAGCAAAACCAGCCAAGGGCAATGGAGTTATGGCAGGATCACGGAGCAGTAAAAAGGTTCACTGATGCTGTGGGTGCAGCACTTCCCAACATGAAGCCACTCACCTATACATATAGCCTCTCACAAGGATGACATTTCTTGTTTTTTTCCTTTTTCCCACTGTTTGACTGTTCTGGGATCCAGTGGAACTGTGACATTCTCATGGGGCTCTTTAGGGTTCATGTGTCCTACAAAAGCTTTCAGAACAAACCAAGTTCTCATGGGTGCTGCTGCCGCGATTCTGCCCTGGGTCGTCCCTGCACATCCCCTCACGTTTTTCCTGGTTCTCTGGATTGTCCCAGAAATTGGGATCAATCTGGCCAACCATTAGCTCTAGTTTCTGGGCAGATCCTAGGTGGCTTTTCCCTGGTGTCATCTAAACAATGAAACCATTTTGTGACATTCAGCCACATGGTTCTGTCACGGAGGTTGTGGGAATTGGGAATGGGACAATCTCCAGTGTGAGAATTCAATATTTAAAGAATTACTCCTTAAAAATGATTGAGTGATGAGATCACCTTAGACTAGTGGATCTCTTGTTAATTTTTCAGTTTGCATAGATACATTGTTTTTAGTTTCTGCTCTGTTAGTTTGCTTCCATTTTTATATGTTTTCCTAATTTGTTATTTTTAATTCTGTGGCATTTAATCTCAGAATTTCTCCTCAAAACTGAGGCAAAAAATTTGTAGATAGAAGGAGAAAAGCTCAATAGTGAGGTGAAATTTTTACATGTATAAAGATTCCATAGCAAAAACCAGAATTCACAAACTCCGCACCAATTCCCTCACTCATTAAGTGGGATTTGATTACAGTTAATAGGAAATCATATAACAAAAATTATTAAGTGGAGTCTCAAATATAGCAGGAAAATTTATAATGAATTATGGCATATGGAAGTTGTAGATAGATATATTTTGTTTAGGAATAATTCACATTTTATAATATTAGAACAACTTATATTTCATTTCCCCCACAGAAGTTAAATCAAGAAAGTTGTATGACTTATGTAATAGAAGCAGGCAGATGATGTGGTTATAATTGTCCCCCTCTGCCCTCTAAAGTCCATGAATCCATGAAATAAATGAAAGAGATATTGGAATTTTTTTGTCATATTTCCAGTTTCATCAATAGTGTCAGGTTCGATTTTTCACAATTGATGTTCTACTAGCCATAGTGTCAGCAGAAATGAACCATCCCCACAGTTACCTGCCTGCTGCTTTCCCTCCCTCTCCAATTCATATCCCTAGATCTACAAATGGAACAATTTAGTTTTGAAAATATAAGTTCAAATCACCTATATGTACTTAAATAAGTTTAATTTTTTACTTAATTAAATAAGTTTAATATTTTGAAATATTTGTATTTGGTATTTAAAAAGTATTTTAAAATATGTTAGAATAATTTGCATTGGATTTCAGCCTATTTCACACCTCCAAAATTCAAAGTTGGTACTTACTCAATTCACTCAATTCCTTGTGTTGGGCTGCAGAACCTCCCCATCCTCATGCCAGGAGCAGCAATATGAGGAGGAAGGGCCATCCTTTGACCAAATACTTGTCTGATGTTTATTATTCTGTAGCTTTCCTTTTGCCCAAAGCAGTAGCCCCTCATTCTTGTCTATGATGTGGGATCCAAGGACTGAGGAGAGGCTGCAGTTACCCTCTCCAGGAATAAATGCTGCTCCAGAAAGTTCCAAACAGGGCTCTGCTAAATAAATCTCATGGAGAAAGAAGGAGAGCTGACAAATTTCCCTCCTGCCCTACAGAGCTTTTAGTTCTGCTGGAATTGACCTGCTGGATGATTGGCAATGGCTCCTTTGCTGTTTTAGAACATCACTATTCCACCTGTGAACTGTAAGGGATCAAAGCCCCTCAAGAGGTGCTCCTTTCCCTGACCTGTTTCATGGAAAACTATGTTTTGGGGATAGAATCAGCAAAGTGTTTCGAGTTGTTAAAAAGCGTTCCTTTAGTACGATGGTTAAACAAATTCTTAGCACCTTCTGTATGTTTTAGTTAGAAGTAAAAACACATTTTCAAATTAGATTTTACAAGCTGATGAGGGGTTATACAGTGAATTCAGATTTTTTTTCTACAATTATTTAATTTTGTTGATAAATTAACCTAATAATCATGTAACTGAAGTACATAGTAAAGCTAAAACATTAAATAAAACTAATTAAGAACCTCATCTTATTCAGTCAAAATAAATCCAAGGATTTATTTCTCTTTCATTTTGAAATTTCCATAAGGGATAATCTAATCTAACTTAATGCCTAAATTCTCATTGCTGTCAATAGACCTTAATTTTGCAAATATATTCCAGGAAACATAAAGTTAGAGACTTCCTACCACTTTTAATTTAATTTTCATGCAAAAAAAATAGAGGATCCAACCTTTTCTAATTTTCAGCCTGCTTGCAGGGCACACATTGATTTAGGCCTGTGTTCTGGTTGCTCTTGCTTTTCAAATCTCAGTGGGAATCGTTTTAATCTATTGTTAAGAATGATTAAATCACGGAATCTTAGCATACCAAAATGTGTTAAATTAGCAAGAAGAACAAAGTTGTGGTTGTTAAACAGATAACCTGTGAGCTCTGTGGCACTCTTTTATTTATGGGCTTTGTTACTCACAGTATGGCTCCGTACAATACAAAAGGGGTTTTCTCTAAAGACTAAATTTCAAAGACTTATGTGTCTGTGACTGAGGAAAAGCATTTCTTCTCTCCAGGTACACATTCCTGAGAAAGATTAATAAAGCAGGAAAAAAAGATCCTCTTCATGAGAGACCACACTCAAGGCATCTTTTATATTATCACAATGTTGTGTTTCAGAGGGATGGGAAGGAAATAAATTCCTGTCCCTGGAAATTGATGTATAAACAGTAACTGTCCAGAGTCTCAAGAAGCTTAAATAAATGTGTTAATCTTTGCTGGAGACAGTGGTACCATGACAGTTTAGGCTGAGTGTGGATCTGATCCCTTAGCGAAATAATGCACCTCCAGTTATTGAAGAGAAATCTAAAGAACCTTCCACAGAAAAAAGATCCTTTAATCTCTGCATGTAGCTCTCATTAATATCCTTTGCAGCTCTAAAAAAAGTTGTTTATGACGTTAGGCTACATTGATTTTTGAAAGAATATATTTAGCATTATCTTTCCATTTGTCAGAATCAAAACTCATTTGACACATCAGGTAACAAAACCTCAACGAGAAATCAGTAACTCTGTGATAAAAGTGTCAGAAAATCGATGGTTTGTATATGAGATGATTCTTCTAACCTCATAACATTTGTATATGAGATGATTCTTCTAACCTCATTACATTTCTCTGAAAATATCTTTAAAGTCTATTTTTATACTTCCTTTTTTTTAAGGTTTACTGCTACTTGTTAGCATTTCACATCAATAGTCTCCTAGAACATCTTACTCTTTTGTTTGTGTATGCTTTTATAAAATACTGGATTCATAGAAGAATCTTCATTTTAGGTTTGGGTCAAAACACAAATAATATTTGTTCTGTAATTTTTCCAATTTTAGTTTTCTTTACCAGAAACTGTGTCACTGAATAAGCATCCTAGCTGTCAGGATTTTTTTAAAAAGCACAAGAAAGCAAACCTTTCAAAAATGTCTGTAGATAGATCCAATTTTATCTAAAAAGATATTTAGGAAAAATGCACAGATTTAACCTTCTGAACCTGTTTTCATATGTCATTTATTTGGGAAGCTACCCAGATCCCATGGATTCCTTTTTGTTCACTGCCCCAGAACTAAATAAACATATTGCTTCTGCTACTACAATGGATGGGCAACTTAAAGCACAGGAAATATTGTGTGTGTGCGTGTGTGTGTTCAGTCCCTGTGGGCATTGTTGAGTGTGTCATGCTCCTGGAAATGTATGGGAAGGGGATGGAAAAGGAAAGGTTGGAAATGGAACTCTACTACAAATTGCAGCACTGAACAAAGGGAGCTGTAAATCATGCTGAAGAGTTCCATCCGATGAAAACTCGATGTAAAATAAAGGAACAGAACTAAGAGTCATATCCTTCTCTGTCTTTTGGAGTTTTTCATTGTTTTGGTTTGTTTTGGTTTTTTTTTTTTTTTTGTTTTTTTTTTTTTTGTTTGGTTTGGTTTGGTTTGGTTTGGTTTTTTTGGGTTTTTGTTTGTTTGTGTTTTTTTTTTTTCCCCATAGACTTGAAGAATTCAAAATTTTGGAACTAGATGATCTTTGAAGTCCCTTCCAAGCCAAACCATTCTATGATTGTAAATACCCCTCTGCACAGAGGTGCTCCTTTTGGACAAATAATCTGTTTCCTTCTACCTCCAAATTTGCAGCCACTGAACCCCTCACTTAGAATGGTTTCCCTTAAGGACAGATCTTGAGAAGATACAAGCAATGCTGCACAAAAAAATCCCTTGGTTTTGCAAGTCCTGTGAGAGGCAGCTGAGGGAGCTGGGTTGTTTGCCCTGGAGGAAAGGAGGCTCAGGTGAGACCTCACCACTCTCCACAACAATTTGAAAAGAGGTTGTAGCCAGGTGGGGGTTTGGCTCTTCTCCCAGGTAACCAGTGACAGGAGGAGTGGATTTCAGTGTTCTGGGGGATGTTTCAACTATCCTGTTCTGTTTCAAAATGAATTGAATTGATTTCTCCAACTCAAGTCTGATTTTCTTATGGCAATAATTAGTGAGCAATCTCCCTTTCCTTATTTTTTTTCCAATGTATTTTTTCACTGTATTTTCTCCTCTGATCCTGATGAGAGGACCTGAGCAAGGTGGCAGTGGCTTGGTGAGCATCTGGCAGCCTGCAAATGTTAAGTCACAGTTAATACCAGGGATTTTGCCTGTATTGGAAATTCTAGATTTTTTAATAGTAGACACTGTATTTTAACCATCTGTCACAGGTTTACATACCCATACAAATATACATCTATATGAGTGAGGAATTATAAAGTGACAGACAGTGGTATAAATCTGGCAATTTCAAAAGGTCAGAAGTGCTTTGGTGCAATTACACAGAACTAACATACCCCAGGCTGACAGAAAAATTCCTGACAGAATATTGTGTCTCACTATTCAAATATTATGTCAAGTCACACAAGGCATACAGAGGATTGTAACTCCTTCTGGTTAATGTGTCAAGACTTGTGTCAACACATGCCATGTTATTTCATAATGCAACAAACTTATTGAAAAGAAAAAGATATCACTCTGTGTGACAGGCTTGATTCTCTTCTAACTCTCATCCAGTGACCTTTGAATTACTGAAACATTGGAAATATCCCTTGTTCTGTTCTACTCAACAGTGTTTTTAACATCAAAACAGTTTTATTTTGAGGCACCAGATATTTCTGCAGCTGGTTCAAAATGGAGATTTTGACATGGAGGAAGTTGTTGAGAAGCAGTTTATCATTTTGAAGTGCAAATGGAAATGGGGATATTTAGCCAGGGGGACAAAAGCAAACTCTAACACCAATCACATTGGCAAAGCTGAAAAGGAAATTTAAATATTTGAGTCAAGTTAGATTTCTTCCTCTTATATCATGAATTGCAAAGTGCAGCTGTGCTGTCCACCACAACCTTCAAAATGAGCAACTGGATAGTTCTGCGAAAGGAACCATAAATAATTAGTGATCATCTCATTTTTGATAGAGTGAAAATTCTGATTTTGTTTAAAGCTCTTGTATGATTATCTTATTATTTTTGAAGGTTTTTTCACATCTCTGCATTTGGTAACGAAGTACAGTTACATTTTAACAAGAGAAAACAAGAATATACAGGCACTCTAACTTGACTTTGGAAATCCTTAAACCTTTAGAAACATTTACATGAAGAGTTCGTGTGGAACTAATTAACAGGAAGAATTTCTTCACTGGAAGGGTTACCAAGCACTGGAATGGGCTGCCCAGGAAAGTGGTGGAGTCACCATCCCTAGAAGCACTCAAGAAACAACTAGATGTAGCACAGTTTAGTTGATATGATGGTGTTTGTAAACAGCTTGGACTCAATGATCTTGGAGGTCTATCCCCATCTTAATCATTCTATGATTTTCTTTATTGCCTCTGGAAATTGGGAGGGATAAAAAATTTGCTCATCTTCTGCCTCTGCATTAATCCAAATGATTTCTAAGATTAAATTGCCATGTTTAAAGGAACATGCTCCAAGCCAGTGTTTGCGCTGTCATGCATGCATACAGAAATTTACAAGTGGATTTTTAACATTGGACAGCACCACCTCCTAAGCCTAA
Organism: Arremon aurantiirostris; assembly: GCA_035583995.1. NCBI lineage: Eukaryota > Metazoa > Chordata > Aves > Passeriformes > Passerellidae > Arremon > Arremon aurantiirostris. The sequence goes on along the minus strand of JAXCLO010000001.1, from coordinate 12,474,493 downwards.
GCCACTGGTGCCTCTTGGTGCTGGGACAACGTATCCCAAACCAATTTCATTCTCATTCAGCATGCCTCTAGAATATATTTGTCAACAAGAAACATCTTTTTATGTGTTATACCTTCAACTTCCATCAACGCCAGTCTCAGCCACATACCCATAACACTGATAATTTATTTTTCAGGTACAAATAGCTGCATATTTTCTCCCTGGTGTTCCTTAAAAATCACAAACTATTGAACCACATTGTCTATGGTTTTTTCTAAGTTAATCACCTGGTTTCTCTCTGTAGGCCACAGTGAGGATTAGAGTTTTCTTGAGGCCAATTAAACCAAACTGTCTTGGACACTTGTCTTACGTGAGGACAACTGTCCTCTTTGCTTCTCCATTGATTTTAGCAGACTGCTTTCAACTAGGTGTGTATCTTTTAATTATCTTGAGTTCAGTGTCAAGGACCTTGTCTTCACTAAGAGGAAAACCAGCATAAGCTGTCAAAGAATTTATTCTGTCACAACCTGCTCCATCAGTATATCCCCTGTTAGTAATTTTCTTAACAGAACAATTAATAGATTACCTTTAAAATTCTGATTCTTGGAAATAATCAATCTTCCATAACCATGAAGAATGTGTAATCATGTGGTGCTAAAATTTGCTTTTGATTTCTTATAACACTGCACACTTAAGAAAATGACTGGTTTGCTTGTCATGAAGAGATGCTTTACATAATCAAATTTTTATCAGAGTAATCAGTCAATATATTGAAAACCATCTTGTCTTAATGTTTAAATGAACTGCCTATTTAATATGGGAGTGTTGTGAGTAGGAAGAATGTATTGTGACCATTCAATCTCACTTGTTTAGTTTTTAGCTATAACTGATCTCAGTGAAGTACCTTCCTGAAATTTACTGGGACAAAGATAATCACATAAAAGTCGTTATTTTTGTTATTTTCTATTTACCTGCCTCAGTGAAAGCATCACCTTTTATTAATTATATTTTCATTCCTTCTTAAAAATTTCTAATAAAAGAAATTAGATGATCTCTCTAGTCCTGAAGATGACAAATACTGTTTTTTAAAAATTTTTAATTTTTTATTATTATTTTTTATTTCCAAGGGGCTCTGTAAGGCCAGGATTAACACTTGCCCTTTCCCTATGAAAGCTGTTGGCATTTCCTGCTGCTGTGATTTCTTCCAGGCTCAAGGGAGATATTGGGAGCAATGCCGAAGCAGTGGCAGAAGTGTTTGGCAGAAACAATGCACAGTAAATACAGTATCATTTCCAGCAGTTTTCCTCTTTTTAATTAATCAAACAGCAAAACCAACATCATGCTTACTTAGTCTTTTGCTCTATTTGAATCTATTTTTCCTCATACAGACAAAGCGTGCACTCTGCTCCCAAGAAGTCTCCTGAAGGGGAGAGGGGAAGCAGCAAATGAGCCGATAACAACAGCAGCTGGCTGGGTGATGAGTAGGAGTTTCCTGTCTTTGATAAAAGGCATCGGCAGGCATTCATTCTGATCCTCATCTCAAAAATGCTGTGAATAAGACTCAATAGCTTCCTACAGCTGACTGGAAACAACCTTTCACACAGACACACACGTACACATGGGGTGTGACAGCTTTGGGCCCAATGATTTACTATTAACCCGGTTTGCAGTTCCTCAGTTTCCTTGGAATGCAAAATTTAATTTACTAATTTTAGTTTAAGAGGGGTGTTTTGAGGACCTCTCCTAACTCGAGAGCAACCACTTATCCCAGCTGTTCAGAGACAAATTTGTTGCTTGTCTGGAGAAAGATTCTTCCTCTCTCACCTATGGGTCTGTTCTCAGGCTGCAGGTGTGGGCAGATTTCATCCTGTGCCACACACTGGCACACATGGCTGGCCAACAAACCTCCTGATTTGCTTTTCTTGCTGTACAAAACAGGGGCAAGATGTATTAGATAGTGTAACAGAAGAGGAATTACTTTGCTGGGATTAAAGAACGTGTGATTAGAGCTAATTTTGTTGTCGTTTTTGAGTACTTTTCCCATTGCCAGTGATCAAGGAGAAGATAGACCAGATGATTTGGAAATACAGTCCAATTCTGATAGGAAAGCAAAACTGCTTTTACAGCTAAATTTTGAGTGCAGCGTTTTCATCAAGAGAAGAGGAAAGGAGCCTCATGCTTGTGCCATGTGTTTTCCTCCCAGCAATATGGTGATTCTGAAATGTTGGCACTAGTCACGAATCATGAAAAGGGGTTTAAATTTTGTTTTGTCTAATTCTGGAATGGGTTTTTCGCATTTAGTGGAGGCTTTTCATAATGGCTCTAAACAAACCAAGAACCACTAAAAAAGCTTCATACCTTTCTACCCTATGAAATGAAACCATGAGGCTAGAGTTCCTAAATTATACCTATCCATATTTGAAAATTTTCTCTAAGCCACCTGTTTTGCATCAAAATCCTTGGAAAACATCATGTTCCATTCATCTCTTAAAGAGAAATCCATCTCCAGTTGATAAATTAGTTCATCTAAAGGTCTGAAACCTGTGAATAAAGAATACTATATAAATCTCACATATTTCTCTCATTATAGTTTTAGGTATGTGATTTAAGAGGATGCAATAACAATTTGTTTTGAAAAGAGACAGCCTCCACAAACTCACTGACAGCAAGGTTTCACTCGTGAAGCTTGTCAGTCTCTCCATAACTCCTTGTGTTAGGGCATGTTTTTATAAATGGCTCAGTTTAGGCTCATGTTAAGAGCCCTAGTGCTACTCAGTCTGCTTATTGCACGTCTCTTGTCACCTGTGCCTTTAAAACAAATTATTTTAAAGATTCCCGAATTGGCAGAGCATTACTGCCTTTCCTCCACATAAGTAAAGTCTGTTCCTGTTATAGTTCTAGACTGGTCATTTTAAGATGCATTTAGCTTTGCTGTTGTGGCAACAAGTGTTTTAGTTCTGTTTCAGATTACCCAAGCAATAGCTAAAACCATGTTTGATTCTATTTCTCACCTTTCTTCTTTATCAGCCTTTATTTGCTTTGAAAAATTAGTACCTAACTGTTCTTTTTCAAAGTGATTTTTTTCTTTTTCCTTCTGTTACACATGAAATTGTTGACGTGGGAAAAAATTATTTTTTCTACAAAATTAGTTATCGGCCTTTTTGCCCAATTGAGTGAAATCATGTGACATGCCTAAACACAATACTCAGTTTTCTTTCATTGTTTAATTTCAGGATGCTTACTGTGCAATATTTTACAACATATTGTCGAATGTCCAGGAAATGTATTCCTTTGGTATTTGTTTGGTGTTTTGGGGGGTCATGTAAGGAGCAAGAAGGAGTTGGATAGTTCTGCAGAAGAAAAAATAAGGAGGGAAGAAGAGAAGGACTCTGTGTTGTATGTAGCTGCCTCCAGGAAAAGGTACAGAGCAAAGGTATGAAGATTTTTACTGTAGGATAACTGGTAGCAGTCAGTCTGAATCCACCATCATCTTCCCTCTAGGTAGCTGAGGGGAAAGGTTGATTCAGGACAGCTGCATGCATGATTTTCCATCTATCCATATTTCTGAATATTTTTTGGGTACTTTCATTAGTATTTTTCTATGTTTCTATTATATATATGACAACAGATTATGATTGTAACTGTATTCATGAAAAGATGCCAGGATTGTGCTGTGAAGTGCATGAGTCATATGCTCACTTAACAGTTTGTGCATTGATTTGGGAAAGAAAATCAAAGTTATTTAAAAAAAAAAAAAACGTGTTTAGACAGCAAATTCTGTATCTCAGGAGCAAGGACTCTGTCAAAAATCTCTCCTTTTTTGCTCCATGTTCACGTATCTGAGTCTAACCTTTGTGGCAGTAAAAATGTGACTTCCCATCAAGGATGCTTTTGAATTACTGTGACACAGAAATGACTTCATAACAAGGCATGAAGGCTTGCAGCCTCTGGGTACAGGTGTACTACACAGGAAAGAACATAATTGTCAGCTGAGCTAGAGGGTTGTTTTCTTCTCAAGCTCTTACGAGCGTTCACTGATCCAATTCAGGCTAACTACAAGACATGTCCTGTTTCATCTAAGCCAGTACAGGTAAGGAGTTGAGCATGTCCAGAGTTCATAATTTCTGCAACACAATTTGTACACAGGTGTGTGTGCACATCCATACTTATAGAATAGATCACTCTTCTGAGAGAGTTATATGAGAAAACCTCACCTTAGAAAAATTGATGTGACTGTTTTTCTCTACTTTCCACACCAGCTGAAACAGAGTTGAGGATTTCTGAAGACTGGGATTTTTTTTATTTTTGAAAATAGAGAAGAGTGCCTTTGAAATGGATTGGAGAGAAAAAAAATAACAGGTGAAGGAGTCTTTTTTATTTATTTTACAAAAGAATCTACAGAGTGCAGATTTCAGCTGCACTTCTGTCATTGGCAACTGCTACAAGGGTCACACTAAAAATGAGCCTTCCCACTTCTGGCAGTGAATGCAGAAATGTGTATGTCTCAAACACTGATGGCCAGATTGCTGTGGAGCCAACCAAGGACTGTTAGTAGTAATAACCAAGGGTTGCTGGCAATAATACACTGTGAGAAAGAACAGAATGTGGCTGGAGCAGGGGCCATAGGGAGCACTTTTCTAGGGCAAACATCCTTTTTCTGGCTCCTGGAGATAAACACAGCACAAGGGCAGAAGTGAGATTGAGAGGAGGGCATGGATTGCATTGAGGTGAACAAGATCACTAAAGATCCATTTCTAAAATGATCTAGAAGAACAGGTTGTGCATGAGAACTAATTTGCATAGAAACTGAGAAACATCTCCAGGATGGGGAAAAGTTATCTATAAAAAGATATCTCATTTAAACCCATGTGTTTGGGCACCACAGGACCCTGGACACCCCAGCCAGGTGAATGCTGGACCCAGGAGGGATGATCTTTCTTCCTTTCTTCCTGTCTCCTCCTCTTTAATTCATCTGTCTCCCTCTTTTCCTTTTCACCATATTGATTTATCCAAATCTCACAGCTGTGTGCTTGTATAGGCAGTCAGGGACTAACTTATACCAATTTCCATGCTGAGTGTGTAATTTACTAGTAAAGCTTCATAATCTTAAGTGGACCCTATTGTTGTTCCTTTTGATTACAAACGTGTATGAATCTTGGATGCTCCCTTTCTCTTAAGAATGGGCTTTACACTGGTGACATTTTGGAGTCAGAAGATGAAGACACAGATGGTTAAAGATAAAGCAAAATAATAAGCAGAAGGAGAAGGGCTACAGACCCCTTTAGCTCTGTTTGCTTGACCTGTAGTGTTCCAAGAAATCTAGGGTAAAAGTTGGGTGCATATTGTGCAGGAACCACACAGATTGTTAACTTTTGCCTTGTGCTTGTCACCAAACTGAACATGGGCAAACCCAGGAGTCATGTTAGGAAGCAGTAGAGTGTTCATTGACATTTTATTGTAACACTAAGTAGAAGTGACTTTGAAGGAAAATGTTATGGTAGGATTCGTCTTTGACAGAACAGGGGTGGAAAAAGGCACTCACTGTATGTGTGTATTGGGCCTCTCAAACACCAACTTGTGTTTTTATGTGGATGTAATGTGGAAACAGAGATGACACACACTCAGCGGTCCTTGTGACAAATAGCCTCAAGTTTATTCCCTCAGCTCCTTTTGCAGGAACTCAAATTTCCCTGGGTTACACATGTGATTCATTGAGGTCTTGGCCCTTTCCAGCTCTCTGGTCAATGATACTTCTGCATTTAGGGCTGATTGACACTGGCTGAGAGTCCCTGTGTAGATTTGAATCCAACCTATCCTTACCCACTCATTGATTGCAATGTGGATACATGCTGCTGAACTGTGTGGCCAAGTGGGATCTGGGCAGTTTCGTCCCAGGGCTTCTATTTCCCTCAGCAGGAAAGAAAATACCTGATTTATGGCTCTCAGATTATGTATTTTGTCAAAAAGCAATCAGTATAGGCATTCTGTGCCTCATCCAAAATTAATACTGAACACTATATTAACATTCTCAGACAAAGTGTTGCACTGTTATTACTTGGCTGAAGTGTACTTTGTCCTCTTGCCTCTAAAATTGTTAAAATGAGTATTAAGACTATCACAATTTACAAATAGTTCTCTATTTCCCTGGATAATACCATTTCATTTTGAGAACCTTCAATTTGAGATAAATGCACTGATTACAATTTAAATGTCAATTATAAGTAGTCTTGTAGACATAATAAAGCAAACATTTGCACTATGTTTGACACAAACATTAACAGCAGAATTGAACACTATCACAAATCAAATCAATGACCTTCCTCCAATGTATAATAAAGAAATCAAAAGTGCTTTCAGCATCAAATGGCCAAAAGAAAATCAAGAAGCAATTACTGCAAACATCCCAGTCATTGCACAACTCAGTGATTCATTCAGATTCAGGCCAAGGAGACACACAATAAAACCCATCTGCTCCAAAATATCTTGTAGCTCAAGTTTAAATTACAGTTTTGCTTCTATAAGAAGCTCCTTTCTCTGATGCTGTGTAGATGACTGTGTGAAATTAAACTGATAGCTAAGAAAAAGAGATTGAGACATGGAAAATTTAAGATAAAGAAATGCAGCTGTTTAGTTATGTATATTTGCAAGACCATATTGCAAAATGAAACTCAGGGTTAAAAAAAGGCAAGACATGAAAGAGAGATAGCTAATTATATTTGAAGGTGACAAAAAATGAAATTAAATGACTGCATTGAGGACAGCAGTGCTGAGTAGAAGTGAGAAAGTTCAAAGCAGTTGATTCTCATGTAAATCTAACTACCTACCTAAAGTAAACTTTATGAAATTACGTTTTGAAATAGGTAAAATGGCAACTGTATCTAAATTATAACTGAATGCTAAAGGAAGTTTTTAAACAGAGTTTTAAAAAAATCTTCTCTGCAAATTTTAATTCATGGTACAGGCCAAATTCCAAGTTCATTCATGCTTGACTTTGCTTTTGAAATTATATTCTCCTTGTGTTAAAATTCATGACTTTTTAGCAGATTTCAGCATCACCTTCCTCTTAATTCTCCTTATATCTCAAACTTTCTGTCTTCTTGGATTTTGTCCAAATTAATATCTTTTCACATATACAATTTTTATAGCATTTATTTATACAGTTAAATACATGTCTATTTTACAGACTGCTTTAAATTGTCATTTTTGCTAAAGTTTTATATATGTATGATATCTTAATTCCTCTTTAATTTAACATGTTTGAGGATCTACTATCTGGAAGTCAAATAATCAACACTAACCTTTGATATATTTAGACATTTACCTGCCATTGAATTCTAATATGACTTAGAGTCTAAACATGTTTGTCATTCTTTAAGAAAAAAAAATTCCAACAGCTACTAGAAGCAACATATAATAATGAAACTGAATGTAGTGAATATTTTTTCTAAAGACCAATAGCATGTAATATGT
>JAXCLO010000001.1:12446376-12466944 GCA_035583995.1 Arremon aurantiirostris | reverse complement strand
ATCAGAGAGATATATATATATATATATATATATATATATATATATATATAATTAGAGCTTTATTATCTGTTTTGGAACATTTAAAAGACCCTCCACTTTTCCAAAGAGTTTTATTCAGCCCAAGGTCATCATGCTGTGTTGTGTGTTATTCTTGTTTTGTTTTGTAAGTTTTATTTTTTGCTTCGGTATTTTGTTGCTGTTTTTATGGTTGTTATTGGTTGATTGGCTTTTAATATTGTTTTAATATTGTTTCTTTCCTTGCTTTTCTGTGACTGTGAAGTAAAGATTAGAATGAAGGTGTTTTCATGACTCTCTATGTCTCTTATCAAAGAATGATTTGGATTGAAAGAGACCTTGAAAAACTTTTAATTCCAATGCCCTGAATTGGGCAGGGACACCTTCCACTTGACCAGGTTGCTCAAAGTTCCATCCAGCCTCACCTTGAATATTTCCAGGGATGAGACATCCACATCTTCTCTGGGCAACCTGTTCCAGTGCCTGACCACAGTAATTTCACCCTAATATTTAATCTAAATTTACCCTGCATTAGAGTCACAGAACAATTTGTGTTAAAAGGGACCTTAAGGACCATCTTTGCCATAGTTTCTCTGCATCCTTGTGTCCTCTAGCTTTATTCTTCCTTTTTTGCCTATAGTAAGGGTGAAGACAAATACCAGATGAGTCCTAAGGTCTAGTCCATAGTTAATGTGTAGCATATAACCTGTACTAGCCCTGACAATAAGAGAAATTGTAAACTCTTAGGCTACCTTCAAATGGCGCAAGGGAAAACCGTATTCTCTCCTGCCTGCAGCGTATAACAATCAAAAGTTATTACAAAACCTATGATTCATCAGTATTGCTCATTTCTGCTTTGAGGTTACATGGAATGCCCATTTTACCATGAAGGGATAGAAATGAGAGAGCATAAAACTCTGTTGTATTATGTTTGGAAAAGCATTATAAAATAAAGGTAAGTATGGATCTCTTGGGACAATTTTACAGGTGTAATTGAAGCAAATATCTGCTGATCATGGGAAAGAGGAATTGCTGCAATATTTATATGTGTGTATAAATAAAACTGAGTTTTACATACATAGTTGTATGCAAAATTCCTCAACTAATAAGTTACATTTTAAAAGATATTTTCTGAGAGCTCTTACCTCAGTTCTTTTCTCTCTGGGTTTTCTCCAACAAGACCAGACTTAAGCCTACAGGTATTTCACCTGAGAGTATCTAGAGAAAGGTCCAGCATCCACTCCTTTTTCACTGGCTTTGACTCCCTATTGCTGTATTTTTAATCAGGCTGATTTACTTTAGCAGACAAATTTTCAAGTATTCCATGAATTTCTAGGAAGCTATAAAAATAATCTATGCTACTGAGTTCAGTCTATCTAATAGGAACTTCTTCGTCTTAATGGCACTTTTTGGTATTATCAATCATTGTGAACTCTGCAAAGCCACTGAAATATAGATTTAAAATTTGTGAGTTTCTCCACTTGTGAAGCAATTCAGAGACAATACTACTTATCAAACCAAAACAAAAATTCAGGGCAATTTGGAATATGTCCTGTTATTGTATTTCAAGTTGAAATTATCTACATCCAAATTGTGGCTAGATCTAAAACAATCCATAAAGAGCAAGAGTACAAGATTTTCTCGGATTTGAATTTTGCCTGCAATGAGTTTTTAAATGGTTTTTTCATGTGTGTGCATCCGGTAAATAAAATATAGTCAGGAATTCTAGGAAACAAAGTAGACATGTGTATAATATGCTGAGGGTTGAGAAATAAATAGAAATTATTACATTATTGATTAATTTGAAATGGATCCTCCTCTGTTTTGGTCATTATTTAATTTAATTACTTCAGAACTGGTAAACTACCAAAATAAATAATATCTAATATAAAATCAGTGGTTTCTATGGTAGGATGGAAGTATACTGACCTCCAAATCACTTTCCTATGGTGTGCTTGTTTTTACCATGATAAATGTTCAATCTGAGACTCTTACTACAACCTATAGAATTTTTTGGGTTTTTTTTTACACGAACATCAGGTGAGTGGTTGTCTCTGTCTCCAAACTGCTCCCTCTGCCTTCATACACAACTGCTGTTCTGGATAATTTATATCTTAGTGAACATAATTTTGGAATTTTTTTTTATTAAGTTCCATATAGTCTGTGATTCTATGTGCCTCAGGTTTGACTTCTAAATTTCTCTTGAAACCCTCAGTTTTTGGCAAATTAGATCTGACAACAGCCCCTGAAAGACAGGATATTTGTGGTGTTTGTAGATATTTTTCAGGGTATTGAACTGGAGCTGCTCTATGCTGGTTGATATATATGCACAATATTATAAACACCTTGTACATATGATTTTACAAAGATTATACATATGTACATTATATATACATGAGCATGTGCATCATGTATGCATATACCTTTGCACCACTTAGAACATTGCAGATTGTTATGGAGTGTTTGAAAAATTAATGAGTTTGGCCACTTTTAGCACATCGACGCTTGATTGTCAGTCATTGATGTCACACATCTAATGACTGGCTCTTAATCACTTTCAGTTGTCAACAATACATGTTTAAAGCAGTCAGTCCTCAACACTTACACCCTGAGTGGGCTTTGAGGATCCAGCTCTGAGGAGTTGACACTGTGTAGTCAGTGCTGCTGGTCCTTATTGCCTTGGCCAGTGAGCTCCCCTCATTGTCTCTTTGTGCTCCTCATCTCCTCCCTGGAAGGCAAAGGGGTTGTTTAAACTGCTCTTGACATAATGCATCTTATTTAGACAGAAATCTTTTTTCGCTTACTCTGCTTACTCTGGTTCCATCAGCACCTGTCCTGCTCATCCTGAAGTATGGTTTTCGTTTCATCACACACCTTTATTGACAACTGCAAACTCTTAGCTCTTGCCTTGCAGATTTTACTGCATACTGAATATATTTTCCTGCACCCCAGTTTTGGAGTCACACAAATCGCCATTTGCCTCTTTCAGGCTAGGTATTTTTTATATATTCATGTTTAGGTGTATATACAAAATTCTTACCACTGTTACAATGCTATAGAATTCTTATATGCAGTCACAGATTATCCAACCTTAATGTGCTTGTGCTCAAGACAAACATGCTTAGTTCACCTCCCTTGGTTTCAAACATTATGGATGCCACAGGTGTTTCTGCTGCACTATTCCAGGAGAAATTCTGCTTTATACAAAATTTAGGATCCTATCTCAGAAATGTAGTGAGCCCTTCAGGGTTGGCTGAACAGCATGTTTATTCATAACTAGTTTTAAATGTCAATAAACCAGGCTTTGCTTGTTTTTTCTTGATTTAAACTTTACTTTGTAGTATTGTGAGACAAAACCTAATTGTATTTTATTAGAAATTTCATAAATGAAACCAGTTATACATAAGTGATATTTAGTTCTGTAGCTCCAGGGGTTTGGTCTGAATGCAGAACAAGATGTGGGCAGGATAACTTCTGATAAGTAAATTCAGTTAAAGGACTTGCAAATAAATATGTACAGCAAAATCTATTGTGCACCCAAAGAGACAGAAAGTTTTTTCTTTTAACAAAATAGTGAAAAAGATTTGAATTCCAACAGCCCATTTGCCAAATCTGGACAGGATGCAATGACTGTGTGGAAAGGGAAAGAAAATGGTAAGTGTAAATTCTTCCTCCACTGTAGACAAGGTAGCCTGGAGTCCTGGGGTCTAGACCAAGCAACTGGATAATGGATGAGACAAAGACATTTTGCTCCTCAGCCCAGTACCCAAACTACTTCAGGCTTAGAGGAAAAACCTAGGATAGCTTCTGCTGTTTTCTCAGCTTGCTAGTTCATAGAATTACTTCTGGTATTTATATAAATATCTTAAAATATATAATACTTAGATAATTCAGGTAAAACAGGACTCCTTAAGTTCAGTGAAGGAGTATCACACGTGGGAACACAGAAAGACTGAATAAAAGCCTAAAAATCTGCAGTATATAAAGCAAAAATATATGGTAAAAAAACCAAACCAAACAAAAAATAAATACAGCATGAATGGTGCTTTTCTATAAGTGCCTTTTAGCCTCAGATGAAATATCAACATATAACCATGCAGACAGCCTTATTATGAATGCTGAAGAGGTCAGTTATGTTACAGCCCTGTTGTGGTGAAGATAATAGGCCCTGATGTGAAGTGGCATATTTGAAATTAAGCACACTGCCTCCTGAGTGTCACTACAGGGCTTCCCAGCTGAGGATGGCTCCCCTTCTGTGGTTCAGGAACTCAGATTAGCCTCTGCTCTCTCTTCAACAGACCCAGAAACAGCATTGAACTTGCTTCAGTTTGTTCCTATTCACATGCCAGGATATGCTTCTACCACAATGAAAACTTCATGGTTTTGGTGGGGGTGATTAATGGGATTCTCTGTTACGAATTTCTGCTGTGAAACTTTCTGGCATAGTAAGAGTGGCAGAAGCCCTAACAACTCAGATTTTCCTCCTGAGACATCTGCTATGAATGGAATTTGGTGAGGGACTGGTTGAAAAGAGAAATACAGAGTTCATTGCTTAAAGTAAAACTGTGTGGAGACAGCTTTTGACATAAAGCAAGTATCATGCCAGCATACTTAGCCCAGAGTGCTTTCCACAAAAGAAGTATAATGTTTAAATAGAAAATAAAAATTCAGCGCCTTTTCCCTGATGAGGCTTTGGCTTCATTCATATTCTGCACTCAGGGAACATGCTTGGGCTATTCAAATACTTACAGTGTAACTAAAGGCTCAGGAGAGAAAGTTCAGCAACACTGTTCAGCTCTGATAAGCACTTTCCTATGTAAACCTAATTAAGATGTTACAAGCATTCAGAAATCCACTCTGTGCCTTCACCACCTTGTGTTTCTTTGTTCTTCCTGACACCTGGGCAAGGTTCTGGCACAATGCAGCTCTCCTTCAGTCCTGTCCCTTGGCCATTCATTGTATTTAATTCCTGCAGTCATTCCCTGCTGATGACAGACCGTTCTCCAAATAACTTTCATGTGAAGAAAAGTTATTGTGTCTCCTTGGTTATAACAATATCAACACTGGTCTTAAATGTTTACTTTTAGATAAGTCATCATTGTCCTGATGATTGAACATTCTCCTAATTTTTAGGCATCAAAATTTAATGCTTAAGCCTGCACAGAAGATGGTATTCTCAAGCATGTGAACAATTCAGAAATTTTTCTCCTTTATTATTACAGTTCAGCACCATCTCTAAGAGTCAACAAATTGGTTAAAATCAGACTTGCCAAAATGTGTCCCAATGCAGTGTTTCCTTTGGGTGCTGTTTGTGGCTATTGATTCATTGTCAGTTAAGTCCTGCTTGAATGTTCCACAATTTCATCAGTGTGGGTGTTTTAACTTACATTAACAATACCACTAAAGAAGGTTGACATCTGCCTCTTTCTCCCATGTTGATCAATTTACTTGAGTATTCCTATGACAAATTGAACTGCCAGCTTCTTTCCAACTCATTCCTCTGTTGGTTGATCTGTTTCTTTCCTTACTGAACACGTGGAGGAGAGACCTGTGGGAAAAGGTGAAATCCTCTCAGTCCTTTATCAAAAATTTCAACATTTTTTTGTAGCTTTCTATAGAAGAGCTCCTGGGCCACATCATGCTGCAGAGATATCTTCTGTCAGGGTACATTGTGAATATATTACTGTTATTAACTAATGGCCTGCAATACCAATGTATAAGAAATAGCCATATTTTTTGTCTAAAAAAACGTGCTCTAGTAAAAAAAAAGAGAAAAAAAGGAAAAAAATCCATGGATTTAAGGTCTGTTTTTGTTGCACTTCTAAATAAACAAAGGGATAACATAATTGAAACTCAGCTTGCACAACTATAGGCTGGACTGAATGTTAAATTAATCCTTTGTGGTTATTCATGGGCCAAATGAGTGGATATATAATAGAATCTGCCAGTAATGACTTGAAAAAACAGACTGTACGTGATAAAGAGGTAGCAAAGTATGAAAAATGTACCTGTCAAATCTATTGTTGTATCTGGATTTGATATTAGTCTTGCATAGAATAATCTTTGATAGTGCTATTTAGAAATACTGTAGAAAGTAATATAATGTTCAGTATGTCTTATTGTCATGCACTTGTCAGCCTGTTTATATCTTCTACTTTGTATTTCTTTCATTTATAGATTTTAAATGATGATAAGGCTAAAATGAAGTCATTAAAATGATAATGCCCTCAAAGGACTCTATTTTTCCATTCTTATTCATAACAATTAGTAACTTATCCCATGGTTAATCCATTTACTTTAAATAGTAGGTTTCAAGAATATAAATGCTGCACAGAAAGCATAATCAGGAAAAAGATGATACAAATTTAAAGGAACCCAATCAAAGCAAAAAAAAAAAAAAAAGATCAGTTTTATTTCAGTAGCTAGAGAAATGAAAATGTAAGTCTAAATCTGGTAAAAAATTGTGTTCCCACCCAACCATAAAATCAAAATTTAACACTTTACTGATAGTGAATGCCCATTACATTTTAACAGATTTTCTAGACTGAATTCTGCTTCTGCAAGAGTGACAGTATTCCTTTTGATTACAGCACAGTTTGGATCAAGCAGCCTTACTCAATTTGCATCTAATGATTTTACTTCTATTGTGTAAATATGGCCCTGGTCAAAAGTCATCTGTTGCCTTAAAATTAAAGGAGAGAAAATTCTGAGAATGATGATTTTTAGCCAAAAAAAGAAATGTAAATGCTGCTAATACTGCTAGTCTTGGGATTGAGTTTGTCTTTAAAACCTTGTAAAAAATAAGGACTAAATTAGTTACAATGTGAAAGCATTAAAAGAAAGCGGTTTGGCATGAAAGTTTCTCTCAATTTTGAGATAAAATTGTCTGTCTATGCAAGAAGGTTTTGGTCAAGACTGGAATTTTTCCTTGTTACCATTGCTCCGGAGAGCAATTCTACTTACCTTGATTTTAGAAACCCTAAGATGTAGAGATTCAAAGAGTCCTTTGCCATTCTTTTTTATAAGTGTAATTTTTTAATAGTGTCATTTTGAACTAGGAGATCTGTGCGGTTTCTCTATTGCAATGTGCATGTGCTGCTTGCATGAATGTAAGAGGAATGAGTGACTCTGCCTACTCTTTTTCCTTATTTTACAGGAAATAAAATTTTGTCCTAAACAAACAACTCCCACTCACCTTTCCCACACTGGCAAGCTCTCTTCGTAAAACATGAGAAATATTATGAAAATCAAGAAGTTAGTGACTCACAGAATGTAAATACAGTGTCTATTTGATCTTGTGCGCTTCATCTACCACAAAATATTTAGCTGAAGATGTGAAAAGGGGCCCAAGGTATCTATAAGAAAGGGAATCTTCAAAATGTATTCACTATGGTCTTTGGAGTTCTTAATTCCTTTGTAAAAGTAGTTCTATGCAAAAAAAACTAAAATAAAAACCAGCAGCGCCGCTAACATCACCATCAAAAAACCCAACCCACAAAGCAACAAACTAAACACCAAAAGAACCTTTTGTACTATATATCTATAATTACATAGCTTTCCTCTAGATCTGGTGCCCTCTGAGAGGGTGAAATTAAATAGAGTTCCTTCTATGCCTGATAAAGATGGCTTCATATTTTGTTTGACTTTAAAGCCTCTAAAATTCTATTAAACAGCTGCAAAAAGCTTGGCATTGATCTGCAACTCTTGTTAGTAGGTTTTTCCTAGTAGAGAATCTTCTACTGTGAAGAATTGCTTATATTAGGGGTTATGGAACCAATCCGAATTAAAATCCTACTTAAAAGTTTGAACCTTATATGTGGCAGAAGAATGAAGTTAGTGATAAATAATTTGGCATGCAAAAGATGGATCAACAAGCAATAGGTGATTATTTGATTTTTTTTTTATTTTCTTTCTGATGCATCTGCAAAAACCATTGTTTCACCCTGTTAAACTAGGAGATGTGAGAATTAGGTCTTGAAAGGATAAGCAAATGAAATACGTTTGTAAGATGTGTCAGTTGTCTCAGGAATTCTGTGAAGTTCTTTGGTGAAGGAAAATATCTTTTTTGTAGCAGATTATTTCTGAAAACATTACATACAGAATTATCATAATAAGACATGTATAGCACATAGATTTAGGTTCAAAAGAATCACTTTTGAATTGATTATTTTTGAAGCAAAACTGGAGACTTGCTGCACTGTTGGAGAAGTCGATAAGAGAATAGTTTAAATCCATCACTGTCCCCAGTCTATGTAGTCTCCCATTCCTTAAGTGCACACTATTGGAATTAGGGACTGATATTCCTTCAGTCTAGATATACACTTCCACTGTAAAAATCTCAAACTGGTAAAGATAGGAAAGAAATATAGGGACTTGCCCGGAGTACTGAAGAAGAAGAAAAATTGACTTCTTCCCCAATGTGCAATCTCATAATTGCCTTCCTGACAGATAAGAATTTCTCCATGGAAAGTCAGTGAAATGTCTGCAGGGAAAGGAGGGAAGATTCATATTTCTCACTTTTGAATACTTCATGTAGACTTTCAAATTAACCAGCTGGTTATCCTACATTTATTTTTCCTGATCAATATAGATATTGTTTCAGGGAGTCTGACTCAAAGTGGAAGACTAACCTTTTCATGATTATCTAATTAATTAGAGTTCTAGAGCTGATGAAAAGGCTCTTGTGAATGCACTGGAGAGAGTTACCCTCCAGCCTGGAATTAAAGCGTATGAGATAATATGTACCAAACTTAGACATCTTGTGCATTAATTCTGCAGCATCTTTGAGTAGGATGCGGCATTTTTGTCATCAAGGTTGTTACTGAAGGTCAGTTAAAACAGTAAAAAGACTGTCCCACTGTTCTGGCCAGGAGTTCTCTCACATGAAATCAATGATTGCATTGTTCTGACTGAAGTAAGGAAGATGTAAACATAATTCTTTAATAGACAATGTCTTGATTTATAACAAGGAAATGAGGCTATCATGGGTGGGGGAAAGATGACAGTGAACAGTCCCTTGCTTTTATCTCCTACAGATTAGAGAGATCCCTAGACTGGATAATCTGGGAACAAAGTCTTCTCTTTTCATGTTTGGTTTCCTTAAACTGAAGCAGTGTGAGGAATACAAACCACAAAAATATCTACAAATTTTTTGAGATTTCAAGCAGAGTAGCAAAAATGCATTTCCAGCTGAAATGAACCAGCTGGTCAGGTGATAAAAGCATTTGGGTACAAATTACCAGAAACTTCAGAAATCTTTTGGTTCCTTTGCCTACTCTTCTTTCATGAGCTGATAACGATGACTGAAAGAAAAAAAGTAAATGCAACACCAAGTGAAGTCCCAGGGGTAGTGATTTTTCTTTTTGTTTGATGGTATATGTGCTTGCTTAGGTTAGAATTATTTATATTTAAAACAGTTCAGGTAGTTTGTCTTAAAACCAAGGAGAGAGAGAAAACTGGAGGAGTTGGTAGAGTAGCAAAAAAGACATACAGAAGCAGAGCTGCACTTCACTGTTTTGGAACACTGGTGCCTCTTTGGGCACTGTAAGTTCCAGCAGAACTTCAGAGCAGCTGGAATTCATCAGGACTAGCAAGTTAAGGGGGTCATCATCAATTCTGAGAATCCCAGTCTATGTGCTGTCCCTCCAAGGTATGGACTGCTATATCCAGAAGAGCCATTCTTCCTGAGGTGTCTGTCACTCTCAGACATTCTGATTTATTTGTATTCTTTTTAACCAAACTTTTATTCTTTGACAAAGAGCAATGAATATTAAGCCCAAGCAACACATGACATCATGTAAGACCCAAACTTCAGAGTGCTTTACAGTCACAGCTCAGACCAGGACACAGCATAACACAACACAAAAATGAAACCCCTGGTAGTCATGTACACAGGCAAGTTTTTTGCAGTCCTTGTCTGCATGCTTTGTCTCACTGGATCAGAAAGTCTCTCTCATCTGCATGTATGAGTCAGTAGATGTTTGGCAAGTCAGTATTTTCACTCATATTCCTCTAGCATAACTCAAAGACATTAATGGTGAATAAGTTATCTCAGAAACACTGAGGATTGAAGAGATAAAAATATACCTGCTTCAGTCTCTTTAGGACTCCATTGAGAAAAACAGTGCTGTGTCATGCCATGAGAGTAGATGTAAAGAGTTACCTTGTTGGAAAGTACATTTTTAGTCATTTCATTCAGTCACTCATCTGCCATTACTGTGGGTAAAGTGAAAATGCCAGCAGGAGTTCTGGCCAGGCCCAGAAGAGCTGTACACAAAGTGGCCATCAGCATCCAGAGATGTCTAGCTCTACTCAGGACAATGCACAGATCTCTATCATGGTTTTTCACTCTTCTTTTCTTTTAGTTATTCCAAACACTGTTGATTTCTTCTGCCCTTCTTGATATCTAGCAATGCCTTCCAAACATGTTTTATTTTGATTACTGAAATATAGGCTTTGAAAATGATTCTGAATATAAAGTTTTACTTTGTACACAGGAAACAATGTGCCTTCTCAAGAGGCTGCAAAAAAAAAAATGTGAGAAACTTAAATCATCCTCTGACATCCAGTCAGCTTCCAGGCTGAACTTAGGGAAGAAAGAACTGAGAGGTTCCTTTAATGCTGCAAAAACCAGTGAGGGATTTATTAACTGGAAGCTGTTTCCTGTTAGTGAGAGGTAGAAAGTTGCACATGAATTCAAAGCATTTCAATGTTTTGCTCAAGTCAGTGTTAAAAAAAAAAGAGAAAAAGTATTCCTGTTAAAAGAGATTCCAGATGGTGTTTCCCTAGGATACAGGAAATCCTCTTTACAATCCTGATTGAATTGATAAGTACCAGCTGCAATCCAGTTTTTAAAATGATAAATTAAAAAAAAGGAATCCTTTAGTATTTATTCTACCTTTCACTGGCAGCATGTTGAAAATGTTGGATGCAATACCAAGAGTGTTTCCTGCATGACCCATGACAATGGTCAAGGGTCTAACCAAGGCTCTAAGAACAGGTACTTGAAAGTTAGCTGACTAAAAGTTGTATGCTGCAGTGCTTAGATACTTTCATGGGTGTGCCTTGAGGTTGAAGCCACAGAGCAGTATAAAATTCTTGGATCTATTCTTGACCAAGGTTGTAATCAACGGCCTGGTTTGGGAGAACGTATCATTTTACTTTACAGGTTTTTAGAGGTGTTTGTTGGATATATTTTTTTTTCCAGTTCTGGGTTTTATTATTGTTCAGCACAATTCTGATCTTTATTAGACCATTCTGTTAAATTGTCTTTCTGAATTCCCTAGCTCTTAACAAACAACTGCCCTTCTTAAAACATTTTTCCAGTGCTGTGGATATTGCATCTTCTCCCTGCTGTGCTGTATTGAATTGCTTTTTTGATTTACTAATGGTCTACATTAATTCAAAAACTCCCTTTGGTGTTGATGACTGGAATGAAGCAGCACACCAGCTGAGATATATCATTGTATATGTACATACATATATATATATACGTTTGAAATTCATGCTTTAAATCAATAAGGAGGCAGTAGAACTGAAGATGATGGTTATATAACTTAATGCTGCACCATGAGAAAAATAATAGCTTTAAACCACTTTTCCCAATGCCCATCTGTGATCTGAAGGTGACTATTAGCCACAGTACCTGATTACTCACTGTGAAGAAAATACTTTAATGTATGGGGCTTGCTGATACAAATGAGCAGAATTTGTCTCAAAGTAAAAAGTTTAGCCTGTAAGTATCCCTAATTGACATCTGCAAGGAACTCTGATATCAGTGTCTTAGAAAGGGGCAGAGAGATCTTTCCGATTCTTCTCATTGCTCCAGTTTGAAAACAAAATGCTGGCGGGCCATACACACCTGACCCATTTGCTGGAAATCTTTCAGTAGATCTGTACCCAGATATGTGCACAGACATGGCATCCTCCTTCATGGAAACACTCCCCAGGACACAGAGGCAGTCTGTTCTGATGGGCAGAAACCCAACAGACCTGGCAAAACCCTGCCTTGATTCACTGTGAACATTTTGAATGTGCTCATAGATGAAAAGGAGTTCTAGAAAAGGTGAAAGACAGGAGAAGTTATCCAGATAGTTGACAGTCATATCCCCAGGGAATTCAGCTACGGGATTATGAAAACTACAGCTCAGCTGGGCATGAGTGCCTCTTCTATTAGCAAAGGTTTAGAAAATTGGGATTGTTGAGTCTGGGAAAGGGAAGGCCTCAGGATGGCCTAATTGCAGCCTGTCAGTCCCTTCACAAAGGCCTGGAGTGACAGGACAAGGGGGAATGGCTTCAAACTGAGAGAAAATAGGTTTAACTTAGATATAAGGAAGAAATTCTTGACCATGAGGGTGGTGAGGCCCTGGCACAGGTTGGCCAGAGAAGTTGTGGCTGCCCCATCCCTGGAAGTGTCCAAGGACAGGTTGGATGGAGCTCTGAGCCCCCTAGTGTAGTGGAAGGTGTCCCTGCCCATAGCAGAGGCTTCAAATGAGATGATCTTCAAGGTCTGTTCCAACCCAAACCATTCTATGATTCTTTGACACAAAAGACATTTCTTTGGGTCTACTGGCAGCAAATGTGTGCCCAAAAAATGAAGGAACTGAAAAGTTCAAGGTGTCTTTTTTAACTTTCACTTTAGAGTCAGAGTTTGCTCTCAGGCTCCCTCATACCTGTTCTTAGAGGCAGAGCCTGGGAAAATGAAATGTTACTCATGTAAAAGGGACAGCAGGACTTGTTCAGACAAAGGAAGAGATGGCTTAGAGGGAGCTTACTGCTGGCTTCACTGCCTGATGGGTTGTGTGTTGTTACAGCAAAGATGAAGTCAGAAACATTCATAAAAATGAAACAATGTTTAGAGAATAAGTCCTTTGATGAGTGGCTGAGGGAGCTGGGGGTGTTTAGCCTGGAGAAAAGGGGGTTCTAGGGAGGCCTTCTCACTCTCTACTACTCCCTGAAAGGAGCGTGTGGCTAGGTGGGGATTGGTCTCTACTCCCAGGGAAGTTGTGACAGGACAAGAGGAGATGGCCTCAAACTGCAGCAGAGGAGGTTCAGCTGGAATCAGGAGGAACATCTCCACAGAAGGGGTTGTTAGATATTGGACTGGGCTGCCCAGGCATGTGGTAGAGTAACCATCCCTGGAGGTGTTAAAGAAAAGCCTGGACATGGCACTTAATTCTCTGGTCTACTTGGCAATGTGGTGACCAGGCAAAGGTTGGACTCAATGGTCTCAGAGATCTTTTCCAGTCTAAAGGATTCTGTGCTTCTGGGACTCCAGAGGTTCACATAAGAGGCTCATAAGAGCAGAGAGGCACAAGCTGAGCATCAGAAATTCCAGGTATAAGGATATTTTTTTTTTCTCTGTGAGGCACAGGATGCCCACAAATACTCAGGTCTCTGTCATTAGACAGTAAGGATTCAGCTGGACAAAATGATATAGAGCAACTTGCTCTCAGTTTGTAGCTGATCCAGCTTTGAAGAAGGTAGAGAAGAAGATAGAAGAAAATAACCTTCAGAGTTCCCCTGAAACATAAATTTAAGATGTCATCTTTTATGCTCACTCTTACCAAATGATTCTTCTGGGGATGCCTTCTGCCTTTACAAAAATCTGGCAAGTATAACGTAGGAGACATTACTGAAACGGATATATGGCTTGAAGGGTTTCAGGAGCAGGATTGTCACTATCCTTGCAAGAATTCTGGTTTCTGGCTGATCTGAAGCAATATTTCATCAGCCACTTTCAAAGTGAATAAATTTTCAGGCAAGTATTGAAGTTTTATTGGCTTGTAGATGGAATTAGAATCATTTAGAAAGAGATGTAAGACACACCTCTTTTTCAAGAAGTGCTTTTGCATCTTAAATGAGTATGAAAAAGTGCTATTAAGTAAAAGCTTTTCTTGACTGTGACTGGGAAAATGTAACTGAGCCTAAAGCCCTAAGGTACAAATGTGCTCTTTTGTTGTCTTTCAGCAGATGTCTTCCTTAGCTTGCTTTTTTTGTATTTTTTTCCCCTGTCTCCAGATCTCTGCTTCTGCTTCTTTTGGTTTCTTTCTGGTGCATTTCAGAGAGCCAAACTCTACCCAGACCTTACATTGATGGGAATAGCTTAACCCCAAGTTCTGAACCTGCTGCGGAAGTCAGATTCCTCAAAAATCCAAAATCATTCCGAAGGCTACATAATCTTGAGTGTTATAATTTTTTAGATGTAATTTCATAAAATCAAGGGGTGGTTCAAGATAGAATGGACATTAAAAATCTCATTCCAACCCCACTGCTGTGAGCATGGACACCTTTCATCAGACCAGGTTGCTCTGAGCTCCATCCATCCTGGCCTTGAACACTTCCAGGGATGGGGCAGCCACAGCTCTCTGGAAAACCTGCGCCAGGGCCTCACCACTCTCACAGGGAAGAAATATGGGAATATAACAGTTGAGCTTTGATTCAGTCCTCACTGAATGAATGAAATATAGAATTTTAGCATTTGAAATTACCTTGTGATTTCCCCTGCCCTTAAATGGTTCACTATAGAGACACTACGATACTTTGCAAAAATGACAAAATAAAATTCACAGGCTTTTTTTTTGCAGTTTTAAAGTCCCCTCTGCAGCTGAGAATGAAAAATATGGGTAAGAAAAACTTATATTATTAATTATAGAAATAGAGAAATCTACCTCTCATAGAGGTTAGAAGCTGCTATATCAACCTGTATTTTAGTCAACTATCTGTGTTAATAAAGATAACTTGTTCAAATAAAAGTGCTCCTTTATTATGGATGGGATGCACCATAGTCCTGAAAGCTATTTCAACATGCTTTAACCTTGAAGCTTTTGAAGAGGTGATTTAAAAGGAATGGACTGATGAAATTTAACCTTGCCACTACAATATTGTTGGGTGTATATAATGTAAATTAGAACATTTTAGTACAATGTTTCTCCACTACAATGTAAGAAAAATACATAAGTATATAGCAAATTCCTTTTTCATTAAAAAACAGATTGTATTTGTGCACTACATCATAATAGATTTTTTCTTTATGCTTGAATAAATACAAATTAGATGATAACACTTTATTTTAATGATACACTGATTAATACTGAATTACAATAAAACCTTTATGAAAGTGCATATGACATTTCCATTAATAGCAATTGAATTTGTTATTATTACTTTTATTATAATGAACAGCAAATCAAATTACTGGTGATAGAACTCCTAAATTATATTGCTGCTGTTTCAGGAAAAATATAATTTTAACTCTCAAAACTTGCCCTAATCACACCCCAGGGGACAATTGTTGTATGAATTATTATGTTTAAATAACCAGAAATATTAAAACCAGAATGTTGTCCTATTATGATATCTTTTAATCCTTTATTTTATGAAGTCACATAATTTTATTAACACAATTTCATCTTACTAATAGGTGAATGCACAGACTTATGATAAAGTCTAAAAAAAACTTAATTAAAATGCAACCTCTTTGAGTGATGAGATATTTTACCAGTGAAAAATCTGTTTCAAAGACATTTCTACAATCATACATTTAATTCTGGTTATTGCAAATAACAGCCAAAGTATGAGATACAGTCAAAAATGTGTTCTGCTCAGAATTCAAATGCAACTGAACACTTTAAAAATGTTTTGTATTAAAAATCTCTTTGAGACATCTGTAATGTACATTTCTAGTAATGAACATTTAGTGTTCCCTGGCCATAATCTGAATGCCCTTCCCATAATTAATATCACAATTTTTTTTCATTTCCTTTTCACATATAGGAGATTAATTCCATATTGTAATCAAAATTCAATTCCAGCAGTTGTAGACATTCAGGATAAATTTTCATCCCATCCATAACTCCACACACAAAGTACAAATAAAAAGGTTTTCTTTCAAATGTGCTTTTTGGGAGAAAACCAAGCTATGTTGCTGTTGCAGTATTGTAGCATGTGTCACAATGCATGTGCTAAATTATTGGGTGCAGAACATGTGGGCTGATGTAGCCACTCTGGGAAAAGAGGAGTCAGTTTTGTGCTGAGAATTGGCTTGACACATTCACTGCATAAACTATAATATTCTGCAAGTAGGGACTCATGCCCCAAATCTGATTTGAAAGATTTTACATCCTTAGAGGCTCTTTAAGGGCACTTTTTGGAGCTCTTCATTCAAAGGCACTTATCCACTTCTCTGAATGTGAAACTCAGACTAAACAAACAGGTGAATGACTGTCATTCATTTCAAATGCAAAAGAATTTCAAAAGCCCATTTCAAGAATTAGCCTGTGGGGAACACACAGCAGTTTGTCCCTTCCCTGAAATGGATTTTTGTTTTTATAAGTCACTCAGTAGGCACAGGTTTTGATTTTATAATACTCTCTAAAAAATACCCCTGCGGACATTACTTGGGCTTACTGCAATCATTTCAGATTCTGTGGAGCAGTGGGGAAACGTGCTCATCTCACCACTGTACAATCTGCAGAGACTTCATTTGGAAGGAGCCCTGTCGAGGCAGTTGTTTTCTTTCTTTAATAGCTGCACGAGGCAGAGACAAGCAAGACTGATTTGATGGGTCACAGTTCTTCAAGGAAGTAGGAGCTGTGTCACAGACATCTTTTCATAAAAATCCTTTCTTTAGGATTTTTCCCCTTTCTGAGAAGCTGTGACCTCAGCAAAAAAATGTAAACAATGATTATCTGCTGCTGTGGAATGCAACAGGTAAATCTGTGATTGGTCTCCTGTGGATGTTTGGATTTACTGACCACTCACGGCAGAGCTGTTCGCGCTTTCTGCCTGGACACAGAACTTTGTTATTGATTCCTTTTCCATTCTTAGCTTAGTATGCTTCTGAGAACTTTTCTCTTTATTCCTATTAGCATAGTAATAATGTAATATATAGCATAAAATAATAAATCAAACCTTCTGAGCATGAGGCCAACATTCTCACCTCTCTCTTCACCCTGAAAAACGCTTGCAAGCCCTGTAACAGAGCTGAACTAACCAGATCTCTAGTTGAAGTTCCTACCATTTAAGTATAGAGAGAACTGAATTATTTGCTTTAGTTTACTGACAGAACGCCTTTTTCTTCCACTTTGCTAAACATTCAAATTATTCCTGCTTGCCATTTGGAAGCTAAATAGAAAACTATTATAGAAAAACTAAAATAGAGTTCTCAAATAGACCTCTGTAGAACAAACAGCTAAAAATATGTCCACACATTCCTAAATCAAATAATAAGAACAACGCTTTGTATTCATTTTCAGAAGAAATAACAACATAGTGTTTATCCCCAGTCCTTCAGAGAGAGGACTGTTGCATATTTATAGCACATTTCCAGATTACAATTAGCACTTGCTCAGCGGCTGAACGTGAGCTTGCAAGATTATGAAGTGAGGCAAATGAAAGTGAAATGTTTGTAGGAAAAACATTTATTTTAAATAAACAATTTTAAAGGATGCTGCAAGCAACTGTATACTTGCCTTGCTGCTGATTTCTGTCTCTTCAGGCCATCCTTTTCACAGTTTTTTTCCATTTACAAAAAAAAAGAATGATGGTTTTGCACACCTTTCTGCTAACTGTTGTGGTTTAACAGTGAAAGATGCTTTTTAAACCTTGAGAATTGTGCATTATTGCTGAGAGTTGTGAAGAATACCTCAAAGCAGTTCCAGTCATGGGTGATTTTGCGATATGCCTCTTTTTTTTTGGTTATATTGAGTGTCTTCCGCCTCTTTAATAAATTTATACATCAAAAGAATCATTGCCAGTAACACAGACAATTTTTTTTTCTTAATGAAGGAGGTATATCCTAGGCTTCCATTAAAAAGTCTTTTATTACAGTGGATAGTAGGAAGTATCCTTCTACAGTAATCTGAATTACTTGCAGAGCTGATAACAGAATTTTACAGATGAATAAAAAAATCGGCATGCAGAAATCTGACATCAAAAGTAGAGGTTTATTAAACATTATGAGGCCAAATATAATGAGCTATTTTCTCTATCTACCTCTGAAATTTGTGATAAGCTTCAAACACTACTGCTCTGTTTTATTATTCACCAGTTTTAAGCAATGAATTGAAACATTAAGAGCAGACATTAAAATACATAAAGGTATGTATTTAAACCATTGCATAGTAATTTTCAAACTTCTCTAATGCAGACTCTGAAAAGACAATTTAACAATACCATGTTTAGCATATATCAGTTTGTTTCCTTCATTTACCTTCATAAAACCATTAAAAAGATCTTTGTAGCTATATAGCTTTTGAATAAAAGGGAAAATTATCTATAAAAAATTCTACTGAGCATATCATAAAGAATTCTCCAAATAAACCACAAAATCAAATGATAAGATGAAGATATGCCCTTGGATCAGCAGAAAGCAAGCACAGAAATAAATTGAGGCTCTTTTGCAAGCCTCATAACTGAAGTTAAAGGAAATACTTCAACATAAGGAATCACCTGTTATTGAAAGGCAAGATTAACTATAATTCTGTCATTCATGACAGTTTCTTCTTCAGCTTTGAATAACAAAATTTCTGCAACCTCTTCCAAAATACATTCCTGTGCTTTAGTACTGAAAATAGCTTGCACTAGCAATGTAAATAAAATAGCTCTAGATGTGATGCCCACACAGGCTTATCTACCCAAAAGAATCTACCTGGTCTTTACTAAGGAAAGATTTTCTTTCCACTCTATTTTTACAACACTTTTATTATACATTTAATTATTAGAGCATGCTCTCTGTCTCCTTTTTAGCTTGTCTTCCTATGTCAGTTCTTCGCAGGTCTGATAAGGTTCATTATCCCTTGGTGAACTGCATTCACCTGGGTCACATCCTTCATGAGCTGTGGCAAATTCCTCTTGACAGAGTTCAGACTGGTGCTGGATAGAATCCAACAGCATGTCACCAACCTTATGGACATCAATTCAGTGTATTTATTCAAGAAAGTGTTTCTCTTTAAGGTAATTGTGTGACACTGTTGATTCATGTTCCATTTGTGGCCCATTAAATACCTGGGTTCTTTTCAGTACCAATGATGTCTAATAATCTGTTTCTTGTCTTGTAATTATGGCAGCTGATTATTTCTGCTGAATGTGGAGCTTGTCATTCATTCTACTGAAGTGCATTTTTGTTCTCCAAATTGTTTCTTCAATTGGCTGTGATCATGTTAGATTCTATACCTGGCCTCTGTCATGCTTGTAGATACTCCCAGCCTGCTGTCAAATGCAAATTTCATGCCCAGTCATCACTTCTTATCAAAATTACAAAAAAAAAATAAAATTAAATTGGGATCAGTATAGAACTGCACTCAAACAGATTTTTATTTTACAAGTAAAAAATAATCACTATTAAATGATAATTTTCTACACAGTAGGACATTCAGCAGATGTTCTGTTTCCTTAGCATGTTACCTGAGAAAACGTTAGAAGTTTAGCAATGCCAAAGTGTTTACAAATTCTCTGCAACCCCAAGGCCAATTTGCCTGCTGTAAAAGGAATTAGATTGTCTTCACAAGCCTAGATTCTAATAAATCCATACTGGACTGTATTGATCTCCTGATTATCTTCTAGTTGGTTATAGAGCGCTGGGATTGTTCCAGCATTTTTCTGCTAATAGAAATAAAGCTGACTGGACAAGAATTTCCCTTTTTGCCCTTTTTTCCCTTTTCTTACCATCCCACTTTGATAGTGAATACTAACTTTACACTTCTGGCTTTGCCTGGTTCCTGTAAGCTCCCAAAAACAAGTACAAATGGTTTTGGGATTACTCCAGCCAATCCTCAGACTGTGATATAGTGAATTTCATCACACCCAGCCAGCTTGAAAACATATGTCTTACCTACTATTTAATAACCTCTACTTCTATTGAAAGAAAAATCTTAGTCTGTGTCATTGCAATGTATTCTTTTAAGTGTCTGGTGACAGTGAACCTGGAAACAAAAAGGCTTTAATCAGTTCTGTCTCCTTGGGATCAACAGCTGCCATCACTGAGCAGGAGAAGATGCCCTTTGTCTTCCTTTAAAAAGCCTTTCTTTTATTAGCTAAATAATTTTAGACAATGCTTTTAATAAGACCTAATTTATGGTATTCACAGATACTTCAAACATAAATCTGTTTAATCTATAGTTTTTGGTCATCTGGGCTCCCTTTGCAGTTAGGAGGAAAGGATAAATGTCTCTTCATAAGAAATGTGAGCAGAGCTGATTTTCCATCCAGCTCTCATCAGACCTTTTCATCTCTGATAGCTAATATTAGATAAGATTTATCCAATGAAAAATGTTTCATATTTCTTTCCACTTGTATCTTTCTTTGGGCTTTGAGTGAACTGATTTTTGTCCTAATAATTTTGGGCTAATTCTCTGCAACATAAACCTAGTATTTTATGCGCATCTGTCTAGTTTTTGAGGGAATTCAAATACTCACAGATAAGATTAAATAATTTCTTATCATTATTTGTTTTATTATGGCCTTATAATGATGACATAGTTTCCTTCCTTCCTTCCTTCCTTCCTTCCTTCCTTCCTTCCTTCCTTCCTTCCTTCCTTCCTTCCTTCCTTCCTT
>JAXCLO010000001.1:12421395-12443955 GCA_035583995.1 Arremon aurantiirostris | reverse complement strand
TATAGATATAGATATAGATATAGATAGATATAGATATAGATATAGATATAGATATAGATATAGATATAGATATAGATGAGAGAGATCAAGAGATAGAGAGATAGATAGATAGATTAGATAGATAGATAGATAGATAGATAGATAGATATAGATAATTTGATCTCTAAGTGCCTGAGGGCAAGGAGACTGGGAGATTTGGTTTAAGGTGTGACTTTGACAGCAACATTTTGCTCAATGAGATCAGAACTCCTGCTAATCCTGTTTGAAGTGGAGTGGGGGGATGAAAGGAGAATGTAGGGAAGGTCAATTTCATCAGTGCCAGGATGTGAAAAACCTGATTACTACATTGTGAATTCCTTCCTTGATATTTCTATTTGTCAGACTTTAACCCGAAAGTGTATTTATGCGTATGCATTTTCTCAAGCAAATTACTCAGTAGCATTTCCATTTTTTCATTTTTCTTTTTTCTTTTGTCTGTATCTCATTTTGTTTGTTTTTTTAGCAGCAATATACTAAACATTTTTAAAACAGTCGTTATTGCAGTAGCATTATCATTAGCCATCTGAAACCCACAAATATATAGAGTTCTCCTGGGCCAAAAAGGGCTTCAGAATTAATTGGTAACTGATCAGCTCTCCTCCAGGAGGAAAAAATTAATTCACTTTAAACACTTATAAAAATATGCAAACTCCTTCATGCAGGGAAAATCTTTCCTAAATGTTCTCTACCTTTATTATCACAGCAGTTTCCATCTTTTGTTTCAAAATGGTTTTTGAACTGACTCTTTCAGGATGTTTGCAAAAATTTTCCTGACCCTTAGCTGGATGTCTCTGAACCATGAAGAAAGTTTTCAATGAAAAAGGTGTGATAACTGAGAAATATGATTGTACTGAAGAGATGAAAGCAGAAAGAAAAAGAATGAAACCTAATGGGTTTTAGGTACTGAACATTATTCCACAATACCCTTTAGTCAAAACCAGCTATTTTGGATTAATGATGTTCTTAAATTTTCCTGTACAACACAGTCAGTCTCTGTTTAACATTGCTGAACTGTAAAACAGCTATTTCACAAAATCCATTTTCTTCTGACAACTTCATTCCTCTCTGTCCGGTTCTTTTTCTTTTTTTTTTTTAATAAAAATAGAAGAAATAGATGATGGGAGGGAAAATATGAACATAGAAAGAAATAAAAAGCGGACATATAATGAAGAAGGAAGCAGATGGAAGAGGAAAATTGCTAGTTTTTTACAAGACATTGCATGCAGTCATTTTATGCTTCTTTGGGTGAGCAATAAGATATAGAATGATATTTACTGGGGAACTTTTAATGATGAGAATGATGCTTTGGGAACGGCTTTTAGAGTTTAATTACCAACCCTTTCAGTAAGTGATCATCATTGACATTAATATCGATAATATTTAGCAAACTAGGAGGAGAAAGCTGCTTCCAATTAACGACAACCATAGAAAAAAGGAGAGGAAAACAAGCAAACACAGCAACCAACAAGCAGGCAAGCTCTACAAGCCAGCATGGAAGGCAAGCTCTTCCATTCTCTAGGAAAAAATTTATGTGAACTGCAATCTCACTTTTTAACTATAAAAATTAAACCATGGTTTGTTGATAAATAAAATGGTTCTTCATTAAGGCACCAAATCTGAACAAGACAGATTCAAATGTCGATTCAAACGTAAAAAAAAAAAAAAACCAAAAAATGAAATATTGCTTTTTATTCACTTTTTTGCGTTGACTGGAAATCATTTTGGATAGTGATCATATCAAGAAAAACTGATTAGATTCTGCGCTGTCATTGAAGATGTACTGCTTGCTTCATATACAGAGAAATGTTTTGGATACCAAGGGAAAAAGGTTATTTAAAGATTATGCCACCGACAATATAATTCATAACAGAGTAATTTGGAGGTGGAAAATACGAATGCAGTACGGAAGAGTAAAATTTACGCTACAACAAAAAGCATATGCTGCTTGAGGCTTCCAGCACCACAAGGTGATGTAACAATATAATATATAATAGAATATAACTAGGAAGCCGAATTAATGTTTGGGTTTTTTTTAATTATTTTAGCATTACTTCTAGTGATGATACTGACTTCCCTCATAGGAAATTAAGGAATCTAAGGTTGAGATCAAAGTGATTACAAATATGCTTTACAGGGATAAATAGAAGTAAAAGAGAAAGGACAGAATCAGAGTGTTACTAAACAAAAGAAAAAATAAAAATAACATAGAGAAAGGAAGATATGAAACTAGGTAGCTGACTTCTAAGTCCTGCAGGAAATTTCATATTAACATGCTTTTTTTCAGTTCTAATGTCTGAGTTTATAAATGTCCGCAAGGGTTCAAGTTTCAATAAAATTCTCTCCCCAGTCAGAAATTAGCTTTTAAATTCATGTTTTCTGCATGCTAAAAATCTCCTACAAAGCTGAAATGAAATGTCTTGCTGCTAGCAACTGAATACATTCTCTTTCATACAGACTTATGCCTCACTGCCCTCACTTTCCATGTTTTCCTTCTTTTACTTGCTTAGATATTTGGCAATAAGAAAATAATCTCTTTAGTTTATTAAAGTAAGACCAGAAAGAGGGTTTAAAATATATCAGAATCTATCAGAAGAGAACCAGTGGCTTGCTCTGATCCCTTTTAACTCCTTTTATTGGAAACTTCGCAATACCCCAACAACCTAATGTTTGTAGCAAAGAAGGAAAAGATGAACAGAGCTCTCTGGGGGGAAGATTTGCGTAGGGTAGTGATGGAAAACCGAGGGGAGATCATGAAGCACAGACCTTCCCTTTTAGCAGCGAGGCAGAGAAAGTGAATAAAGAGCTCTCCAGAATTCAATTCTCTCACCTGAGCGAGCAGACAGCTGCTGCCACACCGTGCTGAACTGGCAAGCACTTTCTTAATTACTCAGCCCTTCCAGAAGGCAACACTTCAGCAGTGATGAAGAGGCACAATTTCCAGAGTTTCGCTGGGAATTGTTTTCAGCTCCTCTGAAGATTTATCGGAAGTGTTCTACTAACATTAGACTGCATAGAAGGGACATTTCCCTGTCCAAAGGCATGTTAAATGGTTAAAGAAACCGACCTTCCCACTTCCATCTCACTGTTGTTACAGATATTTCCCCTCAGAAAGGTATGGAGCACATGGGATAATGGATTCTGGTAGTCCTTTTGCAGATTTCTGTCTGGCAAACTTAAGTCCTACAAACATTAGGTAGATTTATCTTGATTACTTTGTATAGAAAAATGCCTGAAGGATTTAAGCTCCTTGAAGGTCATGGGGTGGGGAGTGGGGTAAATATCCATTGTTTCAGTAAGCCATCTTAAAGGATGGTTTTATTCAGGTTTGGTTAGTTTTTGTGCAGAAATAAGTCTTGCTTTGATACAATTAAGCAATCCTCTTAATCCAGTCCTTTAAGAGGAAGGATAAGACACCATCTCTTTCCCTTATACTCAGTAGATATCTGTTTTCAACTTTATCTTCCCTGAGGATGTTTAGGAATTTGCTTCAAATATTTGCAATGTTTTGTATTTAGGCATCATCATTCACAATGTTTTTTTTCTTTCACTGATGCCTATAAAGCTTTTTATAAATAAGCAACAACAACCAAACAAAAAAAAGAAAAAAAAAAAAGAAAAAGAAAAGAAAAAAAAAGAAAAACCCAAAACTTTTAAAATAAGGAGAGAAACTAATTTTCCTCTTTTTTTTTTTTTTAAAGCATACTGTGAAAGAGAAAGTGCTAGAATAAGTGGCTACCCTAAATATTAAACACACGTTCCTTTCCTGCAATACTATGCCTTAATCTATGCCAATTTGGTAACCAAGTGCTCCATTTTTTTCAGTCTCCAAGTCACTGAAAAAAAGTCCATTTTCCTTTGTAGAAATGGATGCCTTTATGTTCCTCTTATACAAAGAATTCCTTAAAACTTGATTTTAGGAAAACTGTTGGGGAAAAAAAATCTGTATTTCCTAAAATTCAGTGAAAAAATCTTGGGAGAGGGGGGGCTTTTTGACTTTGCTTTTTTCATCCTTCTCATTTTCATATGTAGGAACAAAATTTAGTCAGCTTCAAAGGTCATTTCCATAATATATATCTTTTGTTTAATTTTATAATTTATTTCCATTAATCACTTAGGTAAGAGAAATACAGACATGCACTTTTTTCTCTAAAGAATTCAGCAGCAATTTTCATTCTTCTTCTTCCTTCAATATCATATTCTTACCAGTAGTAAATCTTAATTTCCAATTGGCCTGGTGACTGCATATCATCAACTGTTAGTTACTTCTATGCTTTTAACATTTGAAATGGAAGGAAGCCAATGTCCAAGGACTTCTGTGAGTCATGTGTTAATTACCCATATGAAAAATTTCCTACAACCATGTGCATAATTTAGTGTTGGTTCCATAGTAAGAGAACTGTAGGACTACCACACATTCCTCACCTTATGAAACAAAGCAAAACTACATAGATGCAGAATTACATAAGCCAATTTTTTTTGTCTCCCTTTACTGATAAGAAAGTGCCTTCTAAAACTGAATGAAAGATTTTAGAGTGTGTTACATCACTTTGGGTTAAGATTTAAGTATTGCTTAAATTAACAGCATCCTGGCTTTTGAATACTGGGAATAAAGTTGGTTGAAATATAAAAGTAGACTAAATTTGCAGAAACAAACTTAAAATAGTTTACCAGTATTGATCAGAAAATATTAGTTAACCAAGAAAAAGGATGCTGATTAATAGCCTAATTCATTTTACATTTCTTATTTTTAGGCTCAGTGTTCTGGTTTCAGTTTTTCTTCACTTAGTTTTCTTCTCTCAGCTGTGTGGATACTGCTTAGAATGTGTTTATACATATACGAAATCTTACCTATCTCCATACCTATCTCTCTCTCTGTTCTCTAACATGAAATGATTGCTCAAATATTTTCATGCTCTGCCTGAAGGCCATGTATCCCACGTATTTGCTCCAAAAATGGATCCCACTCAGTATCTTCATTTATTTTCATTGCTTTCCTTCATTCATTCTGTCTGTGGTCCTGATATATATCTCATTTTTATGCCACAGCAACATAGGTAAATCAATGGCTCATTTCTACTCTGAAGATTTTCTATTTTCTATCACAAGAAAGACAAGATACTATAGCTGCTTGTCACCTAGCTATCTTATAATAAGTTCCATTTCTAGCAAATGGACAAAGTACATTACTATACCATTTTTCCTTTTTTGTACTGTTTAAATTTGAAATGCCAATTAATGCCGTCCATTTTAAAATGCCCTACAATAAAACACTGGTATTTGTTGGCGATTCTTAAAGGATTATTATTTTTAAATATATATATATATTTGAACCATCTTCAAAAAAGAAGAAAGAATAAATATTACAGAATTCTGTAAACGGATTCGTCTTTTGTTAAAAGACCTTGAGGTTTGTAACAGGACCACGGTGGTAAAGGGATACATTACTGGTGGATAAGGGAAGATCAACTGATCCTGTCTGCTTGGACTTGTGAAATGCAGTTGACATCATCCTGCACAATATCCTTGTCTCTAAATTAGAGAGACGTGGCTTAAATCTATGGTACCCAATGGACAGATGCTGAATTACAACCTGAAGTAGTAAAGTAAAAGTTTGAAATGTCCAAATGCTTGAGGAAATTAATGTTTGATAGTGCAGTTGATGACTCATCATCCACCTCTATCAAAAACTTAAACAATGCACAATAGCTGATGACTTCAGTGATGGGAACAAGATTTAAATGTCAATGACAATGATGTGGGCTGAAGCCTAAATATTGCCATGGTCTAGGGGTACTTTCTGGTT
Source organism: Arremon aurantiirostris (assembly GCA_035583995.1). Classification (NCBI taxonomy): domain Eukaryota; kingdom Metazoa; phylum Chordata; class Aves; order Passeriformes; family Passerellidae; genus Arremon; species Arremon aurantiirostris. Next base: position 12,438,113 of record JAXCLO010000001.1, on the reverse strand, counting down.
AAATCAATAATGAAATAGTTGCTGAGTTTTCACTTTTTCTTCAGAGGCAAAAATTACTTCAAAAGTAATTTAACGCAGGACTTTTTTGTTTTTACTAATTTCATAGTAACTTTATCTCAAAGGTTAAAGCTGCAGAAAATCTTAGTGAGGTACTAATTTCTCAGGGCTTATTATGGCAAAAATAATAGATATGCAATACATAATGCAGAGTCCAAACCCCCTTTTGTGTATCACATGTGATTCACAATTATATATTATATAATAAACTGGTATTGCAACTGGACCTGCATATATTGCTTACAATTTAGGAAATATTTGCCTAAGTAACATAACATAACAAGCTTAAGCTATATCTAGTCTTAGCCCACTCTAACCAAACTAGTGTTTTAGAAGGCATTATGCAGCCATTAAAGTGAATTCCTGATATTTACTTTCAATTGAATAATATAGTCATGGGAGCTGGCAACAAGGAAAGTAAGGAGAGTATATCAAAAGGTAATCTTGAGCTTCTATTTTGTGGTTTGTGTTATTTTCTTCAAGGGTAGAGGATATTGGACTTAACTGTTTATTTCTAAGATGAAGTAGCTGTGGGTGAGGGAAGGGCAGAGAGTGTTGCCTGTCTTTACTTGAGTAGACTTTTCACGTGGTCCCTTAGAGCATCCTCATTGTGAGCAGCTTGGTACATTGTGGTCTAGTCAGGTGATGGGGATCACATCTAGATGGGTGTGGAACAAGTTGGGTCCTTTAGCCAGTCTCAAAGAATAATGCTTAGTGATTAATCTGGCTCAAGGCCAGAAACACGTGGAGTTTCTTCAGGATATATAAAGGAATCTACCTATTTAACATCTGTATCAGTTACTCAGAGGAGAAAATGGTGCACATTTTAATTTGATTCATGAATGATATTTCTTCTTTGCACTGCCACTGTCCAGTTCAGACCTCTCCATTACAAGAGAGACACTGGCAAACTGGAGCAAGTTCAGTGGGGGACCACTGAGCTGGTCAGGGGTGAAGGAATGTGCCATGCTGTAAGAGGCTGTGGGATACGAGCTTGTTCAGCCTTGATGAGGTGCAGTTTAGGGAGACCTAAGAGCTACCTGTGGGGTGGTCATTGAGATGACAAAATCTTCACTGAGTAATGTGTTATGCTGACCTGAGACAGTTGGCATTAACTAGAAAAAGATATTCCATCTGGACACAAAAACATCCCCTTTTCCCTTTGAGAATAGTCAATCAGAGAAGCAGGCTGCCAGAGAGGCTGTACAGTCTCCATCCCTAGAAGTTTTAAGAACCATCTGTACAAAGCCCTGAACGACTTGGTTTGATCCCTGATCCTGCTCTGCTTTGTGCAGAGGCTGGACAAGATTACCTCTTGGGATTACTTCCATTTTGAATTCAGTGGTTGTTTATTAACAAAGACAATTTTTCTGGGCTGTCCTAGACCAGCAGCCAAACACCTGCACAGCTGCTGGTTCAGGAGTGCCTGAAGCCTGTGCCAGTGATGCTCAGCAGCAATCAAAGCATCAGTGTGTTATCAACACTGTTCTAGCCACAAGTCTAAATCACAGCATGATACAAGATCCTGTGAAAAAAGTTATCATTATCCCAGCCAGACTCAGCACAAAACCTGCAAGAAATCACAGCAAAATGCTGAGGCAACCTATAATCTTAGTGTGTATCATAATTATGATCATCCCCGGGCATTGTGTGTTTTAAGTTTCTTGCCCAACATATCACTGTTATTTCCACTGAATAAGGTCTTAGGCAGTGTTTAGGTGTCCTGGAAGTTCATGTGAAAACTTTTGTCACATAAAAGAATCCCTAAAGGCTAGAAGGTATCTTCTGCCTATAAAGGCAGAAGGTCATGGAAGGCAGTCATATAAAGAGCAGTAATTTTACAGCTTAAGAATTACTGCCTTTGATTTCTAGATTTCTGACTTTAAAACAAAAAATATTTCTATGCCCAAATTAATAGAAATCTCTGATATCTACCTCAGAATCGCTATTAGTAGAAATAAATTTAAAACTACTGTCTTCATAACATATTGCCCTAAAAACAAAAGTAGGGTTGATTATTTCCTTACCTTTTTATCTGCTACATTTTCTGATTAAATCACCAGACATACAAATCAGGATTACTCATGAAACCTGCCAATAAAACCAGTAACTTGACTGACGTAGAACTAATAAAGCTGGAAAATTTTACACAAATCAAGTTGCTATAACCAAACATAATAAAACCTGTAAAATCTTGTAGCACTGAGTAACACCTGTTACTGCAGTGGGTGGGATGATTTCTTGTCCAAAACCATTTCTGTTTTGCAAAGAAAATAGTGTAAGGATTTGTTCTGGTGACAGATCTATGACAGGAAATAAAAAGGAAAAACTATCAGGAATTCTGTATAAAAGTTTGGCTGGTGAATCATGTGCTGTTCCCTTGCTGCCCTCCCTGACACAGAAACAGGAACAGCCACCAGAAAACCCCCTGGATCAAGGAGATCCAGCGTTATCCTCCCACCAGGCAGAAGGTGAAAGCTTATGGGAATGGAGTGAACAAAGTCAAGTCCATGCTCAGGGCAGCAGGTGAATCCTCTTCTTGCTCACCACATCTTCCCAGCTGCATCTGGATGTGCCCACCACATCTTCCCAGCTGTGCTACAGGGATGGGGATCTGCACGGGGAAGCTCAATTGTTGGATGACATTGAGAACAGTGCCTCTGCACCAGAGTTGTTGCCAAAGTCAGGAAAGCCCATCCCTTGTATCACAACTGTCCTATCCTTCAATATACACAAGAGAGCCTTGATTCTTCTGAGTACTTCTGTCAGTTCAGAGATTTTGGGACTATCTACTGTGCCTTTCTTCATAGCTCATAGAGGATGTAATCTGCTTTTAGAGAAAAAGCCTTATCAGATACTGAATTGACCATCCAACCACTGTGACATGTTTTCTTACAGCATAAAAAAGAGATATAGGTTTTAATCCTCAGTCCATTCTATTTTGCAGCGAGAATTTGATAGCTAGTTACGTTTCATTTCACCTCATAGGAACACTTACTATTTGAGAATCTGGCTCTTAACATCCTGAATAAAATCCCACAGAATTATGGGCAATTTTCACATGACAACAATACAAAATAAGCAGTGAAAAATTGAGATGATGTGACCGCTGCATTGAAGGCTGGAAGCACGAAGTACCTGTGTCAGATTTTTCTCACTCAAAGGGTAAGGTTAATCTCTGACCCTGCAAACTGGTCCATCTGGCTGGAAGGCACCGTGCCCTTGCATAGTCCAGCTGAAATCAATGGGGTCCACATGTTGGGAGCAGCTTGCAGGACAGAGCTAATTCTCTCAATTAATAACTGGCTTCCATTGCACAAACATCTGTGTCAGGCCTTCCTGAAGAAGTCCAACACAGCTCCATTATTGTTCTATAATTAAAAGACCTTTTTCTCCAGCTGTAACAATTTGCACAAGTCTCAGAGTAGCACTTTCTGCACAGATCTGCAGAACACAACACTGAGAACTTCTCCAAAATGCTTGGCATATGCATAAAGCATATGGCACAGTTCTGTAATAGTCTTATGTAGCAGGAAGCCTGGAAATTTTCAAAGATCAATAACCAAGGAAGGGAATAACTGAAACACTGCACACCCTTTAACGTCAAATTCTGTGCTACCAGAAAACAAACTGTAATATTAAGAGAAATGAATGTTGATGTCATGTAACAGGAGAGATAAAAAAATCTTGGGCAATTAATTTTGAGATAACTATTTTTCCTAATTTAAAGAAATACAATCAATGGCATTTTATCCATATCTCCATCTCCCAGCATAGTGATTTTAGGCTTTGTTTTCTAGTTTAATAAAATTACAATCTATAGAAAATTCCTATACTGAAACATGCTATTAAGAATGAACATTATTTGTGTTACTCAAAATGCTTTACAGACCCAAGAGAATTTGGAAAAACATTATTTGTTCATATTTAGAATGAATATATGGGCTGCACTAGTGGGAGTTGATTGTCACCTGTGATTCTGATTGTGTTATCATCCAGCAGCCTCAGGGTGGATCAGCTGAGATGAGCAGAGTGCAGATCCCTGAGCCTTCAATTCAAGTGACTCCTTCTGTTCATATCCACCATTATGTTTATGAGATATACAAAAAAACAATCTCTTCCCTGCCCCAGCCTATTTTAAGCTTTTTTTTTCTTTCTTTTTTGGCCTTTGGAGAAGACATTATAATTGAAACTGTTCATATTTTTTGGCATAAAAACCTGAAAGGAATCCCTGGAACTATACCATCAGAGGAAAGGAACAGCTTCATCAGCAAGTGCTGACAGGAGAGGCACTGCTTCGCATGAGAGTAAAGCTATGGTATCAGAAAACCAATTAAATGGCACCTCTGTCTCATGCTGGCCTCTAAAAGAATTGTGCAGCTCTCCTCCATGGGCTCCATGTGTGGTATAAACTGTTCCCTGCAATTTGCCATCACTGATAATAAGGAGGTGGAGAAGAAAGGTGCAAAACCAGCAAAGAACAGAGCTTTTGTTGTCACCATGATAACAGACAAAGAGTTCTTTTTACACCAAGTATCAGCTCTTGCTAAAAGTACAGTCTGACAATACTGTGGTATCAAGGTGATAAATTGAAGGTCATAAATGAAGGTGAAATACGGGAATAAATCACACAGGACTCCATTGCAGTCATGGTGGAAAAAAGGCCCTTCTTTATTCACATTACTCCTTATAAGTAAGGAGTAAAAGTCTGTAAAACTTTTTATACAATTTTACAGTCCTTGTGTGGGATTCCAATTGGTAAGTAGTTTTCTTGCCAATTACTTTATTGGTTAGCAGCAGGTTGTTACCCTGTATTGATTGGTCACTCAAACCCAGTGTGTACATGCAGGGAAGTTGTTTGTGAAAGGTAGTTTTCATTTTTCTAACAGTGCAAAAACAGTTTATGCAGGTGCAAGTTATTTTTTTACCCAGGAATAGATGGTTATACTATAAGGAATTGCTCACACCAGGATTGCTTTCATGTGGGAACTTACAAAACGCCTGCTTTGACAAGACCAGCCACTGATTCCAGGAGAGCAGACTTGATTTTATGAAGCCCTTCTTCACGATTTTTCTAACTTGCTGCACGAGTGAAACACCCAATAAATAGTGACTTGTTGATAAAATGATTGATAATCGCTACAGAGAAATATAGTGATGCACAAGATTTGGGGAGGGGGGGGTCCTGGTATTAAGAACACATGCTCTAGTGACTACTACCACTTGGAAAAGATTTATTGCAATCATACAAGTTAATTCTATGTAAACGTTGTCTCCACAGAAATTAGGACAGCAAATCAATGGTAAATTGTGTGATAGTAAATGTTATTATGCCGCAGGATGTACTTGGATCTTGAATTCCTGTGAGTAATTTTGCTTTTTGTGTCCCCATGAAGTATGTGGTGTTCCTGTGGATCAAACTAAGTTGGAGCTGGCCTACAATGTCTTACCTGTTACCTGCAATGAACTCAGCAGCTCCTAAAAGGGAATGGACACATTCTTGGAGGCTACAGGAATGCACAGTACAGCCATAATCTGCTCTACTCACTTGTAAAATACCTTTATGACTGTAACAAGGGACAAAGCACTTACCTAGAGCATTTATGGATGTCCTAACTATTACATTATATTGCCAGAAAAGCTGTCCGGGTTCTAAGTGGAACATCATGAGTAAGAGAATTTATGAATGGAAAATCTCATCTGCTGATCCAGGAGTACAAATCTAATCATGTATTATTTAATAACAAAGGGGTTTATTAACATGCAAGCAGAAGTTACTCTTTATATCTAGAAGTCATTTTAAAATTAATACCTTCTATTACAATTCAAACTGACCTCATGAAATGGTTTCTCTAGTGCTTTTTTTCAAGACTGTAATGACAGCATAACTACATATTGACCAAAAGCAATTTGCTGCTATTTAGGCATAAATTGCAAATTGTACTTGTTTGATAAGTCAAGAAATTGCTTTCTTCAGTCATATTTCTTCAGACAAGGTAAATAATGAAATCTTTAAACTTTACACTCGTTTTCACATTCAGTTCTAAACATTTTTTTCCCACTATGCTGTCTCTCAATTTTGACTCAAGAAAATGGTTCAAACCTTCCAAATTCTCATCATGTTTACTCTAAGAAGTTTTTTCAAATGTAGGAGATCATATTCAGTACTGGTAATCTTGACTCCATGTAATTGTGATCAGCAAAAGTGGGCTTGGCACTGAAATTTACAATATTCTATCTTAAGCATTTCTTTCAGAACTCCTGCTTTATTCCTCCCTGCTCTCTACCCTCCACAATTCTGTTCTGTGGATTTTGCAAGTTGGTAATTGTTTGTTCCACTCGTTTCCACAAGACCTCATTCTAACCCTATCTTGCCCTATTCAAGCACCCCTTCTCTTTTTAATGGACCTAAACTATGCAGCTGAAATTATTTGAACTTCACAAAATGCTGTACTTGTGTCTCCTCACTTGTTTGACACAAATAATTTTAAAACATGAGGTAGTTTCAAGTAAGTATTGCAGAAAGAAGGGAATTTCAGGTTATTAAAACTTGGACAGAAAATTTTGTATAACAGCTATCATCTTAGAAACAGAAACAGTAATTTATATCTTAGAAAAGAAAAATCATTTGATAGCCTGAATCCACAAGGAAGTAGCAGTAAGTGACACTGTAGAATCAACTAATGACATACTTCTTCCTGAGGCAGTATTGTCTCAGTGTATTAGCATGGAGTTAGAAGAATTCTGCTGCTAAGATAATAGGAAATACAGAAAATAAGGGTGTACTTAATTGCTAACATTAACAAAGTAAATTACTAAATGCAGACAATAAGAGGCCAAAGCTAAAGATTTGGCATTTCTTCTCTAATTAAATTTATTGCACAGATTAGAACCTTAAGTCATTGCAAAATATAGTTTGCTTTATGAGATACCTTAACCCAAAATTTCAGCACTAACATGAGAGCACATTCTAAAGCAAAACCGTATTCCATATCACAGATCCCATGGATGAGTCCATCAGCTGTGCAGGAATGAGTGTAGCTGCACCTCAGCTAAAGTGTCATTTAATGTATTTCTCTGTCTTTACCCTCTTTCAAGGCTCAGTCACGTGCATGTGCTATCAAACACACACACACATTTTCTGTGTTTGAGAAGAAACATGATTAATTGCAGGAACTGATTTTTTATCAACATGATTGTATTGTATAGCGTATAAAAACACCTGTGGCTTCTTTGTGTAAAAATATGAATATTGTTAACAGGAAAACATGCTTTGCTCTAAAGCACTTACTACTTCTTGTACTTGTCAAAAGGGATTATCTATGCCTGTTAAACACCAAACAGAAAACTTGTAACCATGCATAAAAATGTGATTTCTAACAATACTTTGATAAAATAAACAGATATTTCACCTCCTCACAAACTAAAACATAAATTTGATTTGCCTCCTTCCAGGTTAGCATATACATTCAGTAATGCAATTATGGCACAATTCCTGCCTGGAAAAGAGTGATATAAATTCAGCATTCAATACTGTATTTGTGATAGAGTCAGCTATTATATATGATAAATTCATATAGTAGGCTCTCAACATTAGCAGTAGTAATGAACGTTCCAAAAATGTCATTATATTCATTTATAACACACTTTTGCACTGACATCTTCCATAATTAATAAAAGGATTTGCAGCTCCAATATGATTCTCAGTGTTTAATCCTGTACATGGCAAGTCATTGTTTACCCTGCAGATGCTTGTACACCATGGAAGAAGAGGGGAAATTTTTCCTTCATCTCTTGAAACAAGTAGAAAAAGAACAATTTTCTTATTGACTAAAATACAAAATGATACTATAAACCTATAATTAGTTTGGTATTAGCCAACTAGAAACCTAATCCTTCCTATATTGCCATATCTCGTTAGCCAACTAGAAACCTAATCCTTCCTATATTGCCATATCTCTTGAAGCAGGTTTATAGTCAGTTTTACAGACCAGTTTTCTCAACTCATTACCTTTCTTTTTGAGATTCTTCTTCAAGCAGACAGACTTTAAGAACCTGATGGAAGTGAGGAAAGTATGTGATTGGGTTGTACACATTTTAGCACCATCATTCTCTCAAACAAAAGGTGGAACCCAGCTGTTTATAAAGGGCTCTGATAGAGAATAATATTTAAAAATAAAAGCAATGGCCATGAGGCAAGCAGCTGAGTGTTGTTTGGTGTCCATTGCTGAGAGATTTACCACTTTCTGGTGACCTGGAAGTTATGTTCTGGCTCTCTTTTGACATGCAAAAATTCATTTTACTTTGGAGTGTACAATAGTAATAACGTTGGTATAATATGCCTTTTGCAGATGTTGTCTTTTGACTGAAAATTTGGAAAAAATACAGAATATTTCAAATGAAAGAAAAAGGATTATGAAACATTAATTTCAAAGTTATTTTTTTCCTTACGCGTTTCTTTTCACTCTTGTACTTTTCTACTTAATATTTTTCCCAATTGTTTAAAAACATCTTTTCCTTACCTTTTTTCCTATACCAATTCAGTCCATTTCCAAAACTTATTCTACCTATCCATCATTTGTAGATTTGATTTTCTCTCTTCCATTTTGGTTTGGTTGGGAAGGAACCTTAAAAATTCTTTAATTCCAACCCCCCTGCTTTGAAAATGGGCACCTCCCACTAGGCCAGGATGCTCCAAGCCCCATCCCACCTGACCCCCAATGGCTTGGCATCCACAAGTTGTTTGGACAACCTGTTCCAGTGTCTCATCACCCTCAGACTTCCTTCCTTATATCTATTTTAATCTAAATTTACAGTTTTTTGGTGTACCCAACACAGATTGTTATTCATAACAATAGTTGCATTTGTTTAAGGTGCATATGATTAGGGTATGACTGAAAAAGGACAAAAGTGTAAATAAAACAAAATACATTTTTGCAGAAATCAAAACCCAGCAAGGTCTTCCTTCTGTGGCCACTTTTCCACCAACACCTCTTCCTCCAGCACCACTTTTACTTTAGGTTGTGAGTGTTTGTGGACACCAAATAAAGATAGATATTATCAGCATGCCATCTAACTAAATTATTAAAAGGAAAAATATGCTGTCTGACTCTGCTTTCATTTTGCGACTATTTATTTTAAGAGGCTCCTTCAAAGATTGATTATATACAAAACTCATTAATTCTGTGACAATATGAACAAAGTAGACAGGTCAGCGAAAACTAGGGTACATTCTTAGATTTACCCTATCAAGAAATACTATAAAAACAATGACTTAACTATTAAAACCTTATTGCATTAGGCATATGAAAGGATATGTATGCTGCTGAGTCTTTTTTTCTGTTCTAACAGCGCCATGTGACAATATTTTCATAGCTACTGGTAGATGGGGATAAATTGGTGTTCCCAGTTTAAATGATTCCATTATAAATCCTATTTTACAAGAGAGTTAACTATGGCAGGCCACTTCATAAACACCAGGCTGAACCTATGGGCCGTACTCATTTCAGCTACACAGCATGTAACTCATGTTCCCATTTGCTTTGAATAATAAAGCTACATGATCCAGCTCTCCATTAGAGAACACAAGCATGGGAGTCTCCCATCCAGATAATTATGTGCAGCACAAATTGCATTGCATTAGCTTGTTGGCTGGCTGATCACAGAGAGAGGGGTGTATTCAGCCAGAAAGGGTAGGAGCAGCCCAAATGAACTGCTTGAAAATATTCAAAGTACAGCCAAGGCACCCAGACTGGCATTTTAAGGGGAGCACCTTATGGTGCAAAACCACAACTTTTTTCCACAAGTAACTTTTTTCACTTCTCTACTACTTTTGAAGGTGTTTGTAACTGAAGTTAAAGTAAATTTCTTGTGACTGGATTCAAACCTGTCAGGAGGTTGCAGACACTCAGAAGTGGGAACACAGTGTAAACCAGGGAATGGGTGGGAGCTCTCAAACCAGTGTTTCTTTACTCAGTCATTATTCTGAGATGAAAAACTATTATTTCTTCAAGCACTTGTGATAAAGCTGAGCATCTTGTTTAGTTTCCTCTCTGCATTAATATATTACTTCAGCATTACAAACATCATTTATGCACATAAACATTATAACAATCACTATAGAATCTTTAAGCCTCCAGTTAATTTAAAATTGGAGAGAAAAAAGAAAGTTGGGAGAGTCCCCCAGGGCAAATTTTGGAGGGAGAACAATTGTGAGGAAACTTCAGTTAACCACCATTTAAGCCACATCCTGCAGGGAAGGAAGGGTACAGTGTGTTTTACTTGGTATGGACATTTCCATTTGTAATCATTATGAACATTATAATAATCTCAAGAATATATCTTACTGAAAGCTGAGCAGTTCTTTTTCATCCACTTTAACTCAGTGAAGTCAATATACACTCTCCACCTACAATCTTTACTTCACTTAGATATTATTACATGATCTAAGAAGGACTCAACATTTCATTCCTTCATTACAAGGTTACTGAGCTTTGAAATAGGTGGCAGCTAAACACCATTTCTCTAATAAGTCTGTGACTACACACAGTATTTAGGGATAGGCAAAATATGCATAATATGCAGTGCAACCATCTGCAACCACTTCCAAATGAACAAAAACCTCACCACAAACAGCACTTCTGATACAACCATCACACCTCTTATGTGCAAACTGGCTCCGAATCCAGAAAGCAGCAGTGCCTATTAAAACTCAATGACACAGAGAAAGGGTTTGGACCCCATGTGAGCACTCTGGAACAATGATGAGATATTGCACAATGGAAATTATGGAAATTATGGAATTTAATAGGTGCAACAAAGGGACACCAAAATGAGGACAATAAACTAAACAATGAAAATACAGTTTTGAGAGACAAGGAGTAAGGGTCATTAGTAATGATCATGGAAATATTTGCCACATTAACAAAGACATATATTCATTAATATTTAATTCTTTGAGGATGAAAATTATGTAAAATGTTATTGTGCCTCAAGCCTAAAATATTTTACATTTGTCATTTGAGACCATTCTTCCCCTTGTGTGAACTTTTCTTTTATGTGTCACAGCAACACTACAGCTAATGGCTTCTCTATGAATTCCTCTTGATTCCTTTTTTCCACCTGACTTCATTTACTTCCCTGTGTATTATATGACATCTGCTAGAGACAAAAATATCTGAATGTAAACATTATACATGCCCAAATTACAACTTTTATTGCACTGTATTTAAGAGGATTTCTAGATTCAGAAAGTGTTGATGAAGAGGGGAGTATTTTACAATTGCACACAATGCAGAAGTCTGAAAGGCTGAATTATGGGCCAACCTAGTGTCATTAAATGTCTGGTATCTTAGAATTTAAAAAATATTGACCAAAAAACAGTCTCGTAATTAAAGGAAGACAAAAACTTTGTGAAGCTTTAAATTGGTGTTTAAAATGGTTGTTTAGATTCCGGCTTTTTTCATAGGAAGCTATATTAATTGCAGTCAGAATCCCCAGATATTCAGAAAACCAAAAATGTTTAACCAGACAAAAGCAAATACTACAGCTAGTGAGACGGGCTCATGGGCAGCTTATGGCCTCAAATCAGCTGAAGTTTCCTGGAGGCTTTTCTAGAGCAGAAACCAAGCTTGATAGCTGTAAGTGGCATTTTGAGTGAAACAAATACTGACTGGAAGCAGCATTTCATACAGGAAATACATCACTATAAAAATAAGAAGGATTTTTAATATATATATTTTTGTTACTGTTGTTGTTATTTGTTTTATTATTACTATTAAATAGTTTGAATGTCTAGTTGGTTGTTATATGTAATTATGTATTTGTTTATCTATGGTAATATTCTGTTTACTCACATGATGTAATTTGTTAGTGGACAGGTGTAGTTCACGCAACACTTAGTTTAATTTAATTTTCCTTGGTTTTGTTCCAGTTTGTTCTATGATTTTTTCTCGACCTTGCAGTATTTATGAACCCCAAAATTTAACACAAGCTCTATTGCTCCGAATCAAGGAGAGTGTAAGAATTTTCCTTCCCAAGAACATATTTCTAGTGATATTTTGAGTTTTTTTCTTATATAGCTTGAAAAATTATGAAAACTTGAGTAGACTTTTGTCTTAATATTGTCATTATGATCATCTTTGTAATCCCAGCAATTCCATGTGATGTTTGAAGTGTAAAATCCTGGATCCACATAAAGCCTTCGAAATTATCTTTTTTCAACATGATAATATTTCTTTCAAAATTCTAATTAATTAGACTCTTCTCTGCAGTTAATCCAACTTTTGCTACGACAGTTTTATTGAAGATGAACTTTATTTGCAAGACACAAGGAGATGGCAAAGGAGATGTGGATTCTTATATTTAATTTCACTATCCATATAACAATAGAGACAACCATGAATGCAGGTTTAACAAAAAGGAAATGTAATTAATTCCAATATGCAGCTGATAATGAGAAAAAAATAAGAAAAAAAGAAACAAAGAAAGAGATTGCATTTGCCCAGACAGAAGTCTTGTATTTATTATATATTTGATAATGATGCTTGGTGTAACAAGAAATCAATGATAATGAGTTGTTCCTTTTTCCTTTACATAATCATTTAAAAAATAAATTCCAGAATTTGGGGAGGGAAACTGGAGGAAGAAAGATAGTGCACTTTAATTAATGGCATACTCCATACTTATAAATTAGATTACAAATTACAAAAAAAACTTGGATAAAACATAAAATCCAAACAAACCAACCAACCAAAAACATCCAGAAGCATTTGCCTGCAGGAAGGAAAACTGAAATCATAAAGAAAACCAGAATCCTCAGGGCAGTGGCCACAGCACCCAGCCTGACAGAATTCAAGAAGTGTTGGGACAGTGCATCAGGCACATGATGTCACTCTTGGGGATGGTCCTGTGCAGCGCCAGGAGCTCTTCACAGTGATCCTTGTGGATCTCTTCCAAATCAGAATATTCTGTGGTTCTGTGATTCTGTCATAAAAGGTTAGAAAAGTCTTCGTTTGAAAACACAGTTTTGGTAAAAATCAGCATGTTTAAAAGGAAACTGTCAATTTGACACTGTGTTGGAGAAAAAGCCAAAGCAAACTATTTCAGATTTATCATTTCATCTGCATAAGGAAAGAACTATTTAGTTTTGTGACATTGTTCAGTTCATCTTGTTCTGAATATTAAAATATTATTTTCTTTTTTTTTATATCAGTGATTTGGGTCTCAGTATAAACAGGGTGTATAAGTTGCCAGACCTCCACATTCTGGCAGAATGTAGAGGAGAAAAGAGCCTTTTGTCTTCCATTGTATCTTGCCTTTTCTTTTTCAAGGTCAGACTTTTCTTATTTAATTTTAGGTGCCTAAAGGAAGGTGTTCAGGCTGTGCCTATCTTCTACAACCAACAGACTCTCCAAAAATAATCATTCCAGTTATTTTAAGGCTGGTTAAGGCATACATCTTTCTCTGAGATTATTGTTTTAATGCTGTGGAGTTGTGCCTATGTTACAGTTTGCCTTCTTGGATCAATACAAACCCCTTGTGCCACAATTCCAAACAATAAACTACACTGTTTGGGCATATTGTCTTCAAACTATCTCTATGAATTCTAACTTTCTTACCCCTTGAGAAGACAAGGAAGATAATTATAAAGGAGAATTCCTTATGTCCACAGTAACTCATTTTAATCACAAAAAGAAAAAAAAAATAGGAGAATTACTGATCTAGGCAACACAATGTATTAAAAACTTCTGACATTATGCTTTTGGTTTGATCCTCTACTTTCCACGAATACCTGATTTTGTGTTTAGAGGCATTTGATCATCTTTTCACGTGTTTTTCTTTTTTTCTTTATCTATTTTTCTTTCTTTTAAGCAAGTATTTATTTTGTCTGGGCTAACCTCCAGTTTATGAAATGTACTAGATTCTATCCAAATAGGATGGACACCTGAGAACAGCAGGCCAATATTTCATAGAGAGGGAAGAGACATTCAGTACTGGAGACCCATGGTCACTCTGCATTTATATGATATTACTGCGAAAGGACCACTGCACTGGTTTGTTTCATTGTTTTAGAAAACTGGGATAATATAACATAATAGCCTAATTCGGGGTAATCACCTAGAAACCCTTTCTCTTTACAGCCTCACCAATAAAGAATCACTTTTCCTCTGGTCTACCACACGTGCCAAAATTGTGCAGTGGTTTAGAATTTTAGAGGTGAATTTCAGTGCGGAATAGAATTGCCTGTCCTCTAATGAGAATTCTAGAAGTAAAAGCCATAAAATTTGAGAGCTTGAGTTCACATTTGGGAGTTCTCATCCAGCTTCTGCCCATATCTGAGGAAGCAAACTTGTTTTCCACAGATAGAGTCACTTGAGAGACTTTTGATTGCTTTCATTTTTATACAACATTTTTGTTGCGGTATTGCAGCTGTTAGATATTTGCTTGGCTTCACATTTAGAGGTCTGACACTTTATATTTTGTGGAGGTAAGGAAACTATAGGATGTCAGAGGAAAAGGAAATTTCTAGAAGCTTGAGGTTTTGTCGAGTTGTCAGTTTCCCAAAGGAAGAAGTTCTGCTTTAGAGAGTTCAAGAGATGGGAATTATTTTGAATCAGTCTGTACAATTTCTAAACAATATATGTCTGATCTGTTCTGATTCAACCTTTTTGCTGTCTAATAAATACATAAGTATAATGGAAATATATAAATATATTTTTCATCAGAGCAACAGAGGTGACCTGAGTAAATTCATTCTTGTCTAGATAAATGGAAATTCTAAACCTTCAAATTTCAGAAATAAATTAGGTTTCAGATGGACTACATCAGCCATTTCTGTTTCCTATTCATACAATATTCATTCAAAATCCTATTAATACAACAACCCCCCAAACAGTTACAAGTGGATGTATAATCAGCAAAATGCCACATTTTAAAACAATGATGACAGAGATCAAATACAATAGAAAAGGCTTCTCTTTCAAGGCTTGATGTAGTTGTTTGTTTACACCCCAAGATCCTCTAGAGATGGTTTATGGGTTAAAGTTTAAAATGCCAAGTATAGTCAAGCCTATCTCTGTGCAAGGACCTGGGTATGCTGCAGTTTTCTTGCTGGAGACAAAAAAATAACACAAACCCAAAGTTATTTCACAGTACTTTTTTATTACCAGCAAGTAAGAGTAAACAACAAATTTAATCTATTATGGAAAATTCTGAAATGCCTGTATTATATTTATGTATATGCTAAGAATCTCTTGGAGATAGGTATAGTGATTTAACTGCTTTCTTCAGATAAAACTACAATTGAGACTACAATTGACACAATCTAGAGCAAATGCAAGTCAATCTTTTGTAATGTCACCACTCAAACCAGCAAAGAAAATAATATCTCCGTAAACAGTGGGGATGAACCTTATTTGTCTGGTATCATTCAGGTTGGAGTGGGACCAAAAGAGATGTAAAAATTGGCCCATTTGAGGCTAGACCAGAGTTTTGAAGGAGGAGGAAGAGCCTGCCAAGTTGGTGTATGCACAACACTGATGCACAGGCAAAAATCTGCAGAGGGAAGAAGGCAAAAAGGCAAAAGGGCAGCAAGGGGTTCTGCAGCTTTTGCTTTGATGATTTTTCTTTTCTCTGTCAGATAGATGAAGCTAGAATGAAGAATCTACCAAGGTGTAACCAAAATTTATTTTTTAATTTGTATTCCAAAATACTTTGTACCTTTGAGCATTCTATAAATAATGCCTTGTTTCAAAATGTTGCTTTAATGTCAGAAAAAAAGGCAAATTTTTACACTGCTGCACCAGAGGAAATATGAGATATGAGGTAACTTTAATTCAAATACATTTACCTTATGGAAAACCATTTAGAATCATTCAAGATTAGATAAAACCAGATTTAAAATAATAGCAGCTGTTCCTGAGTAAATTTTCCCTGGATATCTTCTCTGAGATAGCTGCAAAGATAAAGCAAGCCTATTTGATGGGATTTCAGTTCATCAGAAAACCGAAATAAACTCGTACTTGTGTTCCTTCTATGTCATTAGGCTTTGCTGTATGAAGATTGTTTTTACTCTCTTAGGGCCTGTTCTGAATTAGTCTTCAGTCACAAGTCTTTACCACAAACTTTGACTTCGATTTACACTTGAAATACAAAAAATCCCCAAATCAAAAATCCAAAAAGACCCCAAATAAACAAACAAAAAACAGCATAAAACCCAAATACAAAACAAAAACAAAAAACCCAAAAAAACCCAACAACAAACCACCACCAAAAACCAAGCAAGCCAGTTCCACAACCAGATTCATTCTGCTTTTGATCTGAATCACAACTGTTGGCCTTTCAGACATTGCAGCGACCTTTAGACCATTCCTTCCTCTGGGATTGTAGCCTCTTCCCTCCCTCATCCTCCCTCACCTGCTCAGAGCAGAAGGTCTGCTCCTCCTGTTACCCCTTTTCCCACTGGCTGCATCAGCTGTGGTGGCTCTGGTATCCCTGATGGAGGCAGAAGGTTCAGTGCCCAGAGGGACATTGGAAGAGTAGGCTGAATACAAGAGGAAACAGGGATTATTTGTGTAATAAATAAGTGTTATTTGTAGGAAGCAAAGCGACACAGAGTCCCCAGGCAGGTGCAAAGGAAAGATGCTTTATTGCAAAAACCA
>JAXCLO010000001.1:12401434-12415523 GCA_035583995.1 Arremon aurantiirostris | reverse complement strand
TGTTCCTGAGGCCTCTCAGCTTCTCAGGAGGAAAAATCCTAAGGAAAGGATTTTTCATAAAAGATGTCTGCGACAGAAACCCACAAAGAAATCCAAGTGCAGCTGCTCTGTACATCCCATGCTCAGAAAAAGTATTCAAAGGAAAAAACCCAAATGTTAACAATAGGATGTAAGTCTTGCTCAGCAAGTTCCTAGAGCCAATTAGCAAGATTTCCATTATATTTGAATGTAGTTTAATTAAATTATGCAAAAAGAACAATGAGCTGTCTCCAAGAATTAATAGATCACTTTTACTCATTCTTTGGAAGTGCAGCCAGTGTTATCCTCACACGCACATGTAGCTATTGCAATGCCACTCTCTGAATATTACCTTTTCATACACAGCTCATAAATCACAGGAAACTACTGATAACTCCTCCTACAGTACTTACTGCTGTGCACTGGAAGTTAATTAAGAAAGTCCATTCAAAATGTTTAATTGTTTAAATATAAATTACATTTCGTCCACTATAACCATTGTAAGTCTTCTCCTCCATCTGTTCTTTCCTCTTAGTTTTTGCTCCAAATTAAAAATCTGCTGACACACTGCTTTTCACAAAGCATCTGCCTTTAACCTTCTACTGAAATGGTCCTCAAATATTTGCTGAGCTAACTGTAGCTTGACAAAAGCACAGATACATCAGAATTGGAAGCTTTTACTCTATTTTTTGCACTAGAATGATGCACAGAATATAATTTGTTGGTTTGACAAGTACGTTTTTTCCTAAGTTCACTGAATCATAATTTCCCAGAGCATCAATTCCTCCCTTATAGACTGACTCTAACATATTCCTTTCTCTTCCCTGTTTGCTGTAATAGAAGTATTAGTAGAAACTAGTTTTTGCTGTTCTCATACAAATGTAGTCTGTCCTGGCCTTTCCCAGACCTCCTAGTGCTACTGCATTCAGAAAGCAGCATGACTTGCTATTTGAATGTCAAATTTAATTTAATTCAGCATTTCTCTTTATGAAGGAGTCAATAAAATGTCTTACAATCAAATTAGAGTAAATTGTTCAATACAATAGGAGACAAATTTAGAGATTATTTTAAAAAATTTAGTTTTATTTTGGCATTCACCACTAAAGCTATGTTGTGTAGAAGTCTAATTTAATTGTCATGTTTTATCATGTTTGAATTTGGAGGGGAAAGAAAAACAGAAAATATCACCAAGTGAGGATGGGTGAGTACAGTAAAATGTTTTCTTTATATGTTTAAAGACAAAAACCATACTTTTTTTGTTTTATGTCTCCCATTTTATTTGGGAAACATAAAAAAAAATCCTGATGTTAATGTTCTGACAATTTCTTTTAACTAAGGATTTTAAACTTCAAATTTTTAAATGTCAAAAATTAGTTCCAAAACTTCTGATACCAGAAATGAAGCAAGAAAATAACTATTTACAGAGATCCATCAATCAAAAGTTAAAGAAAAAATCCAGAAATATTTTTTCAAAAATCTTGTGGGATCCAGAACCTTCATGAGAGCTCTTAGCTTTTAATAATTATGTGTATTTGTTCTGAACTCTAGGACTGTAGAATGTTCATTCAATACTGAGGGAGAAATAAAGAATTTTTTTAAAATGTCCTCCTTCTAGAATTTATACATCAAATTAATCTTTGAGCTTTCTTTGGTTCAGAATGCCAGGCAATATGAAAGATTCAGTCTGTGGCTTCTATATTTCACATTACAGTAATTTTTATGTTTCAAGCCTTTTTGCTAGACATTTATTTATTGGTACACAAGATGTGTTCTTTTCTGTTGGAATTTTCAAAAGCACTCGGCACAGGCTTTTATCAGTTCTGAAAGGTCACTTCCATAAGTACATGAAGCTGAATTTCATAACAACCTGTGGCTTTTTCCCATTCCCTGTTCTCTTCAATGCCAATGTCAGGTTCCACATAATATAGGTAATTAATTTTGTTAAACAAATTATGTTAAAAAGGTTAAAATACTGAAGCTTTTGTTGTTGTTTCTTGGGGGTTTTCTGTTTGGGGTTTTTTGGGTTTTTTGTGTGTGTATTTTTTTTTGTTTGGTTGGTTGGATTTTTTTTCTTGAGTGTCTGCTTTATTATGGCAGCAAAGTTTCTAGTAAAATACCAGGCATTGATCAACATGAAAGATTCACCATTTGCAGGTGTTTATTTCCAGCTGTGCACATCTTCATTATTCTGATGCAACAAGTTCCTGAACCACATGACAGAGAATACCTTGTCAAAAAGTATTTGTCCGAGTCCCATGGACAGAACAGTGTTAGACTAAACTACAGCCAGTTTCAAATTATTAAATGTTTATCTGTAATTCCTCTTTATGCTGTCAGGAAATGGTTTGCAGAACCTAATGGCATGGGCTGCTTTAAAGAGTTTCCCTATTAGTCTTATTTGAAATATTCACCATCAACCTTATTGAAATGGATATGTGTATAAATAGGGACTATTAGTTTCTGGGGTTCTTTTGAATAGAAAGATCATTCAAATGGACAATAACATAAGGTAGAAACCCAGCCTCCCCATCTCTCATTCAGTTCCTGTTGAAGAGAGTAATTTACATGACAGCTCAGTGGTCTGGCAGTAAATTAAGGGAATAAAAGAAGCTGTATCTGAAGACGTGCATAAAACCTATGAGTACATAAGGCAGAGAAATCTAGAACCAGACAGAGATTGAGAACATTGGTGTCAGCCTACTTTCTAACCATACGAAAGTATTTTACTGAGTTTTTATTGAATTTCTCAACACACATTTTAAGGGGAAAAGGATAAAAACAGAGCTCCATTTAAAAAAAAAAAAAAAACAACAAAAAAAATAGAAGCCACTCCATGGCAACCCTGCTGCTGAATATGAGGCACAGGATGACCCCAGCATCAGAGAGCTGCCCTGATTTCGGTGACCTGTGCCAGTTCTGGCAAGAGGGACTGTTCTGCAGTCCAGCTGCAGAATGCACTAATGAACCAAGAGGCAAGGATAGCTGAGCCTTGAGCTCAGAATCACTAGTGGGAACTTTGTGCCTGTCTGCAAGGCTTATAAAGTGGATTTTTAGATACAGAGAGTGCTTTATTAAAGCTCTAACGTTACAAGACAGAGTTATCCTGTTACTCTTTCCAAAATTACCTTCCAGACATATAGAATGTGATTTTCCTCAGTCTTTCTGGGCTCACCTTAACCTTTCTAAAAATCACCTTTTCTGCTGCCTGATAATTGGAATTAACAACATATCCACCTGCAGAAAGCTGAGGCATGGCCTAAAGACATTATAAATTTAATAATGGTCTTCTTGGAAATCACCCCATCCCCTCTACTTGACAAGATCCCAGAAGTCATCTCTCTCTCAGCTCCCCCATCTCTCTCCATAGACACACACATTCCTGTCTCTGTACAGGAAGAGTCAGTAAGCAGAAGTTTATTCTAAATGCAGAATTAGAGGTTCAGTCTGGTAGAGATGGACGAGTGGAGTTGCCATGTAATGTGAACACCGAAAAGGGATTTTTGGCTGGCATCTGCCTGAATAACCTGATTAAAAATTGCTGTGGAGTCGCAATGATTTCTAAATTTTGAAGAGACTTTGGACTAGGGTTAAGATTTTTGGGGTTGTTTTCTCTTTTTTGCTTGATTGGTTGGAGTTTTATTGGTTTTATTTTTTTTTTTCTGTTTGTTTGCTTGAGTTTTTGTTTTGTATTTTGTTTGTGGATTTTTTTTTTTTTGTTGGTTGGTTGCTTGTTTTATCAGGAGTTAACAAACTGAGTTTAAACCTGATTCTTCCAAGTTCACAGGTTTTAAGAGTTTAACATTTGAGCCTGACCGAGCTGTTGAGTATTTCAGGATCAAGTCCAGCACTAGAAGTTGGAATTCATGGTGTTTCCAAGGTAAGAGCTACTTGGGAGATCTTCCTGGGCTGTCTGTATAGGTTGGTGTTTGGAAAGATCTGTCACTCTTGGTGTATGTCATATGTTGGCCAAGGCTAAGGTGTTGGACAGCATAAAGTAGCTTTAAAACATGCAAGAAATAGTTAAGGTCTTTGGACAGATTAAGATAGAACTAACATTTTCAAGGAGACATAATTTTTAAAGCATTCTGAAGGGCTTTGGTTGGAAACTCCATTTTGAAAACAATCTGGTGCAAGTTGGATTGGGGACCAGAGTTCCAGCATTGCCCTCTTTATTTTATCATGCAACGAGACCATCTACAATTTTCTACAAGGTGCCTGTAAGTCTTTGCTCAATGTAGAAAACAAAACAAAAAATAAAGCATAAAAACTTATCTGTGGATACACTTGATCTTGCACAGTAATGCATTTTCAAGTTTTTGTACAAATAAAAATCTATAGAAATCCTGAGAACCTGCAGTCTTTTGAAGTATTTGATTTACTATCCCAATCTGGGTAACTGATTGACAATAAGGATGCAGGAAAATAAATTACAAGATGAGAGGAAAGCACACCAGCAGAAACAAGGGAAGTGCTGATTTGGGAGCTGATTAATAGGAATTTTCCCAGTATCTCCCTCTGCAATTCAAAGAGCAATGTTGCATTACACCCTGAGAGCCTCTTTGGCTGCTCAGCATGAGAGTCTAATAGCAAAACAGGAGTTAGTTTACAAAGGACAAGCTGGAGAACCAATCAGACTTGACACATTTCCTCCAGCATTTAGCATTTCAAAACACAAAAAAGGGCTTTAGAATCAGGCAATCCACTCTCAGCTATCTGATGCTATGGAGACAATGATGCCCTATTCACCACAATAATCCCCAAAGTGAAATTTCTTAGGCCCTCACCTCATATCTTTAGAAAACTGAGTGCAATTCATACTTTCTGAATTAAGATATTATTGAGTTTTTTCACTAGAAATACATGAGTTATGAAACAGCAATAACCACAGTGTCCACTGAATGTTTGTTATGGTACAGAACCAGGTTCTTCAGGATGTACAGCTGATCAATAAAATAACTTGTTTGTGTTTCAGACAGGTAGATATATTTTTAAGATACAGTTTTTAAATAAATAACTTCCACAATGAAGCTCTGGAAGAGTTAGGTCAAATTATGAGGAATTAAATGTGAAACTAAATAAAGTTCAGTAATATTTTAAAATAGCTGTGGACTTCCCTTGGACTAGCCCCTGATTTGACTTAATGTTCATCAACTGATTTTGGGGGAAAAAAAGCTTTGGATTAAAAATGTATTGGCTGTAGTTAGATCATAGTACAAATATTTTTAGCCAGATAGCTGCAATGAAGTTCTCTTTTTGTCTGTTATAATAAAGGAACATTTTTCTGCATTCCTTATTTTCAGTCGTTGAAAATATTGCACTGTGGTTTGAGCAACATCACTTTAATGGGCTGTGCTAGCTAACCCCTCTGTACCACAAGGTCTCATTTTATTAGAATACTTTTGGGACAAGACCAGAAAAAACGGATTAAATGTAATTAAAAGCAAAAAACCCTCTAGTTTTCATTTTGAAAATGTTACTATTATTAAATAATAATCTGGACTTCACAAATTTTCTGTGATAGAAAAAAACCCTTCACGTCCAATATTACTGATGGTGAAGTACAGGTTTATGTCAGGGAAAAAGAAAATATTTTCTTCAACTCTTTTCATTCTAGGTTTTAGCTTCATAAACAAAATTTCTTGATCAAAACTGATCCAGGAAGCAGTATTCTGCAGTATATCTCTGTTCATTTTTTCTATCATAAATGAAAACAAATTACATTTTTGTAATGTTTAATAATTTGATGCTGAAATCTAAGAAGCAAAATAATATAGACATGAAATATCACCTCTACAATCAATCTATAGTTATCTGCTCCACATTAATTTAGCCTGATAGAAAATGTTGAACTTTAGGGACAGAGATGTCTTGTACAGTATTTCTTGTACAATTTGGAAATTCCAGCCTGCTGGACTCTGGCAGCAGTAGGACCAGGTGAATATTCAGGACAGCAGTTTAAATTATGCAACATGAGTTCAGCACCTTAAAACCCCTGGTGTTTTAGACACAGTGGAATAGAACTGCAGTGGGTAGATGTCAGAAAACTAATAGGCCACAGTATTAAGATATTAGGCTGCTTAATAAGGGTTGTCTTTCTCAATCCTCCTTTTCCTATTAGAAACAGCTATTGCTGGAATGGGATTCACTTTCAGATGTTTCTGGTTGTGTTCAGCATTATGTTCCCTGTTAACTCACACTGATCTGATGTGAACTGATGTTCTCTGCGGGAGTTCTCAGCTTTTCCAAACCACAGCTCTGGGGTATTTTCCTGTCTTTTTAATGCTGCAATTTTGCTTTATTTTAAAATGAATGCTACATGTACTGATCTTGGATAGGGAGTCAAGCACTGCTTTATTCTAAAAACATTTTGCCTATATCAATCCCCTGATTTCTTTTGCAATTTAAGATTTGGCTGTGTGCTCAGAATGTTTTGCTAAGTAGATATGGAATAAAATCGACAATAATGAGGTTTCATTTGAACTGGAAACAGTGCAATATGTTTTACTTCAGAGAATTCCCACTGCACAAAACTGGGTGCTTTCTTAACATGCACAATAAATTGCACATAAGGAATGTGGCCTGAGATGCCACCTTTCCTCTTCTTTCCCCTTTGAGGGGTGGAAGGGCAAAACCACTGTCGCAGACATCTTTTCATTAAAAATCCTTCTTTAGGATTTTTCCTTCTGAGAAGCTGAGAGGCCTCAGGAACAAAATGCAAACAATGATTATCTGCTGCTGTGGAATGCAACAGGTGCATCTGTGATTGGTCTCGTGTGGATGTTTGGAATTAATGGCCAATCACGACAGAGCTGGCTCTCTCTCTGTCCGAGCCACAGACCTTAGTTGATTCATTCTTTTCTATTCTTAGCTAGCCTTCTGATGAGAACTATTCCTTTTATTCTTTTAGTGTAGTTTTAATGTAATATATATCATAAAACAATAAATCAAGCCTTCTGAACATGGAGTCAACATTCTCGTCTCTTCCCTCACCTGAAAACCCCTGCGAACACCATCACAAAACCACAGTACATGTACTTTTCATTTTTTAAAAGTAATAGACTTCCACATCTTCTGCAGCTGCCAAATGAAATGTTATTAATCCCTGGCAGTAACTTGTGGCATGAACAACCTGTCCTGTTCCCTTCTGCAGAGGTTCTAGTATGTTCTAGTGTGAACCAGTGTCAAATAACTCTGAAAAATAACCTCAATGGCCTAGGATGTCATTCCTTATTTGAACAGTCTTGTCTGCCTAGAAGCCCTGATATTATGGAAAAAAAATTATTTTTATTCTGTTCAATTTTGAGCAGCTCTTAATGTGCGTTGTGTCTCTACAATTATTTATAGTGCAGGACAAAGGGGTTGGACTTCATATTCTTTGTTCTGGAGCTGCACTAATCATTGCCCATCCCATTTTAACACAGGACTGAAAACCAGCTAAGGAGGTAGGAAAGAGCTACAGTGTGCCCAAGAAGATACCTGGGCTGAAAAATCTGGGGCTGTGGGGCGTGAATAGAAGTTGCCTTCTCCATAATAAAACCATGAATATCTACAGACACAAGTGAAAGACATTAGTGTGAAGTTTCTTTGGTCCAGACACATAGAAAGCATTGATTTTGTTGGGAGCTTTATGCATGAAAGATCTGAATCTGGGAAATGACAAGCACTTATAACTCAATGTGAAGCCAATAAGTCTTGTGAGTGCTCAGTTGGCATTTCAGCTATTCATTTCAGCTGCTCAGCAGTGTAAGGTGAACACGTGATCCTGAAAGTCTGTACACTAATGTGACTTTATTGATTGAAAGCAACTTCTCTGAGTGAGACAAATAGGATTTGTCTTTTAGTTCCTAATTTCACGCTGCAGACAGCATAATATTCTGCAAAACTAATCTTTGTAACATGTCTGTCTTTCTGATCCTCTTATCCTGCCATTTCTGGTTTTCAGTCAACAAAAGAACCATCAAAACTACTCTTTTCTATGCTTTTTTGATGCTTAGATTATTCATTATTTCCACTGAAGTTACCCAAAAGATAGGCATTTTCTTTCAAGTGGAGCTTGACCATCACATTTTTCCTGAAAAGGCTTATTTCACTGACTCTTAAAGAAAGTTTCCATTTTAAAAGGAGAAATGCTGTCTCTGTGGAAGGAAAACCCAAGAAATTTTATCCTTCCCAGAGGTAAAATGCAATCCAAGAGTCTTTGTAGTAACATAAATCTCTTTTGTATGTCAAGTGCAACACCACTGAAGCACTCTAGAACCTAATCATTTGTGATGCCAGATCTTTGTTACTTCTGAAGATGTGAACAAAGATGCTTTTTAATGGTATTTTCAACCTAAAAGTAATAATAATAAAAAATCTTCTAATGAGTTAAATAAATCTTATCATTTTTAAGTACAGAATAATTATATTTTTCAAATTCACCAGGGCAATTAAGATGACATTAAATTTTTCCAAGTGCTATAATATAAGTGGCAGTTTCTCATACATACCAAGTGGATTTAATTGACATATATTTCTACTGAAATTGCTGAAACTGTCAATTGCTATGCTTTATACATATGCGACAGTGATTAGAAAATTAACATCATTATGTTATTTCTAGTGATGGCCTATCTCAAAAAAGGATATATATGGACCTTTTTTACATTAATGGGACTTTTCTAAAGTTATAAAAATTAATGAAATAACATTCATATTTGTCAAATGTTCTAGTCTTTTTTATTATCCTTAGATATGGCCAAGACAGATTGGAATTTAAATGCAGGTCTAAAAAGAGTATTCACCTCCAAAGGGTACTGCAATGAAGAAACAGCTAATATTATATCCACTCCATGCAAAATCACAGCACCAAGATCTCTCCCTGGTTGTAATTTGCCTTCACAAAGCTGCTCCCCCCCTCCAAAAAAACCCACAAAACCCAGTCAAATAAACCAAAACAAAAGCAAATTAAAAAACCCCGACAAAGCAATGAGCTAAAGTACATAACACTAATTTGGAAAGTTGACTATGGACCCAGATCAGCTTCCACAGTCTTTCATGAGTTTTGAAGTAAAATCATGTGACAAATGGTTTTCAGCATTAAGATTTGGGAGAAACAAGTGAATGTATACTCTGTGAATGGAGTATACCTACACAATCAAAATTTTGTGTGTGCATTTTAAAGATATTAATATTACTTGAGTTTCCCTTTCCTTAACAGCAGGAGAATGCCAAATTGTGCTGGATTAGGATGCTTAAACACGTGTTGGATTAGATAAGTAAATGTGTGGAAGTGAAACACATCTCTCTGACCTGTGTGTTGTGGGTAGAATTTGTCAAAAACCCTCCCCTAAAACTTGAAAATGCCTAATGTCACAGGGAATAAACTACTAAGCAGATTAACTTGTACAAATCCTGCTCTGTTATTCAACTGGGACATGGGCTTTTCAAACTCTCAGGGTACAGGCTGCATCCCTCCTGCTTTGCATATGTAACAGAGCTTCCCATGCTTATGTTCACTTTACCATCACTGAGACAGCAGCTTTCAAAAGGGTTAGTGAGGATAGGTGGAAAAACACCTTGTAAGTTTTTTAATACCCTGACAAACACATATTTGGAATCCAGTCTCTGAAGCTACACCTTTGCTAATAAAATGTTTTGTTCTTTGCAGTGCTGAGTCAAGCAAAGCTCAAAGTCCTGTCTTATACAATTAAAAGCTAAAGTCCTCTCTCTGGTTTAAAAAAAAGCTTAAAGTCCTGTCTCTATACAATTAAACTCCCCTAACTTCTGAAAGAGAGTGTTCACTTGAGGATGTCCAGTGACAAAACTTCCTTTGCTGATTCATTGACTCCTGGAAAGTGCCTACAAGTTGTTTCAGAGGCTGCTGGATGACAAGGGCTAAAACTACAATGGGAAAGTTTTTATATGTTAACAACACATTTTTTTTATTTACAAGTGTGGTCACTATTCATAGGAACATCCAGTATCCTGTTTTCCAGGATTTTAACAAGGCTAAAATAAAATACTTGAAAACTTTCATCATAAGAGAGAAATGGCGTGTGTGTATCATCAGCTCCAATTTTTTCCGTCTACCCAATTCATCTGACACACTAGGTCCCAGATTAGAGCACTTCTAGCTGAAAACTCTGATTTTGAAACACATTACTAACCTTGGGAAACCTTAGTCCAATTATGTCCCAAATCCATCCATGCAATCAATCTGATTCTATAACCTTTTCACCACGTTAATTACTATTTATTTATGCAAACAACCTGGTTAATTCTTCCTGACACTGCATTTTGTTTGCCTTATTCTGTTTTGGAGATGGTGATGCCTCTTTGAAATTACTCAGACAATAATTATCCTTCTGCTTGGTAAAGCCATAATCAGATCTTCACTTCCTGTAAAGGAAAATTTCCTTCCCACTGAAATAGAAAATACCCAAGTCTCACAGCATTTTTTTTATGTTTTAAATTAATCACATTTCCACTAACTTGTAAAAAGCTGTGAAAAAAAAAAGTAACTGGAATTACAGCATGGGGTTTATTGCTGAATCATTTGAAATCCAGCATAACCAATCATTCTGAATCAGTAAGTAGCAGAGTGCTGCTATACAACAAATTTCTGATGTTTTTAGAGATATGCAAGGACATCAGCCCATGTGAAACTGGCACAGGATTACTTTCCCAGCACAAAAGAAGTAAGAAGATATTTCTGCAAAGCTATTCTAGTAACTCATCAGGAAAAAAAGAGTTGTAAGTGATCTCAAGATTGAGGTCTGTGGCAGAGATTAAATGTCACATACTGAGATTTTATTGACTCATTTTCTGCCAACTCTGCTTAAAGAAATGGTTTTTGAGGCAAGACTGAATGGACAGTTACTCACAAGTTTCTCAGTCTCTTAGGATTCCAGCCATGGCATTTATATTTCATAAAACCTACTTACATAAAGTAATAGCCACAGGCAAGTTTTCTTTGTGAGCAAAATATGATTTCTATTGCTACATTCCTGCTGGAAATGACCTCTTCTTGGGAGGAATTACCAAACCCAGAGGTATGTTTTCTTTGCTTTATGCTAGTTTTCATTTTTTTCCCCCTACAAAGCTGTTTGTCCTTGTGCCTTTACAGCGTTAAGGGAGGGTTACTGTGCAAGGCTTTCTTTAGCTCTTACTGATAGCAGTGTCAACATTAAAATGTTTCTTGTGCTGTACAAATGTGTCTGAGCCTGTCCAACTTTCAGCCTTCCTGCTGCATGCCACCTGCTGAGCATCTGAGGTCTACAACTTCTGAGATGCATTTATGGATCAACTTGCACTCAGATCCTGACCTTGGACGTACTGAGATGTTAAATTCCAGTCAGGAATTTAAATGTTGAAGCACACTGGTATGGCATTCACATTCTCTGAAAAAATTCCTTCACCCAGGATTTTTCTTCAGGGAAGCTTTGAGGCCTCAGAGAAAAGGGAAACAATTCTTATCTCATTTGCTTCTCCTGTGTTGTGCTCATCAGGAATGTGTTTGGAGCTTTTTTACCCACAGGTGATTGTTTCATTGGATTCTGGTGTGAGTTGTTCTGACTCTTTGGCCAATCACAGCCAAGCTGTATTGGGATTCTGGAAAAAGTCACAGGTTTTCATTATTATCTTTTTAGCATTCAGTAACTATCTTTTCTGTATTCTTTAGTATAGTGTTCTTTAATATTATATAATATAATAAAGTAATAAATTAGCCTTCTGAGAACACGGAGTCAGATGCATCATTCCTGCCTTTGTCAGGGCATTCCTGCAAAAACAATACATTGGTGTTAAGGATATCCTTACAAAAACCTCCCTTACAGATTACAGAATTGGGGTATATTTATTGTGAACATCCTCCATTTACAAGTAAGCAGAATTTGAATGCTCTTTTGAGGAGGCTGTGGCACAGTGGGAGATAGGGGATAACCACCTTCTTTCTCTCTGGCCATCTAATTAGCGTAGGACAAGCTGTCTTTGACATAGAAAAGAAGCATTTTAATAGACAGTGGAAAAAATAACTTCTCTAACAGGTAAGACAAGATGCTTTCACTATAACTCTGGTTGAAAATCACTTCTTAGAGAAGGTCTTTTCTACTTACTATGGAGTAAATCTAGGCACCGGAGTGAATCCTATTCACATTAGGAATAATTTCTTAAAACAATGTTATTCTTTTGCATTTCTTATGTTAACATATGATTACTGAATGAGCTTAATAAATTGCAGAAATAATAAATAAAGCACAGCATTGCACAACATATTTTTAGTTTTAACTTGTCACAGTAATGAAACACTGCTTAGCATTGCATGGGGTAGGGTAGTCTTGCTACTGATGCACACAGATCAGAGTATCTGTGAACATTACAGTAATTTTGATACAATATTGTACTGTCTTAACTCCACTGTAGTAGAATTTTTGCTATCCAAAAAAATCATAGAAACATAAGGCAATAGAGTGGTTTGGGTTGGCAGGGATCTTAAAGATCATTTTGTTCCCATCTCCTGCCATGGGCAGGGACAACTTTCACTAGAGCAGGTTGCTCAGAGCCCCATCCAATCTGGTCTTGAACACTCCCAGGGATGAGGCAGCCACAGCTTCTATGGGTTACCTGTGCCAGGGCCTCACCACTCTCACAGAGAAGAATTTTTTCTATATATCTAATGTAAACTTATTCTCAGTTGGAAGCTCTTCCCCCTTATCCAGGCCTTCATAAATAGTATCTCTCCATCCTTCCTGTGGGGCCCCTTCAGGTTCTGGAAGGCCATAATTAGGTCACCCAGAACCTTCTCTGTTCCAGGCAGAACAATCCCAGTTCTCCCAGCCTTTCCTCCCAGCAGAGCTGCTCCATCCCTCTGATGCCCTTGGTGCCTGCTCTGGGCTGGCTCCAGCAGGTCCCTGTCCTTGCTGTGCTGGGAGCCCAGAGCTGGATGCAGCCCTGCAGGTGGGCTCTCAGCAGAGGGGGCAGAGGGGCAGAATCCCCTCCCTGCCCTGCTGCCCACGGGGCTCTGGGTGAGCCCAGCACACGGGGGGCTCTGGGCTTTGAATGTACTACACAGTTCAGCCAGGAAACTCCCAAGGAGGATTATTTGCTTGGACTAGCACCTCACTATTTAAGTTCTCAAGGCTGTGTTTTGTCTCAGAAAACGAGCAGACTCGCATTTCTTTAATATATAGATGGAGCATATGAGGCTCCCCTTTCCAAAACTCTACCTAGACATAACCGTTGATATTCACTAATTCCATGACACATATGTGATTTAAGGACAATATTTGCAGTAATGTATGTGGAAAAGCCAAGTATTGAGGTAGCCAGGTTTTGAAGTCAATCTTTAAGTGCTCAGAACTTACTAAGGTAGCAGTCTAATTTTAGCCAAACTGAAAGGATTTGACAATCTGCATTTGTTAAAGCCTAGAAGTAATTTGCAGATAAAGGAATTAATTGCAGCTCAAACCACTTATTTAATTTCATGAGCCCATGCTGTTTTACTGTCATAACTTCTGGCTCAGCAGGAGAAAGGTCTAATGTAGATGCAGACATAGAAAATGCAGAAATTTTTACTGTAAACTGAATTAGATACTAGGTTATAAACATTGTTTTCTGTCTTTTTTTCCACAACCCCAAAAGTTAAGCCTGACTGACTCTGTGGAAACCATGTAAACAGAAAAAATTAAAATCTTCTCATTCTAGTAATTGGGTAAGTCTTTCTTCTTCATGAGGAAAACCACTGAATTATATTTCTCATTAAAGTAAAAACACACAAACACACAAAAAATCACAAAGTATATAATTTGTGGCGCCCAAGTTTGCACAGAATTCTTCAGGAAGCTGGACCAATGCTGAATAAAGTGGGTCAATCAATTCTCTCAACTGTGCTTATATGTGGCCTGAGATATCTTGCCCTTTTGGCCACCAGGACACATTTTTAGCTCATATTGAACTTATCACCAACCCAAACTCCCAGATGAATTCTGAGGACTGCACTCCAGCCTCTTGTCCCTTGTGACCATGGTCACAAGGGTTTTCAGGATGAGAGAGAGATGAGAATGTTGATTCCATGATCAGAAGGCTTGATTTA
>JAXCLO010000001.1:12350738-12395766 GCA_035583995.1 Arremon aurantiirostris | reverse complement strand
AGGAAGGAAGGAAGGAAGGAAGGAAGGAAGGAAGGAAGGAAGGAAGGAAGGAAGGAAGGAAGGAAGGAAGAAAGGAAGAAAGGAAGAAAGGAAGAAAGGAAAAGTGGAGAGGAGCTGTTATGGGATTGAGGTTTCTTTGTTTCTCACCATCCAACACTATTTTAATAGGCAATAAAAGAAATCATTTTTCCCCAGGTCAAATGACAGGTTTTCTCAAAGCCCATGGTAGTAACTGTTAAGTGATCACACTGTCCTTATCTCAACCCACAAGAGTTTTAATCTTGTTTTCTTTCCCTCAGTCCTGTTTAGGAGAGGGAGAGGCTGGCTGAGCACTTATGTGGCAGTCAGCCGTGGTGAACCACAATAAACACCAGAAATTATTCATGTAGATGTAGGAACATTTTCAAAGAATGGTCTCATGTACACAGATAAGATATTTAAGAGATATTTTAATGTAAGTGGTATAACCAAAATGGATGGTGCATGTGCTGGAGTGTCTTATAGTACAATGATCAGTTGGAGACTCTGAAATAAGAAAAACAACATTTTGGAGAGCCTTATGCCATAGAGCTGAAGATGCTGCTGTCAGCAATGGAGACACCCATTGCATCAAGTTGTGGGACACCATCCTGTTAAGGAGATTTGACTCCTGACATGACCATTCCAAGACGTCAATAATTTGGTTTCTGTTTTAACCTGTGTTCTCTCCATGCAGTGAAATTGTTACCCATAGCACTAAAAGAACGTACACAAGCAAAAATGCTTTTCCTAATCATCTTCTACAATTCAAATAATCTGTTCTATCATTGTTTAGCAGAGTGAAACTGAAATTTAACACAGAACTTAAAAGCTTGACTAAAATCAACAGTTCTCTAATATTGTAGTGATTTATGTCCTAAAATCCCTGGTGTGTAATGTACTAATAACATTTTCAGATATGGACAGGAAAATATTTTTACTTTTCACTTGAAATTTGTTTAAAAATAGATAATTTTTCTTAGAACACTGCTTCTTAATGTTTAGAGTTAAGAGCACAGATATAAAAGTCTTTTCTTTTAAAGCAAAAAACTTAATATTCATTGCTTTGTGGTATATTCCAAGGAAAGAATCTTCCTACTAATTCTATATTCTGAAGTATTCTTCTAGTATTAGCAGCAGTATAATAAAAAGCAAGATCCAATTTGAAGAAGCACAAAGGTTTTGCATTTTTTTAAATGAAAACCTGGGGTAGTGAAAGATATGGAGAAATAATTATATGGTGTGATAATATAAAAACTGCAGGTTTGTGTGTCTTCATATAACTACTGAGTATGATATCCGATGTTTGTTAATTAAAGACTTTTCTATTTCCACTAGATGGCTGCTTCTGAAAGCCTAGCTTCTTAGCATAAAATTAATTAACCTTCAGAAGACATCTGAGGTATTTCAACAACCCCACCGCTGCCAAAAAAAAATCATATTGCAGGATTTTTCTCAAATATTTTAAAGGCCTTCTACTGTAAGTGTGGTGTTGGACGGACACAGAGAGCAATTATTTCTGCACTATGTATCAGAACAGTGTCTCTTCTCACATTTCAAGAGGTATTGGGACATTTCAGGGAAACATGTAGAGGAGATCATATCAGTGTCGCTCTCCTAGCTCCTTATCCCATGCAACCAATGTTCACTTCTCTGAGTCCACTCCCTTCCCACCAAAATAACTATAATGCAGGTACTGAATATTAGAAGCTTTTGAAGGAGGCCTGGTTGTAATTCACATCAGAAAACCATCATAACTTTTCTCCAGATATGAAGTCATTTGGAAATACCATTTTTGTATCCTCCTTTTGCAAGCAATGAAAATGAAGGATGCACCATGACATGGTACTGAAGCAGAAAGAAAAGCAGAGATTTCATGTCTAAAACCTCCTGCCTTTTGACCAAGAACTTTATAGGTGGTTAAACACCTAACCTTGCCAATAAACCCATTGAAATGTCATTTTAGGATCTGATTTGATTTAGATAGCCTTAGTGAATGAATTTATAGACAAAGTAATTTTTTCAAACAATAGAACTTATCATGGCTCACCAGCTGAGGTTACTCAGTGGTCTGATACGCATGCTTCAACTTTTTATCATATACTTAGGAGCACTAGCAGGGCTTCAAGTGTGGACAAGAGTGTAGTGAAGCCATACAGACAGAATATTGAACTGAGAATTAAATTATGAGCTGCCCTGCAGCCTCTGTGTCATATTTTCTCCCTTTTATTCTGGCTCTGTGGTTTTAGTTTTCATATCTGTAAACTGAGAATAACAGTTCTGCTCCTCCTGAAACAAGTGTTCAGATCATAAGATTTAAAATATACTATTATTGTTCTAGATGTGCTACACAAAGAAAATCACATGCTTATGTGAAGGAAAAGATGTTTCCATATGCATTGCACTTAACAGTGTCATACTCCAGTGTCATACATCTGTTGGTGCCAGACATTTGCCAGACTTCTAAGATGTTGCTACTTAAGCTCATATGCAAGAGAAATAGAAAGTGGAGAATTATGGGATTTGATAAAGTCTTATGTGCCAAGGCTATTTCTTCTTTGTCTGGAGCCAAGACTAATAAACCATTTAGCAGTAGCTGCCTCTTACAATCTTCAAAAATTATTGTACTATTTCAACATTCCTTATTATAAGAGAAAGACATATTTCCTTTTCCATCCTCACTACATTTTATTTCTAATGGAAATGTCTAATGCTTTTTTGCTAAAGCTAACTGATTTAACTATAATGAAGTTTGTGATTAGAATACACATATAATCCTTTCCTTCCTAAATCACTGTGAGTTCTTCTCACCTCAAACAGGGGATTCTGCGGGTGTCCTTAAAGGATCCAAGGCCCAGCACTCATACCATGGCTAAGAGACTGGAAAAATTTGCTATATTTCAGGATAGATCAGTGAGGGTCATGCAAGATAAGAAATGTTGACAGAACTGTAGAGTAGAGATCAATACTACCTAAAAAATTCAAGGTGGAAAAACAATGAAATGCACAGGTTTAAAACTCTAAAGCAAAAATCTGGAAAAGCATCAGCCTGAGAGGATTTGCAAGACATCAGTCTGCTGTCAGAGGGCTCCTTCCTTCCTCAATGGTGCCTGACTGACAGTAAAGTCTCTTGTGATGTTTTACTGGGGTGTTGAAACCACTGCTGCTTAGCCTAATAGTTTCTAAACTCATTGTGATCTTGTCTGGGCATTAGGATATACATAATCCCTTTATGGATTATTTATTTTTCTGTG
The DNA here is from genome assembly GCA_035583995.1 of Arremon aurantiirostris. Classification (NCBI taxonomy): domain Eukaryota; kingdom Metazoa; phylum Chordata; class Aves; order Passeriformes; family Passerellidae; genus Arremon; species Arremon aurantiirostris. The sequence continues at coordinate 12,392,494 of JAXCLO010000001.1, read as the reverse complement.
TATGTGCTTCTATATATATATATATATATCCAAACACACAAATATAAACATACATGCATGTTTCTACATATCTATTGATATTGTGTTTGCAAGGACTCTTCCTGCTCAGCTTAAAGAAGTCGCACAGTGTCTCTTTCAGTATTGCAAATTAGAACATTAAAAAAAATAATATAAAATGACATCTGTACAAGTGGGTAAATGCTATGCTCTACAACTCCTCTGGAGAGAGTTATTGAAACTCTAGGACAGTTTAAAATAAACATAATAATAGTTCTCCACCTACTCTCAGTCCTTGTGACATTCAAGGATTTCAATATGAAAGGCTGACTTTGCTGAAGGATAATGCTGGGCATTCTAAGTCACCAATTAAGATGCAAACCTGAATCCTACCTATTGCTAAAATATAGTCCATTTGCATACAGAAAAAGACAGTCAAACAAACAAGAATGCTGCTTCTGGAATCTAAAGTAACTGAGGCATAAACCTGGCTTAAAGCCAAGAAAATTGCCTCTTTTGGAAAAAAAATGACATGAGAAAACTTCCTTATTTCAAATGTTGTTTTTAGTGAAATACATGTCAGGTCCTCATAGTATAAGGTCAGTACATACATTTCTACATCCCAAACTGAAAAAAAAAAAAATTATGTTTTTTAGCTCCTTATGCAAACCATAGAATTAAAAATAAAGCCAAACTAAATTAACCATAACACAGTCGGAGACTTAGAGTGCTTTATCTGTATTTTGAGAATCTCTTATCAAAACTTCAGGAACCATCTAAAGCCAGAGGAGTTTATATGCTCAAACCACCTCAATTCTTTTCTCATATAAGTTACACAAGTCCTAAATTACTGCTTCTGTGCCTTATAACAATAAGATATGAAGATTTGAATACAAATCAGCTTCTAAATGTCCAATTTTCTTTACAGGTCTCCTTCAGGAAGAAAAGTAATTAGTGAATCTGCATTCCGTAAGTAGCCCCATAGATTTTACTGATATCAACCCAGGTGAGTTCTCTAGTCACCACTCTCTGTAATTCATATATGGACAGAAGAAGCTCACCTGTAGATGTCTAAACTACTGAATTTTCTGTTATTGCTTTAAGCATCTTCGAATCATCTAACATCTTCAACTGGGGAAAAAAAATGTCTTCCAAAAGAGCACCACATTATTTTTAAAGCAGTTGAAATCAACTCCTTCTGGAATTTGCAAGGGAGAGGAAAATGTCACAGTGGCATGCCACATCTACACATTTGTACAAACAAAGCTATTAATAGACTACTAGAGCTGTAAAAGCAAGCACTCTGAAGTAGCAAATGTCAGAGCTAAATTTATTCTCTTGACCTTATTTCTTTCTTTTTTGTGGCAGGCTCATTACAATAAAAGATCTAATTACATAATCACCTAGTACGTTTGGGGTTCCTTGTGAAATCTGTGCAGGTTATTTGAGAAAAATTTGCAATGATAATAAAACAGAGGGGAAAAAATATCCTTGTCACACATCATTCAGAGAAATCAGAGAACTAGAAGTGTACTCCTAAATTAGGCTGTTTAAGTGTGGTGGGTATGGTAATTCTGTTGGAATGATGGGATTGTGTATTGTAGAAATATTATTATTATTATCATTCTCATTATTATTATTGTAAAAAAAAAATCAGACATGATCTTAGATATATCTTTGCTAACCTTGAGAAGGATAGACAGTATTCTCTAGGTGTTTCAAAATACAGTAATGCGATTCCCCCTCCCCTAAATATTAAAATCTTGCTCCTAGATACTTTCAATTTATAGCAACAAGTAACAGCCCTTAATTGTGAAATTCAATATAAACTATGCAAAGGAAAGGAAGCAACATCTTTCTTTGCAAAATGGGACATATCTAAACCAAAACATGGGTTGTTTTCCCTCAGTAGGTCTTTGATATACTGTATATATGTAATCCCCCAGTCACCCACTCTGTTCTTCTCTATGTGATGTGTGTCAGCTATTACAGAAAAGAAAATAATTCCTGTCACAATCAGCACACTCATCGACTTCAGCAAGTCCCAAAGGGTTCCATTTGATTTTTATTTGATCCCAAAATAAGAAATCTTGGATTCTGGAGCTGTACATTCCTCTAGGCATGAGGAATTGCTCTCTTTGTAAAGGCTAACAGTCCTAAGGATGATTAGGTGATCTAGTGAATTTGTTAGGCTACTACTGAATTGACTGATTAGTGAAAAGTAAAACCATAGAAATGAGAAGTGGCTCTCAGTGTAAAACTTTTCTCTGAGTTGTTCATTTTATATTAACAAATGTAGGGGCAATCATAATTAATGTATGAATAGACATAGGATTGATAGGCGCAATCTTGATTCTAGTCTTGACTAGATCTTAATTAAGATGAGCAGAAACTACAGAGCAACTGAACACCACAGCCATTTTTGACTGTTATGCAGTCAGAAAAAGATTTAAAGAAGAGCTTATTTAGTGGATATTTTAGCAAAGAAAATAATGTATGGAGGAAAGGAACTACAGAGAGTGAGGAGTAAACAAGCTAAACTGGATAATTATGGATTAGAAATTTTTATGTATTCCTTACAAGGTTTTCTTCTACCACTAGTTATTTCATCTGAGTAGACTTAGGAAATTTTTACAAGTGTTAGCATTTCTGGATGCACCTAATTTCTTTTCAGCAATAATGGATTAGACTGTCGTTTCCTAAATTCAGTAACAAAGCTCACTCAGTGTTTTTTTTTTTCCCTGAGAAATTATAACGCAGAGTTTTTATCAGAAATTTCAAAATTGTCCTTGTATACTTAGTAATTAGCAGCTGGTCTTGGTTCTCATATCGGCATTAACCTTTATAGCTTTTTGAAAAAAAGCCTTTTTTCAAGGCTTTTGATAATGTTGCAAAATGCATATCCTACACCTCTGTGGGCAGAAAAAGAATGGATTAAGGGGGGCAAAAAGTCTATTTAATGAAAAAATAATATCTAGAACTAGAAAAAAAATTGACATGTTTCTAAAATTTATTTTCTTCAAATTTGACTTAATTATTTTAAATTTAAATAAAGTTCTCCTGCAGTCAAAGATTGCAAAGGAGTGGCATGTGGCTTACCAATTTACAGATCAATACAGGGTCTGCCTGAAACATCAGAGACCTCCTTCAAAGACCTGCTTCAGACAATGAAAAGGGAATGTCCTCTTGCACTTGTCTAAAGGGGCTTTAAAAGTAGCAGATGTTTCTTTACCATAATTGATTTTTACTTCAGTAATGGTTACTTTCAAGTAATATACTCATATCTTAAACTCCATCAACTGTGCTGCCAACCTTTTGATCTTCAGAAAACTTAACTTTTGGCCAACAAAACTTATTTTATGCCCTACCAACTTCTAACTCCCATTCCCTACAATAACAATTCATTAGTCACACTAAATTTTAACAACTCTCAGTAAAGACATTTCATAAGACACCAAATACTGCATTTAATTGGCATATACGCTAACAAAACTAAAATTAATCCAACCTTTCAGCAGATTGTTTTTTTTTAATTTAGTCCTTTGCACCTACTCTACCTACTTTAACACATTGTACTCTTAACGGCAGGGAGCCTTGACATCCACACCAGGTGGGGGAGTTACAACACCTGTGGTGTTGTAGGTACAGTGAGGTGGCTACAATATCTGTGTGCCCAGTGGGTCAAAAAGGCAAATAACAGCTGTCTTCCATCAGAATTGGGGTGGCCAGTAGAGCAGGGCACAGATTTTCCCCTTTGCTGGGCACTGGTGAGGTCACACCTCGAATGCTGGTTCAGTTTTGGGCCCCTCACTGCAAGTAACAAAGATATTGAGGGGTAGGAGCTTGTCTGGGGAAGGGCAGTGGAGCTGGGGAAGGGTCTGGAGCACAAGTCTGGTGAGGAGCAGCTGAGGGGTTTTTGGGATGCTTAGCCTATAGAAAAGGAGCTTTAGGGAAGACCTTAGTCCTGTATTCAAGTACCTGTTTGGAGTTTGTAGCCAGCTGGGGGTTGTTCTCCACTCTCAAGTAACAAACGACCTTGGGTAAATTTAATTTGGATATTAGCAAAAATTTCTTCACTGAGAAGTTGTCAAGCACTGGCACAGGCTGCCCAGGGAAGTGCTGGAGTCACCATCTCCAGAGGGATTGAAAAGACCTGTAGGTGTAGGGCTGCGTGAGTGGGGAACACTGTGGTGGTTGGTTGAGGGTTGCACCTGCTGACCTTAGAGGTCCTTTCCAACTCAATGATTCTGTGAAAATGAGATTGCTCTTTTCTCAGTATTTAAAAAATATCTAAATTGTGCTGTTTTTTCTGTGTCTTTCCTAAACTACTGAAATCCTCTGTGAAATAGCATTCAATAGATATTTAGGCCCTTAACATTTTTATTATTATTTGAACATTTCCCAGTGACTCAGTTCTCTCCTTGCATTTAATGTCCATACATCTGATTATTTTTGTAGTGCCAGGTCATGACTGTTTCAGTTGTTATTCAAAAAGCTGTCTTTTTCTTGTGGACAATATAATTAGAGACTAAGAATAACTCTTGTCAACATTTATCTATTGGAAATGTTGACTGTCACAGTGAGATAAAAGACACATAATTCAATTTGATCAAAGTGCCTTAAACAACTACATACAGTGGTGAGATTCAATGAAATATTGATCAGTTCTTTCAAGTAATTCAGAAATAGCCCACTTAAAGCCTCAAAGACATACACAGATTTCCTATCTTCTTTTTCTTCTTTTTTTGTTTTAAAACTACTGAAACTAGTTTTTTTGTTGATTTTTGTGTAAACAACAGAATGGATTTATTAATTTTTACAAGTAAAATTATCTTAATATTTTGAAAATTAATAAGCAGTTATTTTATTTCAAAACTACAGAGAAGCTTGAAATAGTTTTAGGTTAATTGGATAGCCATTAGTTATTTTGAAAACATATTTTCTTTCTTCTGAATGTCATGATTAAGTTAAATTACTGATCTGTCTTCATATGAAAAATACAGGTTTTTTTATTGCTGATTCCCAAGGAAGGGATGGCACTAATATTGTTAGAATATGTACCTTTTATTCCATGATTACACTGTTTCTGCATGAAATAATGTTTACATTTACTAATTACTTTAAATTAATTACTTTAAAAAAATTGGATAATTAATTACTTTAAAATGATGGATAATTACTTTAAAATATTTTAATATTGGATAATTACTTTAAAATATTTTTTTTTGGATAATTACTTTAAAAAACCATTCCATATAAGCATCATGGTCCTGAAAATGACAAAGATTTTACTCAAGGTTATGTTTCATTGTCACAAACCATATTATCCTTTTTTATTATTTTTATTATTTCCGTCTTTCAGTATTTTCTGGAGTATTGCCTGCGATTCCAGGTATAAAGCCCAATGTGCCACAGGAGTAATGGAAACAATTTCACTTGCTGCCTTTGAAAAGCGCATTGTTTGCTTAGCTGTGCACGGTGCAGTTCTGTGTTGCTGCACCTCAGCACTCAGTGTTGACTTTGGCTGTCGACTGGGAGGACGTGACACCATTTGGGGACCCTTTGTGCACTCCAGAGCAGCTATTCTGGATTTTAGGAGGCTGTAAAGTCTGTACATCTTTTTCCTCTTATGCTATAGCATGGGATCATGAGAATAGCCCAACACTGATGTTCATGGTGCTGCAAATATCTTTCCTCCTCTTCAGCCCTTGGTGCGCACCTGGAACTCGTACCAGGGTTTATTTTATTAATATATAATATTTTATTAATATTTTTATGTCCCATCTGTCACCTTAGCTCCTTAATATCTTATATTCTTGGCATGTTGTAAACTGCACTCTCTTGTTTATGGAGTTAACTAAAGGTTGGATGAGACAAACCTGCTTTGCTCACTCCTTTTTGATTTGTCATCCTCATATGGCAAATAATAACAAACCATCCACTTAATGGAAATGACCCTTATTTACTTAATAATACTAAAAAAGATCAAATATTGCAGCCTTTCCATCTCCAAAACTTTGGGATAGTTACACAGTGTTAGTCACTATACAACTCCATGATAGAAATTCATTCTAACTTAAGTGGAGATTTCATAGCGAATTATATTAAAAAAAAAAAACAAACCAAACAATCAGAGAGAACTTTTATCCTAGGTAATTATCTAGTTTGCAATTATAAGAACTTGCAAACAACACAAGAAGTTTGCACCAGTGTCTATGCGGTGTTAAATTCCAAGATCAAAGGGAAATTTGTTCCTGTAACTTCTGAAAGAGAGGGTGAAATCTGCTTTGTGAGGATATTATATGTCCTCAAGCAGAAATGGAATTTGTACCTGCTGACAGGTAATTATAATATTGGGTTAGAACATTTAATGCATTGAAATGCTTTCCAGAGTTGACAAAAATCCATTGCTCACAATTTAAACATCTAAATATGCAGGATTAAGATGGAACATTAATATTTTATAAATTACCTTCCACCCACTTGCTGCATGACAACTTTTATGTAAAATACTTGGTTACTACTGGTGACAGTTAGAGATAGGACAAATAATTTAGAAGATATATCTCATTCAGTAAAGCAAATACTATTTTGGTAATAACTAGTGCACTACTCTGGGTTTCTGAAATTAAAGTTGTTAAATACACAAATTTCCTTTATTCATTGGAAAGAATTTCCATTTCACACAAAATTTAAAATTTTATTCCATTGATTGGAAGTGTAACTTCTTTTGACAATGATGTGAATAAGTATTTTATGTGAATAGGTATTTTAAAACTACTAAGACTACCATATCATCTGATCACATATCTTCTGTGGTGCCACATCATTCATGTCAGGAGGGAAATTATCCTTTCACCTATATCCATGTAAACCTGCTCTCTGGTAAGTTAAAAGAAGGCACTGAACAATATCCACCTAAAGTTTGGGGCAGAATGATAATTTGGATATAGTAATAGATATTATATGCCAAACCCAAATCCGGCAGTACTGAAACTGAAAGGCAACTGGTTGCATTCCCAGTGCCAAACAGAATCTGTGGAATGTCCTCTCACATTATCAGTGTCAGGGCTCTTTCACTAGCCTGGAAAATAACAGGAGCAGATTTGTGTATCTCATTCTACTACTTTGAGTATTGATATGTGTGTTTTTTAGGTCTAGGTATCATTGACATGTAGAAGGCTAAATGGGAAAGGTGCAGATGTTTTTGAGACTCTCAGGCAGACTTGACAGGGAGTAATGTATCTTTTTTCATTGGAAACAACCAAAATAGAATTGGCTTCAGTTTAAGATACACTTAAAGAAGTCAAGATATACTTAAGAAGTCAAACTTCTGTATAAGAAAGGAAGAATGCATAGTATTAGTGTATTCTCTTACTGCTTTGGAGACATAATGGTCTCAAAATAGTAATTATTGTCTAATAATTAATTATTAATAATTATTACTAATATTTGTATTATTATTCACAATTAATTGTTGCAATTATTGAAATTATTGTCTAAATTGATGCAGGTTGCAAATTTTCACTGCTCCAAGAAGAAGAGTTGTTTGCTCTCCATCTGGAAGCATCCCTTGAACCTGTGTGACCTAAGGAGGGTGAAGAGGCCTGACGTTAACTGCAGCTTTGAAATAGATTTGCCTGGCCTATCTTCTCTGCAAAATTCTCCAATTAGGAATAAAGGTAATTTATAAAGTTACTGCCACCCCCTCATTCCCCAAAAAACAACCCAACCCCAAATCCTTCACAATAAAAGGGAGAGGTTCCATCAGACTTGATACTAAAAAGGCTTTTTAAAATTAAATAATAATAATAAATAAAGTTTAGAAGGTGTTATAATAATAATAATAAAAAAAGATTTTTTAAATAAACCAAATTCAAACTTGCACAAAATTAAGTGGGAATTATTAAAAAAAAAAAAAAACAAACAAAAAAAACAAACAACAACACATTTAACTCTGCTTACTGTTCTTTAAAAACCATCCTTGATGCACTTTTGGTCTGGTTGTAACTAACCCATGACTGTAAATTGTAACAAACTCCCCATAATCTGCAACAAGTTTTTTTTACTATTAGCCTGTCCAGCTTGTCTCCTTTTCTCAGGAGGAAAGCCCTTTCTCACCCTGTGAGAAACATAAATTGCAACATGCTATGAAAAAAGCAACATTACTTTTTTTTTTTTTTTTTTTGGTTAATCAGATCTGTACATCATGATATTGCACCATATTTTTTGGGGAAAAAGAACTTTACCTAATAATTTAGCATTTTCACTCTTAGCTGGCATGCTTGGCTTACACTTGGCATATTTAGTGACATCGTTTCAACAGAATGTGTCCATGGTTTCATAGTGCACAGAGGTTTCACATTGCTCTACTCCTTTAATGGAGCATGACATAAAAAGAGAGCAAATAAAATGCATGATTTCTGTCTTGAGTACAATGCAGTATCCCAGAAATACATCTGAGTGTTTATGTCTATCCGGTCTTCTATAATACATAAAAAAAAATTGCTTATGACTGTGTTATAGGACAAGGTCCATGCAATTGAATTAATGCAGGAGTTAGACTTGAGTAATATGTATTTAAATATGTATATAGAACTGAGTGATTGAGATTGCTTTTACTGAGTGTGAGAAAGTTCCTCCCCTGCATTAAAGCTCTTAAAGCATTTAAAGGAAACAGAGCATAACAAGACCAGAATGCCATAGAAGTTAGTTGTAAATTGACCAGTTTACCCTGGCAATGGTAAGGTTTGTCATCCCTAGAAGTAATGACTATGAACTACCTTGTTCCTGCAGTATAGGAGATTAGGTCATATTTCAAACCTTTCTTTCTTGCTTAGAAACACAGTATTGTTATCTTGTAGCCTTTTGGGGAGTCACCAGCAAAAATTGCATTAATTTAAACAGAACAAGAATAGACGTCCACCACTTCAACATTAAAAGATATAAAAACACTTAAGTCTAATTTTCAAAGCTTCTTGTTCTTGTTCCAATATTTATAAATTTTCATAAAAATAGATCAACACATTGTATAGTAATGATCAAAGAAATTAAAATTTTTATGTCAATATGAGGAAGCACTGTCTTAAAACATAAAGGCAACATATTACGAAACATGCAACATTATCATTTTACCAGCTGATATGTCAGCAGTTCTTGCATATATATGTATAATTTCTTTTTGTAAGAGTATTTTAGCATGTTTTTTATATTTCATTCTATTTTTTTATCCTAAAAAGAAAGTAAAAGACTTTTGCAGTATTTTATTTTTTGCTTTACATAGGGTAATGTTTTTCTGAAGGCAAACTGTACTACCCCAAACATATTATGAACACTTCACCTCTTATTATTTATATAAAGTCCTGTATGTCACTTGCTAATATAGTCCCATTGGGATAGCAACATCTTTGTGTTCATGCAACCATAGTTGCATATGTGTTATTGACATTCACTGAATTACTGAAATAATTGAACATCATAATCAACAGTGCTTGTAGAATTAGGTAATGTATATTCTGTAAGTTGTGAACATCTCACCTAGGAAAAAGAATATTCATGTTTTAATAGCAAAGGTTTAGTCTTTTATTTTCATGCTACAGAGGTGCTGATTAAAATAAGAAAGGTGGGAAATAGCTGACAGGTACCTGTAAGGATGGAAATACTCACCCAATGGGCTCTAACTTGAGTGAGAGACTTGGTTCTTGCTGAGTGCTCTGTGGTGGGTTAACTTTGGCTAGCTGCCTTTAAAGGCAGGGCAAAATAGGAATAAAGACCTTGTGGTTCAAGACAAGGACAAGGATATTGCTCAGGAATTATTGTCATGAACAAGACATACTTGACCTGGGGTTTAATGTAATTTTTAATAGCAAAGCAGGATAATGAGAAATGAAACCAAATCTGTAAGCATCCTCCTCATTTTCTCATCTTCTTCCTGGGTTCATCCTCACTCCTGACCATTCTAACTCCTTCCAGCTGAGCAGTGCAGGGAGATGGGGAATGCGGATGATGGGGTGTAGTCTGTAACACATTCTCTCTGTTGCTCTTCTTTCTCCTCACCCCTTTTTTCCTGATCCAGCATAATTTCTTTTTACAGGCCACAATCTTTCAGATTAAACCTGCTACAGCCAGGCTCCTCCCAAGACTGCAGAGCGGATATGTGCACGTGTGATCATTCATGCACTCCAGGAGAACAGCTGCCTCTCCCTCGTCATTCCCCTGGGCTGCTGCAGCACCTCCTCCCTTTTCTTCTCTTATATGGGTGTCCATACAGTTGATTCACCCCAAAACCTTGCCCTGTAAATTGAATAGACCCCCATATGTGGGATGTTATGGGAGGATTACCAAGTTTTACTTTACCTTTGGGCTGTTAACCTCTGCTGTTCGTCTACTTGGACACCAATGATGCTACTGGAAGCACGCCATGAAAATGAGGGTCAAGGGACTGAGGGACAAGCAATACAATCCTGCCATGGTTTCAAATGCTGAAAGAATTGGATATACACCATGTTCAATACCCAGCTGTGGGGCTGATGCTGCAGGGAGAGCTTCAGCTGAAACAATAATTTCTTGAACCATTGGTAGAATAATTTGGTGGTGTTGTATCAGTCCATTGGTCCGTCATGGTATCACACATGTATTGATAGGACACGTTTTTCAGTGTGCATCAGGTAGACAAATAACCAGGCATAGGAACAGGCTCAGTCAGGTAGCTCTTCAGGGATGAGACAGTGTTCTTCTAAGTAATGAAAAAACAGTTTCCCCCAAGAAGAAAGTGCTGGGCTGTGTGCAGTGTTGAGCTCATAATCGTCAATAGTACAGCAAGAACATTAATGGAATATCCACAAAGGATTTCCACTCTCATACTCAGTTGTAACCCCTGGCATGATAGCTATATATAATTGTTACTGTAACTGCACATTATGACATGACTGAGCAAAATGCCTGACCTTTATGCAATATCTGTGCTGAACTGAGTTTGTCAGACAACTGCAGCTATCTTCAATAAATTTCAGAAATCTCCGGGGATGAAAAGATGTGAAGATGTGCACACAGCATGCTGAATTTCTGACTCACTGTATTTGGTATGTCTAAAACCTAGGTCTTCAGCTCTGTGACTGTAAATGGAAAATAGTGCTTCCAGTATTTCAGCCTCCTGCTTTCCCTATTTATTTTTGCCAGCTCAGCAAGCTATCAGCAGTTATAGCCTTCTGTGGCATTTTTGGAATAAGCAGGGAGCCTTCTGTAATGGGAGGTGCAATTATTTCCTCAACATACTCCTTTTGAATCATTTTGTCAGCCATTACCTAAACTCAAAGTCAGTTTGCACTAACGATGTGGTAACATATTGATCCACCCAATTTATCTGTGCTGGTGAAATTCTTAGCAGCCCATTACATATGCTTCTTTAATACTAATGGGTTTGACATTCACACATAGAAGAAATAAAAGATATATGTTCGTTTCTGGTTCTTGAAGACAAGCCTGCTCCACACTTCAGACAACCATTTGACATTAATTGCAGGTGCAGTTTGCCAGCTCTTGGGGTCTGACATTACAGCCTTGCCACAACTTTGAAACACGGGGTAGCAGGACTCAAGGCTCTGTAGTCTTCCTGCTTGAATTAGCAATTCATTCCGGCTTTTATGTAAAAGTCCAGTTTGATTTTAGCTAAATTTGAACCATACTCAAGGTTACTGCATATGTTCTTAATGTATTTATACAAACAAGGTTGAGAACTGCAGATATTTTCACTCAAAATCTTCTGGTTTTGTCACAATGTCCTTCTCAGCATTTCCTGTAGAACACTTCACTTGATAATTAAAATATTAAAGTAGTAAGCTTACATGTCTAATCCTTGAAACTTTAGCTGTTTCAGGATCATATTTGCAGAATTATGTTCTGTTTCTGCAAATGCTGAGGTCAGTGAGAAGGTTCATGAGCTTCAATAACTTGGCAGTTTGACAATGCTGTTCAACTCAAACTGTACTAAGTACCAAAAAAGCAACCACTGAATGCCACTGTAATAAACCCTGGTAAGACGAAGCATGCTCTGATTTATGAACCTCTCTGTAGTAAAAAAGTTCTACTTTAAATTTAATGCTCTAGAACAACTACCATTCTGAAATGTGTGCAGCCATTTCAGTTAGAGCATAGTTTTCCTTTCAGAGGAAAAAAGAATTCCTTTGAAATCAGTTTCATATAGTTTTATTCAAGATTCATGCTTAAAACTTTGACTCAAGCTTCACTAGGGAATTTATATAGAGAAAAAAAATCAAAGAGTAATGAAAAATCAATTAGATATGTAATATCTATTAAAGTTTTTAGAAACTGGGTACATGAATTGGAAACTGTATACGAACTACTGTGAAAAATGAAATATTTTTTTTCCACCCACAGTACATGAAGTGATAAGGTGAGATAATAGGATTCACAGTTTGTTAAAGTTTTTGGTAAAGCAGAAGACAGTTAAACAAAAACTAGGAATTCAGTGCTGATTCTCCACATATGCTCCTACTTAATGAAAAAAAAATCAAGTTTTTTTTGTGCCTGCATGGCTATGGCTCTGTGCATACAGTGAGAAGGCAAAAGCTGAAGAAGAATTAATATGTAATGCATCTGTCATGTTGGAGTAAGAAGTGGGGACAGCACCAAGCCTGACAGAGTTCAAGAAGCATTGAATGCTCTTGGGCACAGGGAGGGTTGTGGGGGTGTCCTGTGCAGAGCCAGGAGTTTATCTGATTATCCCTATGGGTCCCTTCGCACTTGGGACCTTCTGTCATTCTGAGATTAATTCCTAGAGTTGCAGTGCTCTATTTTCCCTAGAAATACTGATCCATGTCAAGCAACTTGTTTGGCTCTTTCTGTGTTATATATTTTTTCAGATGTAGTTTTTGTGCTTGCATGGGTTTAGACAGTTTTGTTTTTTTCTTTTACTTAGTCTCCCATCCTGAGGAGCTGACAAAGAAGCTCCTTGTGTGGCTGTTGAAGGAAAGCAATCCCATATTGCCAGCTCAGATTCACTGCCCATGATCAGATCTAGGACACATCTGGTGAGACAGAATGCTCTCAAGTTAAAGCAAAATTTTATTTAAAGGAGAGATAATCATTAATTTAGCAATGATTTCTATTTAAGAAATCTGCATGACAAAACTCAAAGAAGGTGCATCCAGAGATATGACCCTCCTCTGAAATGTACAAATATCTTCAGAACAATTTCAAAAATATTTTTTCAAATAGTAAAAGGTATTCCTTTTGATGTTCATTCTCCAATTTATTGTGTTTTTTTCATTAATATTCTATGATCACTGAATATTAAAAGAATATTGGAATTCATATTAATATTCTCAATAAATACTTCATATAGTGAATATATTATTAGAATACTCTCAATGAATACCAATAGAAAAAGTAACCTGGAGAATATTGTTGAATGGCAATTTTTATTTTATAAATATGTATATTTGCGCTTTTAACCTGAGACAGAAAGCTGGTTTCACTGCAATTTCTGAGTGTTGTTCATCAAATTAGAATCATAGTTGAGTGACTTACAGATTACCATTTCTAGACATTTGAAGTCATTTACATAATGGTTTTGAACTATGTACAGATATTCTGCAGAACTTATGAACACATAGACTAAACCCAAGAATGATCTGAAGGAAATTTATGCACCTTATGGATAGAAGCATAAGACAAAGAGTTCAAACCTAATAGACAATCAGTAAATTCTGTTCAGGAAATTTGTTTTCAGTCTTCATTCTGATTCCTGTCACTTACCTCGGTTGTTTCTCAGTATTGCCTGAATAAAAGATAATTATCATATTTTCATTTTGTCTTAGAACCTTAGGAAATACTGCCACTCATTTTGTGTAATTGCAATGCTTAAAACAATGGCAAGCTGGGATCTTGACATACTAGTACAGTACACCTCTAGTAAGTACTATTATCATTAATATCTATTTCAAGTAACATCTGAAAATATTTCAACCAAAAGAATGAAAACTCAGAAATCAAGCAGACTTCTAATTTACAAGATGCTTTAAAATTGAATGAAATTTTCCTGGCAGAAGATATGAAAAAAGGTATAAGAAATAGACAAATTTTAAAGACTCAAATATGATGAACATGTTCTGTCTTTAAATAGTTCTAGTGTACAAGCACAAGGAAGTTGAATGTCTAAGTGTTGCTATTTCTCCTTAATATTTAAGGGTGGATTAACTTGTCACAATTAGTATTGACAGCTGAAAAACTTCGACTCTTAAACTGTATTTGATATGAAGCCAAACTGAAATCCCAAGTGTTCACCTTGAATTTTAAACCAGGATGCTGTGGATGTTCATGAAAGATATAGTGAGGAATCACTCCGCTGCTCAAACACAGCATCATGAATGAATGATAAGTACTGTCTGGGATAATCCTTGTAGATTTTTTCCTCTGCACATTGCAGAGAGACAGTATTAAACACATTTGAATGTTGAAACATTGAAGATTCTGAAATCCAATTTCAATATGATGCATAAGATGCCTATGTTCTTTGTATGACTCTCCCAAATATCAGATTTCCCTGGCAGAGAGGAAATTTACCTCATAAAAAGCAGAATGTGAATAAGAGATTCTTTTTTAGGAATCAAGTAGCGCCATGTCAAGTTTTTATCTGAAACATTAAGTATGGCCCAGGTCACAACATCAGTGAAAGGACATTTAAATGAGAGGTTAAAAGATGGGCATCAGAAGAAAGTAAAAATTACTTGGGAGTGTGAGGACTGAATTCATATTAGAAGACCTGTCAGGTATGGCCAACAGAGTTTTGTTGAAAAAGATCTCAGAGGAACCTTACAAGAGTATGTAGAATGGATTGATGATGTTATCTTCAAAGCCATATAGAGTTTAAAATGTGCAAATTAAAGCAAAGGAAAAGTACATGTACTAGCTATAAAAAGTCTCTTTTTAAGGAATTCAGTTTATCTGAATCTTTGACTTGAATACTCACATTTATTCATAATTATGCTAATTAGGCCAGGAATATAAAATAATTGTATATTTGCCACCTAACTTTTTAACAGCTAGCATTCTCAGGCATTTGATGAATCTTCTCAGGAGGACTGATTTTGGCTTTGCTGTCTGGAGCTGTGTAACAAAAGTAGAAACTCTCATGAAATTTCTTTTCCACAATAAAAGTAACTAAAAATATGATATCTCTGAAGATTTTCTATGAACTTGCTACAATTCATACTCACACATTTATTCTTTTCCTCACCCATTTTCTGTCATTGATGAAAAAGTTGACCATGTCTAACAAAACTCTCGTCTTCACTAAAAGTTTTGAAATTGTACCAGAATTTGAATTTTGCTCTGCACAAATCTGAGCCAGACGCTGGGAGGAAACTCCAAAATCTCAGCTAATAAGTCTAAGAAGATTGTGAAAAGTGCAGTGTAGAAATTCAGGTTGCATATCTATTATTAGATAAGACAAAAATGGAGCTTAACTGCTAGGTGTGAAATATCACTAACAATAGGAGAACAACTTTGTCAAATATTTAATAAATTTTGGTCTAAGAAGCTGCACTAAGTTCCTATGGATCCACAAATAATTAGTGTCTTTTTTCTACAGTTTCAGAAATCTTTACAATATCTGTTATGCTGTGAAAGAGTTTTAGAAATATTAATAGTTTTGTCCACTTTGATTTTATTTTAAAATTAACTTTCCATTATTAAGGGCTCCAAATGGTCATCAAAGGTCAAATGTCAAATGTTCATCATCTCTCAGCCTCTGACTATACCATGCAAAGTCAGCAATGAAAACACTATTTTCATAATGAGAAATGTGTAATGTTGTCCCAGTAAAGACCTGCTTACTTGCTGAAGTCTGAAGATTTATAGCAAATAAAAACCTTCCAATCAGCAGTCTAGAGAATGTTACAAAAAGGGTCAAACAGATAGACAGCCAAAAATATTCATATGAATGTTTGAGCATAAAAGGATATTCAGCTTTAAATATTTTGTTCTCGATTTCTTCTGTTTTAATAACATAGAGAAAAATTAGGTCACGTAGTACTTGAGATGGAGCTTATTCCTGTAAAGTACAATGCAATTTATCATTCTTGATAATGTCTTTTCCACAGACAAAGGAACATCAGCAGAATTTGGTTGCAAATGTTCTTTATTGATGCTTTTTGTTCAGTTCAGGAAAAGCATTTAATGACTCTTGGTAACGCATAAACAAAAAAATGAAGGACTTCCCTTTTATCTCTGTTAATGAAGGTTTAGGGCAAATATAAGAGCTGAACATCTAAGCAATATATTTAGACATTGTTTACGTGTTTGGTTTTCTCTCTTCAATCAGAACTGATATTTTTTTTTTTAAATAGAAGAGAAGGCGAAAATGGGATGCTTCTTCTAAGTCCGACATGTGTAGAACTAACAGAATTCTCACACTGGTGAAGATTTCTGATCCTTCAGAGGAGGAATTGCAGATATGAGTGTGAGCCAAGGTTCTCTAGTAGGTCTTGCGTGCTGCAAATCCAACTTACTCTTTCTTCACCACAGCCAGCAAGTCAAGATCCTGTACTTTGACATCACTCTGCCATCTTTAAAAGGCAAACATTTGCTCTAGATTGCAAATAAACCTTCATCTTGTCCTACCTGGTAAAATGGGGGCAGATCCACAAAACAAACTTAGCGGTAACAGAACTGAACCTTATTTAGACATAAAAGGAACAATATGAAAAAAAAGAAATTTATTTTACAAGCCCTACTCACCAAGAATTGGGACTTGTAGTGGTTTTGGTTCATCAATTTGAGATTTCCCTGCCAATGCACTAATTAATGTTGTAGGTTTAGTGTTGGCCAAATGCCCATGTACCCTCTAGAATTATTTACTCCTTTCCTGCTTTGAGATGGGATTAGGAGGAAGGCAAAACAGGCTCAAAATTTTAAAAGGGTTTAAAGAAAACTTTATTAACAGAAACTTAAAAAATAATGGGAGTCAGAATAAAACCTTCAGAGCACTTCTCCCCTACAACCTTTTCTTTTCCACTAACAATGTATAGAAAAAATTCAGTTAGTTTATCACCTCTAGAATAAGTTTTTTCTTAGGGAGAGGAGTTTCTCTTGTCATGCTATGGAGACTTACTCTACAAGAAAATAGTTTTCTTGTGGCTTTTAATTTCCACAAATAGCTGCCACCCAGAAATCTGCAATTGTGAAGTCCCTCCCATCTTTCACAGCACCCACAGCTGCGTTTATGGGCCATGTCAGCTTATGGGGTACTATTTTAAGGATGAGCCATTCAAGAACAAAGGTTCTCTTTATCTATCTATGAGGTAATCTCTGGACACAGAAGGTGTCTTCTTCTTTTTCCATGGAGGAAAAGAGACTTCATCTCTCTTCTCTCTCTCTCTCTCTGTTCAAACTTCTCATGAGATCACAGCTACTTCAACATCTGCTTGCTTTAGCATAGGTGTCTTTGCTCGTATCTACAATTTGAATGCTACATCTCCCCGTTCTTTTTAATGAGTTACAGGGCAAAAGAGTCTGATGTATCAATTATATCTTCTCCATAGCCTTACAAGAGTATTTCAGCTCAAGACTGAGGCATCTCAACCCTCCTATCTGGAACTTGACTTCTTCTTACTTCCCTTCATGCCTCACGTTGTTCTCTATGCATCTTCACTGTGTCCTTTTCTCCCACCCTAGAGAGGATTGAAGATCTGCGAGTCTTATCTGTGCACTGAAAGAGTTAATATCTCACCTGGGGCCTGCAGATGGTTATGTGATCCCTGCCCTTCCTGACAGCCGAAGCAGTCATCACTGTGATGGATTTTCAGGGTGCACAGAAAATCCTGCGGGGTTGTGTCAGGATCTCAGGGGGCCTGGCTAGAGCAGCAGTGGACACTCTGGCTGCATGGCTGTCTCCTACCCCTGCGGTTCAATTCCTACTGATGGCTTCCCCTTCCCCTGCCCAGCAGCCTCTGAGGTTGGGGCCAGGGCCTGGCTGGCCCGTGGCCGTTCCTGGGGCCTGGAGGATCCTGGCTCGGCCTGGGCAGGCAGCAGGGCAGGGCCTAATGTGGGCAAGATGTAATCAGCCATGGCCAAAACCATACCTTGGATGGGGGCCCTGCAGCCTCCCCTCCCCTGCTCATCCACCGGGCTCAGAGGAGGGGAAGAACTTCTGTCCCCAGACCCTGCAAGTAAGAGAGCTTTTCCCAGGGTTTGTTCATTTTTAACATGTCTGTTCACAGAGGTGTGCTCAGCTTTCTAGTGTTTTAACAAAGTGTCAATATTCAAAAGTAATCATTGTTTGTTTTTGTCAGGTACAGAAGAAACTGCTTGCAGTTTCTCTTAGAAAATCACTTTGGTGACTGGCTTCTCCCCTCCTCACTAAATATCAATTAATGCAAAACCAGCACAGGATTTAACATAAGGGTTTAATATTCCAATGGACCCCTACAAACTTCCATTAAATACAGTATCTGCCACCCTTCACCGTATTTCCCATGTTTTCTGTTTCTTAGTTGAACATTTGTAAATTTAGATAAGGAAGCAATGAAGTTTTTAACACTTGCCAGGTAAGTTATGGAAGAATTAACAATAATTTATTAATTTTTAAAATGTTGAAATGTTTCAATGCTGAACTGCTTAATTCATATCTCCTTATTGTTAATAGCAATTGCTAGTCTTTATTTATAACAAAATAACTTTTAATATGCTTTCTAGAGGAAAAGTAAAATGCCAAAGAAATTCTCCTGAGCTTTTTCTTTGAATGGAGTGTTTTTGACTCCATTTCCTTTATTTAGACATTCCTCTTGTATCTTCAGTTTTTCTAATGAGCATTTGTGCACACTATGAATGATGAATGACATTTCTAAAGATAAGCACAGATGTTGATACTCAAGTCACAAAGGCATAAACTAGTAAAAATCCTGCCTTAGGATTGGAAAACGGAAATCTTTCAATGAAAAAATGCAAACCAGAAAAAAACCCTCATTTCACTCAATCAAAACCACTTCTCAATTTAAAAATGTTTTCAATACCTTTAATCTTCTGTAAAAAAAAATTCTCATCTAGAAATTGTACAGATAAAATTATACATAGAATTATAGAATTATATGGGTTGGAAGGGACCTCTCTGAGTTGGACATGGACACCTTCCACTCGACCAGGTTGCTCAGAGCACATCCAGCATGACCTTGAATGCTTCCACATATGGGGAATCCACAGCTTTGCTGGGCAATCTGTTCCTGTGCCTCACCACCCTCACAGGAAAGAATTTCTTCCTAAGATCCAACTTAAACCTTTCAGTTTCAAACCATCCCACCTTCTCCTATCACTACATGCCTGTGTGAAAAAGCATTCTACTCTTCGTGACCTTTCCAAAAGCATTCTCCCTGTGGCTGACTGAGGAATAACTGATAATATAAATTATGCAAATTAGTACATAATGTTTTAAAGAAAAAAAAAAAAGATATACTGTACTGGTAAGAAGGTAGTCTGTCTTTTTCTTAAGACTTCAAGAATTTCAAAAAGTCTCCATATTTGCCTGACTGGGAACAGACAGATCGCTCATGGCTGTGGAAAGAATTATGGGTAAGAAAGTTTCTAAGACTAACAGAAATAAGACATCCTGCTGTAGGAAGCAGCTGTTAGCAGATAATAACGTTATTAAGAGCTTGTAGTATTCTTGAGAAAGACAGAGAAAAGGCATACAAAATGAGTAGGAATTATCTGAACAGAAGTCCCATGACATGTGCTCCAATTTTCTAGGACTGGAAAGCTTCAGTCAAAGATGATATATTTGAGTGTACCATTTTTTTTCATCCTCACAGAGTTTTGGCCTTTCCTTTTTATTTGTTTTAAAGCTAACTTACTAGTGATTGCACCCTAAACAATGATGATTGAGGTGTCCTCTTAGTTTGATTTTCAAGCAAATTATTAGTTCCTGTACAAAGAGCGCAGATTGGAAATAACAATCATAATCTGAGGCCATCTAATATTTTCAGAGTGTTAGGACCTGTGAAGAGAAAATGTGAGCAATCATCAAAATTAGAAAGGATTTTGTTAGTCACCTTTTACAGACTTAGAAAAACCCTTAGATCTCTGAGGTTGCAGAGTGAAAACTACTGATCGAGATGCTTTGCAGGGTTTCAGAATGTGATGAGTCCTTAGGGATCTCATCTTCACCTAAGGAAAGGGACTTTGTATCAACCATTAAGCAGCCGATTTACTGCTTAGCATTTGGTCTCCCAACCACTGGGTAGTTGTGGGAGGTTCATAAGCCCAGTCTGTCATCAATCTTGCAACAGATGTAATTTAATTAGATTTTTTTATTTAAGTTTTTTTTTACCTGTATAACTGTCATCCAATTGAACACTGCTCTAATTTTTTTTTTTACACAGGCAGAAAACTATATTTTATATATGTCTCACATTGCAATGCAAGATGTGTCTGGGGATGTGTATTCTATTGCCATGTGTTAGAACCAGGTGGGGCAGTTATCTTCTGCTAATTGGAACACCTGTTAAAATCAGGTGGGAGAGTTCTCTTTATCTCTTCCATGACCTATCCTCCCTCTGGGGAGGTATCTTCTCTTACAGGGTCATTGAGTGTCACTGCATGGCTAATAAAATTACATCATCCTGCTGTGTGATGCTCTGCCCAGGGGGAGGAGCCAAGCATTCCTACCTGTATATAATCCAAGATTTGGAACACCGCAGTCAGCCTTTTCCCACTGGATTCCCAGAGGGGACCAGGCCCATCTACACCACCACTGGACCTTCAGAGGAAAACTCCACCCTTCTACAGGATCATTGTTTTCAGCAGAAGCACATCTGTCACTCCAGGGGACTGCAGCCACCATTTAATTGGACTGCTACCAACACCCTGACCCACAGGGTGTCAGGTCATATTCTGACTCTGTCAATGTTGTTTTTTATTACTGCATTTATATTTTTATTTTTGTTTTCCTAATTAAGAACTGGTATTCCTACTCCCATATCTTTGCCTAAGAGCCCCTTAATTTCAAAATTATAATAATTTGCAGGGAAGGGGTTTACATTTTTCATTTCATGAGATGCTCCTGCCTTCCTTAGCAGATACCAGTCTTTTCCAACCAAGACAATATAATTTCTAAGCATACTGAAAATCCCAAATCTTTTTTAGAAGAAGAGAATTTGTCAGATTACTACTGGATTATTTCTTTCTTTTCTGTAAAAATTTATAGATTGCAAAGTTTTCTTTGCGAAAGAAGCAGTTGTGGCTTAATATTTGCACAAATATTCACTTGAGTATTTACCTTGATAACGCTTGTGAATTTTGGCCTGCTACATGATCAAGTTAAAATAAGAGTTTGCAGCTAAACTCCTACCTGTTTTCTGCATTTGATGAATTTGGGAACTGCTCTGAAATCATTAATGTTTCTAACTCAATTTGACAGATATATTATAGATAAACCAACACTCTGATGAAACTAGATTATCAGAGTTTGATTCCACTTAAAAGTCACCCTATTTTTCCAGTTAGAAATATATTCTTAAAGGATGACATGACCTTTTTTACTTGTTAAAAGAATGCTTTCTTAATATTATTTCATAGGATCCTTTTTGACTTAGTTTGCAATTTGTCAAAGAAAACTTGAGGAAACTGTGCTGTTCTGAGTTAACACAAGAGTACTAACCACACTTTTATAAGAGTAGCGCTATCTATATTTTATTTATTTTTTTTCAATATTTATCACCTCTTTGTCTCCCTTTAGGCAGCTTACTGTGATTGTGCCTTTTGCTAAAGGAATCAAAGGTATTTATGGTTTGGGACAAAGGTCCTGTTGAGAATTTATGAAATGGAGGGTGGATTCACAACAATAGTGAATTAGAAAGATCTAAGGCAATAAGGATCAATCAACACCTGGGGCTTTTTCCACACAATTCTTACAGATATGCTATAATTTTTTCCTTCTTAGGATTTCCATTATTAATTTAATGATATAAATTCTGTTAAGTAGAAGAATTAGAAATTAGTCCTTGCCAGTGCATTTAGCACTCACTTTTAATGGGTGTTATGACTTAAGAGAATCGGGCTTCCTTTTTAATCTAAGTCCTACAAACCAGTGTAAAAAAGGAAACATATATTAGAAGTGTCCCTCAGACCAACAGCGTATTTATGAAACTACAGAAAAAAACTCAGATCTGAGGGGAGAGGGGAAAATAATATCATCTTAAATGCTGAACTCCATGCAACTACAGTTGTAATTATCAATAATAGTGTCAGACATGTAGAGATACCTCTAGGACCTCTGCCCTGGCTGAAAACATACTTTTTGTTGCTGTGGAAGTGCAAATGAACAAATGGTGCTACTCAAAATTCCTGAGTTTATAAGTGACCTGAAATTACAGAAATGAATTTATGCAGAACTACATACAAATGACTATAAATGAGCCTACTGAAAAACAGGGTGCATTACCTTGATTTTTAATTGGGAATGGATTTGTGTGGCCTCATAGTTTCTGATCTGGCTGGACGGCATCAAGAGCATCAGCATCTTTACCCATGTAAGTCAAAAAGTTACAAAATACCCCATGGCCTCACAGTAGAGTTTAGGCATAGTGTATCTTGCAATAGCTAGGTCCCACGTCAGTACCTCCCAGCAGAGTCACTATCCCTAAAATTCAGTCTGATAGCTCATCATTTGCACTGTCCTTCCTCTATTGTAGTCCATTTTTTCTTTTTTAGGAAATGAAATAATTTTAAGCAATGGAAATAGGAAAAAAATGTTCTTAATTTTGGTAGCCCATCCCTCAATGTTTTTAAATAACAAATGAAAAGTAGTGCCTTCATGACAACATTTGAATTCTCAAAATGACTTTTACGTTTTTTATCTCAAACTCTTTGGCTAGCCCCTACTTATTTTATTCTGCTTCATTTTGCATTCTCTTTAAAAATAGATACTTTCCTGGAATTACTTATGTGCCAGAAAGGATCTGCTGCTGAAAGTACATTCAAGGATACAACCCATGAAACTATTACTTTCTATTGATATAGCGTTAACTCAGGCATTTCAGATTAGGAAGCCAAAAAGAGAGGATAAATAAAGTTCCTAAATCTTACCATTTCCTAAACCACAAGATTTTTCCTGTGTTGGGTCTTTTTCCAAATTAAGTATCAAAAACAACATATGTCATCAAGAGAGGCAGAGGGAAATGCTGAAGTACTACAGAAAGGATATCTTCAGTAGAAATTTTCAGGCTCAAGAGAATGGTATAGGCTTACAGAAATAAGATATATAATCTAAGAATAGCTGAAATGATCCTGCTTAAGGGGCTCAAACTGTACAAGAATTAAGTGTGACTGCTGTGATTTCAGAAGTTCTGGAGGAAGGGCAGCAGCTGTTTATAGCACAGAAATGGGCTGAATATGATACAGAATCACTTCATTCCACAGACACTGCCAGAGGTATGGAGATGCTGGCAGGTCTTACAGGTTGAGGAGGGGACTGAGAGTCACTTTCCCCCCAAGGACTCAGCTTTCTGTGTCCCCAGGCTGCATTTGGACCTTGGCTCTGTGTTACTGGGAACCTGGTTTCAATGCTTGAGGAAGCATGTGAGCTAAAATGATATAAAATATACTAGAAGTGAAAACTCAAAAGTGTCACTGCTGAAGCACTGGGAGCAGTTCAGACTTTAAAAAGGGAAAATATTGACATGAGAAGTTATAAAACCCTTGGGGTGGCATCTGAAAAAAACCCTAAAGAATCAGAAGAATGATTCAACATCAGGTATCTGCAAGTAGCAACAGAGGCTGATTGATGTTTGCAGCAAACTCTGACGTCTTCCATCAGGGCCAGTGAGTCTCTTAATGCTTGGCTTAGGAGCTTCATCATCCAAAATATCTGCTATTGCATGTATACACAAGCATTCTGCACTCTCATACTGTACATATATTTTAAAATTATCTGTCCTAGGTGACAAGGGAAAGAGCAAGAAGGAAGGTTACTGCGCACAAGAATAGACAGGGACCTGAGGTAGTGCTGGGTGCAGGCAGGAAAAAGTTTTATCTACCCCAATAATGCAACAACACAGCTTTGAAAGGGAAATTCTCATTTGGCCTAAGCTGTGCTTTCATGTTCCAGTTTATTTTCTCTAATGTAAAATCATGATGTAAAAGACATTCATTACTGGAAATTCATAAGCACGAAAATCTCAGGACTGCTAATAGTTTTCTCTCCCTTCTAACGAGACTTTATAAAAATAAATGTAATGAGAGTGTCAAGAAGAAAGAAGGAGAATAATTAAGAAAGGGAAAATAAGAACAGGATGAAAGGGAAGAGAGATAAGGAGCAGTAGCAGAAAATGGGAAATAGAAATATAAATAGGCACTAGGAGAAAAGGATATATTACAAGAAAAAAATAATACTGTTGA
Source organism: Arremon aurantiirostris (assembly GCA_035583995.1). Lineage (NCBI taxonomy): Eukaryota > Metazoa > Chordata > Aves > Passeriformes > Passerellidae > Arremon > Arremon aurantiirostris. Next base: position 12,368,089 of record JAXCLO010000001.1, on the reverse strand, counting down.
AAATTAATGCTTTTTACATTTTTGACTGCTGCCTGCTATACTGCTATTCTTTCTGTAAGCTACTAAAATCACATTGTCTGAATATTTTGCAGTATAGAAGATTATTAATGTGTAAAAAACCTCATGACAGCTATGTGCAAGTGACAGACCTTATAAATTCTGACAAATGACTCTTGATATTAATCATACAAATACGTGAGTACTCCAAAAAGATTCATCTCCAGGAATTTCACAAAAATGTGTTTCAGACAGATGTGAAAGCACATCCTGCTGTGCTTATGGAACTCTTTTCTGAAACTACCTTCAGAGAAACCTTGTTCTTGTATTATTTATCATTCTATTGTCTCTGATCTATAATTCAGAAAGGATAACGCTTTGATTAATATATATATAATATATTTCCAAATCAGTGGTGAAAATTTCAGCTACCAGATGTCCATTATTGTTATCAGCCACAAAAATGTGAAGGTGGAGAATACCAGTCAGGTCATTCTGTCCACATTCCTGCCAATAATGGACATACTCTGCCTATTTTTACTGCTTTTGTTATGATAAAATAACGAGGATTGTAAGACTTGCTGTAGTTTCTTACTATTCAACTGTAACTGTTGAAATGAAAAAGTCTTACTCTCCCTCGGTAAACTAGTCTTGTCCTGCCTGAAACATGAATTATATCACAATTTGCTCCAGGGTCAGTCTGCAATCAGGTACTCCTTTCAGTCTTCTTGGTGATTATATCCATCCATTAAATTACAAAAATTCCCTAATAATGAAGATAAGTATTCGTAAGTATACTACTGATGAGTTGAGCTCTAACATTCTAATAGGTATCATTATATTAGATTATGATATATTGTCTCATGTTTCTCATTAAGATTTCATTGCAAGTTTCTAATTATAAGGGTGCTTCCTAATGCTACCAAGGGAAAGCATGTGCTATAGCTAAAAACCTGACTTTCTATAGGGGGAGAAATTTGTGAAGGCAGAGATGTTCCTAACTTGCATTGAAATTCAGTTAGAGTTACCTACCTAACTGCTATTTATCCCTTAGGAATGTAACTGAAGCATAAATATTTTTTATGTTTGCACAGCTTGACTGGGGCAAAGAAAAGATTTCCTTTTCCTTCAAAAAACCCAGAAAGCCAAAACTGCAGAAGGAAAAAGCAATTTCACTAAAAATTGTACAGCAGCAGGCAATGATATATTAACAGCCAATTTTCTAATTAAAAAGCACACAATTTATGTCCTTCATTGTAATTTTAACTCTTTGAATACAGAAACGCCTATAACTATGAAAAGGTCGGCAATGAATTGCACATGACTTAAAATGACTTATGATAGCTGAAGCTCTTTTCTACTATTCAACAATCTAGAAAATAAGGGTTTCTGTTCGTGGGCAGGGACACCTTCCACTAGACCAGGCTTCTCAGAGCTCTGTCCAGCCTAGCCCTGAACACTTCCAGGGTTGGAGCATCCACAGCTTCTCTGAGAAACCTTTTCCCATGCTCCATCACCTTCTGAGTAGAATTTTTTTCCTATCATCTCTCCTCTTTTGGTTTAAAACTCTTCTCCCTTGTCTGTCCCTCTACCTTATTTGCTTGTGTGAAAAAGTCTCACTCCCTCTTTTTCGTAAGTCGCTTTTGGTAGGTTGAAGTAGGTCAACCACTGCAATCAGGTCTCCCCAGAGCCTTCTCCAGGGTGAATAGCCAAGATGTTGTTCACACCCAGATCTCATCTCACTTGTCTTTGTAGGAAAGATGCTCCAGCTCTCCAATCATCTACATGGCCCCCCTTTGGACTTGTTCTATAAAGGTAAGATGGTCCACATCTCTTTTGTGCTGGAGACCCCACAGCTGGATGCAGCACTCCAGTTGGGATCTCAGAAAGGCAGAGTAGAGAGGGAGAAACTCCTTCCACACCTGCTGGTCACACCTCTTTTGATGCAGCCCAGGATTTCTGGGCTGCTGGCACACACTGCTCTCTCCTGTTCAGCTTTTCTCCTATGAGAACTTCTGAGTCCTTCTCTGCAGGTTGCTCTCAGTGACTTCTCTCCCAGTCTGTACTCACGTCTGGGATTGCCCTGACACAGATCTAGCACCTGGTACTTGGACTTGTTGAATTTCATTAGGTTCTCAGGGGTCAGCTTCTCAAGCTTGTCCAGGTCTCCCTGGATGGCATCCCATCCTTTTAGGAACATCCTTTTATCCCATCCTTTTATGACCTTTTATGGTGTCATTTGCACCACTCAGCTTTGTGTTGTTTGCAAACTTGCTGAGGCTGCACTCAATCCCTGCGCTGTCTCTGTCATTGATAAAGATATTGAAGGGCCACCTGCACCTGTACACAGAGCCACTGGACAAAAGTCTCTGGCTGTGTCCATCCAGCTAATTATTTATCCAAACAATCCACCCTTTAAAGCCATGTTTCTCAAATTTGGAGATAAGGATGTCATGTAGGACAATGTTGAAGAAGTCACAGAAGTCACAGAAGTCCAGGCAGGTGACATCAGTCTGTCTTCCCTTGTTGATTGTTGCAGTCACTTCCTCACAGAAGGCCACAAGATTGGTCAAGAAACAATTTGCCCTTGATACAGCCATGCTGGCTGTCTTGGCTCATCACCGCTGCGATGTTAGTCTAAATAGGAATATAATAATCTAAGTCTTTGCACAGAAAAGAGAGAGAGCTTACATTTCAGACTGAAATTCCTCTTCCTTTTCTGTCCACAGATATTTACTCCTGTTTGATATGAGTTTACTTCTATCAAGTTAGAAAATTTGCTAATTTTACAGGACTAAACCTGAGAGATAGTAATGAATACTCCTGCTGGATTCCTACAGACTTTTGAGTAAGAGAAAAATGTAAGCCATTTAACCAACAAGTATTATGAGTTTAATCTTCTATATTTTTAAAGAGAGATGTAATGTGCTCAGCAGATCTTTTTTTAAATGCTTTAATATTGAAATTTTGCAATTACACATGGCTGGTTTTCAAGTGTTCTTCTGAAGTGAGACAATTCCTCTTCACTTTGCCTTACCCACCTTTCATTGGCTGGAGAATGACTGCATGCAGATGGATTCATCAGCTTTTCACAGCATGTACACGTTTCATTTACACCAGTACTTCACTAAATAACTGAAAGTGATGATAAATTAGAAATCTTATGCCTACAAATCCATTTCCTTGTAAAATCTTACAGTCAGAATACTTGCTAAAAATACTAATGAGTGACTACACATTTTTTGCCCAGAATAAGGGTTTTAAGCATAAGTATACAGCATATGTAAAATATAGTATGACATGGTATATATTTATAACATAAGTGGTGTCCCTATTGAATCTGGTTTGCTGAGAAAACAATTGTATTATTTAAAAAAATAGAAATAGCATGGCTCTTTCCTTCTAACTATGTGAGAAAATATTAAAATATGTATCATCAAGTTTTGAGGAAAGAGGCATCAGGCTATTTTAAATGTGTATGAAATCCTGCATATGCAGATAGATACTTACACAGTGCATGAAAAACTGTTGCAGGTACCAAAGTCACAAGTTTATTGATAAGAACAATCAGCTATCTTAGGATGACCTATGTACTAGATTTTATTTCAGTGCACTTGAAAAGATTTTTCAGCATTTTACTGCTACATAATTATCGAATTAAGTTTAAGTGTTGTATATCCTTACATGATATAGATAGGGATGGTGCTGATGTTCTAAAATGGATACCTTCAAAATGCTCTTTAAAGTGACAAAGCATAACAACAAACAACCTAATGTGAAGCACATATTTATTTTTCAGTATGTAGAGAAGTGCTGAAATCACCACATATTTAGCAAAAGCTTTCTAAGGGAATGATGGTAAGTTGTGAAAGCTTATCCCACTAATAAACAAAATTAAATGAAAAAGGGATAATATGCTTAGATTTTTTTTTTAAAGGCACTTGTCATGTCAGTTTAACCAAAGTTTACTAACTTTGCTTCAGAGACATCATGGCTTATTTACCAAGTGACTGAAGGCTGAGCCATGAGATCTGCAATTGAATTCCTCATATTGTTCCATGGCAACTAGTGCCACATCCAGTCATTTCTTGAACAATTTCAGTGACGGTAACTCCATCACTTCCCTGGGATGGAGTTTCCACTCCACTTTCAATACTACATAACTCTTACAGTGAAGAAATTCTTCCCAAATAGATAGTCCTTCTCCGTTGTGAAAGTCCAGATACTACAGTGTGAAATATGTTGTTTAACACAGACAATTTTTAAGCAATTGAATAGTAAGATCATGCTCAAAATCTGTTTTAGAATAAAACTGGTGTGAACTCAAAGATAGCTTGAGTGGGAATTCATTTCAGTGAAGGTTAAATATCTTCAGCATCTCAGTCTATGGTTCCCTTTACATTCTATTTCAGGTTTCTTTTGTTTGTTTTGATTACTTCTTACTGCAAACCTTAAAGGTGGGTAGTTTCATACTAGATTCCTGCAATTTCTAATGTCAATTCCCTCAGCATGGGTGCTATGCTCTATCCATGAGTGTGAATGCTCTCTTTGTTCACAGAAATTTTCTTGACTGAGGGTACATGAAAATGTAGTTCAAAATATAATTTAGGCTTTTTGAGAATTAAAACAGAGTAAATGACAACTGAAAAGCGTCAGACGGATTTTTATCCCAGTCTTTCACAAACTAAATCATTTCAGTTAAAGATAAGGCGTCTCTATTTAAAAGCTAAAAGTATAAATCTAGTGTAAGAGTGAATTTAAAGGATACACAGCTTGCAGATACAGCAGCTAAGGTAGAAGACAGAGTAAGATATACATGAATGTACATAATATGTATGAGGTTTTCTGCATGGCAAAAAAACCAAACAAACAGAAATCATAAACCAAAGTGATAATTTTTATCACATTCATCCTAACATTTTTCTAAAAGCTTTTCCTCAGAAAAGCAATCCCCACTGCATCCATTCCCACCACTCCCATAATTTAATTAAAGAATGTAGTAATTAAGAAGAAGCCAACAAAAGTAGAAAAAAAAGATTCTCAAATGGATAAAATTTGTTCTGGAATACATCAAAATGTGTTTTCTAATTATATTTAGCTGCAGTCTTCCCTGTTTATTGGTTGTTGGTTTTTTTTTTTTTTTGTTCTTCTCATGGGTCTGAACCTGCTGGATGTATTAAAACCCAAGGTAAGAATCCACAGCTTTTTATATTCCTCTTTGTTCTTCTAATATCATAAAAACTTGTAAATCCAAATGAACATTAAGGAGACAGATTGATAATATAATTAATTATACACAAAGATGCAATTAAGTTAGACTAACTGTGTTGAGATGTAAATTATGTCATAAGGGTGCCCATGGGAGCTGTGCTAACACGTAGAGCAGGAGAATTTGATCTCTGGAATAGAGCTATTTTATATCTGTGTTTATGTGGATTTAAATATATTTTACATCAAGCACACTATTACTACAATCTTAGGTGGTTTTCTGGTACATAAATATTTTTTGCCCAAGATATTTTCCACCACGTTATTTAAAGACTATTGACTGACTGTGGTGGCTGTCTCTGGTTGGATGCTAGAAGCCCACAAAATTCAGTCTATCAGTCCCCTCAGCAGCTGTACAGGGCAGGCAAAAAATGTGTCAAAAAACTCATGGGTCAAGATAAGGTTAAGGAGAGATGACTCAGCAATTAATTAATTAATTAAGATGCAAAGTAGATATAGATGGCCCATAATAAAACACTGGATATATTCCAGCTTTAGACAATGAGGTTTATTTTGTTACTAAGTTAAATCAAGATTTATCTGCAAAGAAATAGAAAATATATACAAAAAAAGCATAACAAATATTGAAAAGGAGATAAAGGCAATATTATGGCTTTAAGTATATTATTAAGTATTCAGGATCAGTAGGCATCTGCTATATAAAATTTTCTTTCACATTTATAATTATTTACCTAAAATACAATAGATGCAAAAAGCGGGATTAGAATTATTTCTCAAAAGAAAGATTAGTACTTTTGGCTGGAATGATAGAATCATAAAATAGTCTGGATTAGACAGGATTTTAAAGATCACCTCATTCCAACCCTCTGCCTTGGGCAAGGACACTTTCCACTAGACCAGGTTGTTCAGGGCCCCATCCAATCTGGCTTTGAACACTGATGGAACAAAAAGCACATGTTAACACATCCTCCCAAATCAAATAGAAATGTCTAATTTGGAATAGAAAAAAACACACAGAAAGAGTGGAGACACACAAACTCGTCAATGCAAGTCAAAGCTATGTTTTGCCAGAGATCAGAAAGAGAGAAATTGAAGAACTAAGGGTCCAATTTAGGTCCTGAAACCAGAAAAACAAATTGGAATATACTGTTGAAGTCAAAATAAAAACCTAAATTTATTTTGAATATTCTTTTTCCTCTGTAGACTGATAAAATTCTGAATAAAAACATATTTTAAAATGAAAAATTTTGGATTGTTTTCTTCTTTAGCTTGTTCTATTGAAAATATCTCAAATTAATGTGATAAATTTATTTTGAGGGAAAAAAAACCAAAGTAAAACAAAACACAGCTGTTCCAAACCCTGAATTTCAAACAAGAAAAATGAAAAATAATATTTACATTTATAGAAAACCCCTTAAATGAAAAATTCTGACAAAATTTCAAAAGTTTGAAAAATCTTTGAAAATTCATAATTTTGTATGTTTATAGAAATCATCATTTTCAAATATTTTTTTTTTTCCTTTCATACTGGTAGGTCCCTAGTGCAAGAAAGCCAGGAATTGTGATTTTTCAAAAAGGTCAAACACTACTGGACTTCAGTCCCCTCTTATCTGGCTTCTAGACACTGATGGAGTACAGGGGTACACAGAATATTTTTGTAGGCTAGTTCTCAGAATTATTTAAAGCACTAAATTTAAAGGAAATATTTAATTTCATGTGTGCAAGACATGGCTCAAGCTCTGGTTTTAGGTACACTTTTATGTAACAAAAACAATTTCTCTTATGGGTTGTTCTATGGTAGCCTTGACCAGTATTCCAAGTTTGACATGAAAAGCACCCCAGTGTATTGTCTGCAATGTGTATTAAATAAAATTGAAAGCAAAACCAGTAGCAAAAAAAAACCCCTAAATCCCCCAAGACACAAACATAGTAAATCCCCTATCCAAGTAGATGGAATAATTTAGATTAAAAAAACAAAAATTAGTAGGGAGGTCGGAGAAGAAAAAATGAACAATATTTTTTTGCTGTGGTCGAAAAGAGACTGCAGAAGATTCTAATTTAATAACTTTTGTATCTCATGCTTAAATATTTATTCAGAAGACCCTGGATTACCTTCTCCTACAAAAGAAAAGTAGCAAAAGTTGTTTCAGATGTATTTTAGTCTGACGAGGATTGCTGTCTCAACAGTGCAGAAATTTTGAGGAACTCTAAATGATAATCGAGATACAAGTTACAACAAGCATCACAGTAACTGACAAAAGGAAATAAGGTGCTGCAAATATCAAGTACTGAAGAAATGCATGAGGTGACCCAAATATGCCAGCAAAGGCTTCCACGCTAGTTTTTCAAGATGTGATAATTTTACACACGATGCATTTAACAGATATTCACAAAGTAACTGTGAAATTGTACAGCCAGCCTTACATTGCCAACAACGTCCTCCTTTGGAAAGTAAGCCATGGCAGGTGACATCCATATTTACTTTTTCTAAACTTGCTTTTATCACCAGAATAGACTTGTCAGCTCACTTGGAAGAAGAGCTAGAAATATTTTTCAAAAAACACATATTGCTGCTTAATATTACTATTCCTGAGCACTAATGAGAAAGTATAAGCACTATTTTCTTCCAATGGTATGGAACATGGCTTGTCCAGCAGGGTCTACAGTGCATTTTTAAAGTTTCCTTTAGCTTAAAGGAGATCTCTAAGGAGAAGAGATGACATGCTTAAAATATTTGTAAAGTTTCTACCCAATTAAAAAAGTTGTATAAGACTTAAAGCCCAACTATTTCTATAGCATGAATTGCAACTGACTGAGCCTCTGTAAGAAGTTCCTGGGATTTTTTCTGATACAGGTGATCCAGAAGCTGGAGATGCTTTCCTGGACTGCATAAAAAGGCATTTGGATATTGTGTCCTGGACTGCAGCATGCCAAAATAATATTGCTCAAAGAGTGAAATTGTTCATGGCAGAAATAGAAGATACCACCCAAGAGCAAAGGTGCCTTGCCCCTGGCAGTGTTCAAGGCCAGGTTGGATGGGGCTTTGAGCAGCCTGGTCTAGGGGAAGGTGTCCCTGCCCATGGCAGATGCTCTTTGATGCACCTTCCAACTCACACCATTCTAAGACTCGATGACTCTATGAAAAATTAATGCTCATGAACAGAAATGTGCTTAGAACACAACATTCATCTGTTTATTGATGTCTTGGTTTGGAAAGACAGGAGTCTGCTAAGGAAGGCAGGAGCCTCCCCTGAAACTGAGAATATAAACCCTCCCCACCCGTCTGAATTGCTATAAATTTTGAATTAACGGGCTCTCAGGCAAAACTATGGGAGCAGGAAATAGCAGCTCTTTATTAGGGAAGAAAGAAAAAAAAAAAAAAAGAGGATAAAATAAACAGTGCAGTACACTAGAACAACACTGACAGAGTCAGAACCCAACCTGACACTCTGTGGGTCAGGGTGTTGGTGGCAGTCCAATTGGAATTGTGGCTGCAGTCCCCCTCAAGTGTGAAGTGTGGCTCTGTTGGAACAAGGGGATCCTGTAGAGAAGGGTGTATTCTTCTTCTGAAGATCCAGTGGAAGAAGTGACAGCTGCTGTTCCTCTGGGGAATCCAGTGGAGAAAGCCGTGCTGGTGTCTGAAAACCTCTGGATTATATCCGGGCAGCAATGCTTGGCTCCTCCCTCTGGGCAGGGCATCTCACAATGGGATGTTATAGTTCTTATCAACCATGCAGTGATATTCAATAGCTGTTATCAGCAGATGTCCCCTCCTGAAGGAGTAGTGGTTGTGGTCACTCAAAGATAGAAATAAGGCAAACTGCCCACTTGACAAAAGATAATCTGCCACACAGATGGTAATTGAAAACATGTTGCATTGCAATCTGGAAAAATTGAGAAAAGACAGAGTCCAATACTGTTCCTTTGCTCTTTGTCCAATTGCAAATATTTTCTAGTTATTCAACAAGACCATTGCCATGTGGAGGTTCTCTCATTTACAGACGGAAGCATTACTATCCTGTAAGTTGCAAAGCCTCCAATGAAAAATATAAAAGCTCAAGCAGATAAAAAAGAACTTATCCATAAGTAGTTTATCTGAGCAGGAACCACCAAATTATCAGGAGGATTGAATGTGTATTGTCAAATTTGGAGATGCTTAAACACTGTAACTATGTTACTTTATTAGTCATTACTTTATTATTAGGGAAATAAAGATAATAAATTCTTAAAAATTGGGGAAAAAGAGCTAATGATATGTCTATTAAAAAAAGAATTTTTGATCAAAAAAATAATATGACATTAAAAATGTGCTATGTGGCAATATAAAACTCTCTGTCAACTATCAAAAGAAACATTGGAAAACTAAATATATGACTTTTTAAAAGTAGACAGAGAAGAAACATTAGTGGTGATATGTTCAGAAGCAAGGCTTACTGAGGTTAGGGATGATAAACTTATAGCTAAATTAAAACTGCCGGCAAACTGATTTTTTAAAAATTATTAATCTTTTCATCAGATTTACATAATTTTAAGCTATTCTTTGATACAGGTTCAAAACCAGGTCATTTACTTCTATGGTGGGAAAAGGTACAGGAAGGTGGTTTTAGCTTTCTGGGTAAGATTCATTGGTGAAAAGTTTCCTGTACTTCAATGAGTTAAGGGCATAAATCCTGACCTCTAAGACAAAGAATTTTATGGAGTTCTAAGACTTTACAAAATAATCTACACCAAAAAAAAGAAAGCGATGTCTAGGAAATTATTTCTAAAAAGTATTAATATTTCCTTATGAAGTGAAATTGTAGAACTAGTGACACATACAATCATTGAACTGAGATTAAAAATATTTGAAGATCATGGAATCATTGAGTTGGAACCCCTGCAATGGGCAGGGACACCTTCCACTATCCCAGGGTGCTCTGAGCCCCATCCAACCTGACCTTGAACACTTCCAGGGATGGGTCATCCATAACTTCCCTGGAAACCTGTGCCATCTCCTCAGTGCTCTCACAGAGAAGAATTTATTTCTAATATCTTATCTAAACCTACTCTTTCAGTTTGATACGTAGCAACTTTACATAAGAAAACACAAGATATGCTAACAAAGTATGAATAACCATTTTTTGTCTTTCAATGTTTTAACCAGAAAGATCTTTGTTTTAACTAATGATCAATATTTTAACCAGACAGATATGTATTACACGCCCCTCTTTATGTATTTTTATGTATTTCAAGAATTTCAACCACTTCCTGGTTTTGGAGGTGAAGATTTCACTTAATATCATTACTGTCAAAAACTGTATCAGGCACATGCTTAGAGAAATGCTTAGGATTGGGATGAAAGAAAAAAACCTCTCCTGTTATATGACTATAAAGTTTACATTTATGTTTTCTAAACTCTAGACAGCATTTGAAATATCTGAAAACTATCTATCAGTAGAATTTATAAAATGATAACAAAAATAGCAGAAAACCCACCCTCTAATTACCTGATTGGATAGACTGTAATATGTACTTTAATGGATCTATAAAAGACATTATATACATGTTAATACAAATCTAAGCTTGTGACAAGTCTATCATTTGTACACTGCACTAACAAATTCATGCTTAGAAAATTTAAACACAAAAAATAAACTATCTTAATATTTGTATTATTAAAAATTAAGTATAAAAATGTATTCTTAACCACATGGAAATATAGCAATTATTCTGACATAAGGATATATGAAGTTGGTTTCTAGATCAAAAAAGTATTGAACAAGGATTATTTTTAGGAGCACAGTAATTGTGTATTTTTCTTGCAATACACTTCTGGTTTCAATAAACTGATATGCAGAAAGACCTTGGTTATGTAATTTGGGGTGAAAAATTTAAAGGATTCTTATAGGAGTTCTTACATCACACCATCCTTGATAGAAAGTAACACATTTATTAAAGCGAGAAAATCAAAATTGCTATAGGCATGAAACTTTGTAATCATTGTGAATTCTCCCACTATAACAATATGTACCATGATTAGAAATAGATTTAAAACACAATAAATCAGATGAAACTGAAATTAAAGACAGAGTAAGTAATACTTAAATAATTTATAAGATTCAACATTAATTGCTTTTTATCTTGACGACAATAAAAACATTAATTATGGGGGTGTTAATCAATTAATGAAATATTACAATGAATTTTTAGCACTTTATATATCCACATTCTTCACATTCTGCCAGAAAAAAATGAGTAACATGCAGAGTAACATCCAAAGTAGTAACATATTTATAGCACATCAAAACCTTTCTGCTTAAAATTGTGCACTCTCACAGGTATCATTTCAAGATGTCCTTATTGCACAAAGCCAAAATATACTCACTACCATGTGTCTAAATATATTCCAATCCCCCAAATACACACTTTTCAAGGTTTTCTGTCCACTGTAAAAAAAACCAAAAAAACCTCCTTTTCCTCAAAGGCAGCTCATTCCTATTTTCATATTCCTTTTTCCAACCCCAAATGTTCTTATTATCCCCATCAGGAAACAGTCCCTTTCTTTGTCCATGGAATGCAGCCTTAAAACTATAGACAAAAATATCAGGCATATATAACATAATTAACATTATAAAGTATAATAAATCATAGATTTTTTTTTATGTTCAGAGAAAAGTGATCATCTCCTTTTTGCAGGAAAAATTATTACATGTCTCTTAAATCAAGACACAGTGATAATTATGATTGAGTTCTGGAAGTGATTAAATATCCATATATTTCCTTAAATAGAAATAAAATGGGGGGAAAACACCAAACAAAACGAACAAGCAAACAAAAACCAAAATAAAATGAAGAAACAAAAAAACCCAAACCTGTCCACCAAATCAACAAAAACCCTGAAAAAGTTTAGTTAGAAAATATTTCTTGTCAGAAAGGAAAACCTCTTCATCTCGTGTTTCATGTTGACTGCAGTTGCTGAAATTAGAAGTGACTTTTGAAGACCTGGATCAGCTCAAACAGGAAACAAACAAGTATTCAAAGATTTCAAATTCAATACCCTGCACCTCTGTCCCATGTCAATTAATTTCTACAGAGAGCACAAAGAATCACTTGCAGATGAAAATAATTCCTGTAACTAAAAGTTTATGATTTTGGCTGTGGTTTTGTTGGCGTTTGTTGCGTCCTCATGTCCTCTCCTCGAAAAAACTCTGATTTTTTTCTTCATTATATTAAATGAAGTGAATTACAAACTATACATATATCCAAGGATTTCAACCATAAATCCAGCAGAGTTTAACTCTGGATTAATTCTTTGCTTTCATAAAATTCCTATCAAAAATTAAGGGGTAAGAAAATAACTGTACCAATAAATTAATTCAGGGACCCCAAATGCAGTGCAAATTGCTCTCTGTTTGTTTTAAAGTGTGGGGGTTTTATTTCTTCTGTTCTCAGATGAGGGAAACAAAGTACAAACAAGTGCAAAACAATGTTTCATCAAACACAGACAATAAAGTACCATTGGAAATCAATTAAGATGTCTAGTTATTTGCAAAACAATTTTTGCTGTGTGATAGACTTCTAAGTTTATTCCAATATCTTGAAGCCTATAAAAGATGTCGTATTAACTTGGCTTCATAATTTCTTCATCTGTCCCAATATTCTTGAACTTCTTTCTATCAAAGAGAATATTTAAAGTTTTCTGTGCCTTGTGTGGTTTTTTCTCCTCTATATTGTCAGAATTATGAGGAAATATGTGATAAGAAAAGAAAAACTCCTTATTATTCAGGTCTTATAACAAGACTTGTAAGAACTTACAGAGAAAAACATTTCTGTCATCTAATTTATTTCAGAAATAATAATACTAAGAGCAGAAAAACACTCTATGTCTGAAATGAGAATGGAATGTGATTGAAAAGCAATCTATTTTTAGTGTAAACAAGAGGTAGAAGTGAGATTATCTCTGTTTTTATTCTGTTTAAGAACTAGACTTGTGGTCACAACTAGCCATTAAATTAACTTTCTAGTGTAGCAACCCACTGTAGGTGGAGCAAAATATCCTCTGCAGATACTCTGCAGATACTAAGCACAGAAGCTTGGAAGACAAGGTGTAAACTTGTAGTGAAAGTGAGAAGAAGTGACATTACCACATCAAAGTCTTTAGAGTAATTCATTTGGACAGTGGAAATTCATGATATCTCTCCCATGGGTTTGGTCACCTTGTTACTATTTGAAATTTTTACTTATGAAAATGTGAAATTTACAGGAACCACATAATTTAGTAGTTTTGAAAGAAACATTTTGAAAAAAGGACAACATTTTATAGAGATATGAGCCCACAGTCATTACTTTCTGTGGCAATTTTAATAAATATACCTGTTAAGTACAAATTAAATCAAGTTTTGCAAGAACCCAAGTATTCAAGTGTACTATTGCAAATAGAATTGAAAGTCCTGAGAAATTTATCCAAAAGTCATCTGAAGGAATAGCTGTATAGTTGCAGGTATCAGCACATTACATATCACCTGATATCTAAAGAAAACAGGGTTCTGCTGTTCCAGAGTGATTTTCCAGCCTGATGAAGAAATTAGTGCCTCATTCACTGTACTCATGTGTGGTAGTAAAATACATGCCTGCCTTTGTATGTGGCACAATCAAAAATTGAACCTCTGAAAGAGGTCATTGAGCTTTTCTCTTCTTAAGGGTTTTTCTTAGGCCTAACAGGACATACTGTGTTTCAGTGATTTGTTTCCAAAATTTTACAGAAATTTTAAAAAGTATGCTGGATTTAGGGGAGGTAACTTAATCGAAGACATGGCTGAAAAGATTCATACTTCTAAAAAAATACATCACCATATCTATTAAGTTCTGGGATAGACAACTGGGTATAAAGTTTTATGGGAGAGGCAGAGTGAAATGAAAATGCATTTCTAATCTCCTTCTATCAGAGAGTTTTGAGCCTTTTTGCAGACACCTGGAAACAAGCAATGTCTGGGATTATTCCCAGTTGCAATCACAAACACAACTGTAAATATTTCTAGGACAGCCTTCTTGACTGGCTACCAGGAAACAACCATTATATGCCTTTTAAGACCTCAGTTTAATGTATGAAACATTAAGAAAGGAAAGTCAAATTACTATGACAAACTATTGAGTGCTCCTTCATATCCATTAATTTGTAAAATGATATTTTAATGCCAGTTCTGATAGGAGACACGCTTAGATGCTATCTATGAATATGTGAAGGACAAATCTGCAGCCAGGCACACAAAGAAAAACAATTCTGGTGTTTCTATTTAGGAATAAAACTTAAACAGATAATTATAATAGTATAAAAAGTGATAAAAATTGAACAACAATGACACCATTAAGAAAGAAGGAAATGTAAAACTGACCTCAAATGAATTATTACAAAAATAAAACCAAACCAAAAATTGTGCTTATTGCTCTGCACTTGGAGCCTGTTTGGAAGTCTGGTAAACTGTCAAGCAGAGAGTGCTAAAAGTTCTTCTGACTCTATTTATTTTTTTCTTTTCTGAGGCCATCAAAGCATTTGAGTCTATATGCAAGATATACGAATTTATATATATATATATATATATATATATATATATATGTATGTATGTATGTGTGTGTATATATATATATATATATATATATATATATGTACAATTTACATATATAAATAACATCTGGTCTGGATCAGAGCCACTGTGTGCATTCATTTGTTGGATTAAAACCCAACCTTGGTTTTAATACTACCAAAGTGAAAACACTTTAAAATATTAGGTCAAAAATAAGTGTACAGTCTTTGGAGAATAATTTCTTTTTTTAAAAGGAATATATAAAGAAGGAAAATTAATATTTTTTTTTCTTAGCTCCTCATAAAGTAGTACCATAAAAATATTCAACATGTGTTTTCACTTGCAAAATGAGAGCTTTACTGGATTTTTAGAGTACTTTGAAACTGCCCAGTTTACTCATAAAACAATCTCTCTTGAGATTGTTATCTTTAATACATTCAGCATTATTGATTTCTACAAAATATTCTCTGTCAGATAGTTTGAGTTATAGTTGAATACCAGCAGTGGAATTCTCCAGGGTCACAGAGATAAATTGTACACTGGAAATAGAAGAACAAGTAATTTTGTCTCTTTCTTGGTAACTCCAGTAAAACCAACATCTTGAGGCAGCCAAGCCAACATTTATTTTATATGGGTTCAACTTCTGAATAAATAGAGTTTTTTTCTGATTTATTAGGGAGCTTGTTTCTTTTGGTTTTTTTTTCCCACTTTTTTCTTCTTGTTAATTATTATAATTTACAACAGTGTAGTTGAAATTTTGAAATAATCTGACTTTGCTAATATTTATACATGTTTTATTAGCATTTTTAAAATGTAATTAATTTTTTTTAATTTAGTTGAAGCAATTTCAAATATTGAAATATATTATAGTAGAAGCACAATTGTTAGGATAGTTCTACTCAGAACAAGACATCTTTGTTTTGAACTGTGAAAGTCAATGCTGTTCAATCCAATAGATTTAAATCATGGTAATGAAAGGATGTAGCACCTCTGTTTGCAATGGTTGACCTTGGTTGAGGCTCAGCAGATAGTTTCATGATTCTGTGGTATAAAAAACACAGATAAAATATGTCAACACAAGCCTCAGACTGGGAAAACTCAACATGGTTGCTGTTTATGAAACCATGGATCAGGTGAAAACAGCTTTAGAGATTAGATAGAGAGGATAAAAAACATACAAGCCATAGATTAAGAAACTAATAAAAAAAGTCTAAACCACAAATTTAAGAAAATTATATGTCTAAGCAAATTCTGATGTACATAAGGAGTCATGCAAAAATTGAGCCATGTCAACCATGGACCATTATCATCATACTTTTAGCAAAACACTGAGATGTTTGATGACTCATTGCAAACTACTTCCAAGTCTTTTCCAGTTCACTGAAGAAAACTGCCTATGTCAGTCTTAGGGTCTGGAGTAACATTGGAAGAATGAACACAGCACCCAAAAGATACTATAAAGTTAATGAATAACAGCATTAAGAGTGTTATGGGGATTTCAAGGATGTAATGAAGCTTTTCAGTAGTAGAGATGATGAGAAGATTTGGGCTTTGAGCATCCAATGTTAGCATCCTTGTACCTATACTAGCAATAATAACTGGTTTATAATTTGATTAACCTGTAAAAAACGTTAATCACACTAAAAACCAATTTCAGACAACACATGGAATATGTTATGTTTTTAACATTTTTAGTGCAATTTTTGTCTTATGAAAGTTTTCTGCTTTTTCTTCTTGTAAAAATTTTCCTAAAGACTTTTTTTTTTTACTGTTGGAAAGATGATACTGATTTATCCTATACTAATAAATGTAATTCAGTTTTAGTGAGACATGAACCTTTACCTGTTAAATGTAACATACCATTGGCCAGGACCTTGTCCCTCATCTATTTCCCCTCACAAACATCTTTTTAAGAAAATATACTTTCATGGATGATGTCACACCAGGTATATCCACAAATTGCATTTTGAGTGAGTTTTGCTTATTCCATCTGCTGCATTCCAAGCACACAGTTCAAAAACCTTCTCTCTCATCCTACAAAAGTGGGAATGTCATTAATTTTAATATCCTAAGCCAACCCGAATGCAAGAAACTATTCATTCTTTTTCTAAAGGTAATAGATTATAGAATAAAAACCCTAGGTTGGAAGGGACCTTGTAGATACAATTCCAACCCTTCTGCTGTGGTCAGGGATGCCTTTCACTAGACCAGGTTACTCAGAGCTCCATCCATCCTGGCCTTTGAACACTTCCAGGGATGGGGCAGCCACAGCTGCACTGAGAAACCTGTGCCAGGCCCTCACCACCCTCACAGGACAGAATTTCATCTTAATATCTAACCAAAACTTATTCTGATTCTTTCTTGTCACTCCAGGCCCTTGTAAATAGTCTCTCTCTATCTTTCCCTGTGGGCTGCCTTCAGGTTCTGGAAGGCCACAGTTAGCTCACCCCAAAGCCTTCTCTTTTCCAGGCTTAACAATCCCAGTTCTCTCAGCCTTTCCTCCCAGCAGAGCTGCTCCATCCCTCTGATGCCCTTGGTGCCTCCTCTGGGCTGGCTCCAGCAGGT
>JAXCLO010000001.1:12325112-12339170 GCA_035583995.1 Arremon aurantiirostris | reverse complement strand
AAGGAAAGGAAAGGAAAGGAAAGGAAAGGAAAGGAAAGGAAAGGAAAGGAAAGGAAAGGAAAGGAAAGGAAAGGAGTTCTAATAGTTGGCTCATTACCATCATGGCAATTAATCTGAAAGCTTGGAGTTGGATAGGTTCCTTATCCCTCATAGGCTTTAAACAGAAGTTAATTTTACACAGTGAGAAATCATGAACAGTTGTGGTCAGTAATATACAGAATATTACCTGGCACAATCACCAGTGATTGCTTCTTGATTTATAATCTGTCATGAAGAAAAGATGGTGTGTTCTGCCGTCCTCACATCTTAGTACTTCATCCACATTTTCTAGTCATCTTGTCTATTCATACTCGCTTGGAATATTTCTTGACTACTCACAACTCTAAATCTCAAATACAAAAAAAACTCAAAACAAAACAAAATAATAAAAAACAACAACAAAAAAAAAAACACAAAAAAAAAACCAAAATCAAAAACCCATCAAACCTGAAAAAGTATGCATCCCAGGCTGTCCTCTACCTTTTTTTTTCTTTTTTTTATTGGCACACTGTAAAAAGGGATGGGCTGCAAACAGAAAATGACCCAACGGCATTTTGTTGTTTTGTGTGCTAAGTTAGAAAGGTGAACAATATTGAGACTCTCCAGTTATGGGCTTATAAAATGAAAATCAATAGTAGTGTCAAGTGTCACTGAGTGACTACAATGACCATGATTGTCCTCATGATTTCCATCAGACTTCATGGGTAATATTGATACATGACTTTGGAATTTTTTTTACTGTGTTGTTGTTTGTTGCAAAAGCATAAGGATGATCCTAGCACTTATAACACACTGGATGGTTCAGTGGAAGCCTGAGGCAGCTGAAGCCCTATCAGCTACAAAACTCTGTTGGAGCAGTAATCCTCTTTGTGTGGCATTTTGCTGTAACATCAATTTTATAAATATGACAGCCAGCAGTTTACCTTGCATCTATGGATTTTGCAAGACTAAAAGCAAGTGAAAATGCTATCAAAACTTTAATCCTTTTTTGTTGAAAGTTAATTTTTATTTATTCTATAGCCAGTTTTGTGCTGATACTGGAGTTACAGAAGAATGTAAAGGAGTTGAGTGAGTTGAGATCTCTCTGTTATATGTGGGTTTGTGTGCACTTTTGTGTTCTGGTTTGATCAGAAAATATACTTCATAAGTACTTATATTTGTAAATAAATTATAGAAATATACAGTAAATTAATAAAAGGCAAGAAATTAAATTCTATAATATAGTAAAAGCATCATTGTAGGAGGCTTTGGTGGCCTCTCAGTGGCTTCCTTGCTTTTGGCCCCTGGTGAGCAACATATGTTGTGTTTAGACAAGGAGTCTTAATCAGAATTATTTTTACAGTCTAAAAGCAAAAACTACTATTACAGGATAGGGTAGAACAGTGCACTATAATAAAGTAATTATATTAAAGCAATTATTTTCAAGTTAGCAAGAAGAACAATTAAATACTAATTGATGTAACTCATCCACATCAACTCTTGTGGGCAGATCTCTTCCTCTCAGCCTCCAGGAGTAACCTTGTTGGGTGTCTCCGTACTCCAGTGACCAATCTTCATATATTTCAAGAAGGAATATGTTCCAAGAACCTCCCAACATGAAGTGGACTGGATTTAAACAGCATAAAGCGGTTTGACTGCCAATCATTTCTCCAGGTCAGCTTAGCACCCTTTCTGCCAAGTCTTTGCCTCACTATCAGGATGTTGATTTGGGATTGCTGAGTTTTAGCATAATCCAACATCAAAACCTTCATATGGTGCCTCTTTTCAGCCCATCACTGACAGTTTTGCAAACAGGATATTTTCCAGCTTGTTGCCTTCCCACCCAAAGTACCAGGGGACTGTCACCCTGTAGGATTTGCTGGGTCCCCAGGATGAAGGAGGAATTGAGAATCTGACTCCATGTTCTTAGAAGGCTAATTTTTTATTTTATGATATGTTATGATATGATATGATATGATATGATATTATATTATATTATATTATATTATATTATATTATATTATATTAAAGAATGCTATACAAATACTATACTAAAGAATAGAGAAAGGATACTTACAGAAGGCTTAACAAGATACTCATGAAAAACCTGTGACTGCTTCCAGAGTCCCAACACAGCTGGACCATGAATGGTCATTAAGTAAAAATAATTCACATGTTGGATAAACAATCTCCCAACCACATGGCGAAGCAGCAAACACAGGAGAAGCAAATGAGATAATATTGTTTTCATTTTTTATCTGAGGCTTCCAGATTCCCAGGAGAAGAAATCCTGGAGAAGGGATTTTTCAGAAAATATGACAGTGACATCACCAGACACCGTGGACAGCACAAAGTGCTTTGTTCATCGACCCTGTTTGCAGCACTCCTGCTCACTAGAGATCCTTAGGGTTCCTTTGTGGCTGTGGATGTGGGCACGTTAATATAATGTGAGAAAGTACATTTTGCTTCTTCCTGGGAGTAAGAGAGAAAAGTCAAAGTAGTCTTCAAGTAGAAGGGCAAAGAGTATCACAAGGCAATTTTCTAAAAGCAGATCTGAAAAAAGCACACTAACCTACAGTCAGTATATTTTCTGGCTAATTACTAGTACATCTCAAAGAAAACATGGGGAAAAAAGGAAATTTTAAGGATGTCTTATTGTCTTCAACATGCTTAATTAGAAATTGAGGAAGACATACTGTGATATGTTCTGTGATGCAAGACTGAAGTCAAAATTAAACTATGTAAACCAGTACATGAATTAGAGAGAAGTAGATAAATATAGAGAGACCTAGAAATAACCTAGAGAAATAACGTTTACACAGATGGCATAGAATAGATCTAGAGTCATACAATTTTTATAGTCAGTTGCAAAAACATTGGCATCACTGTACTACCCTGAAAGTGGAACAAATATTTAATATATCATTCTATTCCATGACAAAAAGGAAATGTTACTGTCCTTCAAAGACATGATGATAACTAAAGAGATTGGATTTTTTCCCCAGTTTACCAATTAAACAATGTTCATTTCATGTGCTTATGTTGACCTTTTTGGTCATTCACAAAGAAAACTCAGATCTAATGAAAGAGCAAACAAGCTTATCTATAAAATCTCCTATATTCCAAATTTAGCATAGAAACATGGAATATGTCAAATGCCAAAATATTTCAGAGTCTGTAATCTAATTTCTGTCTCTGAGAATTTCCACTAAGTTCAGCACCTGAGTAGCATGATTTTAAAAAACAATTATAAAAAAATAAGTGTAATATTTTCAAGGCATAAACTCATAAAATTGATCAATTTTGATTGGAAGAACCTCAAAGAACATCTCATTTCAAGCCCCTGCCATGAGCAGGGACACCTTCCACTAGACCAGATTGCTCAGAGTCCCATCCAACCTGGCCTTGGACATTCCCAGGGATGGGACAGCCACAGCTTCTCTGGGCAAACTCTTCACTTCCTCACCACTCTCACAGTAAAGTACTTCTTCCTTATAGACAACCTAAATCTTATAAAACATAAAATGTTTCTCTTTACTTAATTTTGAGTATTTACAATCCTTAATTTTTTCTAGATTTTCAGTTCCTACATCTGTGGTGATAAATTTAGCAGAAAGAACAAACAAATACTGCCTCTCCAGAAATTTGGCTGAGATAATGCTGATAATCTGGGCAAAAAGAGATGCAAACTTTAAATAATTTCTTATATCCCTTACAGGATACTCATGTTCATTTTAGGGATTTTTTTTCCAGGACAAAAGCAACACAAAAAGAAATAAAACCATCTCTAAATTTTATACAGAGAGAATATTGTCCAGATCACATTTATATGTCTCCACTATATTTACTTTAAAATGAAAGAAGCAGTGGGACATTATTTTTCCTTTATCATGGGCTGCATTTAAGATCAATAAAAGAGACACTTTCCTGGTAGTAAAAGTAGAATTTCCAGTTGACTCAGTTTTCATACACTAAAAGTATCTGAAAAACTGTTTCCTGTACACAGTAAATACTTAAGCTTTTCAAAATGAACTTTTTAAATCTGGCACTGTCAGTTTCATCAAGTTCATTAATCACTTTGTTGTTTTTCTTCCTAAGTTCAGTCTAATATTGCCTGTGATTATTTCTGGTGTTATGAACATCAGAAAGTAGGAAATTGTTATAAGCACTATTTATTGAATCTTCCCTGGAATACAATAAAGCTCTGTGTGACACAGTAATATAATTTTCTAATTTTTTAAAAATATATTTTAAAAACACAATTTTTTCATCAAAAATATTTTGCAAGTAATGTCTTGACAATTGTCTACTAAAAAGCTTAAGTTTTTGACAGCTATAACTACTAACAGTATAATGACAGGATGATGAACCTCTGACATTTGAATCAAAATCAGCAAATGAAACTGCATTTAGTACATTGTGAGTAATGAATTTACTTTTTTCTTCTTCTTCCAGATAGCTTTTTCAGTGTTCTGAAGAAGCTTCTGCTCTTACAAAAAATGCAATTAGAAAAAATACTTAAGAAGTAACTGAGGAGTGATGAGATGCAGAAATGAAAATAGTTTGTAAACTTATCCTAAAGTATACTTTTCTTCTCAATGCAACAAATTAAATTCAGCATTATTCAGTCTTTTGGGACAACCAAAGGTTTGATAATAAAGAAAAAAAAGAGAAAATTATAAACATCTTCTGTATTTGCATTCAGGTTTTCCATATGATATATGGTCAAACGCTTGTATGCAGAAGTTATGGTGAAAATTTGAGAAGTTCATGAACCATAAAATTTTAAAACCAGGTATTTATAGCTCTAAGTGGAAAATACCTTTTAAAGCAAAATATTTGCTGTTGAACAGGGAGACAAAATTCTTATTTTTGTAAGTATGTTAATATCTGTATTTCTTGTAAAATCCAGTAATTGTGTGCATTTTTATCACTGGTAAATTTATCAGTTGCTCTTCTTTTCCTCAGGTATACATTTTTCTTTCTCAGTACTCTGAGAATACATTTTTTTCCCTCAGAATCTGTATGCTCCTTCCAAACTCACATGAAATTTAATACAATTTTTACAAAAGCTTTAGGAATCGTGTCCCATGTAAAAGGTGCGTTGGGAATTTCTAAAAAAAAAAATTCAGATGTCTCTATTGTATAGATTTCAACAGAAACAAGCCTGTAGGTAGGAGTAAGGCATCAAATATAATTATTTGTTGGTCTATGGACATAAGTAATTCCAAAATATGATAAAATTTCATTAACAATCGATTTAATCCAAAAGTAAAATAATAATATGAATAACTTGAGTAATATTCAAGTTATAATTGCATTGCAGTAGCAATGCAATTATACACATGTGAGAGAGTTAAAAAAATCTTTTAAGGATAGTTTGAAGACTAAATTTGAAGCCGTATCCTCATTACTTGCATATTTTCAAGAAAACTGTCAAGGTTTTAGGTAAAATCCTGGATATAAACTTCAAATCTTAAATTCTATACTTTGAACTACAGAACATATATTGATTTCAAATGGAGTTGCCATTTCACTTCAAACATATATTATTTTATTTTGTGTTCTGTGATATCTATTAGGAAACTTATCCATTTTTAAAAAAATTAGGAAAATTATCTATTTTTAAAAAAAATTTAAACTGGTCAGCAACAAATATGTGGGTATGTTAGTAAGATTTATTTCTACACATAGAGAATATTTATATAAAAGTTGCTGCTGATGTTCTACACATACAGTTTATGTACTCATTTAAAAATATAATGAGTGTAAATTTAAGGAAAGAAAAGGAAAGCCATGTATAATAAAATATAGACCTCTAGGAAATTTTATTTTCTAGCATAAAGTACTTGAGATTTTAAACTCAGGTTTTTTTATTACTGTCTCAGCTTATATCTAATTAAAGAAAAAACTTTATTAGAATGTTTTGCTTTTGTTTGAATTTTGCCTTTGAGCTACAATAGTATTACAGAATAAAGCACACTCAAGAAATAGTCGATACGGTGACTATTCATTGCTACAGGTCCCTACATCTGCTGGAAATTATTCTGTAAGGATGCAGTATTATTCCCTGTCAATGTGATTTGTACAGATACTGGATTAAAACTAGTTTAATTCTTACAGGTTTTGCTACAGACTCCATTCCACATCATTGAATATGGTTTTAATTTATCGTAAGAGATTTTACACAGGAAAATTAGGTGCCATTTCTACTTCCAAGACTTTGAGTGATGTAATTTCTTCTTTTCTAACCCACAGGTGAATCTAATATAATTTGACTCCATACAGAAAAAGACTTCATTTTAAAGTAATAAATTAGAAAATGCAGGAAGCTTATCTAAACAATTTCCAGCTAAAAACTCCAACTATTAATTGGGTTAGCAAACTAATCCAGAACTAATTTAGAGCCTTCAGAGTTCTTGTATTCATTTGATCAATATCAAAAGACACAGTTAATATCAGCAGGAATAACAGGACCAACAGGCAGTAAACCTTGTGAGATTGTGTGAATTCTGCGCTAGGAAAAAAAAAAACCCAAACAAACAGCTCTTCTCACCTCTGTGGTTGCTGATCAATAAAAGTTAATGTCCTGGTGCTGCATTCACTACAGAGCTTTTCAGAGAGATAGCTCTTTACAGCTCTTCAAGGACATTTCATGGCAGTCTAAATACTTATATCCTATTTAATTTGCCATGGCTCAGAGTGGAGAGCAGCACTTGCATTGACAGTGTTAGCAGGAAGGGAGCCTCAGTCTGCATACCATAAAACACCTTTTTGGAGAGTGGTGATGGCTTCAAGAAGAAGCTTTCTTGTTAACATCTGATCGGATGGAAGCACATGAAGCACATATTGTGTTACAGTCTGGAGAAAAATGTCAGAATATTTGCACTCTTTTCTTTCTGTTTTGTAAATTTTAGTGGGAAAATCTGTGGAGTTTCTTGATTTGGTTTGAATAGTTTCTTAGTATTTAATAGTTTAATGGTTTAGTTACTACTAAACCATTAGTAATAGCTAAAGTACTAGCTTAGTACTTTAATAGTTTAAAAGTTTCTTTAATTTGGTTTTGAAAACTTGATTACACAGAGTGAGTTGGAAGACAGAAGCCCTGCAGGAAGTGTTGCTCTGAGAACTTTCATTTCCTCTTCAGGTTCATTGCTGGATGTGAAAAAGGGCTTTGAGCCCTGGTAAGATTACTTTTGTCATTAAACTGAGAGTTCCTTCGGACCAATAACAGGAAATATCCATCTTCATTAAAGCATCCCATATTCTAAATATGATGGGTCTAAGTTACATGTGCCTTTTTGATGAGGATCGGGGCTTTGAGCCTGTTTCAAGTCTTTAAGTAAGTAAATAAAATTTATGTCAAGAAGTACTTTATATCCTTAAGAATTTTAAATCAATACACATATTTTTATGTCTACAAATACTGCATGTCAAAGTAATGAAACAAATTACATGAAACTTCATCAGACATGATTAAGGTACAAATGCTTGCGACAGCTGGTTTAAGTGATTTCTCCTGATTCAGAGTATATTAGTTCATGAGCAGATGATGCCATAAATACTACTGAAGTTAAACTGGAGTGTGACAAAGATTTGCAGATTTTGCTGGCAAAGATTTCCAGCTACTCTGGAACTTTAAGATGTACCTCTTCCCCTAAACTCTTTTCCCTTGCAGATCTTTCAGAGCTTACATTATCTGCTTACTTCATGGACAGGTTCTCACTCTTTCATCTCCCTCCTTTCTGCCCTCACCCCTGCACGTTTCCTCCCACTCTGGTGGCCAGATCACACTTTTCACAGTATAGCTCTCCATTACTGAATGAAAAAATGAATAATAGCAAATACATTGCCACATGTTCTTCCTCCTTATTTTTCTTTTTATTTTATTTGGAAAGCAAAAATCCTCACCAACAGAAGGCCTTCTCTTAGAGGCAGCAAGACCTTTAGGTGTGAAGGACATTGATTTAAGGGTTTTTTGGAGTGGGAATGTGCTTGTCAAGGGATTTCCTGGTTTTGGCTTTTGTGAAAGAGGGGCCATCATTAACATCACAGTTATTTGCTATTTAATATAACTGAAAAATTAAAATAATAAAAAAATATCTTCATTTTGTCCCAAAGCAAATTACAGGAAGAAGTCAGATATTTTAGACCATATTTTCCATAAACTTACTAACTCAGAAGAGCTGTGTGGGTTTTTCTTTTCCTTTTTCAGTACTTAAGTTCCACCAGAGGTTTTTCCAAATCATGAGCAGAATTTAGATGCTGATAAACCCAATTCAATGTAGACAATTTTCCAATATGGACAGTCAGACAGTTGCCAGAAACCAAGACAAGATGTACATTCCCCAATCCCTGAGAGCTAGATCCTACTAAACATTAATATTTTATCACATCATATTTTTCATGTAAAATACCAGCCTAAAAATTAGTAGTTCTGCAAGATTTTTCTTGAAATTTGTTGATATTTCAATTTCATTTTTGGAGCAGACTGCAACTTTTTTTTAAATTTAAATCTGATTCTTCATTTTCAACCAAAGAAGTGCTTCTCTTTTCATAGTTGATAGGAAGTGGCCAATTATTCATTATACAAAGTAATAAAAATGTATACATACTGACAGTATGGCAATAAGCACAGAGCACAGTTCAGGTACTTGCAAGGAAATTACTAATGGACTATCTTAATAACTTAGTTTAATAAAAATGTCCTTGGTTAGATTTCATTGTGTACATCAGAAAAAACCACAAGTTTTAAAATCCCTTCTCAATCATTTTTCCATATTTCTAATGACAATAGCACCATTAACTTTTAAATTGATAGAATGAAGTTATATTATTTCTCTTGGCAAATAAAGCCACTAGAATTATATAACTATAAATTATATAATTATAAATAATTATTAATTATAATGCTTATAGCCCTCTGCAAGCATAAAGAATAAATAGGATCCATATTGTATCTTATTACTGTATTTTGGGAGGACAAAAAATGAAACAATTGTTTGTTCTAAACACATTAAAACAGTTTCCATCCTTTCTAACTTATCTTTATTTTAATGACTGCTTTATCTCACCCATCCCATGAAAATGCAATAGTAGCCTGTTTATACAGTGACAAAAACCCCAAGGTTTTGTATTGAAGTTTCTAGTCTAAATTTTCATTGCCTGGAACTGAAAACTATTGTTTTCTTGGACATGATTGTCTGTAACAAAATAATTGTACAAACAAATAGATGTGTTTCCTACAATGTGGAATTTTGTTTGGATTTTTTTGTACATAATTGGTCACTTTTTAAACTTTAAATTCCATTGCAACTCTTATGGTGCCATAAACAAAAGGATACTGACTCTTAAAACAATTTGGGTCGTAGCAGACTTAGAAATGTAACCAGTAACATCCCCTTATTCTACTACTAAAACTTGATAGAAGTGATAGTGGGAGCAGTATATTTAATTTTAAAGAAAATTAAAGTATGTTTCTTCTCCTACATTTAAGCCATGGTCTATCCCATGCATTGTGAATTGTATATCTGTGGCAATAAGTAGCAGGGTGAAGAAGCAAGACAGAGAGAGCAGGAGGCAGACTAAAATAAAAAGTGAAATAAATAGTAAATAAATGTGATAAATACATAAAATATATATA
The DNA here is from genome assembly GCA_035583995.1 of Arremon aurantiirostris. NCBI lineage: Eukaryota > Metazoa > Chordata > Aves > Passeriformes > Passerellidae > Arremon > Arremon aurantiirostris. Next base: position 12,329,509 of record JAXCLO010000001.1, on the reverse strand, counting down.
TCACATATAATTCTCAGTCATACAAAAAATTAATGGGTTTTTATTTTTAACCTGATTGCCAAAAACCAAAATCACACAGAGAAAGCTGAGGGCCTTTCCTCCCCATCCATATTTATGCAGATTTCCACCACACATCTTCTGGATGCTTCAGGATATAGATGTGATGCTGGCTGTTGCTGTCATTGTCAACTTTCTCTCTTTCACAGAGGATGACAGAAGACATTTAGAAGACTCTACATTTCATAAAATCACAACTATATCACAGAGTTTCTTAAAAAAGGCAGATATTTTTTTCTAATGTAGCTCCATCCATCTAAACACTGCTTTTACAAAGATTGTAGGTTACTTTCTGATGTGGAGAAAAAAATAAATAGAATTTTATCCAAATCTTGTCTAACTGAGCAAATCAAAGGTACTGTTTTCGGGAGATTATGTTCTCCCTTCTTTTCAATGTTTTATCTTTACGCCTGACCTTCAATACCTTTTGAAACATCTGTACATACATGGCAGGTAAAACAGAAGAGGCTTCTGGCATAAACCAGTTTCATGACAACTTTCAGTCTGGGTTGAAATCACTTCTATTAACAATCTTCTCAAATGTTAGAACAAAAAGAAAAAAATTTACAACCAAACAAAGCATCTAAAAGGACAGAAAAGATTGCTGGGATTTAGTGGCCACATCAGCCTTCCACCTGTGCTGGGCTTCCTCCCACTTTGTGTTAATTGAGCTGGTGGTTATAAGGACAAAAGCACATTTTTGGTAAGGGTCACAGACTTTGAACAATAAGTCAGAACACTTACCAAAATTAGAGGAGCGATAAATGATGAGCAGTGGAAAAATAGAGAGGCTGAACATAAACCGTACTTGACAGGGAGTTATAGTCATTGTGTTCATGACTTCAGTGCAATTTTGCAAGTGATAAAAGGAAATAGTTCTGGCATGATTGAAATTACAAGAACATCTGCCACAAAGAAACAAAACAAAACAAAACAAAAAACCCAACAAGACCTTCAAACATGTCTTTTTTTAGAAGACTGTAGTTAAGTTACTGAATAGGACTTGATCGGTCCATAGACTTTGTGCTATTCATTGCAGATGTAAGCCTAACTCATAATTAGCCATTCATAAATTTAGATTTATACATACTAGTTTAGTCATTCCTGCTAATCAATCCATAGCTGGATTTGGAATTCAGGTGGCAAACAGCACACTGTGCCAGCTTTGGCATTGTGCAGCTACGTTCTCCTTCAGAATGGCATATTAGCTTTTTGCATGTATTAACACCAAGCAGCTTCTTAAAAATTAATTTAATTTTAAATAATATTTGGTGGGTAAATACATTGGTTAAACATCTTCAGATGAACCCCCAGCAGAATGACTTCTTATGAATAGTGTGCTAGATCACAGAATGATAGAATGACCTGGCCTTGAAGGAACCTCAAAGATTTTGTCGTTCCAACTCCCAGCCATGGGCAGCGACAACTTCCCCTATCCCAGGTTGCTCCAAGTCCCATCCAGCCTGGCCTTGAACATTCCCAAGGATGGGGCACCCACAGATTCTCTGGGCAACCTGTGCCAGGGCCTCACCACCCACTCAGGGAAGAATTTTTTCCTGATATCTGATGTAAACCTTGTCTGTGTCAGTTTGAAGCCATTCCCCCTTGTCCTGTCACTACATGCTCTTGTAAATTCATTTTTCGTATGCAGTATAGAAAGTTAACTTACAAAGAAAATTACTTTAAATATTCATTTCTGTTACTTGGGACACCATAGACAATATGCATTTTTCTGCATTCTTTAATAAAAAAAATATCAGAAATGGTGATGATCAGGTTCAAGGCCTTTGATTTAGTTTAAAAAGTGCTCATAGAAATATATAAATATGAGTTAAAATTAATGCAAGCAAAAAGTGCAAATAATTTATTTTCAGATAAAAAATTGTAAAAAAAATTTCTTACAGACCTTCTACATATAAGGTTGGAAAGTATTAAAGATAACAAGCCTTGGCACAGATACTAAATGACTTTTTGGAGTTAACACCTTTGAATTGGAAACAAGACTCAGACTTGGAGTTAACACCTTTGAATTGGAAACAAGACTCAGATAACTGGATTTTGGCATTCTGAGGAAACAGAATGCAGCAAAAGGAGAACCTAGACATAATACTACAAAGTAATCTTTTTTTTTCATTTTTTTTGGGGAATAGGGAGGTGGGGGAAAGAAAATAGCATAGAACTGAAGATGCCAAAGAAATTTTGCTTTACATGTGTGTGAGATTTTGAACAGTTACAGACAGGAAAACAAGACCAGGGAAAATAAAGGAAAATGCATAAAAGTACAAAAAAGTACAACAAAATTTTAGAACTGTTACTATTTCAGACCATTACAAATGGATTTTTAATCACCCTCTTTTTCTAGGAATGTAAAATTTTGTTTATAGAACCAATCTAAATGTCAATGATTCATGTAATAGTATGCCACACAGTATATTATTAGATAAACAGGAGAAAACAGGAATTCGTAAAAAGGAATTAGTAAATTGGAGAAGATGCCAGAAAATAGTGCCAGCAAGTTGACTGGAGAGCTCTAATAAAAGGTAGAGATCATTAGTACTTTCCCAAGAAGCTTCCCTGACCTATTTGACATTTTATTTAGTGTCTTTGGCCAAAAAAAAAATGCATGCAGAATATGTGTACAAACACATACATGTGATTGTTTGTCTATTTGGTCTCTCCCATCTCCTGCACAGAGGGAAAATTTGCCAATAGGAAGCACCATAAATGCCCTGCAAGATTAAAGGAGAAACTTAAATCTGATATTTGGGGACATTCATTGAGTCCTGGAGTAACAGCAATGCAGTAGTGTCTAAACTACCAGAGTGTGTATTTATGCACTGAAACTAACAACAAGAATTTCTGATCAATGGTGAACACTCATCATGTAGAAATGACAGATGATGGAGATTTAATATACTGCTTCATCCCAAAATGATTATAAAATACCAATGTATTGCAATAACACATAGGTGAATTTAATCTTATAATGCATCAGAAGATAATTTTCTAGTTCAAAATCTTTAGAGTGAGAATTGGACAAATTTTCTTAAATGTATAGGCTTTGGAGTCTATATTACAGGAAGAAAACACAGGCAGATAAATAATCTGTTTTTTGGGGTTTTTTTAAGGAAAATACTGCTTCTTAACTAAAAGGAAAAAATCAGACTGTCTTATAAAGGGCTCATTAGCTAGCACATCACTTAGTAACCATTGTCATTTAGGCTCAGCTGTCCCTGGTGTGTCCCTTCCCAGTTCCCTTTGCACCCCCAGACTCACTGGTGGGGTGGGATGAGGGGCAGAAAAGGTGTTGGATCTCTATAAGTTATAACAAAAACATCCTCTGGTTATCAGCACTGCTTTCTGCACAAATCCAAAAGGCAGCCCCAAACTAGCTACTATAATTAAAACTAACTGTATCCCAACCAAAACCAGCACATAAAAAGCCAGGTTTTTTTTTTCTTTTAACTTTCTAAAGTGTAATAAATTAAGAGGTAGCAACAGAGAGGATTAACGAAAATCTAAAACAAACAAAAAAACCCACTTTTTTTTTCTTTTCTTAAGAAGGTAAAAAAAGATAGAAAAAGACACAGCTTTTAAGACTCCATCATGTTTCACATATATGGTACCCCATATTGGTAATTTTTATATTCTGTGATAGGTAGGTAAAACAATATAATGCTCACCAGCAATCCTTGCATGAAATAGCTGATTTGAAAGCTTTTAGAGCAGACTAAAATGGTATGATGGCCACAGCTGAGTTGCTGCATCAAATAATTGCTTGTCTAGCTGGAAATATGGGGTTTGAATTAATTTTGTCCTAACTTGCAGTCATTTGGATCTCATCCAGTGAAATATCTGTGCAGGACCAAAGTGTTTTCAACTTTAAATGGCACGAGTGGGAGCCCAGGGATCACAGTTAACCTTGATGTCCTGCTAATCAGAGTAAAAATAGTGGGTGCCAAACCATTTCACCTATCCCAATGTAATAAAGGAGACAATTGCAATTTTGGATGGAAATGGCACAAAACAGTATCAATTTCACTCGTGAAGGTGTTGTTCTGTTCTCCGGTCTCGGCCTGTTGTCTCTGCCTGGTTAGGCGTAGGATGGCCTTGGGACAGCCTGCGCTCCAAAGGACGAGAGCACTCTTCAGATTTTTCAGTCTTCAATATTGTTTATTAATTCTTATCTACAAAGTTGTCTCCCAGCCTGACAGAAGTCTGACCAGCAAGACAGCCATGGGCACACTGACCTCCCACTGGGCAGTCATCTATTTTTATACTAAAAACTACGTATAAGATATTTACCTTTACCTTCCAATACCTTTTACCCTTATTAACAA
>JAXCLO010000001.1:12301118-12325012 GCA_035583995.1 Arremon aurantiirostris | reverse complement strand
GGATCCAGCCTGTCCAGGTCCCTCTGCAGAGCCCTCCTACCCTCCAGCACATCCACACTCACACCCAGCTTGGTGTCATCTGCAGATTTGCTGATGCTGGACTCAGTCCCCTCATGCAGATCATCGATGCAGATATTGAAATCCACGCTGGCTGGCTCTGATCCCTCGGCCATCCTGTGGGTGCCCTGGGATGGCTCTCAAGGTGATCTGTTCCATAACCTTGCTGGGCACCCAGGTAAGGCTGACAGGCCTGGAGTTCCCCAGCTCCTCCTTCCAGCCCTTCTTAGGGATGGGCTCACATTGGCACCTCCAGTCCTCTGGGACCTCCCTGCTGAGCCAGCACTGATGGTAAAGGATGGAGAGCAGCTTGGGGAGCTTATCCACCAGCTCCCTCCTCCCCCTGGGATGGATCTCATCTGGTGCCAGAGACATGTGTGATTTATTAAAAATATGGACATTGATCTAGTACCAACATGCCACGCGGATGGACAAAGACTCTCTAAGAGATTAAAGTTACAAAGTGTATGTTTATTGTTACACTGGGCTGTGTGCGGAATAGCTCCCAAATATACACCGCAATTTACAGGTCATTACAGAGTCCTTTTATCTATACAAGTATTGAATACCCAAAATACAAATGCATATTCATAACTTTGGTAAATCCCATTCCCTGCTTCATATGGTAATTAGTTCAAAAGCTATTAAGCATGCGTAGTTTGTTCCTTGAAATGAGTCGGTGGTCCCTTTTATGGGGAGGGGTCCCAAAATGAGAAAAAAATGAAGTCTTCATCGTTCTGACCTTTCTACCTTTTAAATGCAAATATGACAAATGAACCCTTAGTAGAACTCCCATTCCTGTCTTCAATTGGTTTCAGAACAGAGGAGGCCACAATTGTCTTATGTTCCTAATGGCTATTTATCAGTTTCTATATTCTTCATTATAAACCCAGCTAACCAAACATTCTGTTGACAAGCAATCAATTATTAGTTAACTACTAACTCAACTTTATCAAGGCCTACCCATTTATTTTGATTGACCAATAAAGCTTATCTCTACTCTAAAACCTCAGCTCCTCTAAAATCCCTAAATTCTTTAAAGTTTATGTCTCACCTGTGAACATCTGAGTGGCCCAGCAGGTCCCCAGCTGCTTCCTCCTGGATTACAGGGGGGCTGTTCTGCTCCCTGTGTCCATCCACCAGCTCAGGAGAACACTTCTCCCGAGGAAAACCTGTCTTATTTTTGAAAACTGAAACACACAAGGTATTAAGCAGCTCAGCCTTTTCCTTATATTTAGTTACTCTATTCCTCAGTGCATCCACTATAGAGTAGAGATTCTCCTTATTCCTCCTTTTGTTATTAGTTTATTTATAAAAACTTTTCTTTATTTCTTTTTACAGAAGTGGCCAGGTGAAGCTCTAATTGAGCTTTCATCTCACTACCTTTCTTTCTGCATGACCCAACAACATCTTTAAACACTTCCTCAGTTGCCTGACCTATTTTTTCTGAGTTCCCACAAAAAGCACATGTCCAGCCACGACAGTCGTTTTCCTCTCTGGTTAACTTTGGCACAGAGGGACAGGCTGCTCCTTCCCCCTTAAGATTACTTTCTTGAGGTGTGTCCATCATTCCTGGACACCTTTGTTTTTAAGGACTGTTTCCCTTAAAAAATGAGTCCCTGATTCAGTACTCTCCTCTCTGTTCCCGGCCTGTTGTCTCTGCCCGGTTAGGCGTAGGATGGCCTTGGGAAAGCCCGCACTCCAAAGGACGAATGCACTCTTCAGATTTTTCGGTCTTCAATATTGATTATTAATTCTTATTTACAAAGTCGTCTCCCAGCCTGACAGAGCTCTGACCAGCAAGACAGCCATGGGCACACTGACCTCCCACTGGGCGGTCATCTATTTTTATACTAAAAACTACGTTTAAGATATTTACCTTTACCTTCCAATACCTTTTACCCTTCTTAACAAGTGCAGATTTAATGTGATCCAATCCCAAAGTGCCAGCATCACCATCAAAGATGGATGACAAGAAGAAGAGGAGAAGGACAAGGCACACCCTAATTCCTCCATCTTGTCTCCTAAAAACCCCCCTGTACCAAGATCCCAAAACCTGTGTTTTCACCCTGTGAATAATCAATTCCTTCACCGCTTATCCCCAAGTGTTCCTCTCGTCCTCACACAGGTGTCACATCCCGTGCAGGGTCAAAATCCAACCACCAAGCACTTCTGGCAACATTCCAGGATTTCTGAGCCCCCCAAGGGTTATCTCGGCAACTCTGGACATCAGGAGTGATGTGCTGAGTTCCCACATTCTGTCACCTCTCTATCTGTGATTATTTGACTTCCTCTCAACACAAAATGCTTTGGTTTTGTGCAGTCTAACTTCCCATCACATCATACAGCCTTGAGCAGATTGTCTTTGAGAAGACTTCAGTTTACAAGGTTTCCATGGTAATCAAGTTGTAATCTCCTAAAATAATGCATGAGTTTTGTCTTAAATATCTAATTTCCATAAAGCTACTTTCATTACCATTAATTAAGTTACAGTCTTTTAATACTTTTACCAATTATAGTTCTTATCAACTTTGTCCAGAATTTGTGTCATGCTAACTAGCTTAAATATTGCTTAAATCATCTTACATTTATTTTGAAATATGAGGATTAACTTCTTCTGCACAGTTGGAGTATTTCCAATGATTTTAAACATATCTATAGATGCAATCTGTGCCACAGAGCGTGTTTGGGCTGGTTTTATAAATCATTTAAGGTCAACATGGGGGCACTTCTTTAATTTCATCATTAAGTTACTGTTTAATATCTTTATAGATAGTTACAAATTAATCTGTTTTCATAACAAAACACTAAAATTTGTTATTAAACAGATTTTTCTGAGATGCTAATTGGAAGGAAGGAAGTGTTAAGTTGCAGTATATTTTGCAACAGTTAGAAAAAGCATAACAGCAGACTGCAAAGCCATAGCTCAGGAGAAGAGTGATAAAGTTACATTTCAGAAAGAAAGGGGCTTCTCTTCCAAGTGAAATCAAGCAATATGACAGTTTTGTCATTTGAAGTTGTCTGTCTGCATGCGCAAAAGATGGGTTTTGGAAAATGTAGGGGAAGCAAAATGAAAATTCTGAGCAGACTACAGATTTCTACCATTTATTTATGTTGCCCTTAGAGAAATATTCTGTATAATGTCAAAAAAATTGAACTGAGCAAAATTTTAATCTTATGTTCGAGCACGGGAAAAAACAACAGGAAAAGAAATAAAATAATCAGAAATTTCTTCTGTAAAAGGAAGATATATATTTATTTGGTTACTTCTGATTTTTTTTATTCTGGTATTTTTTCTGCCTTAACTAAAATTAGCCCCAAGTCATAGTTATAATATTTTAAAACCAAATTGAAATAATTCCTGTTATGCTGGTACACATCTATTCCAAACTCCTAGGCTATATATAAATGTCAAAGAGTTTTTGATAATAGAAATTTCATTTTATGTATTATGCATATTTCAGTTTATGAATTATGTATTGTATATAGGTTTTATGTATTACAAATATATTTATTTCATAATTTTTCTGTCCACCAAAAATAATAAATATATATATATATATATGTGTGTGTACATATCTAAATGGTTAATTTTTTCAAAACAAGTAGAAAATAATTGGATTTTGCATAACTAATTTGTCCTGAGATTATTGTATTTGAGAAGGAGGATATAGAATAAATTTAGAAAATATATATGATGAAAAATAAGTTAAGGGGGGGAAAAAGCCCAAAACCTATCTTCCCCATGTTCCCATAACAATTTTTCATAATAGATTAGGAAGTTAGACAAATTACATGATATCTATTATATGATATATGATATATGATATATGATATATGATATATAATATATAATATATAATATATAATATATAATATATAGTATATAATATATAATATATAATATATAGTATATAATATATAGTATATAGTATATAGTATATAGTATATAGTATATAGTATATACCATATATAATAATATATAATACATAAATTCCCTCTTAATGACTCTGATACTTAGATGTTGCAAACCAGTGATGCTCCACTGAAAATACTTCAACATCCAGCCCAAAAGCATAGAAAATTTTCCAACTTTCTTGGAATTCTTATCCCTTACTTGCTGCTTGTTCAGATTTATAAGCAAAAGGTGGGGATATATTGCACAGAAACCTGAGAGTTGGCCACTTGTATTATGGAGCTCTGATTTCGAGTGACTGAATACAATTTCCATCACTGAATACTTTCTGGCTTATGAACACTATGTTAAAATTTATATCACTTTGGAGTTCCAGTGGGAAAACTGTCACAGGTAATGCTAGTGTGGACTGTATATTGATGGATTCTGCACTTTCATCACATTAGTAATATTTCTGCGAGCATTCATCTTGCTGACAGTGACTTTGACAGTGAGAGACCCACTGTTGCACTTTCATTAAAACATCAAGCTGTTTTTCCTACCTGGTGGTCTGGAGAAGCTGTGCATGTCTGCATTGTAAATTAAGACTCTGGAGAGAAAGTAACCTTGAGACTTTGCTGCCTTGCAGCCCTCTCTCACTGCCTGCTGGTGGGGACAGTCATTTTTCTCTGTGCCAATGAGGGGTGTCTGCTTTTACTCCTCGACTTTGAAATTCCTTTTTCAAATCAAATGTTAGAAGGAAAAGGATTCAACAGCATCAATGCAGCACTTTTCTACGTTGTAATGATGGCACTCTTTGTGTTCTAATAGATGTGATTGTTTGTTCACAACAGAACAAACAATCACATCCATTCTTTCAAGTTAAAAGATTTAAGAGAACATGCTGTGATAATCTAAAGAGGACTTGAAACTATTTGCTGTGTTTTTCCTTCTTTTTTGATGCAAATACTAAACAACATCATCACTACATTTCAATCACCTACTTGATTATTTTTTCTCCCCAGCAAAAATCCGTGTCTTACTCATTTTCACCTGCCAAATTTAGAAAAATATATTGGCAATCTAAACCACCATGAGCCCAAGTTTCATTTTCTTTTTAATAAAATGAGTTAAAGATAAATCTTTCAATGCTTGAGGAAAAAAATCTTAGCATCATATACACTTTTTCAAAATACAGCTAACAGATTATTCTTTTCAAAAATACATTTTTCAGGGACCAGGTTGTGAATGCTTCTGTAATTTATCAGATTATTGTGATCAGGATTTTAAAAGAAAAAGTCTTGTGAAATTAACTCAAGGGGCTTCCAGTTGACAGTATGCAATAAAATAAGTCTTGTGCGCACTTTTTCTATATGTCACAGTTCATTCTGCTACATGGGTTCATTGTTATAGAAAATTATCCATATCTGTTCAAGTGAGCCTGAAAACTTTATTTTTTTTTCATTAAACTTTGCAACCATTCTTCCATTAAAATATCAGGATGTGAAAGCATTAGTCAGTTGTGCATTTCCTGATTTCTTATAGAAATTCATGAGTGCTAAGAATATAAAACCTGTCTGAATCATTCTCATTTTCTTTTGCTGCAAAAAGGATAAACATCAGTGTGAGCAATGAAAATCCTTTCCTTTGCACTGGCTGCTGCAGCTGGATGTTGACCAAAAATCTTCAAAATTCTTTTTAAAATAAAAAAAAATTGAATATGACAAAAAATAGAAGGAAAATAAGATAGATTAAAAGAATCCATAAAGTTTGGCTCAGCTGTCATCCCCAACATTTACTCTGAGACAGACATGACATGAAATTGAAACTCAGAAAAAACTGGATAGAGAAATCTCTTCAGCTATAGAATAAGAAGTCTTCTGGAGAAAGAAGAAATAGAGAATAAAATATAGCAGATGTCTATGAATCAAGGGGCTATTAGCCAAAGAGAGGAATTAAAATGATTTGTCTGTTGTCACAAGCAGGATACAATTTGATACAATCTACTACAGCCCACAGAAAGAGCGTAGATGATTGAACAAAAGACAAAAAGGAAAAAAAGAAAGAGCCATAATTAGCAGTTCATTGTTCTGCTCAATTGTAACATCTTTCAAATTAGGTGTGTGTTTGAAATATGCAGATAACTAAATTCAAAGATGCTTACTTGGCTTAAAGTAGGGTTTAGAACTGAAGAAAGTATATTGCAGTCTTGTAATTTATCTGCTATTCTATCATGTTACATAAATTTAAGTGTAAGAGAATTTGTTTAAGATTTTTATTAAATCATTCTATTAGGGGTTTATAATTTAGATGTAGTGAATTGCTTTTTATCCATCTTTGTTTCAAAACTACCATTGTGACTCGGGAAAGCAAATAGCAACTTACTCATTTTGCTTACCCTTTAAATGATCTTTTTATTTTCCCAAGAAATTTTACAGAAATATTAGATACATTTGTCACAGGACCTTGAAAAAAACAGGCATAAGGTCTTTCTTTGATGTCATGACTTTGAAGCATTTTGCAGTTTTCTTATAATTCCTATTATCAGGAAGATCATAACTAAGAAATCAAGGCACTTTTCAAAACATGAAGGCTTAGCTTTAAAAAAAGGTTCCAGCAATATTTAATCTTTCTCTAACTCTTATTATATGATATAAATAATTGAGAACCGGGGAGTTTTTCTGTACTACTGAAGCCTATGCCAAAATTCCCATCTACTTCATCAAGTACAGAATTGACCACTGAGTTTCTTTGCAAAGGAGTTTTAATACAGAACTTCAAAAATTTTTTTTTTCTGCCAGATGACTTCAAATCTCCAGCCCTCTCTATCTGTGCTCAGAGCCCAGGAAGCTGAGGGAAGCTTGGTCATTTCCATGGGTTTAAAGTAAGTTGAAGCAACTCCAACCAATCACATCACCCAGATTCCAAACTCTTCTTGACAAAATCTCCCAACCATTCAAGAAGGCATTCAAATGCACTGTCTTCTCCTTATAAACGTAAACTGAAATGTTGCATTTCAGGTGGATAGATTAAGGCAAGCAAAAAATTTAGAAGGTCTTTCCAATTAAATAAAATCTCTTTAGTCGTCAGAGAACTAGAGATGTACAGTGACAGTTATGCAGCATATCTCTCAAACATTAATTAAATGCAAAATTAAAATTATATCCTTAGTAAGATGGATCACTGGAGAAGTTGAACTGTTGCCTTTTCCTGTAAATCACGTTCATTACAATTACGGTCTAAAACTCACTTGGGGTTTTAAACCATTGGTATTTAAAAACAATTATGTTAATTTAGGTATGCAAATCAGTCTAATTACTCTTACTTCCTATAGGTTTCTACATAATCAATGTGTTTTGTGTCTTCCTGATGAGGTCAAGATTAGAATTTTCATTTTAAGGCAGGGGTTTGTGTCTGTTAGAATGATTTAAGTATCTCTAACTTAAAGAACTGTTGTTATTTTCTTACAGCTCGTACTGTAACAGCATATGCATGATTTTGCCCAATAATTGGAGTAAATTTATAAACAATTTACCTTAGCATTGCTTAAAAAATCTATTGATTGTTGATTTAACTTATTTTCTTCCATTAAAATATTGTGTAAATTAATATTTTCCTTGACTATAAAAATTGATCAATTGAAGTGCCATTATATAATATTGTGACTCACATTTTAGAACCATAGAATATGTATCTTTAGTGTTCATATTCACTGTGTTCCTTCAGACACTGACTTTTGGCAATATTTGATATATTTCAACATATTTTTCCCTTGTACACGTTCTGAAAGGGATCTCTCAGTCTAAACAGTAAAAGCTTAGACTGAGAGGGTTTTAGTGACATCCCCCAAGAAAAAAAACCAAAATCAAAATGAGCACTGCTGACATTTCATGTAGCTTCATAGTTTAAGGCACATTTGAAATTTATTCATCACTTTAAGTATGCTTTATGGGATATCACTGTTATAATTTCTGCTGTGGGTTTATTAATTGCTGGTAACAATGTTTGTGCTTCAGATTACCTGAAACTTTCTGTTCCTTGGTGATATTGTGTTCTGCATGAAGAACACCAACTCATTTAAGAGATTGCTCCGACATGTTTTCCGGTTCGGGTGTCTGGTCCAAGGGTAATTTTACATTAAGGATATAATTTTGTTCATACCAGTGAAACTCTGCATTAATGCTACCCTAAGTCTAAGCATCAAAAAAATTCAGAAAGAAAGAAAGGGACCTGCATAGGAGTTAGTCATCTTTTGAACTTTTGCAGCTAAACCATCAAGAGAATTCTTCAGGACTGGGCTCTTCAGAGCTGAAAAGGGTGGGTGAGATTTGTTCTTCCCGCTGGTTATGACATCTGACACAGGGAAGAGCAGAAAGCCATTGAAGTTGAGCTCCCAGATCCTTCATCCATGTCTTGTGACCGGTTGTAAAAGAATTAGGGAACAGAAGGACTAAACAGAAACTTGGCAATTCAAAGGTGAAAGCTGAACAGTGGGAATGTGAAGAGAACAGTGACACAAGCCAGGTAATGCAAGGAAACAAGAGTGGAAATGGGTGGGAGGGAAGAGAGGGGTATTGGAGAATCAATAGGAAGCCCTGGTGGATGGATGGATGGATGGATGGATTGATGGATGGATGGATGGATGGATGGATGGATGGATGGATGGATGGATGGATGGATATACAGAAGGACCAGAACCTTACATGAGCATTTGATACATGCAGAATGGAGAAGAGACAAAAGGTAAAGGCAAAAGGGATGTGGCTCAAAATGAGAAAGAACTGGGGCAAATTATTGTTTAAAAGAAAAGACAACAGCTATGAAAAACAGCAATAGAAGCAAAAAAAACTTGAGAAAATTTTTTCCTATACTTTGTGGTTTTGAATAAAGCCTGAAATCCATAAGGTTGGCAGAATACTTAATTTATCAAGCACTGTCCCTGCAAGATAGAATCATAAAGGGCAACAATTTTGAATCCTTTATGGAGCATGTTTTTACACTGATTTGCTTTTGTACCTAAAACACCTGTCAATCCCAGAACAATTTTCCTTTTTCTATTTTCAACTTTTCCCCTATATATTTATAGAGGAAAAAACATTTATTTTGCGAGATTGCAGAGATAAGCAAATCAAGCATTTTCAATCATTTCCCATAAACAGATTTTTGCATTCCCTCTAGCATTCTGTCTCAGATTTATTTATCTTGAAAAAAGATTGAGCTGAGGATTACATTATATGCAAAAACTTAGTGGTTCCTTGAAGAAAGGCATGTGTGCCTATATATCCATGCACATGCCTGTATGTATATATAAAGAACTAACACCTATATACTCTGGCATCTTGTCTGCCTTATTTCCAGATGCAATATGTCCCTGTCTCTGTGCACCACGATATAGCTTTACCACAGTGCTCCCTGTATACTGCACCAAATTTGACAAGAAATGATTGTGAAGTGAGGAAGTGTGTGATCAGGTACTTGACAAATAAGACACTGCATGAGTGAGTCACATTTCCTTCAGCTTAATTTCCCTTGTTTAGTTGCTGAGTATTTTTTTAATTCCAAAACCATGTTTTATAAATGCACATTTTGTGTTATTATCCCCTGTAAAAATTCAGGTCTGCTATTTTTATTCCTCTACAAATTCTCTAATAATAACCCTGGAATGAAAATCTAAAATATAAGCTTATGTTTTTGACAGGACAAGAGGACATAGCCTCAGGCTGTGCCAAGGGAGGTTCAGCCTGCTCGTCAGGAGGAATGGAAAGGGCTGTCAAACATTGGAAGGGGCAGCCCAGGGAGGTGGTGGAGTCACCATCCCTGGAGGTTTTAAATAAAAAACATGGAAGTGGCACTCAGTGCTCTGGTCTGGTTGCAAAGGTGGTGTTCAATCAATGGTAGTACTTGGTGATCCTAGACGTCTTTTCCAACCTTGATGATCCTGTGTTGTAAATGCAAAAAATAAGCTTAAAAATATTATGAGGAAAGGTAACCAAATCTTCTGTTTATTTTGGTATAAGAGAGCATGGAGAAACCAAGCTCTGTTTAATGTACTTCTAAATCTGCTTTCATGGCCATGTTCAGTACCACATTAATGATTTTGCATTCGCATATAATATTAGTGGAAAAGAAACAATAATCTTGAGAAAAAACTTTACATTGGTATTCTTGTTAGGTAATGTAGTCTGTTTACAAAATTTCAACATGCATTCAGTTCTAGATAATAAATACTCTTTCAAATGGACGTTCTGTATATTTCCTAGCTTACTAGCAAAACTTAGACTATTAAATCTGTAATAAAATATATGAGGTGAAACATAGAGGTATCAGAGAAAATCACCTGCAAAGTTTTAGAGATTCTGGGCATTCTATACAAACACCTTGACTAAATAGTTTATGCCTGAAAACAGAAACTCATTTGCTGTGCCCTCCTCACTGAGCATTTATGATACATTTTTTCATGAGTTCCATTCTCATTTTAAAACTTTTAGTCCTTCATAACACCGTTATTAAGAGTGACATTAAAATAATGCTTGAAAGATTCATATTCCCTCTTCAGAATTAAGTACATATGAGATTGAGAATAATTTGATTGTGATATTCGTAATAAGAAACCTAATTTTAACAAACTGTCATTAAAGAGAATGTGCTCTTGTGTGTGATTCTAGTCTTCTCACAGATATACAAGTACCTTTACTTAGACCTTGAATAAGACAGTTCCTTCTCTGAAGAAATGCAAGTCCAATAGGCATTGTGTAACTGCCAAATATTAATGATGCCAATCAGAAAATTTCCTTTACCCAGAACACTGGTAAAACATTCATTCTCTGACTTGAAATTCTTTAGTTAATTTCT
Organism: Arremon aurantiirostris; assembly: GCA_035583995.1. Taxonomy (NCBI): domain Eukaryota; kingdom Metazoa; phylum Chordata; class Aves; order Passeriformes; family Passerellidae; genus Arremon; species Arremon aurantiirostris. The sequence continues at coordinate 12,314,208 of JAXCLO010000001.1, read as the reverse complement.
CAAGGGCTTCATTAACTTAATCAAAATACCTGAAGTTATCCCCCAAGACTTGCAATTGAATATATAGCTTTTTAAAAATTGTATAACTACTCCATTTTAGCCCATATACATTTTTTTATTATTTAAGCCCTTTTTTTTTAGAATAAACAAGCTAAGGAAATCATTTTACCTCCATGCAAAGGTGACAAGACTAGAACTGATGCAATTCTAGCTTTCCTATTGCAAAAAGGAAAGTTCTAATAATGGGAGATAATATAAAAACTGCACAGTTGCCTTGCAAAGATGTTTCAAAGCAACAGATATGATGTCCCATCCCTGGAAGTGTTCAAGGCCAGGCTGGATGGGGCTCTGACCAGCCTGGTCTGGTGGAAGGTGTCTCAGACATGGCAGGGCAGTTGGAAGGAGATGATTTTTATGATCCCTTTTGATCCAGGTCATTCTATGATTCTATGATTTAAATACATTTGTATTAAATATATTAATCATATTCTAGAGATGTAATATTGACTACTAACTTGATTACAGACTTTGACATAAAATAAACTAAGACTGTTAAAGTATTTGTAACAAGGGTGAAAGAAGTATTGTAACAAAAAGGGACAGTTTACAGTCAAAACTGGACAGTTGTTGGGTCACAGAAATAGCAGGTTTCTATGCTATTTATCTTATGTTACTGAAATAAAAGTACTAAAAATTTTTAAGCCTGCAAATCAAAATATCATATTTTTATATTATTTGGCAAGAACAATCAGATCATATGTTAAAATGTTATGTCTTTAAGTTTTAGTAGAAAAATTATGAAACACAACTGTTATCCCTTGTGTTTTGTTATAACATAATATTGAAAATAAATGTTATGCATTGTTTTAGCTACCCTTGCTTTTCATATTTAAATATTATTAATCTGAGGCAAAGATAGTCTTATTGGGAAAAGCAGGTTTTCTGGTTTCAGAAATGGATCTCTTAAGATATACATAAAGACAGTTTTCCATTCTGATGATGTACCTCAAATTCTCTGAGTAAAAATGAGGTCAGAGCAGAATAATAGCAACAGGTTAGTAGTGAAAATTGTGTTTCTTCAACATTAATTTGATATCTACAAGATTCTGATTCAGAGATATCTTCTTAGGAATTGAATTAAATAATTATTTATGTAAAAATAAAAACAAAAAAAAGCATTAATATTTAAACTTACAAATAAAAATAGAACTCTAACTGACAATATACTTTTTTCTTTGTGAAGCATGAGATAAAATAGCTATATGTTAAGTTATGGGAAAAATAAATTAACCCTGGTAGTCAAAATGAAATTTTTTTCCTGTAGGTAGTTAACAGGGGTCAGATTCAGTTATTCCAAATGCACATCGTACTTCTGCACGTTTGTAATTTTCTACAGTGAACAAGAAATAGGTATTTACGAAAATTTCCATGATAAAAAAAGATATTATGCAAATGTAGTAGAACAGCTGCAAGAAATTGCAGTAGGACACAGTGCAGATTATCTTCTGCTCTTTTTACTTCTGTTTTACTTCTGTTCTTTTTCTTTTGAGCTCTATGTTAAATCTTGAACTCAGACGAGGAAGGATCCAGTAAGCCAGAAAAAAGAAACTACAATTCTAACAATTATATTCCACTGAGAAACTGCTAGAAAGAGCACTGTAAAGTATGAGCTCTGCACTGCAACCTGATTTTGTTCTTTTAACACAAGTTTTCTCCTGGGAACTGTTGGCATTGCTGGAAGGAGCTGAATTGCAGCGTGCATGGTTTGCCCTATGGCTAAATGCTTACAAATACTTGTGAGAGACAAAGACTCATAAATTTAACTAATTTCATTTAGAAAAGTCTTGCAAATAAACCTGCACTGATTTTCAGCAACCATTTAATGAAAATTCCAAATTCTTTGCCATTGTGTGTATTCTCAGAAGACTTATAACTAGGAGCTTTAAGGCCCCTTTGATACTCGTTGGTGGAAGAGATTGCGAGAGGTTCAAAAATGCTCTGTCAAAGCATACCTCAATATTGATTTATAAAATTGTAAAAGCTCCACAGGGGAAAATAGTGTGAGTTTACAGAAGTTCCACATGGATTAACCTAATGAACCTGAAGTAGTAAATATCAGACTTCTTTTTAATTCATTTTAGATTTTAGGGAGTAAAGTTCTAGGTGGTTTTGAATTATTGATTTATATTTTCATAGGTCTTTGGAAGAGTTTTCCAAGCAGTGCAAAATCTCATATAACACACCACAGGAGTCTTAGGTATTCACGTAAGCAAAACTCTTAAAATCTTCAGTGAGCTTGGAATAAACTAGGTGTAAGGAAAACTGAAATAACTACAAACACAAAAGCAGAGAAGGGAGATTTTCTACCTTGAACTCTCATTTTCAGTACATGAAATACAATTTTCTTTTTAACTTCCATAATTTATAACTGTACTGAGAGCACAGTTCATCCCTCTTATGTTTCAGAAGTGTTTGGTGATGGTGCTACAGTTATAGTGAAGCCTTGCTAGCATTCAGCAAAGCTAAGGGAAGCACACCGAGAGTATGTTTCCCATCTTCCAGTCTTGTAAAAGTAAATAAAGGCAGAGCCAGCTCACAATTTCAATTGAGAATCAAAATTTGTCTGGTCCTTTATATTGCATGTGTAACTTTTCCAATCAAAGTTAGTCACTGTGATGATGCAAAATGAAATAAGTAGAATTAATCCAAGTTTTTTGTCATAACAATCTGGAAAATGTCTCTTGAATAGGTTGATTTACAGCTACAGATTGCTTTAAGTAGTGTTGTCTCTGCATGGTTCAAGCAATAGAATCCTTCTCCAGAAATCCAGAAAAGTTTTGCTTTGAGATGTTCTATTATCAAAGAAGATGTGGGTCAAAAGCATAAACCATAAAATAATTTGGATTTCTGTTTCCAAAATCAGTGGTTTCCTGTGCTGTAGTTGTGAATAAGCACAAGTTCAGAACAAGACATTGTAATTGTCTTTGGCATTGTTTCCAGTGGAAGCATTGTGATTGAATTTCCATGTTTAGAAATTCCTTGATCATTACTGATGTTTTCCAGTGGCCTCTGATCTGGAAATGTATTTAGCAATCATGCTAAATTCCACTTAGTTTTGGGGTTTATTTTGACATAATTCTGTCATGGCTCAGGTTTTACTGATATTCCTTTTTACTATTAACCACAAAGAAGGAAAAACACAGGAATATTTTGTGATGGTTTTCTAGTAAAAGAAAGAGAAAAAAAAAGAAAAATTCAGTAACTGGCTCTGGCATCAAAATTCCATGGGAAAAAATAGCACCATATATAAAATATTTAAATCTTCTACATCTGAAATGAATTTCTGGCTCTGTTTGAGTCAATGGTGAAGACAATGGATTTTTTACAGGGCTCAGAATTTAACATTTTGTTTTTAATTTTTAATAAAGCCATTTTTATGAATTAATTTCAGTCTTCTCCTGACTTTCAGCTATGTGATACTTAGAACTGGGTTCCACTGGATAAGGCAAAAAACAAGATTTTAGTAAAATATTAGTAGTAAAAACTGTTAACCATAACCTGTATTCCTATCAAGAGCCTTTTAATGGCAAGCACTCAGCATGGTGAGGCACTGGCACAGGTTGCCCAGAGAAGATGAGGATGCCCCATCACTGAAAATGTTCAAGGGCAGGTTGGATGGGCCCTGAGCAACCTGGGATAGTGAAATGTCCATGGCAGGGGGCTTGGAACTGGGTGATCTTCAAGGTCCCTTTCAACCCAAGCCATCCTATGATTCTCTGAAACACTACTGCAGTCTGTTGATCAAGGCTGACAAGGCAGCAGAGCACAGATCATATGAATGTCCATTTTTTCCTGTATTCTGACATTCTGAACATAGTATACATTTTTGGATATAAGTTATGGCTCTTGAAGTGGAAAAAAAAAATCTCCACTGCCTTTATTTGTAGAATCAAGGAGAAATGTTAATGGAATAATTTAGTTGTGGCGTAATTTCTTAAATTTTAGAATCCATTCTATGAGATACATGGACGTATCATCAAAACCATAAGAATTTCAGTAGGAAAAGCAACAAAACACAACTGTAAACCAATGTAATAAGCTATCCACGAGTAGACAAAAGTAATACTAACTAGAATTATTCTTCTGTCACATAAAATATTCAGTAAATAGCATAATCATTCACACCTTACAACATATACTCTGAACTGAGCCAATGGCTACAGATGACCCTTCGTTATTGTGGTTATTGCTTGCTTCTTCCGAGTAACAAACATAGCAAGAGGAAACAACCTCAAGTTGCACTGGGGAGGTTTAGATAGGGTATTAGGAATGATTTCTGCATGAAAGGGCTGTCAAAAGCTAGAAAATTTGCTTAGGGATTTTGTATGTCCATAAAGGAATGAAACAGGCCTACATATAGGCTACTTAATTAGAACATTATCCTCCCAGTGGGTTAATTAGAATATAAGCTGGGGAAACAGAATAATGGAATATTTCCAAAGGGAGAAATGTCAATGCATTCTCTTTTAAAGTTGCATTGCCAAGCGGGGAAAGGAGAATAAACTCATCTGTGAGCATATATGACAAGATTAGGTTTGTATTTAACTTGTGTACTTGTTTTGTTTACCACAATTGAAATTAATTAGTTTACTTCTGCTGTATCTGACCTGAATTCCTCTTCCTCTGAGATCAGGGAACAGCTTTATTTGTTTATTCCTGTAGTCTGTTTATCTTAAAGGGGCTGTGGCTTAAAACATTCCCTTGTTTCTTTGTCTGAATCAGACAGAAGAAAAAAAAACCTGTAAATGGTGTGCTGGTTTCAACAACCAAAGGGCAAATATGGTGTTCCAAGGCTCCAATCCCTGGTTTTGTAACCAGAAGAGATAACAATCTTTATATCTTTATTTTCTCTCTGGAATGTCCCTTCCATTACTGTCCTCATGGTATTTTTTTCCATGTTTTAGGGATTCAATATCCCTAAATATAAAACATCTTCTTACACATTATGATACCTCAGTTTAACTAAACAGTTCTACTGGAAATGCATTCCAGCAGGAATAGGAAGTCATGTTATCTCACTGGTTACCTGTTTGCAGTGCATCTGTGATTCTTGCATTTTCCTGAGCAGCATACCCAGTTTTTTTCATGAAAGGAAGAAATGTTTGGGAAAGAATGGTTAAAAATGGCCAGGTTAATTTTCTGAAGGCCGAAGTAAGCATCAAACCCTAATTCAGGTGACATTAATTTAGTGACAGCTGTTATCCCTCTGCTTTGGTGCTTCAGCTGGGCCTGCAGGTCATGAGTAGTGAAGTGAGGCTACCTGAAGGTTTGCTCTAAGGAAGATTTGATCATGATCTAAACTGTAAGTCAAGATTACTTGACATATATATATATATATATATATACTGTCAATAGCATCACTGGATTATGACCCTTCCTTCCAAACCCAGTTCAGGCCAAACCTTTTGACTCACAAAGACATGGGGTGGTGACATGCCTTATTGCCACCTTGCCCTTGCAAAAGAGACTACCACTAGTCCTCATCTGAATTCTGTGCAAATACTGCCTTCCTCTGCAAAAAATACATTCCCTGCATGATGTGTTGGGTAAGTGCACTTCTGTCCTTAATGGTCCTTAAATCTAACAGATTTGTAGGTCATTTCTTTTAATTTCTTCTATCATAATCTGATGATCTCAGTGTTATTTGTAAATCTAGTTTTTGAAAATGTTGACTCTCTCATCCTCACCATGTAACCCTTACCTGGCAGCAGCTTACATTTTCCGGAGGACTGCTATGGATTTCCTTCTAAAGGAGCTGAAGTGGAAACACACTGTAATCACTAAATGCAGATGTTTATGCTCACTCCAATTTACTGGTGAAACTGCGCTGCTGCCAACAGGTAATAGCAGGCTGCTCATGCAACCATTTGCTGTCAAAAGTTCTGCTCTTTGCCTCCCTCTCTGAAGTGGCTGCTGACTCAGGTGCCTCTGAATGGCTGCTGACTTCTGCCATCCAATTTTATTTCCTCTTTTACTTGCTTTTGTGAACCTCAGCTTGAGAAATGCTACATGAAAGCTTTAACAAGTACTATAGCTACAGCATGTGCCTCAACACAGCGCTGTCCTCTCGAGATTAAAGTGAAAATGAAAAGCATCAAAAAATGTGAAGCATAAAAGAAAAATAGAGAAAGCGTGTACGTGCGAACAGAATAGACAAATGTCAAAAGGGAGAGAAAGAGCATCCCTCCTAGGAAATCTGTCTGAATTTGCAGAAAGGAGAAAATGAAACAGCAATAATACTGCGCTTTCCTGTTCAGCTATTTATTCAGATGAAAAGAATATCTACATCATTCAGGGATCAAATGACGAGAGACAAAAGTTATGAATTAGGAAGCCAGAAGTCAACTTTAAAATTGATTTTTAAAAGATTAAAGGCTTGTAAAAACCTGACAATTCAATACAAGCAGAATCACCATAATTTTTGAAAAAATTAAAGGACAGCTGTGGGAAGGAGAAATATTCTTAGCATGCAATTTAAAAAGTTACTTTGTAATTTGTATTTAACATAAACCTGGGCCACACATTCCTTTTTTAAGAATGTCTTGTCCATGAAAAAGACCAGTTAGAATGACATACAGTAAGTATCTAGCATTGCATGTTTCTTAAAGGAGAAACAAAATCCGTCTTAAATTACTGAATGCAACTTTTTCATACACAGGGTTTGAAATGCTACAAAACCTTGAAACCATAACAAAAACAAAAGGCTCTGAAGGGATTAAATAACAATAATATTTAAAATAATAAAGCGAGAGGAAATTGACTGATAACCAGGTATAACGAATCTTTCAAAGTGGGCTGGGACTCTGAGAGCTGATGTAAAAACCAAACAACGACACCAAATTGAGCTGAAGAGTCTTTCTCCAAAAATGCGTATGCAGAAAGTCAGAATTAATCAAGTTATCATCAGCTAAGATGATGTTTAACATTATACATATTTTGAAATAAAAATCTCATTGTTCTTTAATATGCTTTTCTTTAATAAAAAAGAATGTGTTTTCCTGCTGTTTCAAATTGAGCATTTTGCATCAAATTTGCATTGAGCAAATTCCTTCTTTGATATCATTCACTTTACTGGCCCATGACCAGAAAAGTGTACAGCTTTTCTTGAGAAAGAATTGTTGTTTGATTCTTTTATTTTCAATTAACTCACCATTCAGTACAATATTTCTGTTGTCTGCAGCATTTGTTTTATCCCATTGGCATTATTATTGCAGGGGTGATACTCTTAAGGATACAGTTTTTGAGTAAAGTTGTAATTAATTAGAATAATCATTTTACTTTGTCCAACACACAAATTGTTGCACTAATTATATTTAAATCTCCTTGCAAAATTTGTTTTTCAAGATGTGAAAATTTATGTAGTACTTAGAAACCCTGGTTTAGGAAAAAAATGATAAGGTTATAACTTAAGCTAACATTACCTACCAGAACTACAAATAAAGGTCTTTTGCATTCTAGTCAAGATTCTTGATAGAGGTCAAAGTTTTTATTACATTTGCAAATATTTACTTATTTAAAATCCTAATAAAACTGCCAAATCATGGTGCCAAAAGGGGAGTTAACAAGGCATTCCATAGCTAAGGCTATATTTAATTTAAAAACGTAGAAGATGGCACTCTGACCTGGAATGTTCGTAATTTTCAACCAATTTCTAAAATGTCAGTTGAAATTTAATGTTTCTGATCAAATATTGGTGATGAGATAATTTAAAAATACTTAGCTCCTGTATAAAGCCTTCCAAAATTTCTGCCTTTTTATCAGCGCTCCCCTATCTTGTGCCAATTAGAAACAAGAGAAAGCCTTGGTTGTGTGGATTGATTAGTGGCAAAATTGTGGCGGAAATAGAAGAGGATATCTCTCAAAAAATTCATATACTCCTTTCTTTTATGCAGGCAGGTCAGATTCTTTTAAAAGCAGAAGGATTGCTTTTGGAGAAGGAGCCATCTAGATGGATATAATTATGGGGTAGGAAAAAAGTCTTTTTTGGGCAATGGACAATTGATTTTTATACACAATGGCAAGGATGTAATAGTTTTGCAGAAGATATCTGCAGAATACTCAAAAGAGGAAAGTATTCTGGAAATTAGAAGTCTGGTTGAGGAAACAATAGCTATTTTGATTTCAAGTGAAACCAGTATGTCTCATTAAATTATTGGAGTGATTTGAAGGTATTTTTACTGTAGTCACCAAACAATGTACTCTATAACACAAATACTACATAGACTTTTCTGCCAGCATTTGATAGAGTTTCACATTTGAAGCTAATATTCTGCAGACTTCTGGAAAACACTTCTGGGATTTCTGTTATACAGACAGTAGCTGATAACCAAATGAGTCTGTCCAGCCTTCTAGTTAATAATAAGTAGTCACAGGACAGAGAGTTTCTTCTAATAAATAAAAGTAAGTGAGATAATTTTGCCCCTTTGCTAGATATTATGTTTTTTATTGAGATTCAGGATAGGAAAACCTGACACAAAAAAAAAAAAAACCCACTCATAAAATTATAAGGTAATGAGAACTTTAGGGTGAGGAAGTGTATTCAGTTGAAATAATTTGTGTATTGCAAATAGCCCCTAAGGCTTACCTTACACCTTTCACCCCTTTCCTGGAATCAAGGCAGGCACAAATGAGAAAAGTGTGAAAACAAAGCCAAGGGAACTCCGGGACTGAGAAGGAATGGATCCAGCTGGCAGCATCACACTCCTCCCAGAGAGATCTGGGGACCCTGGTGCTCACTCCAACATTCCCAAATCTTTGCTTGGGGATGGCTAAAACTGTCCAAAATCAGAGCCAGATTCAGAAGGGTGAGTGTAGCACCAGAAGACAAGGGTATACATGTTCGTAAGTTTATTGCATAAAAAATTAAGTATATTTTCATTGACATCAGTCTGCATTGATCTGGAACATAAATGTTGGAATTAATATAACTGGATATAAAAATCCTTATTTGAATATATTTTGACATATTACTCTAATAAAGTCTTGGTGACTATGTATTTATACATACATACATACATATATACATATATACACATACACACATATATATACATACATACAAACATACAGATATTTTAACATTTACATTTATCAGATTCGTCTTTAAATATAATACAGCTGTTTATCTTCTCTGTCTGTACAAGATATGAGCATGACTTACACAATTATAAGTAGTTTTCTAAGGTACTCAAGCTAGGAAAGAAAATATTTATTATGTAAATACTTTCAATTACCACGTTGTTTGCTAGGATCATAGAAAACAATAGATTTTCCACACTTCATATTAGAAGTATATATTAGAATGAGAAAACATTTTCAAAAGCTTCTAGTATGCCCTCTTCACAACATGATACAAAAACTCTGAGGAAGCTGTTGCTAAATTGTAATATCTGTACATAGCTTGGTTTGGCAGAGTTCCTTGGGAAGAAGGGGGAAGATAGATGTTTTGGTGGGGAAAAAGAAACCTGCTGATTTCCTGAGTAATTAGAATGTGAATGTGACAGTCCTCACGAAACAGCATCTGTCACCAAGGCAATCTGATATTAAGTGGAAAAAATGAAACTGTAAGCAGTTCCTGATCAGTGTTCAGCCAGCTTGGGAGGAAAGGGGCCTAGGAATACTTCTGGGGCAGTGCTTTGTAGCTCAGTCATGTTCATGTTTTCCCTTATGGTGCCACATTAGAATTTCTAAGAGGCATTGTCCCTGGGCTGGAAGGTTACACAGGTCTTCATTAATATCAGTATTTTGGGATTCAGACCCTTTGCACCTCAGCAAAGCCATCCCTGCTGAATAAAATTACTCCCTTTCCAGAAGTTCATCATAGGCAAAGCAGTAATTATTAATAATACATAATATTAACATTGCAAAATACTTATAAGATTACAGATTTATTAACATAGCTAACATGTTTTCACAAATTCCAGTAATAACAAATGGCAAAATAGTTAAGGGAAAAACACTCCAAAACCATGATGTGTATTTATATACATGCAATTGTATTAAAGGACTGAAAGGAGCAAGAGGATAAGGGCCAGATGAGAGGAAAAAGCAGAAATAGTTGGGAAAGCTGGTAGAAGAGCTTTAGATTCCTTCACTTTCCTTCACCTTCCTCCTCTGTTATCCTCTTCTGTTTGAGAATAGGATTCAAATGGATGCAAACATGTCCCTTATCAGAAATTCTTCTACACCATTCAGGGGGCTTTGCAGTACTGTGATAGGCAAGGTATTTACCTCACCACGTCCTCCAAACAAATAAAAGTCAATTCTATTTCCTCAGGGATACAATCTGAACGAGAGGATCAGGAATGAGAATTATTTATCTTTTGTATATAATGATTCCCCAGAAAATACATTGAATGACTCAGGGAACTATAAATACTAATAACATTATTGATACAATCACCTATGAATAGGCAATGAGCCCACAGCTCTCAGGACACAATGAGTAAAGTTTACAAAATCTCTTTTCTTGCAAATAGGATTTCCATTGCAATTTATAGCACATAAACTGATGCTTAGAGATCTGTTTTGCAGTCCCTGTACAAGCTTTTCCAATACTCAGCTATGTAGTCTTTAAATATATATGTATGGTTCATCTCACATAATTTATCTTTATTTCATCACACCCATGTGTGCAAAAACTTGTCTTGACTAATACCTAACAACAGTAATTAACAGTAACAAGTGGTTGTGGTAAAATAAGATGGTAGATAAATAATAATCTATTATAACTAGTTCTGCCTTTGAATTTTCAAAGGGAATAAAATAAGAATTCTTATAGCATAATTACTTGTATTTGTATTGTGTTAAATTTCATAGGTATTTACCAAAAGCCTAGCCTGAAACAGTGAAAAAGTGGCATAGTTCTGTAATATTAAATGTAATATAAGGGGGATTTTTATGTTTTTAGTGGGAATTTTTGTCATATAAAATACAGTTTCTGCATATTTCCATTCATGGCAAATTTCTATTAACCCACTGAGTTATTCATATCACACTCATTAGCTTATTTCAAACCCTCTCCAATGCATTATTTTTACATTTCTTTATCCCATATGCTACTGCAATATTAAATGGAGACCATGCATGTGTTATTAATAAAAAGTAAATTCCCCAAAAATTGCTTTTTTCAGTCTTCTCTGGGGAAGTCAGTTCTACAGGAGACAACTGGCAGAGCAGAGGATTGGTGCAGAACCTGCAAGCCTTGCATTGTCCATCTATATGTGTACATGCTCAACTTTTCACGTTTTTTATTTTGTTCTGCACAAGAGCTCTAATTCATATCTTAGAGCTGTGCTCTGTTGGCTGATAACTTTGCAGTCTTGTGGGAGTTTGCTACAAAATATTTATATTTCTGACTTATCATAGGTGTCTGAAAAAGGATTTGAGCTTTCCATAAAAATTGTCCCTCTAAGGAGCAATTAAATGTTGGAAATCCAAAAATATGAACGTGTACCAAAACTATTTATTATTAGGGAACTTTGTTCTTATTCAGAAGAATCACCAGCCCTGCCAAATGCCAATTATTCAGGTTGAATCTCATTCCAAATTAATGGGACTTTTTTCATATGAAAATGTTTGTACAGTCCAAAACTGTGTATGTTAAGATCTTCCAAGCACCTGGTTAAAGACACATATTTAATGAGATTTTTTTTAGCAGAAAAGCTAACTACTGGGAGATGGAGTTAAAAGTTTCAAAAGATGCAGTTTTCAAAGTAAAATGATCAAAATGTGCTTCATGAAAAGTAAAAGCAAATCCAAAAGGGCACATCATTAAAGTTGCATTATTTAAATTAGTTGTGTCACCAAGCTAAACTCATTCTTGTGTCAAAGCTACATGAGGATCTTTTTTTGTTGTGTTTTAGTTTCATATGTATTTAAAGTAGCAAAGCATTATCATCATGCCCTGCACAAAATGTTTCTTGTACATAAATCATCTGTGTGTTTTACTGCATTGTAACTGATCTGATTCATTAAATTGTATTAGAATTAATGGATTCAAGGAAAACAAAAGACAGAAGAGAAATATTCAGAAAAAATACAGGTTTTAATATATAACTTTGCAAAACTCATGTGAATACAGTGATACACAGATTTAAATGGGAGATGCACCATTCACATATTCAGACTTATTTAAGAGGTGATGTTGAAGGCCCTTAAAGGAAATAGTAAAAATTGATGGCAATTTTGGCATAACTCTCAAATTTTTCATAAGAATTAGTGGCAGCAGAGGAATCAAGAGCTGCTTTTGTCTCTGAATGTCACCTGCTGCTGTGGCACAGGAGAAGGGATGAGCTAAGAAAGTCCCTGATGCACGTGGAGAGAGAAGGATAATTCAAAAATGCACAGGGCAGCACAAACAACTGCAGGTCTAACACACGAGTAGCTGGGCTCACTAGGAGTTCACACCATGAAATATCAACAAATTAGAATAAATTCTAGTTGTCTTCACCTCAGAGAGGAAGGTTTACCCTAAATTCTCTGGGCATCAGAAGTGGAAATGGAAAGGACAAAATTTGAGCTGCTGTTTCCTCAGAAGACTCTAACCTCTTTTTCACCCAGCAGAAAATTCCATCTTCAGTCCTGTTCAGTTCTGAAAACCTTCATTTGAAATGCCACTGAATTCTGCCATCAATTTATAAATTGTAAAAGTTTTCTCTGACTGGCCCTGATCAGGAATAGAAAAATTCTTTGAATAGCTTGTGTATTCATGCTCAGAAAAACTTTCTCTGAAAAGTACCATTAGTTACACCTGGCATCTTCTTTTACACCGAAATGCCCTCTTTTTTAATGTTTGTTATGAAGGTAAAATATTTTGAAATTGCCCATAAAGAAAATATTTCATGAAGGTTAAATAAAACAAGACTGATAATTATCTTGAGGTCTATAGATATATTTTTATCCCAAGACAATAAAACTTTTTAAAGAATTATTCCCTGTTAAAAAACCAAAACAAACAAACAAAAAAAACCCCAAAAATTAAAACCAAAAACCAAAATAAAAAAAAAAAAAAAACACAACCCAAACCTTG
>JAXCLO010000001.1:12259334-12293232 GCA_035583995.1 Arremon aurantiirostris | reverse complement strand
CACAGGGGATGCAGAGATCCACCCACAGCCCATGGGGATCCACGGGGGATGCAGAGATCCACCCACAGCCCATGGGGATCCACGGGGGATGCAGAGATCCTCCTGCAGCCCATGGGGGAGGCATCCATGCTGGAGCAGGTGGATGCCTGGAGGACGCTGTGACCCACTGGGAGACCCAGTGGAGAGAGGTCTCCTGCTTCCAGGCTGGAGCAGCCTCTCCTTGGATGGCTGCACCCTGTGGAAAGGGAGACCCATGCCACAGCAGTTTTGGGAGGACTGTGTGCCTGTGGGAGGGACTCACATTGCAGCAGGTGTGGTAACATTGCTGCTCATGAGAGAAGTTCACAGAGCACTGTCTGCCATGGGAGGGACCCCACAGTGCAGCAGGGAAAGGACTCCTCTCCCAGACCCGAGGAAGGAAACCTTGGGTGATGGACTGACCAAACCCCCATGTCCTGTCTCTCTATACTGTCAGTAGAAAGGAGAGAGAGGTAGAGCAAAAAAGGTGTTCTTTAAGGGCTTATTTTTACTTCTCATTATCCTGCTTTGATTTTGTTACTAATAAACTCACTTTATGTCTCTAAGATAAGCCTGTTTTGCCCTTGGAGTGTTTTCTCCAGGTCCTCATCTCAACTCATTAACGCTTTTTTCTCCTCTGCCCAAGTTTGACAGGGGAAAGTGAGTAAGTGGTTTTCATGGGTGCCTGGCATTTGGGCAGTGTCAAACCATGACAATTCCTAATATTTCTTTGTTGGTTGTGAAAAAAGTTCATCCTCTAATTTTAATATAATAATCAGTATTCAAGAGCTCCATCTTTCATATTAAACAGCCATCTTTTTCCTTGACAATTTGTGATACACCTGACATCCACAGGCAAATGTTTTGTTCACATGAAGAAGAAATGTCTCTGACAGCTGATTATGCTGTCATATTTTCCCCTGTAACTCAACTGATCAAAACATTAGCCAGCATTCTTGTGAATCACCAAGGCAATATTCACCAGATGTAGTATCTGCAATAAACTAATTTTGGATAATAAACTAGAAAATCCTTCAGGGGAATTAGGATTGTGACTACTGTTTCACTTGCATGAGTGATATTCATATCATTCATATGAACAGTCTATGAAAACAGTCTATGATATGAAAATCTAGTTCTTTAGAACTATAGGAAAAACTGGGTAATGGCCAGGAAATCCAAATGAATATGATATGAATATGAATGGTATGATATATGAATATGAAATTGAAATGAATATGATCAAGAACTGTGCCACATGTAGTTTAGCAAATTATTTAACTACATTCATTAAGTTTTCTACACATATGCCATTGAGCAGAGAGCTCCAATCAGTAATGTATGAAACAGATTCTCTTCTGATGCTTGGAGCTGAGAATCACCAGTGTTGTCCACATTACTGGGAAGAGAGGATAATACAAAACACTGAAAATTTTATTTTTGCTTAAGAAACATTTTAATTTGCACAGCAATGCAAAGATTTCACAGTCATTTTCACTACCGCGTGATTGAGTAACTGAGAGGCGTGCAATATTCAGATAATGGACAGGTGTTGGGTGAAGCAGCTCTGTTGCAGGAAAATGAACAAGTTGCAACCAAGAGTTCTTCCTCTATATTTGAGTGAGGAAAAGCAGCCATTTATTCTAGCTATTGTGTACAAATATTTATAAGATCACTAAGGTCCTGGGTGCAGCAAGTACTGCAGTGTCCATCCTATCCCACTCCTCTTCCTTCCCCTTCTGGGCCTGGGGATGGAGGTCAGAGCCACCTCTGCTGCCGTGTGGCAGTGACTTCAGATAAGGTCTGGGATCAGCCTCCATGGGTCTCCTCCTCCCATGAGGGCTGTGCTGGAGCTCAATCCCTTCCCTTAGCCCTGGCCCTTGCCTGGGCTGTGCTACAGGGATACATGTAGGGATACACAGGCAACATTTTGTGATCCTTGCCTTCCTGACTTGCCCTCAGACATCCCCTGGGTAGTCCTGGGGCAGCTCTGTTTGGACCTGCTCTGCTGTCCTTGATAAGGGCTGCAGGACTCTATTCCATGGCAGGACTCTGCAGCACCCCATGCAATGTGTGTAAATGTGCATGGGCCTGTGAGACAGTGTAAGAAGGTGACAGAAATACTGCTGATAGCAATACTCTTTACCTCTGCAGAACAAATCCGAGTCACTGGGAGGAACTGTGGTAATTTCTGTCAGCAGCTGCTAGGCAAAGTGAAAAATTAATTGTTTATCCTGTCTCTGCAGAAACTTTTGGGCAAATGGCTAAAGAGTCATAAATGGAGAAACTAGGAATGAAAATTTTCAGAACTTCCAAAATTCCTGTTTTGAATTTCGTTAGAAGCTTTTTTTTCTCTATTTAAGAACACTAATTTAAAATTGTTTCCTTCCCATGCAGCGAATTTTCGCACAGCATTACTCTTTACCTAATCTTTATTAAAAAAACCCCAACCCACATATTCTGAAATTCAAACCCAGACCTCTTTGCCATTTGATTAAATGAATCATGGCTCTTGCTTCAGTGTGAAACATGAATAATGAGCATTTATTTCGTAACATCATCAGTTATGTAAAATAACGGGTGTGGATGGTGTGGGAGAAGGGTATCCCAAGACACTCAGCGCTGGCCCGGTTTTATTCTGACTGAAGTTAGTGAGAATTTTCCAGAGTTTTAACAAGAGCATCAGTCAGCTAATATAACTTCCTTTTCAAAATATTCTCCTTAGTACTTCTAAGCTGCTTTGAAAGTTTGAAATGAAAAAGCCCATTAGAAGTGCAAAATTGCTCTATTATCATTATATTGAGATGAGTTTACTTAAAAAAAAAAAAAAAAAACCTGTTTAAAAGAAACCCTGTTCTCAATGCATTGGAAGAGTTAGGGCTTCCGAAGAAGAATGGTATAAGTAAAGTTTAATTTAAAAGTCACAGGTTAGTATTTCTGGTTTTAGAAAAAAATGGGGTTATACACATTTTTTTTTCTGTATGCGAAATAAAGAATAAACTTGCAGTCTGATATAAACTTCTGAATGTAAATGCTGCTCTTTTTTTTCTAAACCAAGTAATTAATTTACCTCAGCAATAAAAATATTTTTCTATGAGAATTAGAATAAATGTCATGCTGTAATTTCAGAGATTAACAAAGAGTTAATATTAATACATAATGTCGAAAACACCATTTGGATTTCTGAAAAATATCTGAAGAAAGCACAAGGAAATATTTCTTTCATCTGTAATGGGCCTTAGAGAAAGTATTTTAAAAAATCTAGGAAGACGGTTGAAGTTCAAAAGAAATTAAAGGCTGAGCTTTGAAATTCTGCAGGTCAATATGACTGGCTTAATAAAACCCTCTTAAATATAAGAAAAATATTAGTGTGAGGTGAACTTCCTTGGGCTTCTTCTCAAGTTACAGCTATTTTCCATAACACTATTTCCAAGCTAAAAGAAAATCTGCTGTTAAATTTGTGGTTGCTAATAAGATAGCCAGTAACCTTAGGGCTGGATGGGAAGGAGAAAGTTACATAATTCCAGGGCTGCTCCCTTTTATGTGAAAGGAAACTATTTTAGAGGGTTGCTGGGTGTAATCCACTCTTCAAACACTTTCATTTGGGCATCCTTAATTACACTCAAGCACTGCAAGCAGTTATTTATACTCAATTTTTATGAACACGTAGTTTAATCATGAGCTAACGGCCATAATAGGAAGCTTAGACTATCATGCCACAAAGTTAAACATGAGTGTGCTCGCTGCTTTTAGTGCAGGCAGCCAATGAGAGTCACTGCAAGCCAAAGAGGTCATGAAGATGCAGGTGTCTGTAGCTACACAGTATATCATCAATATTGCTGAGATTTTTGTCTTCCAACTCTGACTTTTACTCAGGATTGAGTAATAGGATAGATATATCAAAAATTACTTTTTCTTTTTTTTTTTTTTTTTTCTGAAATCCTGGTGTTACTAATACCAGCTTAGCAATTTCACTTGTGTCACTGTGTTGGCTTTCTTTGTTTTTTCTCTTATCTTGAATGTTTTTAATTTATGAACAGTCAATAGCATAACATTATTTATTCTAAAATTCAGATCATTCACAATTAAGACACCTACATTTTTGCAGATTGCAATTAAGTAGCAAGAGTGTCAGAAGAGGGACACAAGTTTTGAAAATGAAAGTCACTTATTTAGTAGGATAACTTTAATGAGGATCCCAAGAAAATTGTACAAAAGAGGTGGAATAAGCATTTGTCATACTTTTTCAGGAAATCTGAATTCCTTCTCAAGCTTGAATGACCATCAGTCTCTGCAGAACATGAGAAGATGCAAAAGCGGATAATGGGAGAGGATTACATCTTTGTTAATATAACCTTTACATTTTTCATTAGCAACAGCAGAAATCTCTCCTTAAAGGTTATCTGTCATCCCTTAGCACTTCTTTTCTTTCCTAGTAGCAGGAATGAGAGTTGTCTTCTTGCCTCCACAGAAATTTTACAAGACACTACAGGTTATTTAAAATATGCCTGTTTCCTCACAGCCCTCTTCTGCCACCCACAGCTATTCCAGCTTGTACCTTGTACTTTCCATTGTTCCCTACTAATTACTCTTACCACGCTGGAAACCAGCTGATCTTCCTCCCACCCATAGAAATTTCCTGTGAATTGCATTTTCCCTCTGTAACTGATCAACTGTGTTAAGGACCAAACACAGATCATAAAAAGGGAGCCATCAGGACTTGCGAATATATTTCCAAGTTGCAGTAACTGATCAGAGGTAAGTAAATAAGATGTCATTGTGCTGCCAAGACTTTGTAATCAATCAAAGGGAAAGTTAAGTATGATGGAAGCCAGTAACACAAAATGTAAGATTTATTTACTAAGTGGGATGAGTACAAGAGTTAGACAACAATTCCTATTCTATCTCATATATGCACACACATAATCCTGCATAGGCTGCCTACATCAGAGAAGGTGTCCAATCCAGCTGTCATCAGCACCATGGTCTCAAGTGTACAGGATATATGTTCTACCTGCCTGAGATGTCCAAACTCTGGATGACAAAGTCAGTTCATCAGCCTTTGTCAGTGATGAACACATTCTTAGGTGTGCTTTCCCCAAAAGGAGCTACTGTCTTCACTATTCGTTGGTTTCTATTCTAAAAATCCTTTGTAAGCCACCAGAGGCATAACCCAAGGCCAATCTCTTGACTTTCTCATGTTGTAAGTGTCACAACCCATTGGTAGGAAGTGTGATGTTTGTTATGCACTCTTATCAGGCTGAAAAAAGACACCAGGCACGTGTCAGGGAGCTCTTATATTTTATTGTACTGTCACCTTAATGCTGGCAACCAGGCCACTTTTTATACTCTAGAGGTAATATCTAACAATCCCTCAAATTCTTACAATACACTTTCACAAGAATGGTGCCTGAAAAACTCCTATTTTTTTATAGTATAAGTTCCTTTCTGCCACAACAAATTCCCCAAAGGTACTGGCTAAAAAGCCACAACATACTTCAACATTTTCCCCATTCCCACAACAGACTTCAGCAGGGGGTAGAAAATGATGGTTGTGCTCTACCCAGGCAAAGGAAGCAAGAGAGAAATACAGACAGAAGAGGGAGAGACAGAACAAAAGACAAAAAAATATCATCAGTCCTTAGGTGCTGTATTGGTCTTGCCCATGGATGGTCTGGAGCTGAGGCATCAAGACAAAGAAAGTGAAAGAGGAAAAAGAGAGTGGGCAGTCCCAATCCACTTCCCTTTTTAATTAACCCAGTGGATGCCTCTTATGTAAACTAGATTTTTTTGTATTGGTTTGTTCATGCATACACAGCCAGCTCTTTGTGCTCTGCTCCAGGCAGTGAGTCCAGGCAGAGGACTGAGCCTCAAGACAGAGCAGGAAGCTGACTCAGAACTCTGTTTATCCAGTTTAACAGGACCCTCTCTTCCAGTCCCATCTGTCCAGTTGTGACAGTGAGAATGCATGGCAGAAAATACAAAATCCTTTACACTAAGTCAATTACCTGTTGATAACTAAATCAATGCCACCTTCTGGGGCCCTATCCATTTATTACATGGATGAAAAGCTGTTAGCACTTTATCTATGCATCTTTCCAAATTATTAGAGAAAGATGGATGTAGTCCATCTCTTTAGGGTAAGTCTTCTCCATAGTAATTATCTGTGCCTTATCAGTGATCCCAGCCCAATAATTTAACATGATAGAGCTGGGCAGATATAGACAAGGTCTTATTTAAATGGTGTTTTTTTATAGGCTTCACCCTATGACATTCCCTGTCTAATTAATGTAATCTCCATTTATCTCTTCTTGCTCTTCACACAATGAGCTACATCTGCAAGCATAATAGGTGTCATAGGTGGTAGTTTTTGTTTCATTTTTTTTAAGAATAAATTCAAACAATATAGAGAAAGCCTTAATGTCTGTTCAGATTTTAGAGTGTAATGGATACATATGACTGAAAATAGATGTCAGTTCTTGAACAAATAGTAGCACTGAAAATTATCCCAGGGTGAAGGCTACCACTTGCAAAAAAGAAGAGATAAAATATTTGTCCTCAGCTTTTCCTAGAAGGTGGAATTATTTGTCATCCTTTGAGTTCAGGGGCATAAGGAAAGTGTCAACAAATTATCAATGTCCAGTTATCCCAGTCTATTCAATATATAAAATGATAACCTTCATCAAATACAGAAAAACAAATTATTGACATATCAACACTAATAAATGAGATGAAAAGCCATATCCTGGTAACGGATGTCTTGGTACAGTCATGCCCCCTGTAAAAATTAAGAAAAGGGTTAGACATCTATAATCTAGTGGGTAGGAGAATGTTAGAAGGATAGAATAGGCAACAGTCAATCCTTATGTCTATGAATTTAGAAATATTTCTTTCAGTGACTAGCAGTCTTCTTACCATTTTTGCCACTGCTTTCTTAGTCCTTGCCCCTATTCACTCACTCAGAATTATCTGCCTTGTTGTTAATGCCTCTCATCTGTTTTGCACTCATGTTTTTCAACTCATTTTTTGGTTTTCTTCTTTTTCCTCATTCCTCACCTTTAATCAGTAGAAAAGCATAAAGAACAGAAGGCAGAACAAAGTGAGCTTAAGAAAGAGCACACCACATCAAGGTGAAATTCTGTGTTCTGCTCCTGAAACTCCTGTGTTCTCAACAGATGTTGAGAAAAGAATAAAAACAGGATAATAAAACTGCCTCAACACTACAATTGTGTTGCCTCAACATATTTTCCTTTTAGAACTGTAAAAGTACCATGTATTCATTAAGCAGTGTTAACTTTTTACTGTCTGCAGCAAGTTCTAAGGCGGTGTGAACAAATTTTTTCCTCTTTTGTTTTGTATTGTTTTGTTTTTGATTGGATTTTTTTTTGTTTGATTTTACTTAAGCCTGGAATTGTATATTATTCATGCACAAAAAGAATAATTCACATGCTAAGTGGAAGCTAGAAAAAATAATGAGGAGACAGGGCTTCAGCTGCTATGATTAAGGATTTAGGAAAGAATTTAGGAAAAGCCGTGTGACTGTAGCTTCTAGTCTGCTGACAGTTTCTTTGTTGGGGATATTTTTCCTTATTTCTAAGGCCTCTGTTTGGGAAATCAATCTGGGGTTCAATTGGCAAAATAGTTGAAGTAGTTTGTTCTTACTATTTATACCCATACAAATTCTATTTTTGCATCTGTCTTAACATTCCTTCTCATTTCAGAAGTCAGTAGCTGTTCCTAGGCATGCATGACACATGGGTAATCTCTTCTCTTTAAATTTAACTCTTTAAATTCACTGCAATGTGAAATGACCATTTATAGCAATTAACTCATGGTTACAATTTCATTAACTTCTGTTTTAATAAATTTCTTAATATAATTTTCATAAACTTCAGAATTTTTGATCTAACATATCTAGCTGGCTGTTTTTTCTGGCAGCAGGAAGTTGTTTTGCTTCATCTACAGTACAACTATTCTACTCTGTACATGTAGGAGAAAAGAGATTCTCTATTTCAGCACTCATAGTAGTAGAAATGTTCCAAATTTGAAAGTATATCTATTTAAGGGGGAATGAGACCAAGTTATTCTGTACTCAGTGTCTCCTGTCACTGACAGCTTGAAATTCAAGTAGCCTTTCTCTGAATAACCTATGTTAAGATAAACAGTTTCCTCTTTCTCTTTTTATTTTTTTCGTTAGTTTTCAGAACTTCAAAAAAAGAAAAATAGGAAAAAAAAAAGAAAGAATTATTAGATACCAACGATAATGAAACAAAAACAGGGGTTTTTTTTCTCTTCAGTATAATTTAACTTTTTTATGTAGACATTTTTTCTCCTTTTTTAAGCATTAGACATCTGCACATATATTCTTCATTTTGAAATCTCTGCTAGCAGAGGCATCCCAACTCGAAGAGGGATGATGCCACATTGATTTTCCAATTTTGAGATTTGAGAAGCCTAAATATTGTTTTGAACCCAACTGTTTATTTCAGTGAGCCCATATGGACAAATGGAAATCTTCAATTTGTACTTCAGTTAGAAAATTCCAGAGAAAGCAAGCTGACTTCCAAGGTTATGACCGCAGTTTTGTTGCAATCCAAATGAATCTCATAGAAACTTGTAAGCACTACTTTCCAAAAAGTATAAAAAATATATATTTCATTAAGATTTATTTTTTTTAATGTTCATAAGTTTGAAAATATTAAAATTTATTGGAGACATGTTACATTCATACTCCCACAGAGACTTGAGTGGATTTATTTAATTCTTCCACTTCTATTCACTTAAGATCACCTGAGAACTCTCACTCTGTATGCTTTGCAGAGGGTATAGTGATAATGTATTTTAAAATCTCAGTAGTGACTATAAACAGTTTATAGGACTTTGAAATTAATGATCTGAAGCTGAAATTCTTAGATCCAACCATGTTAATATTTATTCATACCTTTCATGCCATCATTAATGCGGCGGAGCACAGTCAAACAGATTCCAAGCTTCTAAGATTCAGCTCATGAAGAACTAACAAGAAAGTCAGACTTATTCTCATTGGAAATGAAGAAACCTTGTGATGTCCTAATTAAAGTACTGCTGTTTCAAAGATGGTAAATAACACTGATCCAAGTAAGGATTAATAGTTGCAAAGAACATCATGATCTCAAAAAGTAGTAAAAATCCCTAAATTATTTATTGTAAAATATTTTCTTTCTTCATATGACAATATTGTACTTAGGAAACAAACAAAAGATGTATTTTTTACATCTACATTCAGAAAAGGTTCAAGAAGTAAAATGATCAAAAATTTAGGTAGAGTTAAATTTGTTGAGTTTAAAAAGAAAGTTGTTAAGCTTAGTTATGTCCTGAAAATTGCATAAGCAGATTCTGGTGCTCCTTTAAGGTTTTGCTGAAGAAAGCATTCCAGGGCTGGTGCAGACTGAGCAGATGATTGTCAAAAGACCTACTCTTCAGAAAGGCATCAAAGTATTTTTGATTTAGCACAGATTGTTTTGTAATAATGGATTTCAGGTACCTAAAATATGATAAAATGTTCCTTTCATGTTTTTCTCCCCATCAGTCTGAGAAGCAAGTCTTGGGATGTTTCTATCTTAAAAGCCTTGGGATAGGAGTGAGGGATTGTCGACACTTCTTGGATATTGCTATGAATTTTTAGATAGCTCAGTGTTCTTTTAAGAGTTTAATGACAATGCAATTCTTCCAGGTATTGCTCTTAACATGTTAATGACCATATTTAAACAATTTCATTAATTAATTATCAATATAAATACCCCTAAATGGTAGGGAGGTGGCTAGCCCCAGTCATTTCAGAGCTGAAAGAAAAAATATCAGCTAGTATGTACAAGTTCTAAAACCAGGAAATTATTTCAGTATCACACAAACCAGCTTAATATGCCTTTATTTTATAGGTGAGAAAGTTCAACATTAATTTTAGTTATAATTAGCTTTTTCAGCAATAAGAATACTACAGATTACTTCACCTGGGCAGCATTGGCAAGGGCTTCAGTAGCAAACCTGGTGGGTCAATTAAATATAAGTTCTACGCTGAACCTATGCTTTGAGAGAGGAAATCCTATTGAAGAGTAATTTCTCCAATACAATGAAAATGAAAAACTGATTTACAGTCTAAATGTGTCAGTTCTTATAAATGGAGTTATAACAAGGGTCTATAGAATGTCAGATAAAGAAGCAGAGGACTAAGTGGGGGAACAGATAACACTTCAGTATGAATGAAGTATAATTGTTCAATCAATAGTTTGCTTTAAAGGTTCAGGTAAGTTCTCATTAGACACAGATCAAACAGGTGTCCCTTTGTACAGAGAGCAATGAACTGCAGGTTTATGGTGGGAAAACACTCAGAAAATAGTTAAAACGATTAAAAGCAACTAAAATGCACTGAGGCAGATCATGGTAATGAATGATTTTTAACACCAGCTAAATAGTATCCTTTATCTTTCTGTCCCTCTCCCTCTCTGCCCTACTTGTGCGTCAGCAAAGGCAGCCACTGAGGTAGATCGGTCCCTGCAAAAAGCTTTCCATTTCAAGTATTGCTGCAGCATGGCAGGTGTCATTCTTTAAGTATGAAACAGCTGCTGCTAAGATTAAAATCCATAAAATGAGTAGAATCCCATTCAGGCTCAATGCACTGCATACAGATAGATATTTGCCTACAGGACCATTCCCCAAGTATTGATGCAAACATTTTTAACTGGTTTAAGCAGCCCTCCTCCTGCTTTTAAGAGGTTCAGCAATCTAATCAGGGAGCAACAGCAACACTGTGATTTACAGCACACTTTAAAAAGCAAATACTCAAAAAAATAATGGGAACAGACATGCTTGCTCTCTATAAATACTCCAGGAATGAGCAGGGTAGTAAAATGCCCAGGAGGAGAAAGAACATTTTAAACTAAAGGACAATGTTGGCAATTGGCAATATATAAATTTAGACGGGAAATTAGGAGATTGCTAACTATTAGTAGAGTCAGACTATGGAACAGACTCCCAGAGGGAGCAGTGAAGGAAAAGTATCTACTTTATTTAAAGACACTTACAAAAAATTTGTGAAAGCTATTAGCGAATAATAGAGAAATAAAATAGAGAAAACTGGATATTAGGCCAGTTTGCCCAGATTCTTTGCAGCCTTCTGTCATACTTTAACAAGCATGATGAAGAGATGAACAGCAATTCATAGGGCCATACCAATTTCCATCTCTTTCACTTGGCTGGAAGCAGTATTTTAACTGAGAAAAAATGCAATATTCATTGAATGTGTTGTATACAGTTTGAAAATCTGAAGCGAAGAATAATTTGGTTTCATAGGCCTATTTCCCATGTACACCTATCATATATTTCAGAACAGGAGCTTATGCCTACTGCTCTGGCTAGATGGCATGATTTATTGAGGGCATAAACTCACTTAGTCCCTCAAAAGCATCCCTTAAGTCCCCCAAGTACAGCATTGCTTAACCTCCTTACAATTCTCTAAAAGAAATCAGCTGCAAGACATGTATTAGAAATCTTGACACCAACTGAAGTCTGGAATATCCACAGATTTGAATGGAGTTTCCGCTTGGAGCTTCCCAGGGCAGTAGTTTTATTGCTTACCAAGATTTTCAGCCATTGAAGCAAGGTATCGCCAATTGGCTCATAGTGCTGTACTAGATTTACTTGTGTAGAAGTCAAACCTTCCTTTTTTAGTTGATTTATGTTTCAGCACAAAATCAAAAAAATCTAAAAGAAAATCATAAGTGCCTACCATTTCAAATGTTTAATAGGAATATAGAACTTGAAGTTGAAAGATAGTTGTGGTCCATCAACAGAGGATGCTACTCCAAAATCAACTTCAATAGCAAAGGTCCATCCAACGTGATACAATGAAATCCAACTAATGAAATTATTATATTGTCCTTTGCAGAAAATGGCAGTAAATGATGTCAAAGCAATTTTGCTGACACTGCAATGATAGTGCAATATCAGTGCAAGAGAACTGATATTTTAAATGCTCATTGTCATTTCATTTAGAAAGTTTTAAGACATAACAATGAGCCATATTAGAAGGACAAGCAGCTAATCTTATCTAATGACACAAAACTGCTTTTCTCTATCTGTATCCTTGCAGTCTTTTATGTACCTGACCTTATTTTTGAAGTTTGTCTTAAACCCACAATACTTATCCTGTGAAGAAAGGAAAGGGAGATTGTTCTTGAATTACTGCTTCTAAAAGCCACATCACTTTGGTAAAGTACAGCAGTCTAATGGTCCCTTTTACCCTTGAAAACCCTTGAATGGATTTCATAGCTGGTAAAAAAAACCCCTACGACTGCACAGAGTATTTGTGAGGAAGAAAAAAAAGGAAAAGAAAAAAAAGGCTAAACCAGTAACCGTGGAAGAGGACAGAAATCATCATTCCAATGGGTAGAGAAGTGTTCTGTTCAGTCACTTAAAGGGAACTATTAGACTGAGATTTTCAAGGTTGAGAACCTCCTGTTATAAAGTAAAAGGTGGGGATGAGGAAAATAAACATTTCCTTTCTTCTATAAAATAGCATATACACGATTGACACTCACAGTCCAGAAACACTTCTCAGAACTCAAGTATTTCCTTTGGTTGGTGAATAAGATAGCAAGTAAGCTATGAAGCTGTGCTCATTTTTCCTTCTTCCATCTCTTCTGATTCTTATATTTTAGTACATCACAATTATGTATGAGAATCAAAGAAAAATATTACCTGGAGCAGCCTACGTAGAATTGCCAAAGATTTCTTCCAGGGCAATGAAAAAACCTTTGAATTTTAGGGCCATTAGGACTGAGTTCTTCTATTTGGTAAATATCTAAGCCATCAGAAGATTAAAAAAAATCTATGTAAAAGATAGATTATCATGATAATTTGAACCTTTAAACCCACTCAAAGGGTTTTGCATTATTTTTTAACTGGTTCATGTCAGTTTTAAGATAAGCAGTCTATCTCTATTTTTGAGAGGTTCTGTCCTGTGCATTACTAGATACATTCCCTTGTAATATTTAGTTAGAAGAACACTGGAGGTTCTCTGTCACCACAGTTCTTAGCAGAAGATAATTGTTTTTAAGATTCTCAGAATCTGGGATATGAGGTATATTTTAAAATACAGACTAGAATTCAAAGTCAAATAGAAATAAGCTTAACATAGTTTAAGTAGTGGTAAGAAAATGAGAGAGAATGGAAGACTAGGATTTAGACAAATTATTTTATTTTATTTCATCCACCATAGCTTTAAGCTTATCATATGCAAACTCTTAGATTAGGATTTATGGTTCTTAAATCCTTTCTTGTTCTTTTCACTTATTCCCTTGTCAAGTACTTGTTCAGTGTTTAACCAAATAACCAGGGTAGACAACATGCTCAAACTGAATGTAATTGAAATATTTTCTCAACCAGAGAAGAGTGCTAGTTTAAACTCTGGGAAAATGTCACAGACATTTTTTCATAGAAATCCTTTCTTTGGGATTTGTTCATCTTCTGGGAAGCTGGGGCCCCAGAAGAAGAATGTAATCAATTGATATCGGCTGCTGTGGAATGTCGCAGGTGCACCTGTGATTGGATCATGTTCCGTGTTTACAATTAAGGGCCAATCACAGAAGCAAGCTTGGGGACAGATTCCCTGGACACAGAACTTTGTTATTCATTCTTTCCTATTCTATTCTTAGCTTAGCAGCTTCTGCAACTTCTCTCGTTATTCCTTTTAGTATAGTTATAATGTATTATATATCATATATCAATAAATCCAGCCTTCTGATCATGAACAAAGATTCTTGTCCATCTCTCTCACCCTGAGGAAACCATATCAAGTCGCTGTAATAGTGGATCACAGAAAAGATCATAGGGATGGAACACCCCTTCTGTGAGGAAAGGCTGAGACAATTACAATCGTTCAGCCTGGAGAAGAGAAAGATTTAGGGTGACCTTACAAAAGTCTTTTAATATGTAAAAGAAACTACAAGAAAGATGGGAATAGGATGTTTGGCAGGGTCTGTTGTGACAGGACAAGGAGTAAGGGTTTACCATTAAATCCAATCTAAATCTACCCTATGAGGGTAGATTTAGATAGGATTTAAGGAAGAAATCTATTATTGTGAGAGTACTGGGACAGGTTGTCCAAAGAAGTTGTCCTGTCCCTGGAAGTGTTCAAGACCAGGTTGGATGGGGCTCTGAGCAAAAGTGTCCCTTTTGGGTCTAGTGAAAAGTGTCCCTTCCCACAACATGCAGTTAGAACTGGATAATTTTGAAGGTCTCTTTCAATCCAAAGCATTCAATGATTCTCTGATTCTATGATCCTTGACATAGGACTTAGCTCTTTCTTCATCAGCTAAATTTAACCAAAATATCTCCAACACTCTAAAGAAAATGAGTAAGGTTGTAATTGCTTTTCAAAGTGTTTTATTAAAAAGGAAGCTGGGAAACACGCAAGGAGACTGCTATTCAAGAGCTAAAGTGTGACAAAACTATATCTACCTGTGTAAAGTTAGAAAAATATGGGAGGCAAAATCTCTTTGGACTTTGGTCCTACTGCTCCTGCCCTGGAAGCTGGAATGCTTTATTGCATGCAAACTCCACTTAATCTCTTCAGTTGATGGGAAGAATTAGAGCTGCTTTGCTCTGAGGATGATGTGCAGGTATCCCTGCCTTCATGATACACAGGATTTCTGGCAGGGTGGAACAAATGTGAAACAGGCAGAAGTTTGACTCTTTAAAAGCAAGAGTCTGTGAAAACATACGTAAGTATGGATATTTTAAAAGATTGATAAAATTGCACCTCCTTGCCTGGAGGCAAAGGCTTGCCTCTTTTGTTCTCCATCATATTCAATTTTCTGTACTAAAATGGGCAGTTTGCAACATTACCACATGATAAAACTACTCCAAAAAATGTAAAAATATGTTTATTCTAGGATGTTTCTGCTTTACAGCAGAATTATCATAACCACAATCAAAGCAAATAAAATCAATCTTTAAAAAAATGAGCCAAATTAAACTTGGAAACTTTACAAAATAACAATTATGTAATAAAAACAAAATAAAAACAAAGTAAAATGTTCTTAATCTCGACAAATTGACTAGAAATCTTAATTAGAAACAGAAATACTTATGTTAATTGTACTTTAATAAGGAAAATATCTCTATCTTAAATCAAGAGAATCACAGACAGGGAAAGGGAACTCAAAATTCTGAAATTAATAATATTTTTTGCTAGATTAACTTAAATGTACTAAATTGAGCCAAGAGAAATGTGTTTATAGTGAATATTGATGGAATATTCTTGAATATTCTTGAGAAAAGAATGAAATATTTACACATTGCTTTTCTTTCTATTTCCACCCTATGACATGTCTAATAGACAATTAGTTAAATATACTTAAAAAATAACACAGGTATATTGACAGTTTTTCAAAAAACTGAATATTTGATTATTCTAGCACAGAAAATTCTAGTATTTGCTAGTGCAAATAGTGCAACTATGTTATATAATCTATTATGAATAAACCACAATATTGTCTATTTAAAGCAAATAAATTCTGGCAAACTTAACTGCAGTGTGCAGATACTGAACTTTTTGATTGTTTATGATAAGTAACTGAATAGTAAACCCCTTGTCTTTACCTTATCCAAGTTGTCTTCATCAATTATTCAGTTTGAATTTTTCCCTAGTTTCAGAATAAAAGGGTTTTGTAAGAGAATCCTTTAATAAAAACTCTTTAGTGAGTGTTTCAGATGTATTTGCATATCAAATTCATCAAAAAATGTAGGTGAGTTTGTGTAAAAGCCATCCTATTTTTAATCTCAGAATTATGGAATATATTGAGTTGGAAGGGACCTTCAAGGATTATGGAATCCAAGTTCCTGTTCCTTGCAGGACTACCTACAACCAAACCCTCTGGCTAAGAGCATTGTCCAGACACTCCTTGAACTCCTACAAGCTTCACTGCTGCCTCCAAAATTGATCCCTGGGGAAACCCACTAAGTGACAGGCTGCCAGCCTGATGTAAACCCACCCAAAATATATATAATAGACTTCCAGAACATAAGGAAAAGGGTAAAAAAAAATAAACCAAAACGTGTTGGGTTCTAACAAATTATAACATGGATTGTGAAATTCAGTGACATTATCTCAGTCATGGTAGCATAAGGTCTTACATCAAGGAGTCCTTCATCCTTACCTCCTGATTTCTTATTTGTCTTTTTCTTGTGTCCAGGAGAATCTGCTACAGAGATCAAATGCCAGATTCTATTTCTCAGTTCTGTAATATTTTTGAAGTGTCTGTATGACCATGAAATGTCACATTTTGCCTGTCTAAAGAATTTTAGAAAAGAAGGAATATATACCCATTTTAGAACAGTTGGACTTTGAACGTGCATTGAGGCATAGATACAACAAATTTCCACAGGTCAAAATGTCATTTCCTTCTGATGGTGCCTAACAGATAGTATTGCTTCTTATCTCCTCCAGTTAAGAAAAACTGACCTTTATCATCAATTATTTTATAAAATAAACATTTTAATTCTTCCATGGACGCAGCACACACTGCCTTTGGACAAGGCAATATTTCACTGTACTGATTAACACAAAGCATTGTCATAATGAACATTGAGCCCTGTAAGAGAAGTCTTGCAGGCTTACCAGGTCTGGTCCAACCATCCCAGAGCACATGGCACAGAATTGCACCCAGGTGGTCCTGGAATATCTCCAGTGAGGGAGACCCCACACCCTCTCTGGGGGATCTGTTCCAGTGTTTGGTCACTGCACAGTGAAGAATTTCTTCCTCATGTTCACGTGGAACTTCCTGTGAATCAATTCCTGCCGCTTGTCCCTTGTCCCATTGCTGGCACCACTGAGCAGAGCCTGGTCCCTGCTCTGACCCCTCCCTGCAGGCACTGACAGACAGATGAGGTCCCCTGTGAGCCATCTCTTCAAAATCAAGCAGAAATGGCTCACAACAATCCAGATGAGCTAACACCAGAAGCCAAGATTGTCAAAACCATAAATCTTGCTCCCTGACAGAATCTGAGTAACAGCATCCTAAAAGTAAACAGAAAATCTGGATTTCAACCTCTCTCTTCCAGCACAGCATACAGAGGAGGAAGGAAAAGAGAAAAGAGTCCAGCCAGCATTTCACAATTATCTTTGTCAACTACAACATAGAGTGTGAGCTTGTAATAAAGAATCATATTTAAGCATATGAACATAAATGCATATGTGGAGAATGTGTATTCATCACAACATGTATTAACTTCGCAATGATGTAAGTAGATCAGTGGATGAATTTACACGATTTTTTTTTCCATGAAAGTATGCATATTAACTTGTACTGGGCATGTGTGGACAATCATTATTACTCATATTCTATTAAATTTGTTTGGAATGTTGTGTTAGAGAGTACAACACATGTATCATTCAGACCTAGAAACCAAACCTGGATGTTGAAATATTTTGATAGGGCAAGAGAATGACCAAGATCTTTGAATGGGCTGAAGCCTAACTACTGAAAAGAGTTACAAAACAGTGTTAGCTGTTGTCTGTGAAAACTTTGGCCATCAGGTGTGGTGAAGGTGTACAGGATTAAAAGCATATGCACTAACATGCCCTTTCCTCTCTATGAAAATTGTTATACTGATGGTGGATTAAAATGTTTTAAATAAGCATGAATAATTATTTGAATAAGAAATTATATTAAAGCTTAGTATTGTCAACAACTAATTATAAGCCAATGCTAATTACATTCCTTCAGCCTAAATATAATATTTGGATTAGTAAAAGAGAAGGATGAATTATATGCCTTGAAGGTCTAGGAATGGCAGCAATGTCGTTTAGGAAAAATTAATTTCAAAAAATCTTCCAAATTTCAGCCTCTGTGAGAGACAAGCATAACCTCTTTCTCATCCTTTCAATTTCTCTCAGAAAAAGACTTGCTACTATGCTGCAATGCCCTGATGATGTGCACAGTAATCTGCTGCACAGAAAAAACGTTGAAGACTGTATGCCTTGAGTCTGGACTTCAGGCTGTAAAAAGCCAAAGATTCTGCTGTCAGTTGTAGTTAAGATCCTGGGTTATGTACTTCTTTTTCCTTCTTCTTCACCCTCTTTTCTTTTACAAATGAGAAATTAACTTATAAACGAATATAGGAATATTTGAATGGGAAATAAAGAAAGCAAAGCCATCTGCAGATCAGGTTGAAGTGAGGAAAAATTCTCATCTAAAAAAGAAGAGAAAGTCAAGTTTTGAGAAGATAATATTTTTTTATTTTGTCAAAAAAGGGTTTTTTCCCCAACCACTTGGCCTTTTTTTTCCTCTCCAGAGCTTTTGTTTCTATCATTGAACTAAAAAAAAACAATGAACCAACAACCAACCAACCAACCAACCAACCAACCAACAAACAAACAAAAAAACCCCACCTCATTGCTTTTCCAGTTTTAATGCTAGTAATATGTGTATAAACAGCAGCTGAAAGAATTAGATTATACCATTTTATGGTCTGAGTATACTCCAGAATACCTCAACCAAGCAATGAGTATTTTTTCATTCAGGCAATATATTTTTTGGCACAAGGTCACACTGATGCTATGGCTTTCTGGAGAACTTTGGGGACATACCAAACACTACCAATAAGTAGGACAAAAGGCAACAGGCAGAAGCAGATGAAAGGAAGTTCCACCTGAATAAGAGGAAGAACTTCCTTACTGTGCAGGTGCAGGTGCACTGAAATGGGCTGACCAAGGAAGCCACCAAGTCTCATTCCCATGAGATATTTCAGAAAAATTTGGGTACAATCCTGGGCCACATGCTGTAATCTGACACTACTTAAGAGGAGTCACATATTTATGAGGAAATATATTATAAACCTCACAATACAACAAGTTCCATCTTCAGGAGTAGTTGCACAGGAAAACCCAGAACTTTGTGATTTCTCAGCCTATTTGAGTCAAGCAAATTTTTTAAAGTGTAAGTTTAGTAGCAAAAGCAAGGCACGAGACTGGAACAGTTTTTAATATTGCAATGGCTCAATGAAGAACAGAAATATTCCATGAAGAAATTCCATAGAAATTCACCTTGAAGTATAAAAATTAAAGGAAAATTTCCAAAATAGCCTTAAGAAACTGTACAGGAATATGAAGCTGTTAGTGCTGTCATATTAGGGATATAGAAATTTGGTAAAAGATGAAGCCCTTGCTTTCCAGCTGTTTCTGAGATCAAAGAGGCTGGGTGCAGCTGGGCCTAATTTCTGTACTATTAATTTGACATTATAAATTTGATTGCATTCAATAAGATTCCAGAAGTACAAATAGTGTGGGTTACACAGTAAGTCTGGTCTCATTTATGATCACAGCCTCACCAGTAATAGGATTTACCAACTGAACACTGTAAGTCTGGCTGAATTTAACAGGAACTTTCACAGATTCACAAATAGTGTAGTTTATTAAAGCAACAGATTATGGATTCCTGTTAGAGTACCAGTGATCAATTCATTAGACCTGCAAAATATCAGTGTGCAGCACTATGTACAAATATTCCTGGGTACACTCCAACACAGTTGGAGACACAAATAAGAGGCATATCAAGAGTTACAAAGAGAGAGGTTGCAAAGATTATGGATGTTGTGTGAGGGCAGAACAGAACTGTGGCATGTCGGTATCATCTTCCACATGGCCAATTGACACAGTAAGGGTCATCTGGCCTCTGCCTGATAATTTATCACCACCGTCAACAGGCCATCCTCCCTACTGTAATGCCGTCATTTTATATTTCATGGCATATCTCATGGAAATCCCTTCACCATCTCTCTCATGGCACATCTCACACAGT
Organism: Arremon aurantiirostris; assembly: GCA_035583995.1. Classification (NCBI taxonomy): domain Eukaryota; kingdom Metazoa; phylum Chordata; class Aves; order Passeriformes; family Passerellidae; genus Arremon; species Arremon aurantiirostris. The sequence goes on along the minus strand of JAXCLO010000001.1, from coordinate 12,273,376 downwards.
ACCTCAGAGGAGCCAAGTGCCTCTTCCAAATATGGGAACACTGAACCCCTGAAAGAGATTCTAGTGTAGATGAGAAATTATTATAAACATAATAACATAATTTCATATAAACACTGTCAAGGGATTTTAAAGAAATGTGTAACTAAATGTCCTTAGCATAGCAGCAAAATGGCACACTTTTAGGAAATAGATGTTATTTCCTTTCTTCCCAAGACAGATGTTTACAATGCAAAAGTGTCTGATGCAATGCAATGTTATAGGGTTATCATGGAACTCTCCATGAACATTCTAGAAAGCAAAAAAAGTGAGCTTCAAAAATGGATTAGAAAAATGAAATGCAAGAATTATGTTTTGATGCGGAAGGAAAAAAAGAAGAAAATCCTCCAGTCCTCCAGTCAGCTATTAGTATCAAGGGTTTCACTTCAGAATGTGTCAATGGAAAAATAATAATTGCTAGTAGAATTCTTATAAATGGTTCCATACCATGTAAGAAAACACAAGAAATGTGTAATTTGAAAACGCAACAAAATGTATTCACTTGTTCTGAGAAGAGCAATTTGACATGACTATCATCTAGAATGATGTTGTATTGCTTCCTGTTAATGGTGTTTATTATTTCATATTCTACAAAATGTGATTTTAATCCTTAAAATACCAATAAACCCAGATTTTGGCCTACTTTTGAAACTCTAAAATATGACAATCCACCAAAAGGCTTATACTTTTCAGTTGACAACTTCAAATGACAAAAATGTAATTCATTCCAACATCAACTGTTATGTCTAGATTTACAGCTTCAATTTTTTTGAAATCTGTACTAAAAATCATGTATTTATTAGTTGTATTTGAAAATGAAATATAAAAATTAATTATAAATAGCCTGTATTACAGGTTTTTGTATCATGACTTCATAAATAATTATATAAAAATTTTTAGAAAAAGATTACATAAGTAATTGGATGGAGAAATCTTTTTTTTTTCTTCTCAGTGATGTGGGATTTTTGTTTTTTAAATTATCTGTATTTCACTCACATCTAGAATTTCAGAATGATTCATTTAAAAATCTTCAATGTGTAAATTATCTGCTGCAATTCTTATCTGATAACAAGATGCAGCTACACCCATTCAATGTTATTGTCACTGTTCTTAAGCGGTGAATATCTTTACTAAGGTCACATTTCTGCTTAAAATTCTTCCCTTAAATCAGAATATTTAGCTTTGTTAAAGTCAACCCCCACATGAATCAGTTCCTGTTTAGAATAAGGCATTTTAAAATATTCTGCAGAATAGAGTTTATTGCTGGAGAAGGCATTCTTAAGCTAAAGGGAATGGAGTGGCTCACAGTGACCTCTACATCGTTAGGATTTTGGATAGAGAACATGACTAGTGTTATTTAAATTTGAGACAGTGTAGAAAATCCCTACAATACCCAGAGTAGACAAGACAAAGCAGTTTGACTGCAATAACTTTTTTCTGGGGTTTTTGTTTGTTTGTTTGTTTTTTGTTTTTTGTCACACTAGGTGCTGTACTGGAAGTGGACAGGTGAGAGTTTGCAGCACAGCAGAATAGTGATTGAGAATGCACAGAGATGTGCCCAGGAATGCGGGCACACACACAAATCTGCACCACCTCTGTGGTGAAGAGAATAATCATTGACTGCTACAGGAAGCAAGGAGTGCAATCCCGCAATACAAAAGTTAGAGGTTTGCTGCTCTGAAGAACTAGACCCAGAGCAAACATTCTTCACAAATCACTGCTAATTACTGTATTATTTTCTCCAGAGTGACATTTAAGCAATATGACAAGAATGACAAATATAATTACAATGTGGTCTTAGAAAAGTAAGATTTTCCTTGGAGCAAAAAGTTCAAGGCAAGATTTGCATGGGAAGTGGGTGCTAGCTGTCAGAAACAAGGAATGGGGATGGCAAGACATAAACAAGCCCAGAAGGGAATCTCCTGCAATCTCACTTCCTCTTTGCTAACAGAAAACCATATTATTACTCAGAAAAGCTTTTATTGCATTAGATAAATGTGTTATTAATCAGAGTGTAGTTAAAAGTATTAATAATTTATTTTTTGATGAAAAAATTGCTACTCTCTGATTCTTTCTGATTTTAATTTTCTAAGGTCCTCATCTCTGAAAAATACTTGAAAATACATTTCTGAATATGTCTCTGTGGTCTGAACTCAGCCATATTTTTATCCAGATGTTTAGCTTGCACTGTGCATTCAGTTCTTGATGTGAATGGTGGCTCCCTGATCAATACTCAATATAGATGAAGATTAAAAAATAAATGCAGACAAATATTTGTTTCTTCAACACACCATACAACACTTTTGAAACCTGAAAATGGGGAGCTGTTAATACACCATGCTGTGACAGGGCTTATTACAAAGAACACTACTTCAAAGTGACTCCTAAAGATTGTCATATGATGCACACCATCTGTTAGCTCTTGTTTGGCTGGGTGTTTTGTCTGGTTTAATTACAGCAGAATGAGGCTTAGCTCTGTGAGAATGAACAGGTAGAATTTGTATACAAATGAGAACTTCTCCTGAAGGTTCAAAGAAGCACAAAGAACAGACTAAGCTTTGCTGTTGTTTTCTACAATGTGGAATACAGTAAAGTGAAAACAAAAATCAGTACCGCATATGGACAAATGTCTCCAGACATGCTTTCTTTTTTTCCTTCTTTTCCTATTGTTGCTGCTGCTGAGAAATGATGAAAGCAAGTAGAAATCCAACAGAGTAAGAAACATCCATCCTGAAATAACCTCATGACACCTGAATCTCTCTCAGTAGCCTGAGTACTTATTATTCTCTGTATCCAGCTCACAACAGGAACTCACCATGTGAAGGTCCTTCCTGTTTCTTTGGGAATATTCCAGGGATGGTGTGCTTTATTCATCTGCAAGATCAGGGAAACATGTTTGCACATGCTTTTACATTTGCAGACACATCACTGTACTTGTGTGCCAGTCTGGTTAAAAGAAAATATTCTTCATAACGTGCAAGGAAAATATGACTGATGCAGAGAATTCCAGAGTCTGGGAAAGGTGGAGCAGAGCACATATAAAACAATTTTGAGTGGCTGAATAGTTTGCTGTGTGTTGGTCAAATGCAGAACCTTCTTTCTTGACAACTTTCAATTTAATGCCTTTGAACTCTCTGCCACATCATCCTCCTTCATCCCGTCCATAGCAGACTTTTTACCAATTACTTTAATTTGTCCCCACTGATGCCACACTGAAACTTTTCTGATGCACTCCCCCTCTTATTGTGGCAACTTGACTCAGTCCCAAGCTTCAGTTTTACCTTGCCAATCCTGACCCCATCTCAGTGCTGAATCCTCTGGTCTCAGTCAGGTGACCAGACAAGTCCATGTACTGGTCAGAAGTGACAAGGTGTTACTAGGAGATGGGTATGGTGGCACCCTTTGTGGGAGAAGGCAACATGATGGTGATACAGGCTAGAGTAGGGACATGGGCAAGAGACTGTGGCTGTGGCTCACCTGTGCCAGCCTGTGAAGAGCTGCAGCCCATGGGTGACTCACACCAGGACAGGGACGCCCCTGTGTCACAGTGACCTGTGATTTTACCATTTCTTTAATACTTTTTTAGTTATTTTTCTTATTATCTGAATAATGGATCAGAAATTTTTGTCCATTGGCAAGCAGTAAAGTCAAATAAAATCACCATACTTGAGAATATTTTGCTGGCAATGCTGTTCAAGCAGTAGGGACCCCTCTGAAAAAAATGCAACCTCAGCCTGAGAGAGAACAGACCTGAGGCACCACGTCCCAGGACCAGTCTGGACCAGTGCACAGACAGGGGAACCAGGTGTCAGGAAACTCCTACGTGTAGAGTGACAGAAAGGAGCCATTGTGCCCAGGATGGCCAAACATCACCTCATGATAAAAATAAAAACAAAAAAAATCCCCATAATTATGCAGATCTACTCTCCCTCCTCTGCAACGTGATGCCTTCTTGAAATAATTTTGATGGAGAGAGTGGACACATTGAAAATAGAGATTATGGAGGGAACAGGATAAATGGTACATAAGTTTTTCTTTGTTTTATATTCCTTTTCTTGCTGTCTGAATCAGGGGTCAGAAATTTTTGTCTACTGGTATATAGTAAAGTTAAATAAAATTACCTGAACTGAGAAAATTTTTCTGGTAATGCTGTACCTTTTGGTTTATTTTGCTTTACTTGTTTACAATGTATAAGCATGCCATCCACACCTCACCATGTATTCCTAGTCCTTTTGCCTTGCCAGCTCTGTCAAGTGAATCTATTTTCCCAGACAACTTCAGCCTTTGAAGCTGCTGTAAGTTCATGTCCCCATTCCCTATTTTAACCTGTCTTCCTGAACTCAGGCTCCATTAGATCACCTGTATTTGGTAGAAAAAATTTTTATTAAGTCTCTTGGTTCTTGTTTTAACAAGAAGTGTGGAAAAAACAGAACTGGGAACAGAGTAGATCACTGGTCAGCTTTGAACCTCAGGCTAACACTGCTTTGACAAAAAAAAAAATCAGTAACTGCAAAGAGAATGTTCTTAGAGAATGGCCAATGCAATGAAAATCTTTGAAGGATTAAGCAACAGAGCTGTAGAGAATTGCTACTGAACATCTGCAAGGTACTTAAAGTCAAAATGTTAAAGCTTTACTTACAAGAACACAAGGCTGTTTGAAATTATTTCGAGATTTGGGGTGGTGGGTTGGAGAGTCAGGACAGACTTTTTAAAAATAGTAGTTTATACTAAAACGTATGACAAAAAAATCAATCCCATATGGTCAAAATTTGGGACAGTCAGAAGCAACTGCAAAATCAGCATGCAACAGTAATGTAGTGATCAAGCATTACAATCTCTGTTACAAGTTCTATACTAGTCCAACCTCAAATACCTGTTGCAATAAAATAATATAGCAAAGCTTTTCTTTTCCCTTTTTTAATTTTTTTTTTCTTTTCACCATAGGAGAAAGATGTCAAACTTCTTTGCAGGAAGAAAAGTAAGCTCTGTGCCAACTGTTGATTTATATAAATATCTCATGTTATTTATTAGTGCTGTGTTGTGCCAGTATTGGCAGGTTTCTTACTGCCTTTAATCTTGCAGAAAACCTTGCCAAGACTGCCTGACAGTTTCTTCAACTATGTAATATTATATGTCTTGGCTATTCAAAACTTTAATGATTTTTTTAAGGTAATTACATTATATTTGAACAATTCTGATAATATATGCATATGTTCTGATACTGTCGCTGTAAGGCTAACAACTATAAGTCTTTATTACTTATTGTCATATTTGTCTTCTTCATTATTGCCACAGCATGAGATCCAGAGGTTCTCATTCTGCTGAATATCTTTTACAAGGAACTCAACTCTGCTGAATAGCCTTTACATGTTCTTTCCTGCATCTACAATCAAATTCATGAAAACAATGTGCAACTAAACCTGTTAACTCTGAGTTCTAAGATTTTCTGGGATACTAGGCTGTTGTATTTCTGGAAGGTGAAGTAGCATTTCAAATATTATCATAGTTTAGTGAGTAAAATATTTAGAAGGAAAAGCAGCGACCTATAAAAGGATGTATTTTATTTACAGAATCACAGAATATTCTGTGCTGGAAGGGACCCAGAGGAGGATCAGCAAGTTTAGCTCTGAAGAGAATGGCCCAGTACAGGGATCAGACCTGCAACCACAGCATTATGAGCACCTGACCAATGAACTAATCTCCATTACCATCTTGATTTTTGTGTATTATCATCCATTTCTGCATGACCTATTTGTTTTTAAATTGCTATTAATTTTTTTGTTAAAATAGTCCACATGAGTACATACAACTTAATGACCAGAATTTTCCTCCACAATCTTCTGAACTGTCTGCTTTCTCTGGCTTTCTTCATTAGAGAATTTATATTAGTACTCAGGAGGACTTTTCAACTTGAATGCTCTCACTTGAAACACATTTTACATGTTTCAGGAACTATAGAGTGTTTTCTTCTGTGATGATGGGAAAAGCAGCTGGCTTTCCATGTACAAGATTATCAAATATACTTTACAAGAGTCTATCAGATGGTATGATGTTTTTTTCCTAGCTCTAAACTCAGAAAAGATTATGTTCTTTTTTAAGTAACATTGTCATCAAGTCAAAAAAAAAAAGAATTTCTCTGCCAGAGTGCTTTTAGGAAGCTGTTGAGATCTGAACCACCAGTGAAAAGACCTCAGTGGCTGGAACAGAACTTGAATACCAGAGTTCAGACAGGCAGAAAGATGCTGCAGCAACACCAGTCTACCATTCAGTTAGTGCTTAGGTAGCAAATCCTCTTAAATGGATTGAAAAGGAGGAAATCAATGCCAGCTCTCAGGATATCAAATATTTTTCTGTGAACATTTGTAAAGAATTGAAAAGACAGTGCCCAATTTTCATGTCAGGTCCACTTTGGTAAATACTCAGCATATTTGCCAAACTAGAATTTTACTCACTACAGCTGATTAAGATTTCCCCAGAAGTAATACAAACTATTTAATTATTGCATACACCCGCTTGTAAAATTGCCTATGGCTTGTGAGGAACAAAAATTCCAAAATCCTAATGCAGCTCACAAAATTTGTCACAGGAAGAGCTTTGGCCATCAAAGGACCTGGGGAGGAAACAAAATTTACTGAATCCACAATTTTTTTTCAAAAAGTGTACAATATGTCTCTTCATCGTTGGAAGACAAATGTGCATTTGAAATGTGATGAATCTAAGTACAATGAAAGTCATTTTTTAACCACTGCTCTAGCAAAAGAGTATGTGCATAGACAATGTATATTACACATCTGCTGCAGCTGACCGAGAAACAAAAAGATACTTCATGAATATGTACTGCTGGGAAATTTGATTTTTATTCTATTTTGAAATCACAGGCTTGCTGATTCCTTGCCTTCAAGAGATTATTTTATGATGTGAATTTCAAGCAGCTTCTTAAATCTAGCTTAACCTTACCATTTTTAAGAAGCTTAGCAGAACTGAACTGCATTTTATGGCCCATCTTTACTTATTTTGAAAAACAGCAAATTCACCTTAAAATAATGCACTGATATGCTTAACCTGAAGCATAGTTCCTAGCTTGGTATCAAAGAGATACATAGACTTGTTTTACATCAAGTTTTTAAGAGAATAGCGTCAACCAGTTACAAAGCCTTGGTTTTCCTGACCTTTGAAGACACCACAAAGTCATAAACAGCAAAAATATTAAAAAGGACTTGTAAGTATGAGGGCAGATTAAATTTTATTTCATACTCACAGAAGGGCAATTCTGTCTTTTCCAGCAAGCTCATATTGGTAAGACACCTGAATTTTTGTGAAATCTAGAACACAGGGATATAGACTGTATTTCTTGCACAACATAAAGTAGCCAGAAGCCATCAGCTCACCCACAGAAAACAAAAGTTGTTCTCACTCATGTAGATAGTCCCTGTTCAGTTAGGGCATGCCAAAGGGAAGGTGACTAAAATAAATCCAGAAAAAACCTCTATTTCACAGGGTTCAGGATGTTTCAAATAATTTTAGTAAGTAATATTAGTCAAAATAATTCTGATGCAATATCTTTTTGCTTTAAAATGTCAGTTTGGTGGAATCAAAATACTTTTTTTTTTTTAATGTATCTACGAGAGCAGAACTTTTAATTTTGATTTTATTGTTGTAGCAATACTAAGAGTAGCATTTTAATGAAAATATTGGAGCAGTAAAATGAAGCAAAAAATGCCATATTTTTAAGATTTATGAAAAATTAAAAATGACACAATATCTCAAGAGAAAATAACTTGTAATGAGCTTTAATTTATGTTTGGAAAAAAAAGTCTTCTAACTTGATTCTCTGCTTTAGCAGGGATTCTTGCATGTGAATATTGATATAAACCCATATATATATATATATATATATATATATATATATATCTCTTTATGACATCTATATAATTTATATATATGCATATATTTTTATCTTCAAGATGCATTTCGTAGTTTGTTTTGAAAAAGATTGAGTGTATTTAACTGGAAAAAAAATAATGTGTCTACAATGTTAACAGAAATAAACTATATATCTGCTGTAGACTGTTTTAGGAATAAAAGAGAAGAGCCATTTAAAACACAGGTATGCACATTTTATAATTATTCACCAGAATGCCTTACCTCCTGCAAAGCCTACCTTCAAGAGAAACAGCACAAGGTTTTCCCAGGCAAAGTGGAGTCTTCACTAACAGGAATCCCCACAAGCACAAAATTAAAGAGAGATAATTTTGTTAGGATTTATGTTCTGAAGATCATGGGGTTGCATGGTGTTGCATGGTTTTTCTAATGTGGAGTGCAGTGATTGCTTTAAAGTTCGTGTAGTCCAGGCTCCCTGCCATGGCCAGGGACATTTTTCATTAGATCAGGCTGTTCAAAGCCTCACCCAATCTTATCTTGAATATTGCAAATGACAGGGCATCCACAACTTCTCTAGATAGTTCCAGTATCTTGCCATCCTCACCACAAAAAATTATTTTATATGTCTAGTTGAAATCTACTCTCAGTTTAAAATCATTGTCCCTTGTCCTGTCACTTCATGCCTTGGCAAAATGTTTCTCTCAATTTTTCTTATAAAAACTCTTTCTATATTGAAAAAACGCAATAAGGTGTCTCTTGAAGCTTCTCTTCTCAAGGTGTCTCTTGCTTCTCTTCTAAGCAGTCCCACCTCTCTCAGCTTGGCCTCAGTTGGAGAGGTGAGGTGTAGAAGAGATACCAGACACCTGACAATATTTTCCAATCCTCTTTGCATCCATTCTGACACGTCTGTGTCTTTCTGTGTGCCCCAGAGCTGGATGCAGCCCTGCAGGTGGGCTCTCAGCAGAGGGGGCAGAGGGGCAGAATCCCCTCCCTGCCCTGCTGCCCACGGGGCTCTGGGTGAGCCCAGCACACGGCGGGCTCTGGGCTGCAAACACACAATGTTAGTTCATACCCAATTTTTCATCAACAAATAGCATCCACCCTTCTGCCCAGGGCTACTCCCAATTCATTTATCTCCTAGTCTGTACTGATATCGGGAATTGTCCCAACACAGCTTCAGGATCTTGCGCTTGACCTTGTTGAGTTCCATGAGATTTGTATGGACCCACTCCTCCTGCCTGTAAGGGTCACTCCAGAGGGGATGATGTCCCCTCTAGCAAACTAGCTGCATCACTCAGTTTAGTGTCACCTGCAAACTTGCTAAGGGTACACTCAATCCCACTGATAGTGCGGCTTAAGACATTGAATAGTACTGAGATCATTGAGAGACAACATCCTTTGCTGGCTTCTACTTGGACACTGAGTCAACAACTGTAGCTTGTGGTCATCCAACCAATTCCTTATATAGCTAACAGCCTACCCACCAACCTCAAATTTCTCAAGTTTAAAGCTAAGAATGGTGTAGGGTGTTCTATCAAAGGCCAGGTAGATGATACCCATAGTTTTCTCTTGTCCACTAACACAGTTGGTCCCATATAGAAGGCTTCTAGCTTAGTCAGGCACGATTTGCCCATGCTGGCTGTCTCTGATCATTTCCTTGTGTTCCTTAGTCTCAACACTCCCTGCACAAGGATCAGCTCCATAATCTTCCCAGGAACAGAGATTAGACTGACAATTTGGTAGCTCCCAGTGTATTCCTTTCTACTCTTTTTAAAAACAGCTGTATAGTTTCACTTTCTGCAGTCACCAAGGGCCTCACTCGACTTGCCATGACTTTTCAAATGTCAGGGAGAGTGGCATATTGGCAACTACATCAAGGAATTCCTTCAGAGTTTTGGGATGCATTCTATTTTGTCCTAAGGACTTTTTTATGTTCCTCACATGGCCTTGAACCTGATCCTCTCTGATGATGGGAGGGATGTTGTTCACCAGTCCCTGAGGCTCAGGGACTTGATAGAGGTGGGAAGAGGAATTTACATTGGAAAATGTGGCAAAAATTTGAGTACCTCAGGCCTTCTTCATGCTGCTGGACACTACTTCTATAAGATTGAGTCCATTTTCTTTCATCTTTCTTTTCCGAAGTTCCAACTGTGTCTTAGTTTTCTCAATTAGATCCCTACACATCTAGATGGCAATCCTATACTCTTCTCAGGAGAGATGTTTCTGGTTCCAGTGCCTGTGCATTTCATTCTTATACTTTAATTGGGTCAGAAGGTCCTTACTGAGCCATGATGGTCTCATGCCATCCTTGTCTGGTTTTTTTATGTGTAGGAATCAAGATCTCTTTTACTCTAGGGCAGTTTCCTGGACAGTCCCATCCACCAATTAGTTAAATAACTGGAAGATTTTTTTTCCTAAAATCAGTGTTCTGACTCTCCTCATCATTGTGAATTCCACCAAGGTGTGATCATTGTAGTCCATACTTAAATCTCTAATTAGTTCAGTCATGTTGGCAAGCAACTGGTCTGGTAAAAGTTGTCCTCTTTTTGGGCTATCACCTGAGAAAAGAAACAATCCTCTATGCAAGGAGGATGTCCTTGGAGCAAGAGTCCCCTGTTGCTGACAAACATTCCAGTTGAGTGATTCATCCCATCATGTTAAAAAAAAGAAATTATATCACAGATTTGTTAGTTGCACTGCAGCTTTCGGTTCCTCCTTCTTGCTCCCTATGCTGCGTGCATTTTCGTAGAGGCACCTCAAATGGGCTGTTGATCATACTATTAAACATATACTGAGAACATTTGGTCATGAAAATAGATGATGAGGGCAAGATAGAGGTGGAAGAAATGTTTCAGAGCCCCATAAAGATTAGTAAACATTAAAAATTTGATACACATAATGTTTTGAGACTATATTATATATATTCTTGAATGTCTTCACCAAATGAATATTTTTCATTAGCAAGCTGTGAGATCTTGGTAATTCTTTTAGCATTTTTGCCTTTATTCTACTTTAATGCAAGGAGAAAATGAAAAAGGAAACAATAACCAATGTGCTTCAGATGAATCGTTGGGTACTTTTTAGCAGGCATTCCTACAGTGCCCTCTTGTGATAACTGAGTTGTGGGCTCTTGAAATATTTTTGACAGTCATATAAACTAATAGAAATTGCCAGACTTCCTCAGAGCTGCCAAAAATTTGTCAGGTGTTCAGACTCCCAAAATGACAAGTACCAGCTGCTTCAGAAGAGCACGAAAAGAACTCATATGGCTTCCATATCAGAAGGTTCCTCTGAAACTTTGTCAAGGTTAATTCCTGTTAAGAAAATGCAGAAACATTTACTTGAAGTTAAGTCACCATCTTTAGCTGCAAATTCTGTTTCTGGCCAAGAATATTTAGAATTTTTTTTTTTAAATCTGATGTTCTTTAGCCTCATGAGCATGTTCTGTTATTGAGTCTACCTGCTCATTTCTAAAAAGTTAATTTATTATTTTTTAATTTCATTGATTTTCCATTGTTTTCCTTATAGAAGAAATGAGATTTATAAAGAGGAAAGAAAATATGGACAATTTAAATTCTTGGGCAGTTAATTACTTTATTAAAGCGATTTCCAAGCCATATTAGATCTTTACTAGCTTTTATTCTCATGTGGTGTGCTGAGATTTCCTAAATAAGGTGAATAAGATGATCTGACAGTACTCCATGTGAAGACACTGTAGGCAGTGTCTTCACTAAAAGGTACTAGTAGCTATTGGAAATTTAGGGTTTTTTATGCATAATAATATTACTAACTTTTCTGGTTGTTGTCTGATCACAGGTGACATGGATATTTCTGTCAAGATAAGGAAATAGCCTTGGTAGCACTGTGTTCAGTTTTAACTTCAAAATTTATAATTTTAGTTCAAAGTCATTGAAAAACAAATGCTGGAGCAAAGTGAAATTATGAACAGAAAGTTTGTTATCTCTTCCATGCATCTTAGTGAATCCCTCTAGGAAACAGGCTAGAACATTTTCACGAATTTTTTTCTTTATTTACTCATATTCAGTAGCTATCTATTTTTGTTTTCCTGTTTGGTTAAAATATCTTTCACCAGCCTCAGTATTTAAATTCTGGACCATAGATGACTTGGCATTGCAACAGGCACCCGAAGTTCATTACATTTCTTATATTCTTATATTCTTTAGCTCATCTTTTTTATTTATGCAAGACAGGCAACTATTTCAGAGATTCTTCATGAAGTTTAAACAACCTGTTCTTCTGAATGTGTACTGTTCCCTTCCAACTCCACTTATTGATCACTCCATTTCTTTTTAGACCCTAAATTAACTAAACATAATTAGACTGGAAGAGTTTATTTTGGTTTATGGTTCAGAGCTAGAAAATCAGTTAGTTTCCATTCTGTGTACCTATCTTGTGAAGCATTCAGTAAATCAATTGTCATCTAAGCTGAGTACATATTTTTCCCAGCCTTCTTTATTTTCAGAATATTGTTTTTAATTTAGCAGAGTTGTGTATGTATTCTTTTGTCTTATCTTTTTGAAAATTTTATTTATTTTTATTTTCTCTTTTTTCCTTTTAAATTAATATTATCAATACATAACAAAAACCCCCACAAAAATGGGTCTGATACTGGATACTTGGGTTCAAGTAAATCGTAAGAAAGAAAGATAAATTTCAAAAAAGTTGCTGCTATTAACTATGAAAAACAGATTGAAATATGAAATCTGACAGGTTTCTTCAAAGTCACATCAAAATTTTTACAATAGTGTTACATAAAATAAGCATGCTTTTCTTTTTAAAATATTTTATTTAGTCACTATTTTTTTGGTTTTTTTGTTAACAACTGGCGTTTGGAATTTCAGTCAGCCCACTGATGCTGGTATAAATGATGACATTTCAGGCTAAATGCACCTTCTCATTGAAAGAAAAATTGGTAGGAAATTCAGAAAAGTAGGAGAAACCCACTCAAATTCATCTAATAAGCGACCATTGAAATTACAATGAAAAATTAAACACTACTTTCTTCTCTTACATCAGACTGCTACCTATTTTTTTTCTACTAGTCATAATAACTCCTCACTAATGCATACTCTTATCTGACTGTCATACAAAGGCTACTTATTCTTGTCACATAAATGCACATTGTATGTATTGAAGTATAACAACTTGAGTTATTAAGGAGATAAATGCATGATACAAAGATTTAATACATTAGCCTGCATAAAAATAATTAAATAAAAAAATAACTACGCTTTTAATAATACTTATCGCATATAATTTTGCCTGTTTTGTTAATGAAGCTGACTAAGATTTTGTAAATGACAGAAACTAAGAAAATACATCTGAAGATTTGACCTGGCCATTGTAACTTTCCCTGCAGGGACCTCCAAAACCAGGGATGAAATGCAATAGCATTTGTCACTTGCTGCCATCAGCAACCTTTCATGCTGGGCTTGGGGCATCGTGGTGACCCCTGGTGAGAGCAAGATGAGGCAGACCAAGTATTCTTCAGTTCATTTGCTGCTTATGTTTCCTTTCAATCACAAATGCAAACCTCATTGCCTGTGCCATAATCTCTGATGTGAAAAATGAATTTACGACATGATCTAATTTGCAAAAAAAGTAGAAACTTAGCTCTGATTGTGGGTGTTACGACATGTAGCAGCAATGAACAGTGGTAGTTCCTCATCAATACTGTCATTTTGTCAAAATAAATTTTTAATTTCCTTTATGGCTGTGTTTTATGACTGCTGCTCATTACATGTGATTCTTTGTCTTGTAAAGTAGCTGTGAGAAAAAAATCAAAAAGGTCCCCAAATGTTCTTCTTATAATTGTACATCCCTTACACATTGATGTACAATTACCAGTGGGAATTCAGGAATTTTTAACATCCCAAGAACACAAATAAAACTCTTTCCTTGCTCTTTTGACCAGGCATGTAATACACATCAAATCTGCCACTTACCACATTACGTAATGTGACTGGCAGTAAAAGTGGTCCAAGTCTTACATTAAAATTGATTCATAAAGATTATGTGATATTTTAATCTTTTTTCTTTTCTTTTCTTTTCTTTTCTTTTCTTTTCTTTTCTTTTCTTTTCTTTTCTTTTCTTTTCTTTTCTTT
>JAXCLO010000001.1:12210988-12259182 GCA_035583995.1 Arremon aurantiirostris | reverse complement strand
CTTTTTCTCTTTCTCTTTCTCTTTCTCTTTCTCTTTCTCTTTCTCTTTCTTTTTCTTTTTCTTTTTCTTTTTCTTTTTCTTTTTCTTTTTCTTTTTCTTTTTCTTTTTCTTTTTCTCCTTTCTTTTTCTCCTTTCTTTTTATTTTTCTTTCTTTTTTTTTCTTTTTCTTTCCACTTCTCTCTTCTCTGTCTTCACTTCGTTACTCTTTGAGTTTTATCACTTTTTTCCTTTTTTTCTTTTTTTTTTTTTTAATCATTCTGCCCTCTGATCTCTTCCCCAAAAGGAAATAACAAAGAATATTCTGCAAATTTTTTCCCCTTTAATTCTCAGACTGAAAACCTTCCATTGTCACTTAGCTACAGTAAGGAACAGGAGAATGAATGCCTTGGGGACTTTCTTTTGCAAGGAAAGAATTTGGAGAAGCAAAGCACTTTAACTCTGAAATGATAAGCAGAGGAAATGGCTGGAAGCAATAATAAGATTGTATTGCTGCAATAAGATCTTAATAGGCAGGGCAGGACATCTTTGCAGCATGTCATTTTAAAATGGTCTTCATTTTAAGGGAAAGAGGTTTAGTGCTAGACTAAATGCAGATATACATGGAAGGTGTAGAAATGGGACCTGAATCATATATATTACAACTTTCTGTGCTGTGTCACAGGAGCAGTAAAATATCTTTACATGTAAATGCTTTGGGGATTACTTATTTTATGTAAAAATCCACCACCTTTACTGCAATAGATTTACTAAAGAGAAATCAAAATAGCTGGATAGAGTAGGAATTGGATTAACTTATCAGGTTTTTCAGTTTAAAGTACCAGTGCAGTTCCAGATAAGGACAGCCACAAAATTAGAAAAGGTGCTGTAGTTATGAAAGTAGAATAATCTCATACATGAAATAGAGTCTCTAGCTGACATAACAAAAAATCAAATACTGTTGTCTACATGATAGGCATGACACCAAACTTCAATTAAACAACTGGCCTAGATCTACAAATAATTTGGCCAGGAGGTGAAAACACTTAATATCTGGTATGAGCAGTGTGGTTTGGATTTGGTTTTTTTTTAAGCAGAACTGCCTTCTAGCTAAGGGTATCACATTATGTCACATTTGCCAATGGAATAATGAGCGTGTAGGCCATTCAGAGAAAAACATGCCAGAAAATCAACTTTGTTTATCATTTTTTTTCCATGAACTTCAATGGAATTATTGTAGACTGGGGAAAGGATAAAATTTAGCATTTGAAATACTGTGTACTTATAGGGATAGATAGGTCCTTGGCCCTGTGAAGCTTCTAAGCTGAAATTTCTAATTTAGGAAATTATTTTGCAATGATAGGAAAATGACTGTGGATACAACAGTAGTAACTAAACCCAGATTTTATTTCCTTTTTTTTTTAAATTGAAAGTGTCAGGGATTTTTTGAAAGGGAATTGCACCCAATGTTCTGTCATGGCACTATCATTATTCCTCACACATAATGCTTCTTCAATGATTGAACATAAAGGTTCATAATCTTTCATTCCATTCAGCCTCATTGCTTGTCACATTCACTTGACCAAAATTAGGTTATTGATTAGATCTGTGATGCAAGGAGCTGTTTCCAATATATTGATATAGCACCTGAATATTAATGTTTTATTCTGATACTTAAAATCTTTTGCAGTACTATGGGAACTTTTGACAGGTATCGTAAATAAACTATGTTGCCAATGCAATTCATTAAAGCCCAGTCAAGCTACTGACAATTTAGATGAGATAGCAATTAATATTTCTCCTTTCCCTATTTTCTCCATTAATCATATAACTATCTGGCTGATAATTCGAGGACAAAGATTTCTTTTTTTTAATGCCAATCTATGGGTTGAAAATTTATGGGATTTTAAAAGTCTGAGTCAAAATTAATTTAATAAATCTGCATTAGAAGTCATCACGAAGTGGAAAAGATTTCACACAAAGAGAGTCATTCTGCTGGTGATAGAATTTTTCCACCTTCCCAAAATGTGATGACCTCTTTACAGAACAGTAAAAAAATTGCTTTGAGATGTGGATAATAAAATATTTTTTTATAGTCTGATTAGGGAAACTGTTTAGTGGGAGCCCAGACAGAAGGACCTATTGTGACTGGCATGTATAGAAATGGATAAGACACACAAAATATTGAATGGTTTTTTTGCAGAGCACCATAGTGTATACAATGACCTGTGCATTGAGGATCCATGATAACAGAAGTCACAGGCAGGAGAAATCCTGACTCCTCTTGGAAAATCAGATGTGGAAAGGAGAGAAGAAAATCTCAGACCCATCAATAACAAAGTGCTTCAACAAGTCCAGGTCCTTAGATCAGTGTCCAGGAGCTGAAACCCCAACGCAGGCGGAATCCCATAGTTCTTGGACACTTCTTCATAATAATGGATATAAAAAAACTCCACTTGACAATCATTGTAGTGACTTCTGAGCTTTTAAACAGCTGCATCATTTATATTTACTAGGTTTTTTTACAATTTTTATGTGTAATTCATTTAGGACACAGTGAGGAGAGAGAAGGTCACAGTGACAATGCAGAAGTGAAAAATTATAATTTATTTAGTACAATGTCTCTAACACTTTGGAGCATAAAAATGTTTAGAATCAGAAAATAAAATTGTGGTTTGCCTGCACTATTATGCTATTTCATAGAACTTTCTAAATACATGTGTTCAAAATATTTATAAGAAAAAACAGAGTAAGCAGAATGACCTAGAGTTCTTAACATGATGGCTATTGGAAATCTGATCAAAAATGAGTATTTGTCCAATTTTTATGCTACTTTTCCCAAGCTCCCAGCCACACTGCAGTGGCTGAGAGTTTGTATGTCAGTATGGTCCATGTTGTTGGAGAGGAGGTTGATCAGTTGCCACAGGACAAGTTTCATCCTTTTGATCCGCACTTCTGTCCAGGCTAATTCACCTGAACCAGATATTCAGAATAATAGGGTGATGAATGAAAGAAAATTTCCTCATATTTTATCCAAAGCATATCCCAGTCTATTAGAGGCTTTCTATTGCCATCAATAGACTTCAACGTTTGAGCACAGTAAAATAGAAATATGCTAGAAACAGGAATTCATACATTCAAAGCCATTTCAGGTCTGCTGGTCCTTACTTCAGCACATCAAATTTTTAGGAAGTCCTTGGCAAAGACTTCAGAAACTTCTCAATATTTTAAAATATTTGTTCCTAAACTTTATGGAAAGTGGAACACATGTAGAAAATGTAGGTTTTACCCTGTTTAGTTGGCATTTATTTATCATTGTACAGAACTTTCTGATATTTCACTGTGAAAGGTGTTCTCTGCAGGATCATCATATTAGACGGAGTAAATTCCACCCTTTATTGAAATGAGGATCGCTAGAAGGACATTCTAATAATCATGATGTGCAGCCATCACTTTCTTGTTCATTCTCACTCTCCCCTCCCTAATTATGAAATAGAATAGCAGCCATGTCCTCTACTAAGTCTTTAAATTCTCTGCTCTTTAGTTCTATGACATGGATAAAGATGGCATTGGGTACAAAGCCTAATTCTCTCTCCACATATGATCATTAAATAATATAAGTCATAAGAAAGGGAAAAAATCAGTTCTTTTATCTGTCATGGCTTTTTTTTTTTTACAAATACTTAGAATTCTTGTATCCTGTGATGTCATTAGAAATGAAACACCAGCAGCTTGTAGAAACTTCTGGTAAAGCATTTCTTTGACATTAATGCAGTTATTTAATACCACTGCCATAGCCTCACTTTTCATGATCTGCCTTCTGTTCCCACAGCATTCTCTGGTTATAATGGACAAAATGTTCTCTTTGAGATCAGAGAAAATGAGAAAAGGTTATCAAAACCTTCACTTGGCCACCTTTAACAAATCACATTCTTGTCAAAATGACTATGCATAGAAAAAGAGACCCATACAGGCGTTCTGGGATCCCAGCAGCAAGTAAGAACTGTGGAGGTGTTCAGAGGCCTAAATCACTACCCAGAAGACCATAATCAAGTTTCCTTCTCTAGCACAATAAACTTCTATTACAGGATACTAAAAGAGGTTTTCTATGTAAGCATAAAAATAAATGATCATGAAGGGTTTTTGCTATCCTAGTTGATGTGGACTACACAGAATAATTTGAAAAGAAATCAGTGCTGGATAAATATAAATCTTCTTTCAGTTTTTTCAATGGGTGTGAATAGATAAAGGATGAATGTCTACACACTGGGTGCTCTCAAATAGATCCAAATTTTCAGTTGAGAAAGTTTTGGTGATGAAATATTTTATTCATGAAATTTCTTCATGTGAACTTGTAGAGCTAGAATAAAAAAATATTTTTTAAAAAGGAAAGCTTAAATATAACTGCTGTTGTATTTAAGTCTAAGAAGGTAAGAATGATGAAATAATGTAACACCCTAACATTCTACTTAAAGAATCTGTTATACTCTCTCGCCAGTGGGACTTGATTGTTTTTCTTGCTCCTTTGAAATCTTGATGTTCATTGTCAAGATTTAATCAATCAAAACATAATATCTTCAAAATTAAAGAAAAATACCTGATATTATATTGTTTTCTGCAAAGTAAAAAGATTCTGAAACTTTTCTACAGCAAAACCAAATTAACCTGCTGTTCACTGAATGGACGGACAATTAGTCACTGTAAATTAGGAAAGTAATCTAAACATTGAGGAATTGATTTGGAAATAAAGCCCCAAGGGTTCATTTTGTAATACATTCTATTGGATTTTGTGTGTGCATATGTGTGATAGAGAGACTGATTTTGGGATGATTTCTAACTTCAATGAATGGGGCTTTCCAAAATTCGATAAATGTTTTCATACTTTCAGTTCTTTGCAAAGTCATCCACAGGCTCTATCCATTTCCCTTTCTTTAATCACAAATTAAAAATAAATCTGTGGCATTGGCTGGCAGTGAAAATTAGGTGTCAAACACTGGAAATTAAGTATGATATTCAAATAACCCCCCAAAAGATATTTTAATTGCTTGTATTGTATTTACAATATTCCAATAAATCTCTCTTTTTTAAAGAGAGGTCTCTTATTTAAAAATTCCCAATAAAAATCATAGAACTTTATTAAAAAATAAAGTTTTTAATAAAGATACTTTAAAACTCAAGGAAAACAAGGTAGGATGGAGAGCTGATAATGTGTGATGTAAAAAGAAAAAGGAAAGGAAAACTTAACACTGTCAACACTAGGCTAAAAATAATTATACGAACATCCAAATAATTTATGAGATTTCATCTTGTAAACAGGTTTTGACAAGCTCTGGCTTGTCTTTTTTCTATTTGCTGCTATTTTTTCCTTTAAAGTTTTTTCAGATGTGCTTAGATCCTTTTTTCAAGTTTTCTCCTTGAAATTGAATTGAATTCAGCCTAATATTAGTTACATGTTACATTCAAACTATCATTAGTTAAAAAACACTCAAAAAAGTCACTGAGGATGACTCTTTCTCAATTTCTTCATATCATGAAAAAGGTAATTAGAGCTGCTAGAAAGTGAGGAATAAAGAACAACATTAAAAGCATAATCATCCTAAAAATTGTATTGTCTTGAAAACTGCACAGTGCATCTACCATCTCAAAAAGGTATTGTGGAACAAAAAAAGGAAAAGATGAGTATGAAATAATTAATAATTAATAATTAGTATTTAAATTCCTTATGGTGATATGTTAGAGACCACGGCCTTGCAGTTTAAAATCAAGGTAACTCCACCATTTCATGACAGATGTTGAGTTGCAGGACAACAGTAATAAGAAAATATTCTTTATTACTATTTCTAACAGAAAAATGATATCATGCTATACACAATTAGGTGACAGTCAAAGGGAGTTTGGTTTTGGCTGCACAGTGTATAATGTTTAAACTTGAAAGAAGGCACTTTGAATTTATGGAATCTACATATTAGTTAAAAAATAAAATGATTCATGGAAGAAATCTGCGAATAAAAGTTCCATCAGAAGTAATGATATGCTGAAAATCATCAGAACCAGAAAATTGTCAGGGAGGGGATCATGCTGTAGTTTCTTCATTCTATTCATCGTTCTCTAAGCAACTATTGAAGGCCACCATCAGAAAAACAAAGAAACAAAACAAACAAACAACAACAAAAAAAAAAATCAAAAAAAGCCCAAACCAAAACCAGAACTAGATGTCTGAATGTTTTTTTCAATTTTGGGTTAATGAGAACAGCTATTTTCTTCTGTGTGCATACATCCCTGTCTTGATCATTTTCCTTCTTCTGTTTCAAGTACACCTGAACATATTCCTGACTGGGTTGTGAATGTCTTGGCCCAGAAGTAAATCAAGTCTGTTAACTCTGGTATTACAACAGTTCTATTACTTTTCTGCTTTTTGGCAAAATTCAACTTGACCCACTTAAACCTATGTGCAATGCATGACAGCCTAGAAAAGCATTTTAAATTGTGCAGTATTAACTATTCATGACAGATGTGGAAGTCTGACTCCATGAGGAAGCAAGCAACAGCTGCAGTTCATCCAGCTTCTCAAGAGAAAAGGTCAGGAAAGTAAATGAATAAGCAAATAGTGAAACAAAAGAGCAGAAAATTGTCTTTAAACACATCTCTACTAGTGCCTGTCTGGATGTAGTTATTATTTTACTACTGTCTGAAATCCACAGACTCTGTCAAAAAGACAAATAGAAGCAGACGTTCTATTTACTTTTGAACCTGTTTCAGAACAATAACCTGAAAGTAACAAAAATCAGGGAAATAAACAGGTGACATTTAAGACTTTCTTAATGCACATTTGCCTTCTTTGAAGGAGATAAGGTCTCTTCTTACACTGGGATGGGTTGGGAAAGTACATCAAACAATCCTAACCAGCACTTGCTAGACAGCATCAGGTTTTCTTGGCAGTATCTATAAAATGGGTTTTGGTTTGTCCTGGCTGTGAAAATATTGAAGAAATCTTCAACTCAGTGCACAGAATTTATGCATTCCTCTCTTTTCTTACAATGACAAACCTGTTGGTCTATCACACAACACTTCACTTAGGGAATAAAAAAAATGTTTATAAATATTATTTTTTTTAAATCTTAAGGAAAATATTCATGTTCTAAAAATTAAGACTTTTGTGGTTTGTATTTGTTTTTGCTTTCTATCCTATAATATTTTAGAAATCAAACATTTGCAGGGTGCCCTGAAAATGTGTTTCATTTCTGTCTGCAGACACTGCTATTGAATGCTTAGGTGGATATTTACCTTGCACCATTTGTTAATTGAAAATAATGCTTTGCTGCAATTAAACTATCTTTTCACAGGAAAGAAAATCAAGTCGATATTTAGCATTAGCAAGCACTCATGATCAGATATGAGAGCAAAAATATCTAATCTGCCCTCAATCCTCATCCTTCTACTGTGTCTTCCTTCAAGGCAATAATCTGTCAATAATCTGTCAATTGTTTATTTACAGCACTTGATATTTCTACCTTTTGTGGAACTGGTGATGGTCTGAAAACAGAAAACACATTAGTCTATACTGTCAGTTTACAAGAAACACGAAAACTCAGCAGAAGGAGAACTGACATTTTTTATCTTTTCCCTTGCCTTTCTTAAGTCTTTTTTTGGTCTGTTTGATTTTTAAAATTTATGTCATACAATAACAGTACTAATGCTGATAGAGCAGTTTGGAAGAAAACTTCAGGGAGTAATTTTTGTGCCTTGCTTGGGAATCTATTGACTTATATTACTTCCTCATAGTGGGTTCAAAATTTAATACCAGTGGTCATTAGAGTGGAGAGAATACTTTTTATCCCTTTTTCCTCCAATATTTTTATAAATGAACTACAAGGAGGGAATTAGCCACAAAGTTCACAACCTTCCACCTAACTCTAATCAGCCTGATGCTGTGACAACAATTATTGTAGGCATCCTCCCCCTCTGGTGCTCATTTAGTAAACAATGTGTCTTTGAATAATGTTGAAAAAAAAGTCATAGTCTTTATTCCCTATTAGAACTTTAGTAATTAGTACGGTGTGCACATTATAATTATTCATGTTTTTGTAATTGAATTTCAAATATTTTTAAATATATAATGAATTTTTAATGGTCTTGGAATGTAGGCTATAAAAACATGTAGGGGAAAAAAGATGGCTACTCCAACACCAGTCTTTTAAGCACTATTACATCTCTTGGGAAAAAGAAGAAAAAAATCTGTTTTACATGATGATTTAACAATGATTTTCTCCATTTCAACCTTTTGAGATTTTTATCTGTGCAGAATACCTGATCAAACATTCAGAGTGCTATTTATTTGCTGTTTCTGAAGGACAGAGGAAACTGTAATAGCAAAAGGTGCAGAGTAAGTCATGACTCTGCATCTCAGGATCACTACCTCACAGCACTGGTTGAGAAAATGCAGCATTTGGTTTAATTTAGTGCTGCAGGGTGTTGAATCTGTTATTGCTGTTTGCAATGGCAGCAAAATTTGCCAACTTAAACTGCAGAAGATATTGTGCAGAGGAGAACTATCATTTTTCTTCCCCCTGATCTTCTCATACATTTGTTCCTGCTCCCCCACAGAAGAATTGGTAGCAAAAGGCCATCTACTTTATAAGAAAAAAAATTAAAAACAAAAATTTCAAAACCACAAAACCAAAACCAAATAAAACAAAACCCAGCCAAACAAAAGCCAATCAAACAAAAAATACCCTATTTAGTCATGGCAGATTTTTTTTTTGGTAAGAACAATCATTCATCTAATATTTAAAAGCTGTGGATACATAAAATATCACTATATTATGCCACTAAGCAACAGGAAAAAAAAAATCCTATATTTTTCATGTTTTTCTTGCCTGAGCAATAAATGCCTCTGTCAGAGTAGTTTCTTCATGTTTTCCATAGTTGAAAAATACTGGAGATATCTCTTGCATGTTCCTTCATAGTTGTCAAGACTCTGAATCATACCAATAGGGAGATCTTCATAAGTCCCCACTAGAGTTTCCACTGACAAATATATTCCTCAAACAAGCATCTCTTCCTGATGAGATGTGCTAAAAAACTGGAGCATTTCCCAAACATTTTATCCTCTGTAAGCACAAAAATCAGATATAAAAATCATGAATGAGACCTCTCCATCTGTGTAGTCTAGAAAACCATTTAAAATAATCATGAACAAACTGATCCTTCAAAAGTGATTTATATATTTGGATCAACCCAACTGCTGCTGCTACTCTTGGGGTTAGATGGTCATATTGGCATAGACATTCATGAAGAAAATATGTGTACTAAAGGAATTATTTCAGAAAGTATTATCAATAACATAAATTCAAAGGGTACATAAAACAGCATTTGAACATTGACTCAGAAGCAAGGATTTGCAAAAATAGGTCAGGAAAACATAAAATCCACACCTCATTTGGAAATCATTTTTAAAAGAAACTCTAGACTTGTCTTCTTGCCTTGTGAGTCCCCAACTGACAGAGCTGAAAATAACTTTAGCTATTGCTGAGGATGACAGATGAGCTGAATCTCTGTTGAGAGAGGCAGCAAACGAACGCTGAAGAGGAGGGAGCAGGGAGGCTGCTGCTCTCTGGCACTTGTGAAAGATGCTGAAAACAGCAACTTTAAAATGTTGTTCACAGGCAGGCATTAAAAAACAATTGCCACGCAATCCAAGAAAGTACACGTTTGCATGTGTGTGTCCATATTATATATATATCACTATGAAATAAAAGCATTTCAGTTATTGTTTTGCAAGGAACACTAAATATAAGAACAAAAAAGCAAACCAAGAACAAAAAACAAACCAAGACCAAAAAACAGATTCAAATGCATTGTCCTTTTTGAGATTTCTCTTATTATGTGGTTAAGTTACATTACCAGTACGTGTCACAAAGTTTAGTTTTGTATGCCTAATATGGATCTGTTGAGGAATGAGAATGGTTTTTTACACTCTTGGAAAAGTCAGATTTTCATTAGAAAGAAACCAATCCAAACCCATAAAGTGGAGAGATTTGTTATTTTGAGAAATGCTTTATCCTGTAGCAAAACATTTAAATTAGGGTTTTTTCAGAGCCAAAATTTCAACATTTTCCAAAAAAAGTTTTTAAAACTAGTTTGATTTTATTTCAACTAATTTTATATTTACTTATTAGTATTATGTGACCTAAATATTCTATATTACATGTTTTGTCTTTTCCTCTTCTTCTTTTTATCATCTATGAAAGTGTACTTAAGGATTTAATGCTAAATACTAAATGTGATTTTCACAACAAACTTGTTAAATCTGTTTCTAATTACTTTGGCACTTTTAAAATTCTGTAGGCTGCCAGCTGTGAGCATATTCAGAAAAGACAGAATGAGAATCTCTGTTGAAAACACCTGGATAATTTTTCTCTCCTGTTTTCTTCCACATCATCTGTCTGTTTTCCCAAGTGTGCATATGTCTGAAAAGATTGGTTCTTAAAGATTTGAGCAATTCTTTACTATGTCAAGGCACAGCAAAAATTGAGTTTTCTACTGCAAGCACAATAATTAATAATATTTAAAGACCAGCTGAAACATATTCCATGGGTAGTTCTTCCAAGCAATCACACCAAAAGAGATCTGTAAGTTTTCCTTAGTGTTTCCATCAATACATCCTTGCAATAATAAAACCACTAATCTTGATCTGATTAGGACAGTTACAAACAGAAATTCATTTCCTGCTCTTCCAAAAGGATAGGAGAGTGGTTATATACCATGTGGTTGATTTGCTTTCTGCAGGATTCTATTAAACAACACTTGATTATCCTAATTGAAGAAAGAAAAACTTCATTTAATTAAAAAAAAAAAAGTAAGAAGGAACAAGTAAGAGATTTTAAAATGAGAAATGCTGACAGCTTTTATCAGGATATATCAAGCTATCAACAGAACTTGTACCACATATATTAAAATTTCTGCATGGCATTGCATTTACAGCCTGTGCTGCTTCTCTCTAGAATTATACATTCTAAAAAGGAACCCAGCTTCCCCAAGCATATAACATAACAACAGTAATCAGGTAATACTCTAAATTTAAAGTCAGACATAACTAATCAGAACAGTTCATTATTACCAAAAATGTTTGGCCTCTCCTCTATGTGAAGGTGAAAGAATTTTAAAAGATATTAATGATTAATTGTATAAAACTTGATTAAGAGAAGGCACATAAACACCACTGAAGTGTTAAAAGTTTGTCATAATTCCAAGACGGTGAAGTTCCTGTTGATTTACCTTAAAAACAACTTCTTTAAGTTGGTTTTTTTTTTCAGTCAATGCAGCAGCACCACTTAAGATTTATTTTCTTTGTTTGGTTTTTTTTTGTACACTCTCAGAGATTTGAAAAAATTTGAATTTGAATTTTAGAAAAATTTGAATTTTAGAAAAAAATTCGAATCACAACGGTTGAATATATGATTGGTTGGACATGATGATTTTGGAGCTTCTTTCTAACCTTAATGATTCTATGATCTGATCACTCTGCAAAAGGAAAAAGAAAACATTTGATTTTGCAGAAAAAGTGAAGAATTAGCTATGCTCCATCTGAAAATCCAAGGTAGTGTTTGTTCAGAGATTAAGTGAATTTGCATGATGTGTGGAACTTCAGAAAGACTAGTAAAGACATTTTTTAAGGAATAATATATAACTATATAAACAAATCCAAGATTATGTGATAGCAACCTTCAGATCATCCTCTATCCATTGATTTTTTCAATGTAGGAGATCTGGAAAAATAATTTTTTTTTCCCAAAGTACACCACACTTACTTCCCCTCTCCTCAGTACACTAAAAGTTGTCAAGGCTAAGTAAGTAAATTGTCAAGGTTCAATATGTAAAAGAAAAATATTCTTTAATAAATCTCAATATGCTGTCAGGCTATGATTGTATTTCCTTAATGGAGGAGGAAATTGTTCTTTCACCAGCTAGTAATAATTGAAGAGAAATAATCTAAATATGAAAACACATTGCAAGCTAATGGAAAAGTAGTTGATTTAAGGTCATCTGTGCTCAGCTATTACAAAGTAATCGTAAACTTGAAGAAAAAATTTCTGTTCTCAACATTCTCAGCTTTTCTGTTCTGTTGCTGATGTTCATCTCTCCAGCTGTTATTAAAGTCTGAATGTGTATAGCAAGCTTATATTAATTAAATAAAATTATTAAGTGTGATTATAACAGTATTAGTAGACACACATAAGCAAAATCAAAGCTCAAACAGCTCAAATAATTCAATGAACAACATTCAAAATTCAAAAAAACAACATTAATCACCTGACTGGCTGAGACTGCTCCTCTAGTTAAGAGAACAGGTGCTTTCCAAAGTTCTGTCCTACTTTCCAAAAGGTGAAGGCAGGAGAGGCAGGTGGGCTCTCAGAGTTGCTCAAATGAGCTCAGAAGCTTTCAAACAACTATCCACATGTATTCTTCTGCCTACTGTTAGTAGGGCATAATGCAAATTTCTTTCCTGCAGTTCTGGCAAGAAACAGTGTTTAAAAAGCCAACACACAGAGAGTGCAAGACTGAAAGTAGAGTCATGAAAAAAAAAAAAAAGGAAGAGAAAGCAAGAAAGAAACTTAGACACATTAATGTATAATGGCCAATTTAATCATTTATGTATATGTAAAGTTGCCCCTTTAAAACCCCCTTGATGGCATCTAAGAACTGTGTATCTTGAAATTAAATATTAAGAATACTGAATACATTCAATTGCTCTTTTATTTTTATTACATTGCCCAAACACTTTTTAGAGACTACATGAACCAAGTGACAGCTCCTTGTCTAGGATGGGGAGTTTATATTTCAAGTGAGAGATGAGATAAAACACAGAAATTAATTTGGGGAGGACAAGAAGGGCAGCCGGGAATTCTCCTTGCCTCTCTGCAGGGCCACACAGCACCACCCACAGAAAGGCATTGCAGCTCTCTCTGACACAAACTGCACCTCCTGTTCACCCAAGTTATGGGCAGATAAATCAAATTACTGAAACAAAACTGTGCTGCATCAGCTGACTCAGGAATTCAAAGAACATTCCAAACTGGGAAACTTCACCAGCACATCACTTGAGCCCTTCTCTGGGCCTTTTCCTGTTGTGGGGGATGCATTGGCCAGTCACACTGATAAGAGGTAACGTGCTGTCCATACATGCACTCCTACATAAATAATAAAACAATAAAAGCCTGGTTACAATCTCTGTAAAAAATGAAGCTATAAATCTTTTCTATTTCTCCTATGGATTTAAATTCAAAGCCACCTCAAAGTTTTTCACTGCATCATCTTGAGCCTATTGATGTGACACTCAGTTACACAGCATGAGTTATAATAATAGACACACTAACTAGTAAAAAGATAAAAAAGAGACTATTTTCATTACTGAACCAAGACTGTTGTTTAATAAGTGAATTTTAGCTAATAATGATAAAAAAATTGCAGTTCTGTCCACTGAAACAGCATGTGTCAAAAATGCAGAATTTTTTCTTAAAGTTTTTATGTCATATCCTAAGACTTTACTGCTTTGATCACAAAGTTAATAAGTGCTCAGATCCTTAAAAAAGAAGGAATAATAAATAAAAGCCATAAGAATTAGATGTGAACTTGGAAAAGGGCTTATGGCAGCAAGCATTGCACTGTACTTTTTGAAATCTTCTTTGAGTATTTCTTGGAAAGCAATACCTGAAGTTTTGCCATCTTTGGATGTTCTTTTCTTATACTTCAAAATATCTGATACTTGAAATACAGGAGGGAAACCAAACCAAGCCAAGCCAAGCCAAACCAAGCCAAGCCAAGCCAAGCCAAACCAAACCAAACCAAACCAAACCAAACCAAACCAAACCAAAACAAAACAAAACAAAACAAAACAAATCAAACCAAATGAAACCAATCTCCCTCCCCATCCCCTCAAAAAAGAAAAAACAAACAAAACAATCCAAAACAAAAACCAAACAAAAAAAAAAAAAAACCAAAACAACAACAATAACAACAAAAAACCCACAAAAAAACCATATCAAACTCCAACACATTGAATCACAGAAGCAGGTTGGAAAAGACCTTTGAGATCAAGTAATCCAACTGCTTATCTGGCACTGCCAAGCACTAAACCATGTCCCCAGTTGCTACATCTACACTTGTTTTAAATACCTACATATATGGTGACTCTACCACTTCTCTGTGCAACGTGCTTCAATGTTTGACAAACATTTCCATGAAAAATTTTTTTCTTAAAATCTGATCTAAACCTCTCCTGGAGCAATTTGAGCTGTTTCCTCTTCTGCCTCTTGTTGACTGGTGGAAGATCCTGACCCCCATCTGTCCACACCCTCCTTCAAGGAGGTATAGAGCACCAGCAAGTTCCTCCTTGAGCTTCCTTTTCTCCAGCCTGAGCCCGCCCAGCTCCCCCAGACATTCCTCACCACAATTCTGCTCCAGACCCTTTGCATCATTTCACTAAAACCAAAGCAAGAACTTTTATGCCTGTGGCTATCAAAAAGAGGGAAGGGGCAAATCTGCCTTCTGTAATTAAACCGTGACTGAATATTTTGCAGTGAAACCCATACAATGTTCTGTATTTACAGGACACATTTTATAGTAATTTTAACATATTTTGAATTCAAAGATGCTAAAAAGCAAATATATTTAAATTCTGGCATCTGCAGAATTCAGCATTGAAAATCAAATTTTTTTGGTGAAATTTTGAATTTGAAATTTGAATAAAATTTTATGTTAAGGTAAATATAATATATTGCTCATAGTCAATGTACTATTTTATATTAACAAAATTTTAGCAGCAGAGGAGTAATAACCACCTACATTGCAGTGGTGTCTGAATGCAGTATTTGAAGGAAGTGCACATTTTGACATGTGATATAGGTTTACATTCTTTTAACTTGTTTTTTGGTTTTTTGGGTTTTTTTTTCTGTGAGCTGAGCACCAATACAGGAAAACCCTGCTGTTGCATTTATGCTCTATAAATCTGTATCTTGAATTTGTGGCCCTAAGATGCTTAATTTAGGTTTTACTAAAAATATGTTTGTTTTCTGCCAACAGTGGACTGTTGAATGAAAGCAGAAAGAGATGTAATGAATGGAAGAGATGTTTCAATACATATACTTACTACTGAATTTGTAATTAAATGTTTTGCTTGAGGTCTTGTTACGGAAAAAATGAGGTTATGTCACTGTCCTTGCTTCAGCCAGGACAGAACTAATTTTACTGGCTGTAGCTGGTGGAGTGCTGTGTTTTGGATTCAGCGTGAGAAAGAAGTTGATACCACATGGATTACTTGGCTGTTGTTAAATTGTGCTTACCCAAGGACTTTTTGGCTTCTTATCTGTGCCAAGAAGCGAGCTGGGAAGATGCACAGGCAGGATGGATGATCTGAACTGGCCAAAGGAGTGTTCCACATGCTAGAACATCATGCCCCATAGATAAACTGGGGAGAGTTACCTGGAAGGGGCTGATCTTTATTCAGGGACAGGCTGAGCATCAGTCAGTGCTGCTGAGCAATTGTGTTGGGTTCAGTTACTCTCTCTCTCTCTGTTCTTATCATTAAAATTATTATTAATATGATTATCAGAACATTTAGTATTAATAAAATTATTATTAACATGATTATCAGAACATTTAGTATTAATAAAATCATTATTAACATGATTAACAGAATATTTAGTATTAATAAAATCATTATTAATATGTTTATCAGAATATTTAGTATTATTAAGATTACTAATATACTGATGCTGTTAATTATTATTTTTATTATTTATTTTTATTATCACTAATATTTACAATTATTATGTGGTTTTGTCTCAAACCATGAGTTTTATCTTTTCTTTCCAATTCTCCTCCTCATGTGAGAGGTGGAAAGTGGTGGGGAGCAAGTGAATGCCTCCACAGCACTTTGTTGCCACCTGAGGTTAAACCACAAAAGCCGCAGACCCATGAATTTGCTGGCAATTCTACTAATGTTTTAATAGTTTTACAGTCCAAATCAGATTAACTCAGATTCTAATTACATCAGAAAAGAAGCTCTCATTGACAGTAGAGTTATAGATCATGATACAATTTTTACATTAAAAACTCATGCTATTATATACCTATTTTTACTAGTTTTACACTCAGTCTTCCAGAGTACATCTTGAGCACTTTCAGTTGCAGCGTTTTTTGAGAAAAGGGAGACTGGCATTCAGCATCCTGTCTTTGCCAGGAGGAGTGTGATATTCATGGAGGAGGGAGAGTATTCCTTGTCATTCATGGGTCTGCTTGGGGATGTTTTTACAGTTTTTCCCCAAACTGCTCTTGTTCCCCTGCTCTCAGGAAAGAGGTGACAGCTGCCCCCATCCCTGCAGTAATTCCAGATGCTGTTTGCCAGGCTGGAGCTGCCAGGGTTGCCATCCCTGTCCCTGTGTCTGTCCCAGGGCAAAGGGAAACCCAGCTCAGGGCAAGGGCAGCCCAGACACCCCTGGAACCCAACGCAGTCTGCCAAGAGCTACTGGAAAAACATATTTACTGAGTTCCTACACATCTGTAAATAGCCTAAGGCTTGTGCCTTCTTGATTTCCTCTTTTTCTCCACTTTCACCTGCTGAAACTTAGAGTTGAGCATTAATAATTGGGGTTTCTATAATCTGTACCTCATGCCACTGTTTCATTGGATCAAACACCCTCTGGTTCTTCATCTGCCTGTGCTAAAAGGGTTTCACTGCTGCAACTGGTTTAACCAAGCTTCAGACCGAGTATCCAACTCTATAGAGCATTTAGATAATCTCAAAATGGCTCAAAAAAAAAAAAAAAAAAGAGGCAGAGATCCTTGCCACAATTTGAGTGATATTTCCCCCACTGAATAAATGACGAAAATAAAGAAATTGCCTCCTGGATGCATGTTTTCAGACTTTCATTAAGGAAATTTCAGAGGTAAGTATCCCATACCCAGGGAAATTAAAAGCTGAGCATATTTTCTACTACATTGTAAACACAAGATATTTTTGAGAGGCACACATTTTACGTATTTGCATGTTCAACTAAAGATGAAAAGAGGCCACTTGCCAAAATCAAGTGGAGCTCAAAATACTGACTTTTAATAACCTAAAAAGTTTTGTAATAAAAATCAGACCAATTAATTTTTCTGTTATTCTTTGAATTTTCCCATCATATTTAACTAGTCTGAAGAGAGTGAATAAAAATTAATTCTGGAGCAAATAAACAAAAAAATAGCACAAACCTCCCAGAATACAAAGGGAAAGTTACAATGGCAATATAGTAGGAGGACTTGAAGATAAATAATGAAATAACACTGGCACAATTTCAATGAGTGTAACAAAAAAAAATAGGATTCAATGACAAAAATATCCATTTCTGATAGTAAGCAGTGCATATATTGCATTTCTAATTGTGCTTTTCTTCATTTTCTAATGTGCACTCTGGGGAGTTTTGTGATCCTTTTCTTCCAGAGTTTTTATTTGCATAATTAAATCCTTAACATATAATTTGTCAAGTGCCAAATTATGTTATATAAGGCTCCAGAATCCCTATTCTTCCTCCTCCCCTGACATAGCTGTTAGCTCTTTTGTGCCCATACTGAATGTCTAAAATATTTGCATTAAAACTCACGTTTAAACTGAGCTTTGAGAGTGTATTGTTATGCCCTTAAGGAAAAACATCCTGTGATGACTTTCTCCTGCAATGGCAAAGCTGAAGGCAATGCAGCAGGTGTTCAAGATGAACATGAATTCATAGGTATTGCATTAATTCACATTCTTGTGTGTAAATATGCATGTGGGCTCACCATTTCCATAAATACATGTTGCATGTGAAACCCTCTGTCCCCAGAGGGGACTTTGTGCACTTGCAGTGATCGATCGCTTGCCCACTTTCAGAATGTTGTAGGTGTCTCACATACCTGAAGGTCAAGAATAAAGTTTTATTTCAGGACAACCATGCCACTCTTCAAAATGCATTGACCCACCTCACATAACACAATTTTCCTCAGGTGGTGCAGGAAAAAAGCACCATTTAGTCACAAAAATCATCAGCTCCTTTTGGACAGAGTTATAAGAGCAAAGTATTTAGTTGAAGCTAGTTATATAGGCTCTCTCTCAGGCAGAAAAAGAGAAGTGAGACGATATTTGCTCTAAAGGGACATATCTTCCTCCTTCATCGCCTGCAAAGAGACCTGGTACAACCACTTAGGTTAAACGCTTCCATTTTTGACAGTTAAATTCGAGTGAGATGAATTCCACATTGACGACCAAATACTGTTGAAAATCTAACCCAAGTAATTTATCTAAGGTCATATACAAATGACAGTGCATTTAATTGAATTCTATTTTCATAAATTCATGACTAGTGCTCTAATTATTATCCCATTCTCTCTGTGACAAGAGACTGAATAAATAAGTTTTATGGTTTTTAATGCGTGTTTGGATTGAGTTGATGATGTCAGGCATTAGATCAGCTCACAAACCATCATCTACCATATGTCAACAGTCAAATTATCAACTCCTATTTATCAACTCCTCATTAGGCTTTTAATAGTGTCAATGGAGGCAGTAAGAGACAGCCAGAGACTACATAGAAATAATGTGAAAAACTTGGTCTCAACAATATTTGGCTGTCTTTCAGAGGCAAGAAGTCCTGTAAATATTCCATAACTTATCATGAGTTTGTAATTTGTGCATGCTCTATCAAACTTATCAGGGTGAAGGGAGGTTTAAAGTTTCCTAATTATTTATGGAAATTAATAATTGATAATCTGTCAAAAAAAAAAAGAAAAAAATAAGCAGTATATTTTTGGACAGGAAGGACATATAGTATAGGGCTGAGAAGTCAAAAGAACAATCAAAACTGTAAGAGAGTAGGAAAGGTCTCTTACAGTTTTGTTGTTGCTTTGTTTTTTTCTTAATATAGTAATAGCAAAAGAATTTAAACCTAATGTAAGCTAAAATTATTTGTAGGGGAAGTGTGAAAATGGTGAAAAATTATTAAGAAAATTTTTCCATAGTGAAATATTTTCTAAACTCTTTGATATTCATATATAATAGTTCCAAGAGATTTTAAGTTAGAGAAAGATTAAGAAACAATTTAATCTTCACCTTGCAGAGTTTTTTCAATTTGGAAGTATATATAAAAAATTTTAAAAAATTGCGAACACTTGAGAGTTTCAAAGCACTTTTTCTTGGAAAACATTTTCACATTTTTGCCTTCCAATTTCAGTTCAGGATTTTTTCTTTTAGAACTCAGATTTCTGGACAGATTCATAAAAAGATGATAAGATCTTCAAGGAAATATATCTATTTCTTGTAAGCTCTCTACAATTTCTGTGCAACACCTGGGTAATAATAGTTTTTAGGAAATTCCATTGGATTTTTTTTAAAAGAAGTATGATAAGAACCGATGATTTTTAAGCAATAAAATCTCATTAAAATTTATCTTCAGCAAAAACACCACAAACAAACAAAAACAAAAACCCCACCCAAACAATTAGAAACATCAACATTTTAAAACTTGAAATTTACCATGTAACAGATCAGAAATAACTTTTATATTGAGCTATTCCCCATGTAAATCAAACTTGTAAAAGTAGAAATACTGTTTTTGTCTTGAAAAGTCCAATATTGAACTTTGAAGTATGAACTAATGTTGGGGTTTTGTCAGTAAAATGTCATAAGAACTGGGGTATTTTTATAAACATCCCTCCCCTAAAATAATATTTAACAAAGTTTTCCAGTAGTAACAGAAAAGATATATTGGTATTTCAAAGGCAGCTCTGGAAAATTTCTTATTTATAGGTCACGTTTCCTCAATTATCATAGTCACATGTGTAAATTATTTTAATGAGATAAAGAGCAGGAGATTTAGGAGTCTGGGAGAATAAGAGTATCATAATGATCATAAAGAAAAAAACAGCTTTTCCCCCCTCAGGTCACATTAGGTTCCAAATTATTGTATTATCATGATTTCATGACATACTTTACTTGCAAGAGTCATAAAGTAAAACAAATCATACAAAATGATTACTATTATCATTATAGTATTAAATTTCCGTTACATGGTAGAAATAAAAAATCTCTTAAAACAATACAAATATAGCTCAAAGAAATCTTATGTTTCCTGCAAGCCCAGCAGCTCCACTAAGTGACATTACAGGAAAACAAACAAATTAATAACATGGTTGGTCTAATTCCACAGAGTTTAAATGCCTGGATTCAGATATGAAATTGTACAAATAGCAAAATAAAAATGACACAAACCCAAAAGCAATGAAAAAAGGCTGACAACCCTTCTCATCCCACACACTTTTAATGAGAAAATCCAACAATATTTATTATTGAGGCCGGCTTGTTTGAGGTCGCACAATAAATAATCATCTTGAAGACAGTGTGCTCTCTAAAGCTCATTGCTTTGTTTGAATTTTTCATTATTGCTATAAATTTAGTGAATGAACTGTAAAAGGTTTTGTAACATGCACATGTTTTAGCAAATCTCAGGAGCCCCTTGACCAACATTGCATAATCCATATTTCATATATTCATGAGTCATTTTCTTCTGATGTCTTGACTACTTCCTCCACAGGTATCTGCCTCTGAAAGATGTTAATCTTTGTTTTCACTGGAAAAAAATATATAATTGCAATTTTCTTAATTGCCTTAAAACAAAACAAAAAAAAATCATTACTTTTAGACAACAGAAACATTGTTGAAAAACATATATTTCCTGGAATTTTGTTTGATTCTATGTCAAAATCCAATTCAATAATTTGTTTACTGGTGTTTTCTGCACTCATTTGGATCACTTGAACAGTTTGCCAGTCCAATCAAAGCACAGAGGAAAACACTGTGGTATGGTACAAACTGGGATAAAAATATCTATGCTCAAAAGCAATCTTAAAAAAAAAGAAAAGGTGAAGCACTGCTAAAGGCTCTGTGAAATGTGTTTGACAAAGATAGTGAGACATATAATTAAATACTCCATATGTACTTCAGAACACAAATGTTTATACAGCATAGAACCTCACTTCTGAAAACTAATTGAAAATATCTAGAAGTAGAAATAATTTATCATTGAAGCATCAATCACTGTGTTTACCTTATTTCCTCATTTTCCCTTTAAATCTAAGCCAAGGGAACATCAAAGTAACCTAGACAGTGACTCATTAGTTCTTAGCACACATTTTTATTTCTTTACAAATGCCAGTAAGGTATGAGATAGCATTGGTATGGTAGGCTACCTCAAACAAAGGTTTTATACTTATTTAAAATGGAATAATGTTTAAAGGCTAATAAAATATGACCTGAGTTTGCAAACATATTTATCTAAAGATATTTATACAAGTATGGTGTGTTTCTGGTTGTAGATTTTTCTTCTTAATATTTTTGTAGAGTTGAATACCAGCAGTATTTACTGCCTCAATAAAAGAAAATGTTAAGGAAATTTAAACTCAACTCAGCCTGCATCCAGCTGTGGTCTTTCCTTCTCCTTTGTCACCACTAGCAACCCAGTGAATGTGGATGACTAAATCTAATCCCCATACACTTGCAGGATTTTACAATACGGTATTCTGAATTTCATGGAAATTCAAACCATTCTGATAAATAAAATTCACCTTTTTTATATATATTTTAATGCAAACTGACACCAAAATTCAATTTGAAGAAAATTTTTAACACCCCATCAAAAAAAAAAAAAAAAACCCAAAAAACCAAAACAAAACAAAGTAAAACCAAGCAAGAAAGCAAACAAACAAAAGGTTAATTCTTTTAATGGGAGAAAATATTTCATCAAGCAAACAAACAAACCCTCAACATGCCAAAAAAATAATTATTTAATTAAGTTAAATACCTGCTAGCCTACTTCATTAGAAAATTTGGGAGACATCAAACACTTATTAGCACAGAAACTCCCAGGGCAGGATTTTTGCTGTCTAGACTCACCTCATCCTCTGGGAACGTCTGTAATTGAGATAAGTCCTCTGTGTATTATGCATCAAGAAATAATTGGGTAGATAACAGGAATGATTCCATTTTCCTGTCTTTTTTTGTGCACATCTGGAATAAAAGGATACTTTTCTGCCTTTTCTCTAAGCTTTACAAAGCAGTGATTTAGGATTCCCTGTGTTGTTTAAATTAATATAGTTTGTTTCCTTGAGAAAATGTCTACAGAGAAGTAAAGATATATATATTTTTAAGATAACTAAATCATGCTTTTTTCTAATTTTTATGTCAGAAAGCCCTGTTTATTTTGGCTAAAGGCAATGTACGAAATTATTTTAATAATAATAAAAGAGAGTGAAAATTCTTCTCTGCCTTATGAGGATTGCAGTATGATTAGCTTTGTTTTCACATTCCTCTTCAGACCAAACTCTCAAATTTTATTCCATTTCCCAAAGGGTGGTCTCATATTTTCTCCTGGAAAGGAGGTTGTCATGAATTATCAGAATGACACACTATGGGAAGGGTTGTCCAAGTTGGGAAATGAGCCTGATGAAAAGGAAAAGGTACATAAATGCAAATGAATTACAATTCCTATGGAAATCTATAAAATTTACAATAATTTCTTTGAAAATTTATTTTGGTTTGAAGTCTTTTCTTCTTTGTAATGCCAACAATAAGATATTTTCTGATGAAAACAGGTACTACTCATTAAAAATTTCATTATAATATCCCCAATTTTTTTTGCAGAATTCCTATTCCCACTTTTTATGAGAATTACCTACTGGCCTAATATGGTATACCCTGAAATTGACTTAAAAAACGAAAGAAACCTGTCTAGAACTAAATTTTAGTTAGATGTGCAACAATGAGATCTTAGTACAAAAAAAGGAAAACAGAAACAAAATAAAAAACTGAAATAAAAAAACAGTATTGTGGGACATTCTATAGAATAATAATAACAATATAGATTTACATCTTATATTATTTTTTTTAATTTATTTTTATTACTTTAGGAAACAGAGATTTACGCATCTGCTTTTAATCTTCCAAAATTTAAGAATTAATCTAGGATGCACTTTAAAGTATTCCTTACTACAGTGTCAGAAGTTCAACTCCTCTTGTACAGACTTGTTGAGGAGCTTTTAATCTTCCAGTAAACCATAAATATCTGCTTTGATTTATTTTTATGTGCTATAACTCATTGGTTTGTAAATGCACGTAAGAAATATTAGATAAAAGCAAAGGAAAGAGCTACTTAATAAATTATGTTCTGAATTTAGCAGCTGCGAATTTAAATGGTCAGCTTCATATCAAAATGCCATTTTCTGGGATTTTTAAGAGTGAAACATGTATGACTGGTATAAAATTCACTGTTGTTGAAGTATAGAGACTCACAGACCAAAAGATTTTAATAACTGGAATAACTGTCAAGTTTCTGCTTTCTTTGCAGTCCTGTCTCTTAGTCTTAACAGCTATTTTAAACCAATATTTGACATTTTATTTTCCCAGTAATTTTACCAAAAATTTGTAGAAGAACATAAATTCTGAGGTATATCATTTAGATTTTTTTTGTTTAATAGAATAGTCTTGCTGCCACAGGAGTAGCTTTTTTATTAAGTACTCCAAGGGAAATTACATTATTTTTATTTTTAAACCTTTCAACTGTTATTACCTTCTCATTTCTATCACTTTCTTATAAGTTTCTAATACTTGTTTTAAATTACAGTAGGCAATTTCAAACACACTTTAAAAATGTATAATTTTTATAAGCACATAAGGAAATGCAACATAAAAGTACAGTGATTAAAGGTGATAATTTCCTAAAAGTGCTTCATAATATTTAAAGTAATGATAAAGGATGAGCTATTTCTCTGCTTTTCTGGTCTTGTAACACAGTCAGAACAGGACTGGTTATTTAAGTTTCCAAATTCCTCAGTGTTTTGCCTGTTTACATATGTAGACCTTGGCCAAATGCCCACTCTTTAAGGTTTAACCTTAGAAATCACTGAAAATGTCTAAAATTATAGGAAAAGTTTAGGACTATTTGTTTTAAATAAAGAATTGCTTAGACTGACCTAAGTCTGACAAATAAAAAGAGGGCTGAAAAGTTGAATATGGTGTGAAGTAAAAAGCATATAAGTTTGAAATTTCTCACCAATATCCTTGAACAAGGAATTTATGGCACTGCAGGAGATCACACTCCAAGACTGCCTCCTGAGGAGGGGTGACCTGGTTTCTGACACACTGCTAAATCCAATTTTCAGTGAGGTCCTGAAGGGCCCAACAGAAGGGAGCTTGATGCTCCTGATATTAATCAGGGTTGCAACTGGGAGGTGGAGCTTTCACAAGGGAGGTGCACGTGGACACCCATGGGCAGGAACAGGATGAACTTCTGGGTTTCTCAGGAAGGACAGACACACTCAGTGCCCGCAGTCACACAGCTGGTGTTCCCATGGTGTTTCATGGAAAGCAATAAGAGCTGTTATTGTTGCTCTCCCAGAAGGTCTGAAAGTATTCAAATTGCAGCAAATGCTCCGACACGCTTTTGGAGACTGCAATGAACAGTCAGCTATAAATACAAAATAAAAGACAGCTAGAGGCTAATAAATATTTCTGACACTCACTGTGGATCAATAATCCTGCTGTCACTTCTCTGACTGCCACCCCTGCTTTTCTACCATGAAAACCCAAAACCTATTGCCCACTGACTACAGAAAGTCAGAGACAGCAAAGCTCAAGAGAACAATGGAGATTCCCTTCTCTACAAGTAAGAGGTCATGGAAGTGGTGCTCAGGAAGAACATGATTTCTTGTTTCTGATGTTCAGCACCAGCTCCTGTGGGAAGCCACATCTATCATGCAATGTCTTCATCAACTTCCAAGCTGCAAGTTGGGAAAATGGAGTGAGTCACATTGCCTGAGAAATATCCCAGGATGGACATGAGCAGAAACTCCAGGAAATCCAGAAGCCTGAGTCCCTCATTGTAATTACTGAGAACTTCTTTATTTTTTTATTATTTATTTATTTTTTATTACAGAAATCAAATTCATTAAATTCATGAAAATTCTAACTAGGCGTTGACAAGATTCTTTCTACCATAATGCTCAATTTTGCCCCGATTTTAGAAACCAACAAATATGGACAATTTTATAACAGAAATGCAAATTTTGCAACCATAACTGACTGAAGAGTTCTTTTAGTGTCCAATTCCTATTTATCACTTGCATTGCAAATGACATTACACACTCTCAAATCAGTACTTGACCTAGTCTAGCCAAATTTGAATATGTTTTCCCCTTAATCTTTTGCAATGCAAGAATACAGGTTGACATGAATTTTAATTCATAATTTTGGAACCTGCTCATGCTGCTAAGAAAAATGCAAATAAATGCCAGTTTCTTGCAGAAACACTTTATCAGCGACAATAAATAAATCAATGCTTCAAGCTTTATTTGAAGTCATTGTTTGAATGCATATGATATACATTCCCTTTTTGTTTTCCAGATTTATAGGGGTATAAATCCTATATCAAATACAAAGCTTTCTTCAGGGCCCAAAGTCCAGCACCTATTTGTGTTAATGGAAAAATCTCTCTTGACATAATTAACGTCTAGTTAAGAACAACATTAATTGCTGAGGTCATGTTCATCATTGTATACTTATGTAAATTAAGTGATTTACCACCTTCACAGCAGAATAAGGAACAAACATCATTCCCACGGAAGGACAACCAAGCTCACTTGTTGTTCATGATTTTACTGTCCTTGTAGAAATCCATCTCAGCATAAGAGTAACATGCAGCTGTAAAATCTTGTGTGACAACTGTGCACACACCCACACTTAAATCCATCCAAGAAATTTCTTTAGTTCAGAGGATTTTGTGAATCAATTTGAAAATGTAACCCTAGTCAGTTTTCAGCTCCGTTTATTTGAGAGAAAGGCCACAAATTCAGCTTCATTATGACACTTATTCATAAGGGAGAAAAAAAATGATATGGAAAGAATATGGAATTTAATTTTTCCAGTTATTACCAAAGAAAAACAAATCTTTCTTAATTTTTTTCATTTGTTTTAAAAATATCTGTTATTTTTAGGTTGTTCCTCCATAGTCCATGAACTGGTGTTCCCTGAAGTTATAAATATATTTTTCATTTGCTAAAGCCTACCAACTGAGAAAATGTTCCTACAAGAAATTCTTGCAAGGCCAAAGATGAAAAAGTGCTTAAGCATAGGTTGAATAAGCCCAGATCATGAATTTAAATGAAAATAGTTTTTGATGTTTCTAAACTAACCCTCTGAGTCCTGCTGGACAATTGTGACACTCTTTTTTTCCAACCAGAATATTTGAGTCCAGAGAAGAAAAGCTGAGGTCCCTTAAATTTAGTAGCACATGCTTATTTGTCTTTGTGACAGTGAAGTGTGCATAACTCATACCATTTTATGATTAAATGAGACATAAGATCCTTTATTTCCTTTTAAAATCTCTCCTAAATTGAGTTTAATTTGGATTAATTACACTTTAAATGAGCAAAAGATCATTAGATGAAACCTGTTAATTTTAATGGATCTTTGACCACTGATCCAGATATTTGCTAGAATACAGGGATTTTTAAATAGTACAAGATTACCTTGTTTCTCTTACAGTGTTTTGTATTTCAAAGTTGAAACAAATCTTTCTTAAAAAATTTCATTTGGACTGCTATATTACTTACATAGTGGTAAACAAAACACAAGTTTTTATAGGTAGACTTTACAGGGGTTTAGGCTTTGTAGAACCACTTAAATTGTGATTTTGAATTATCATTGAATACTTAATAAAAGCACATGGAACAAACTGTTCTTGCCAAACTGCTAAGTGTTCATTATTGTGGTGTCCAAAATTCTTAACTTTGCCACCAAAAATTCCTGATTGGATAGAACAAAGGAATAAAGAACATAGGTTTCAGAACTGTTGTGTGTAAGAGATGCCAGATATGAATATCAATGAATCTGACATCACTTCTGGAATCTTGAGAAAGATTTTGATAAGTATGCTAAAAAAAATTAGAAATTGTAAACCATATGCAATTCTATAATTTGTAAAGTACAGTTTATTGTCATTTAGTGTTGTGGTTGCAACTATTGCAGTAGACTAAATGAGCCAGCCCTCTTAGCTGCCTACCAAGCAAGCAAGACTTTTTGGGGTCAGCAGTGTGATGAACACAGGCATTAAGTTTGACATTAATAATTTTTGGTGTCTTATTTATTTCACATTGCTAATGAAGCTTAGAGAGTTTTCATAGATTTCTGCATTCTGCCTTCTAGAATGGTACAACAACAGAAAAACAGGATTTAGGGGGTTTAAATACTGGGCCTAAAGGGGCCTGAAGAACTCAGAATGTGCTCTGAAAACTGTGAAAACTAAAATGGACTTCCTGAGGTTATCTAGTCCAATCACAAGTCATATTTTGAAAATCTCAAAGTACAGAGATGTCATAATCTCTATGGATAGTACAATACAAACACCCAAAGTGACTAAGTTTTTATTTGTATTTAGTTGAAATTTCTAGTAAAAATCTGAATTAATTTTCTTTCTTTCCATGAGCCAGCATGAATACAGCAATTAGATTGTCCTTTGTCTTTACTTGAGAATGGAAAAACTCAACTATTTTAATCTCTCCACATATGCCATGTGTTCCAGCCCTATAACAATCTTAGTGGTCTTCCAAAAGGTTTGTTCCTCTATGTCCACTTCTTTCTTGTAATGAGAAACCCAAAACTGGACACAGTGCTGTGTTGACACCCTGATCCTATTATTATGTGACCTTAGTTCATCCCAGCTGCAAGAGTTTCCCTTTGCTTTGTTCAGCTGCACAGGGTTTTCTTCAGCCTATTTCTCCAGTCTCCTGGATACTCTCTGAGCAGAAATTCCTCCACCTCAATTTGGCAATGCTTCCAGATTGTCTAAGAGAGCATTCTGCCTTCTATATTAATATCTGAGGGACACCACTTGTCACAAACAGCCAGCTGGATGTAGTGCCAGTGACTTGGCCCTTTAAACCTGATGGTTCAGTCCCTTTTCACATACCTTACTGTCCACTTATGCAGCGACTCCAATTTGGCTGTAAGAATGCTGTAGGACACCTTGCTGATGGTCTGGACAAAGTCAGGACATATGTGTTGGGTTTGCGTGGCCAGGTTTTGGTAGCTGGGGGACTACAGGGGTGGATTCTCTCTTCTTCTTCTCAGAGAAGCTGCCAGAGGCTTTCCCCATGTCCAGTAGAGCCAATGCCACAGGTTTCCATGATGGACCTACCACCGAGTTAACCAGAAATGGTAGTATAAAATCTGTGATAAAATATTTAAGGGACTAAAAAATGTAGTTGTGGCCAGAGAAGAGAGGAGTGGAAATATGTGAGAGAAACAGCCCTGCAGACACCCAGAGCAGAAGGAGGGGCAGGAACTGCTCCAGGTGCTGGAGCTGTGATTCCCCTGCTGCCAATGGTGAGACAGCTCTGTCCTGTAGCACATGGCAGTCCATGGAGGAGCAGAGGCTCACCTGCAGCCTGTGGAAAAGGTGCACACAGGTGGATGCCTCAGAAGAGTTTTGTGACCCCCTGGGAAGCCCACGCTGGAACTGGCTCCTGGCAGGGACCTGCAGACCTTGGAGAGAAGACCTGCTCACTCTAGAGCAGCTTTGTTGGCAGGATTGTGACCCCATGAGGAAGTCACTCTGAAGCAGCCCCTGCCTGAAGTGACCCACACTGCAGTGGCTCATGAAGCCTGTGGGATGGATTCACACTGGAGAAGTTCATGGAGAACTGCAGCCTGTAGGATGGACTCACACTGCAGAAGTTCATGGAGAACTGTGTCCCATGGGAGGGACTCCAAGGTGGAGCAGGTGAAGGAATGCTCTCCATGCAGCATCAGAAGCCATGGGCGATGAACAGACCATAATCCCCATTCCTGTCTCCCTGCACTGCTGGGGGGAGGAAACAGAGCCCAGAGAGGAAATAGAGGTGGGGAGAAGATTTATTTCTAATTATCCTGCTCTGATTTTTTAGTAATAAAGTCAGTCAATATCCTCAAGTTGAATCTGTTTTGCAAATGAGAATATTTGGTGAGTGACCTTTCTCTGTCCTTAGCTCCTGAACATTTTATCTTGTTTTCTCTCCTTTGTTCACCTGCAGAAGTGAGTGTTAGAGCAGCTTTGGTGGGTTCCTAGCATCCACCCACCGCAAGATGTAATATCCTGCGCCATGTCCTTGTCCACAAAACCAGTCATCTCACTGAAACAGGCAACTGGATTGTCCAGACACAATTAACTTCTGAAAAATCCTCCCTGGCAGGACCCAGACACCTTCTTGTACTTCCTCTGTCTGGAGATATGCTGAAAAAAAAAATCTGGAGAGCTATGAGATGTCAAGTACTAGCAGTTATGAGCAAAGATACACATCTCTTTTACCCTGTTGGTGACATGCAATTTAAAAATAATAATTTTCACCTTTTTTTGTGGTAGAGAGAATCAAATGATTTAACCAATATTTAACATTCAGCATGCAAAATTGATGGTGGGTACTGAGGCTCAGAAAGTCAAATAATCCAATTAGCAACTCCATGCTAAATGTGCAATTAAATACCACTGAATTGATCATTCTTTATCAGAATTGCCTAGAACTTCTCATCTCCTTTTGACAATACAAAATTGACAAATTGTAGTAAAGTCAGCCTTTTTAATATCTCTCTAGAAAGTGCTCTACCAGGCTTTTTTGTACCTTGAAGCAGGACAAATTGTTTTAGTGGGTTGGTTTGTGTTTTTTTTAGAAGTCATGCCTTGTCAGTCTTCAATGATTTATCTCTT
Organism: Arremon aurantiirostris; assembly: GCA_035583995.1. Classification (NCBI taxonomy): domain Eukaryota; kingdom Metazoa; phylum Chordata; class Aves; order Passeriformes; family Passerellidae; genus Arremon; species Arremon aurantiirostris. The sequence continues at coordinate 12,229,405 of JAXCLO010000001.1, read as the reverse complement.
CAATATATAATTTTAATGGAAGAATGCCACATATTTATAGATATCTGTATGTGTCCACTTACTTAATTCTGTGATAGGATATATAGGTATTGGCAATGGAGCACGGAAAGCCTTTGGATAGGATCCAAGAGGCACAGATGGATTGCAACAGCACAAGCTTGTTCATAAAAATAGGAAAGGAAAGAAAAGTATATGATAATATTTTGGCTACAAGGATTTTGCAGGCATAATGGAAACAACTGTGCATCTTATACCTATCATTAAGCCTAGGCTATTACATTAATCAGACAATTTTTCAAACAATTAAAACATATTTTGAGCATATTACTCAACCTTATTGTACCAAATAAAGCTTCCTAAAACATATAAACAATCATGCTCTTTTTTACTAGCAGACCAGATTCCACCTAGAATAGTTTTCATGTGTGATGTATTGTACACAACTATATTGTTTTACCCAGAATCATTACAAATTATGAACCAAATACAGCCTGACACAATCACCACACAAAATGTTTTGAAAAGAAAACAATGCAGTAAGCAGGGGGTTGCTTTGCAGGTGCTGCTTATCCCCCTGAGCTCCATTATCTATATTTGAAGATTTAAAAATCAACAGCCTAAAGCAACTGGAAAAAATATTTAAATTATCTCTCCACATATACCCAGGAAACTCTCACTCTCTGCTGCATATTGCAGAACAGACTGAGGTCTCTGCTTCCAGCATATTGAACATCTCTGTTCTGAGGGCAACCCAGGCCTCCTCCAGCCCTTCCTCCCATTCTTCCTGAGTCTTCAGTCCTGATCTGGTAACATTGTCAAATTTACCTGACATTTTTCAAGACAACATTTCTGGGATTTTTTTTTAGTTAAAAGAATCTAAGTTCCCTTATTTGCATTATGTTAGTGTTAAGTATGGGAGTTACAATGTTAGAATGATAATGTTGCACATTTTGTGACCTGTTTTGGCCGTTCTTATACACAGATATGTGGCAGTAAACTTGATCTTCAAGAAAAGTGTTTTGTTCATGATTTCTCAAGAGCCAGGCTTTTCTGCCCCAGGGTTTTTGTCTTAATGGATTTATTTTGCATTATTATGTCCAGAATTATTTATAGCATCTCCTAATAATTGTCAAAATAATTGCTTTTGAAGAAGTAATGAGACACAGTGACTACACTATTAAATCTGAGATCCTGATGCAAATGGATAGTCTAAATGTAACCTCCAGTCTACATTTACCTAATTAGTAGAGAGATGACACCAGGACTTTGCCCTGTGCCAATCTGTTCCTGAGTCAGGTTTTTCTTCAGAATCCTCTGGGGAAGTGTAAGAGCAGCTGTAAATGCCAAATCTTTGTAAGCAAAATAAGAAAAATAAAATATTGGAAATGTGTAGTGTCCTTACATCAAGATTAACTAATAACTGTCAAAACAGGTACATTTTGGTGAGTGTGAGACCAAGAAATAAACAGAAGAAACAATGGTTAAATTACAAAGACACATAAAATAGAAAACTTTGGGTGACTGAATCTTTCTTTTTAATCTTCTTTGTTTTCTTTATTTCATTTTTTTTAACCATATTGGTGAAAGACTTAGTGCTGCCAACTGAAAAAGACAGTTAGGAGTTCAGGGTTTGTTTTGACAGGAAGTGGAGATGCTTTAAGAATTTGCTATCTCTAGAAGAGAGCTAAACCTGTTAATCTCTCCTGTGTTCTGCTTTATCACATCATCTATCACTTGCATTCTCATCTTCTACCCACCAGGTTTTTTTCCATTCTTGCAACTAAATCTTCCCTTTCCAAAGAAAAGTTCTTCATGATCTATGGTTTCTGCTGTGGTTTAACCCCAGGCAGCAACCAAGCCCCACACAGCCACTCGCTCACTCTTCCCCTCAGCAGATGGGGAAAAGGGAATTGGAAGGGTAAAAGTGACAAAATGTTGTGAATTGAAATAAAAACAATTTAAATGTAACAATTTAAATATGTAAATAGATAAATAAATAAATCTACATATTATCAGAGAATATTTGGGGTTGGAAGGGACCTCTGGAGATCACCTAGTCCAATCCCCCTGCTGGAGCAGGTTGATCTAGAGCGGGCTGCAGAGGACTGTGAACATCCAGGTTTAGAATACCTCCAGAGAAGGTTCTGGGCAACCTATTTTAGTGCTGTTTGTTCTGGGTAACCTGTCTTATGTCACCCTACGAGTAAAGATGTTTTCCTGATATGGAAATCCATTTGGATGGTTTTTCCCCTGGTTAAGTTTGTGCCTGCTGCCCCTTGTCCAGTCATTGGGCATCGCTGAAAAAAAGTGTGGCTCCATCCTTTTGACTCCTGCCCTTAGGATATTTGTAGGCATTGATAAAATCCCCTCCCAGAAATGAACACTGTCCCAGCTGAAACCATGGCCAAGGGGCAGCTAGGGATGCCACTGGCTAAGAAAATCTCATGTCAGAAAAACAACTTCTATTGAAGAGTTAGAAAATAATCTTTGTGTACTTTATTACCAAGAGACTTTTTTTTTTTTTTTTCTGAGAATAGGAAGATCAGAGTGGGGAAGGAAGGGGAAGGAGAGTGCAAAAAACAGATTGAGAAGATGAAAGAGTGAATGATTTATCTTAGTTCATTAAAAGAAAAGTCATATGTGAATTATCCTAAACCATTAAAGAAGTAGGGTGTTAAAGGTATCTATCAATACTGTCAGGCCAAAGATAGGTAGGACAAGGAAAAAAAAATCATTCCATTGTTAGATGTGTGGTTTCCTCCACACTCATCTCCAGATGGAGATATTTCCATTATGCTAATTTGCATTTGACTTAGAGCAATACAATGGATGTTACAAAAGCACCTGTTTTTTGGGATATCACTACTGACATTTTTACTTGCTCACTTCAAAAAACAAAACAAAACACCCTCTGCAAACTCTTCTATGACTGAGCTTTAAATATACCAAGTAAGGGTCAAAGAAAGAGTCATTCCTCCCTTCATGAGACAGAAAATGAGAAAATATCTTCAAAAATGAATCAGATCCCTGTGCTACAGTCCTTAACTGCAACATGAAGTAAAATTCACTGAGCACTTTAAGTGATGAAAGAGAATCTCCTAAAGCAATTCAGCACATGGATAACTTCCCCAGGTTATATATTGTTTCTTTTTGAAACTGTTAGAAAAAAATCGAGGCAAAATGCCAGATATATTTTTAGGTTGGTCTCTCTCGCTCCAGTGTTAGAAGATTTAGTTTATCTAAAGTAAATCTAAGCTTCTAGAAGAAACTAATAGAAGTATTAAGAAGAAACCAGAATTAATTCTGAAGTTATATGAATTAAAATAAACTTTTTTTTAAAGAACGCCTACTGTTGAAGATAGAGCTGAAAAGCAACTGGAATACAAATATGTTTCTTTGTTAAGGATAATAGAAAAAAAGGAAAGATAAATAATTGGCTCAGATTACATTAATTTTTCTATGTAAAAAATATTAAAAAAAATAATAAGAGATCTAACATTATCCTCTGGCTGTCTTAGCTTTTATGGGCACTTCACTTCCCAGATGAAAAGTGCTATTTTTGTATTCAGGATCTATTCTTGAACTGAGGTGAAAACCCAGTATCTTCAAAAAGAAAACAAAAAAAATTACAACAACAACTTATCAAACATGCAATTCTGTGCTTAAATACATCTGTATACATATGGAATGCTTCTTTAGCGCCTCTTTGTCACCTGAGATAGCTTTGCTGAAGGATCTCTTGTTTTGCTTCAGAGCTTGATCCAAAATAAAAAAAAAAAAAAAAACTATAACAAAAAATCTTGCGTTTTAACATCTTGAAGGAGAAATTACTAGATTGTTCCACAGGAAATAAAACAAAAACGGAGAAAAATTAAGCATATAGGATAAGAGAATCCTCATCAATGTATCACATGTAATATTTTTCAAGTTAAGTGAATACTCTAATGCATGCCATTAGTGAGATTTTCTGGGCAATAATGGAGGCAGGTACATCTCAGCCTAAAAGGAAAAATAACAAAATTCAAGCTAGTCGGGAAAATAACACAGGCACTTGGAATTCTCAGAAAAAAATCACATTTTACCCTGTTTTTCCTAAAAATGGTTTAGGGACAATTCTCATAGCCGTGGGAATTAAACAGAGCATCCAAGAAAAAAAATTCCAAAATCTTACAGAAAGAAATCCAATATAAGTCCAAAATAGTTCCTCTGCAGAGAAAGTCACACTTGCTATGAAGGACTGCAAGTAATTGTTTCTAATGAAGTGGCTCCCAAGGCAAGGAGGAAGCAACACCCAGCTAAACAATCAGGCAGCAATTCTAAACTACCAGCCAAAAGAACATTTTTCCCCAGGCACCACAAAGGTAAACATTGGACCTATTATCATAAGCTGTAAAAATTAGAAGCATAAATATGTTCAAAAAAGAATAGGACAGATTTATTGAGGCCTGTTAGAAAAGCTCCCTTAAAGTTTTTTTTTATCATCTTTTCCCTTTTCTATTCTCTTTCTATTAAAACTAAAAAATACTGATTTCTACTATTTTTATTTTTCTGAGATATTAGTTGATATAATTTTCACCCTGAATGTTGTCAAAACCTGGAATAATTTGCAAAGGAAAAAGCAATTTAAACCTCTCAGTATATATTGATTTACTTCCCTAAGCCAATGTATACCTAGAAACAGGATAATGAGTTAGCTTGATCTTTACATTCATGAGGTACTGTTGCAGACAACTTTTATGAAAAATCCTTTCCTTAAGGATTTTTCCTCCTGAGAAACTGAGGCCTCAGGAACAAAATGTAAACAATGGTTATCTGCTGCTGTGGAATGCAACAGGTGCATCTGTGATTGGTCTCATGGAGTTGTTTCTAATTAATGGCCAATCACAGCCCAGCTGGCTCGGACTCTCTGTCTGAGACAGAAGCCTTTGTTATTCATTCTTTGCTATTCTATTCTTAGCTAGCCTTCTGGTGAAAACTTTTCTTCTATTCTTTTAGTATAATTTTAATGTAATATGTATCATAAAATAATAAATCAAGACTTCTGAAACATGGAGTCAGATTCTGCTCTCACCACTGTAGCATCTAAAATGTTCATCACTTGACTTAAAATAAGCATTTTAAATCAGAGACTGTTTCAGTCATGTCACAGATATATGACGAGCAGAGAGGCTACAGAAGATCCCAAGAAGTCACCCAGTCCCTTCTCCTCCTCCTCCTAGCAGAGACAGACTACCTTACACAGCTGTCCCCTTAATTCCTCCCACAAACACTTGGCAAACTGTGACAGCCCACGCTTCACAACCTCCCTCTGGTGACCCAGAGCTGAGCTGAATGGGCTAAAATTTGCCAGGTTCAGGCAACAAATCAGACTGGCTGCATTCTCACTGAACAGTGATTTTTCACAGAAAATAAAAAGGCTACCAGAATACAAACAAAGCTGAATAATTTGCCCACTAGGCAGAAACAGGAAAAGCTACCCAAACCTCAAAATCTGGCTAAAGCTGCTAAATGCTCCTATTTGCATCAATGGAAAAGAGGGAGAGAGAGGTGAATAAAACACTAAGAAAACTTTCTTAAATATTTGCTTTAAAACTAGGATGAAGGAAGATATTCAAGCCTCCATCAGGAGAACTCCAGAAAAGCTACAGCACTCCATAGTCTGACTGTACCCAGAAGCAAAGTTTTGGGATGTTCTGCTATTCCTCTTTTAATTTAAAGACAAATTAAAGGAATAATTGGCTTAATAAGGTGCGGGAAAGGCAACAAATTTAAAGCCTAAGGGTTTTCATTAAAAAATAACCAAAAAGACAAAAGAAAAGCAAGCTGAGCTTTTTGATAATCTCTTTAAACATGCAAGCTCTACGTCCATGTTTCTCACAATATTGTGACAACTTATTTTGTCAACAGACACACCACCAACAGTGATGGAAAGTAAAGGTGTCCCAACAGATGAAAAACTTCAAAACTGAGAAGTTACAAGATGTCAATACACCCATAAAACTTTGACTTTCCTGTCAAATGCTAACAAACAATTCTAACAATAAAAAACACTGCTGGCTACTGAAATTTATTCTTCTTTGCTACTATTATAGAAAAGACTATAAACCAAAGAACTACAATCAATCAAAGAAAAGACTATCAATCAAAGACTACAATTAAAAGATGCTGCTTTCAGTTAGGCCCTCTGGAACTTCTATCCTCTTTAAAAATCCCCCCACAGCATCTGCAGTCAGAGAAGTGACCTCAGTTCATTTGACAAGCTCTCCATGGGTAAACTATGCAGTTTATCCCACCTTCCATCCACTCCCACACCTATGCAGCCTGAAGCTGGCACTGGTTAGTGGGGCCACAAAAAGAAGTTCATTGTAGGAAAGACCCAGCCCTGCAATTGTATCTGCACTGTAACAGATAAATGCAAACACACATAAAATTAGCCTTTCAAATAGGTAAATTTGTGGAGGTGGATGTGGTAGAAATACCTAGAAGGTTCCAAAGAAGGAGCTCTCAGGACCAGTTTACAGAGATTGTACAACTGCTGCCTCAGACACATTCCTTTCCCTCCTTTATTGCAAACTATCTATTCCCACAAAGCCTACAAACCATCTCCTTTTGGCTGGGCTAAAATCTTCATTGTTGTTCCACCCACCTGAATGCAGGTGAGGTTTGAAACTTTAAGCTCCCAAATTCCTCCACTTCACTACCTCATTCCCATCTTACAACCCAGATTATCACAGACTGCTTTTGTGCCTCCTTCTGATTAATATCAAGTGGTTAAGCATTAACTTAAAACACTAAACAGCAAGAAGGAAGCCATCTAGCCAGTCAAGAATTTAGCTCTGTTCCTCCAAGAGATATAACTGCAAAGTAAAGGAAAGCATTTCAATTAATTTTTTTCAGGAGGGGACACCAAGCTCCAGCTATTGAGACCCTCACAACCACATTTCAGGTTGGAGAAGAAAAGATCAGGGTAGGACCTGAAAGAATCAAAATTCTGATGCATCAAGTGGGGGAATGTGGCATCAGCACTCAGGGTGAGAGGAAAGCTCTGCTGAGCAGGTCGATAGCACTGAAATGCCAGCAAAGGTTATGCCAGGACTCAGAGCACTGCAGGGAAAAACAAAAACAAGCCCATGAAGGGAGGGAAAGGCAAGTCAGTGTACAGCATTAATGAGCAGAAACAACAGAGCAGCTTGCAGGTAATGTGTGGGTCTTTGTCCATGGAACACACTTGCAAAAAGCAGAATAAATTAAGCAAGGGAGGGAAAGGCTCTCACAAGCATTTAACAGGACAGGGACATGGAATATCTAACTTTTCCCCCATCAGCACCCCATCCCTTCCCAATGCCATGGCTTGGGCTCTCCTCCTCACAACCACTGTCTAAGCTGACTACCCTAAATGCAGTAATAACACAGCTTGTCTGATTAAATCACTATGCATTGGCACATCCTTTGAAGTACAGGAGCTCAGAACATCAGTCTTGATAACCTAACATTCCAATTGCATGAAATCTACATGTTTCACAGAGCAGGAGACAAGAATGGGCTGAACATTTGGCAACACAGCACCAATTTATTTTAAATGTATGCTGACAGCATGGCCTAAGCAGCAACTATGTTATTTCTCAATGCTTGGGTACACTGGTATTACTATTAGTGTGAACTGCATGTGACAAGATTAACCTGAAAGCTACATCTTAAAAAGGAAGAGGCAGACGCTACTGTCATTTTAAGTATGTAGCAAACAACGAATAGTTAAACCCTCAGCAACAGAACAATTGACTTTTGGGACAGAAGAGCAGGCTTGGGGATTCGGATTTTAAGGTTGTTGACTTTCCCTGAATGCATTTTCTGCAACAGCCACTCAGTCTGTGCCCAAACCTTTCTGGTATGAGCCCTTGTTTAAATTCTAAGGGCATGCTTTCTCCAGAGCTCACCAGCAATGCTGCTGACACTAATCAAATCCGAAGTCACCCACATTAGATTTTAGTCGAGCTTGGCATTGAGATACAACAAGTACACTCCCTCCCCAGTGTTTACCAAATTCTTAAGTTTTTTACTCATTTCACAGCTGACAGCTGGTTTACACTGAAGGCACAGCCCTCTCACTACTCTGTGAGCTGGGGAACACATTAGCTGTCTGCTAATGAAAGAGGAAAAACCAGAACATAAACACCAAAAGACTGAAACAGAACTGGAAGTGCAAAACAGAAGCTTGAGAGCAGCCGAGTCTGGAAATTCTCATTTCTCCCAAGCACACTCACCTCCATGGGGAGGAGAATCAAGGTGCACAGGCAGAGTTCAAGAGCAGAACTAGTTCAGACACATAATGCTCCAGCACAGCTCCTAACCTGCATTTAAAGCCATTTGCCTGCTGAATGCATATCATAATTGAGGCAGCACACAGCACAGCCAAGCCAATTCCCCCACCACCAATTACCCATTGTTAAAGTGCTGTAAACCCCACAGACCTGCATGAGCGTGTTAACCTTGCAGCAAGAACAAGAATCCAGGTTCACTCTTTGTTCTTGTGGATACACGTGAGGGAACAGATCTGTATTTCCAAGCAGCACAACTTGGTAAGCATGAAATCACATTTTCACATAGCAGTTCTTGTGAGGCAGCCACACAGCCTGAGAATTACCACTAGCAGCAGGCTCTGTGGCTCTGGCTTTCATTTAAACCACCTGAGCAAAAGATTCATTTGTGTATTATAGATATTTTTCCCTCCAAACACATGAAAATGGTCATCTTATACTTTCCAGCTTAAAAAAAGCTCTACTTTTGCTGGCAGAGATCAGAAGCCATTCCTTCTGAGAAGCCTGAAGAAAAAGAATGTTTTTGTGTTAGCAGTGATACTGCCACCTTTTAGATTCAGAACACATCGTTAGCAATACATTTTGATTACAATAGACCAACTGTTCCCCGTTGGAAGCATACAAGCAAACAAGAACAGTAAACAATGCCAAAACATTACATATGCTGACTGTCAGCCCAGCACAGTTACATTCAGCTGGCAGTCACAGTGTCCTCTGCAATTGTGACCCGTTTAAAAAGGGAGGCTTAACAAACACTGCATGGCCATAAAACAACAGCCAGAGTTAAAGAACAGATGTATGAGCAGATATAGAACTGCTGTTGGCCCTGACATACTTTGAACAGGGGGTCATTTTGCATATAGGCAGGCAGATTAATCTGTGTTCATCTGTGCTTTACTCAGGGATTGCAGCTCAGGCTATCATCTTGTGGAGGAAACAACTCCAAAATGACAAAGGTTAAAAAAAAATAAGGACAATTAAAACCAAAGCCATTGCTAACACTACAAAACCTTCAAGAACCAACCCAGAAAACACAAACTCTAAGGTGAAAACCAGGTGCTGGAGTTTTTCCTTAACTGCAAGGAAACAAAACAGTTCCACAGAATATTCCCAGTTGGAAGGGACCCACAAGGATCATCAAGTCCAACTCCTGAGCAAATGGCCCACAGAGGGACTGAACCCACAACCTTGGTGTCATTAGCACCATGCTCCGACCAGCTGTGCTAAGCAGCACTTGCACATCAGCCTGCCAAAGTTTAAAATTAAATGTTGTCCCTACTCTGGTAGTGAAAGGGGAAAATTATATTTTATAAAAGACAGCACAAGGCTATCAGAAACTGAAAGCAAAGGTCAGTCACTGCATTTCTGCTGGGTTTGCAAGAACAAGAGAAAGGGCTATTTCCAATGACTGTGTGCAATTCACAGTTTTCACATTCAGCAGTATAAAACTTGTACTGTCAGCTTTATTCCTGCTTCCTGAAGCTGCTCTGAAACTAATCAAAACTTTACAAAAAGTGAAATCAGGCTGCTTTAAGGGAGAAGAGTGCCAGGCTTCCCTTCCTGAGCATTGAAAGAAGTCTTAACATCTATTCAGTTCTTCAACACCTAGAACACACTTTGCTCCACAAGCAAGGATGCTGCAGCCTGGGAGTCCTGACTCCAAGTTTCCAGTTTACATCATCCTCATTAGTGCAGGCTCCTCTTTCTCAGAATAGTCACCCCAGGGGAAGCTTTACTGCCAGGGGAAGGGAAACCAGGCTCTGGAGAGGGTAAATGCATTTTCTGTACTCTGCTCTGAGCTTGCACAATGGCACTGATGAGTACCCTTCCAAAAGGGTTTCTTCAGTTATTCACATATTCTTCAGTTTATTCATTTCTTCAGCTATGCCAGCTATTCTGCACACTTTTAGTAAAAAGAGAGAGGAGACTTCACATGACCTTATGGCCCTTATTACTCAACACTAATCTCTTTTTCAAGAGGAATTAACAACCATTTTAAGTGGGTACAAATTGGACAGATAGTTTTGAACAAGGGCAGCCATGGGACTTATCTCAAATATTTTCAAGTGTTTGTGTTTTAAAGTTAATCTTCTAGTCTAACAATCTTTTCTATTGCTCTATTCCTCAGTAAGAGTTACAATCTTAAAATAAATCTGGGTTAAATAAACACTTTGATTTGGAAAGTAAATAGTCATGATTCCTGTTAGCTCAGTGAATGATCAAGGCACATGATAGAGTCTAAAATTAGGAAATCCTGTTTGAAAGTTTGAATTGCCTTCAATGTGAAAGAGGCAGATTTCTGAAGCCAAGTGTTGCACTAGAGAGAGAGAGAGAAGGAAGGAGATGTGTGCCAGGAAGGCAAAAGTGCACAGCCCAGGTGGCAGCCTCCCTGTCTGGCTAAGGGATATTCAGGGACACATGACAGCTTACAGAGGTGACTTACCTAGCACAGCTTCACCCTCTGTCACCATTCCTATCCCTGTCACAACCCCTACCCTCTCTCCCCACCATCCTGCCAGCTTTGCTTGTGTCCTGGTGACCTTTTCACTATTTGGCTATCTGCTCTGAACTGCTGACTTCCCCATCCATCAGCCCTCATCAATCCTCTCCTCCTCCCACGCTTATCAATAATAACTGATAACCAACTCATCCTTGGGATGATTATATACAAAATTACACACCTTTGAACTCAAGGAACTCAATCCCACTCCAATTTCCCAGTTGTTTCTCTCTCCATTGAGCCAATTTTCAATAGAGATATCATGCTTTCCATTAGCAGTGCAAGCAATGTCAATAAAACTACAGTACAAAGTCAAGTGCTTTGGAGAAACAATTTTAGTGCTGATACTTTGATCAACCAGGCTGTAATCTTGACAAACCTGTTGCATTTTACAGTGTCCTTCCACAGGACAGATGTACTTTCATTAGTATATATATATTCAGCTGTTAAATCTTCTTCCACTGAATTTCAAATTAACTCTTGCAATTTAAATTGCACTGACTCCACCTCAGGCTAATGGCTTTAAAGTCTCCTAGGTCTCCTGTTACCCTTTTAATACAGCTGAAGCACTTTCTTTTAATCTTCTTGTGGTACTGATTCAGTCACAGCTACATTAACATAGTGCTCTCACATTACATCCTTAGTAAACTTCCCTTGCTTGCAGTCTCTCACTCACTCCCCATGCCAGAAGCCAGCTGCTGCTGGAGCTCCAACAGGACACAGCACAGCTACCCAATGAGCTCACAAAACCCCAGGTTTTACAGGGGAATTGCTGTAGAATTCACTAATTTCACATCCTGACATGATTTACCAAAATAATCTGCCCTGCCCTTCAGGCCTAGGAGGATAAAGTAACTTGGCTGCAGCCTCTCAAGCAGGCACTGCTCCTGTCCAAGGAGCCCAGACCCAGCTGGCAGCACTCTACAAATACAGCAAAAGTCCTGCTGGGGTACACCAGCCTCCTGAACATGGAGCAGAAAGGGGATTCTGGAGAGGAAATGATGTCACCATCATTAGCTTTAATAAAAACACCCCAACATTGTTTTCACCAAAAATAAATGCATCTACATTGCACCCTGGAGAAAACCTACAGCTTCACTGCAGTGACCTGTGACTGCCTCTGCAGAGAACTTGATTTCTGGCTCAGCAACCACATTCCAGAAAGGACAGAAGAGGTGACAATGCTGGGAAGACCCTGATCTCCACAGGCACCCTCACTCCAGAGATGACAGAGAAGCTCTGTTGGTCCCAGGAGTTACCAAACCCAAGGGAAGTTTAGGGATACTCAAACAAAAAGAGGCAATTCATACAGCTCCCAAGTAAAAAGTACTGTAAAGCAGCAGCAATTAGCAATACCATGGTAATTATTAATTCAGACATAAACCATCAAAGCAGAGCAACTGAGCCCAGGGGCAAGTGTGATGTCAGAAATACGGCACTGCAAGGAAATCAGGAGTTTAAGGAGACCAACACCAAACCAGAGGGCAAACTCTCTTCAGCCTGAACATTCCTGATTGAGCAGAGGTCTCTGAGGAAACTGCTCAGAGACTAAAAGACACAACAGAGCAGATGCAGCAGAAAAAATGTTGTGCTCCGTTACAGAAAATCCAGAGAGGCTCATGGGTACACTGGATCCAAAGAAAGAAATTTTAGGTCATACAGAGAGACCTGCAGGAGGATGCTGAGTCTCAAGGGATGTTTAAGAGAGTAAACCACACCTAGTTAACACTAAAAAAACCCCCAAAGTCAGTGATGAAAATGGTGAAAAAAAGGCTGTAACAGTAACACACTGAGGCATAGAACTGCTACATGTCAACACTATGGTTTCACAAATCTTTAAATTAAAAAAAAAAAATAGAAATGAAAACAACCCACAATAATAAAACAAATAATTCCCCACATTGCAGGGAATATTGCTATTTTTGCCAAATGACTAATGTGTCATTGAGAAAGAGTGGGGAGAAGATGAGCACAAGGAAAGAGAATTATAATGGCTGGAAAAGATGAGCAAACTGGGAAGATGCTGCAGAGAACGAATACCTAATGCCTCAAATTGGTAACCTGGGAGAAATTCAGAGGCATTCCCCAGCCATAAGCTGCCAAAATGGCTGACAATGCACAGGACAAAACAGGAGGCAGAGCTACTCTGATATCCTTCAAATAAATAATTAAAAAAAAAAAAAAAAGGAAGACATACAAGTGGAAAAAGTTACACAATCCTATTTTTGACATATCTGAGCAAAATATTACAGTGCATAATCTTCAAGAGAACTGCAACAAAAAAAAAAAAAAGAACCAAAAACCAAAAAAACCCAACACAACCAAAACCAAAAAAGAGCCCCACACACTAAAAAAAAGTCCTCACACAAAGGAAACTGTTTCCTTCATATTTTACCCATTGGAGGGACTGTGATTCAACCTGTATTTACTATGAAAGAAAGAACAGGCAAGCAACTGGAAACCATTTCACAGCTCCTTTGTGAACTCTGCCCAAGAAAAACCAAAACAGAGGCAGTCACCCAGTAGGAAGGTGGAATTGGTGAAAAAGCAGCATGATTGATGAAATATCTCTATGCAGGCAGCCTCCTTCCTCTTTTGAAAATCCTGACAAGTAACTGGCTTAACCTGAACACAGTAATTAAGAGAGACAATAGCATAAAATTCACTTGAGGAAAAGAACCCCTTAAATATATTGATGAAAACTTGCAGGAGAACAATTCAAGTACTTGTCATCTGTGCTACAATGGAACAGACTGGAATAATCACAAAAGACTCTGCAAATGCTTCTGAAAAAGTAACATCAGAAGAAAGGGGGCTAGGTCTAGAGATATAAGGATGGGGCACTGAGAGGAGAGAGGGGCAGACATTGGAGATGGCCAAGTTTTCTGTCAGAGGGAAGGTACCACTGGTTAAATCCAAGGAGACATGGGAAGGCACGAAGCACTTCAGCTGCTGGGGCAGGATGGCACCAAGGGTCACCACACATCGCATTTGTCACACTCGAGCACACTCAGTGTTCCAGGGAAATTCAGCTGCATCAGAGGGGAAGGGCAGAGCAGCCTGCTGCACCCTCTTCCCTTCAGCACCTCCCTGCATGCTCACAAAACACCCAGGAAATGCTCCACAACACACAAGAACAAGGCTGACTACAGTGGAACTGAAACTACATCCAATTGTAGCGTCAGCCCAAAAATACCCAGCTTGTGGGGTGCACAGGCTGGACAGGCACTGGAAGGGTCCCAAAACTTCCCCTGGCAGGGACCTGTGCCGGCATCAGGGGGTCTCCAGGAGCAAAGGAACCAGGGACAGCTGAAGGGACAGCAGCTTCTCCAGCTAACAAGGAACAAAGCTCACACTCATGGGATTTGAAGCACTTCACTGCTCCACAGAAAGGAGAGAGACAGGAACAAGTTCTAACGTTTGTAGCAAACACGTGTTTCTAGAATAACTGTAGAATAATGGCAAAATTCACACCTCAAGTCTATAGTCTGACTATTGATTGGGATTGAATGAGGATCAGATAACCATGAGGTCACAGAAGGGAAGGGTAACATGCATGTGACCTTTTATCACCAGGATCAGGGTTCAGCAGAAATGAGATAGGAGAATTTGCTCTGGTATCTAATGTCAGTATTAAGCTCATTTGATTTTCTCTATTCTCTGTACTCCCACATAAAGGTTTTCCACATCTATGGCTGCTCAAACACATTTCCTCAGAACATCACAGCCACCAAGCACAAAAATGAGTCACAGCAAGTACCCAAAACACAATGCTACCCTAATATCCATCTAGCACTTCCAACACTGGCACCTGGAAAATGCCTCACAACAGAAATATTAGAGGAATGGCCATCCACACAAAACACACATACCAGGAAAAGCAAGCACTGCTTATTATTTACTGCTTTATTGCTTTTAATAATGTCAGACAAAACAGCTCCTTTAAAAAAATAATCATGCACTTTTAAAGGCACCACTTGTAAAGCACTTAGGTAAACATCATAGTAGATATTATTGCTATCTATGGAAGAAAATGGAAATACCTATAGTTGTTCATTTCTGGTTGTAAACCACTTAAGGAAAGCCACACTGGCTGCACTATGCACTAGCCAAAGCCACATAAATCTTATTTATCAGATATCCATCTCCATTACAATTTGAAGCACATGCACACACTTTCTGTAACAGAGCAGTTGCCAGTCAAAATGCACAGCCACCTCTTTAGAATGAGTTTCAGCTCCTGGATGAATGAGCACATTGTGATGCTATGGCTGAACAAAAAACTGAGGGGCAAACGCAGTGCTGGTAAAAATTCAAAAATACTGCTGTAAGAACAAACTGCTGCTGGTACTGAGCCAGCTCTGTATCCCATAAACATCACCTGGGGTGCTGTTTAGCCTTTGCTGAGGAGCTGGATGTGAGCAGGAGAAGCTGTGCTGGAGAAGGGCACACAGCAGCAGCCTCCTGGTCACTGCTGCAGTTGCAGGCACAGCTGCCTCTGCAGCTCCCTCTCCCCGTGCTCCTGACCCATGGAATATGGCACATGATCAGCCCTTGGCTGCACAAACACACAGCCACTGGGGATTGGTTTGCCTTCCCAGCCAGGGGCTTGTGTGGTTCACAAATAAGAGGTGGAAACCCACAGGATGAAGCCAGACATATGTGCTGCTTCCCCAAGCCAGCAGCACGAAATGCAGCCAGCCCAACTTCCCCTTTAACACAGCATTCATGAGTTGATTTTAACTCTTTCATCAAGGAGTAAGCTAAGAACAGTCTGGTACAAATCTCCAATTTCAGATGTTATGCCACCTCCACCACCTCAGAAACCTTGCAGCTGAAGTTTCACCTCACAGCTTGGGCAAGCTGGGGAGTAAAACTGATGTAACCCATTGAAAACAACAACCAAGGACTACTTGACTACTTTTATTCCCAGCAGTACAAGGAACGCTGCAATAACAGCATGACCTTGCATATTAAAATATGATGATCTAGATGGTGTAACAGCAACTTGTTGGCCACAAAACTGACCACAACTGCCCTGGGGAGGTCACTGCATGCATTGCCCCATGTTCTTCCTTAAACACTCCCTGCTGTCCACCAAAGGTGGGATATGGAGCTAAAGGCTGTCTGACCTGACTCAGGGTGATTGTTCTGGACAAGAACCTTATCTCTGGACATCATAACTTCTTCTGCCTGGACCTCCCCTTCCTGCACGCTCAGATTCAGTAGTGTGTTTGTTGTCCCATAAAAAACACTGCTGGAAGGTACCAGCAGACAGAGACACTTTGCCTGCAAACCACTGTCTGAAGGCTCACAAGGTGAGGAAAGTCAGAGAAGGTCCACTGAAAGTCAGTAAGGAAGGTAGACAACACAGGACTGCATGAAAGTGGAAAAAAACCATCAGAGATATTTGAAAATGTGGAAAATTTGGCCAGCTTCAAACAAGATCCTCCTACAATGTCATGAGCTTGAGAAACACTGCTGTGTGGAATATAGAATATCTGACCCAAAAAGGACAGGGGGAGGTGGGAAGCAGGGAGGAAGGGCCAGAATCCATGCAGGACTTCAGGAATTTCTGAAACAGGCTTCAAAAGTGGAAAATGGACAAAACCGAGGAAAGCCTGACTGCTGACCGTTTTCAAACGTGTAAATGGAGAAATAAACGCAAGAGTATTTCTCGCAGACAGGATGTGCTTTCCCTATTTTTAGCCTGGCCCTCCCAATACAGCTGTGCTGTGTCTGGGATCCACAAAGCACCTGCCAGCCTGCCAGACCAAGCTAACAGCCTGCACTCGGAGCTCTCAGGGCTTGCTCACCACCCACAGAGCATTTCCATCTGAGTGAAAGGTGCCTGAGTGCCATTCACAATGCTGAAGAGCCAGCAAGCCATCACTCGAGTGCCACTGGTCTAGGAGACATCCACTTAGACAAGGAGAACAGATGTGCCAAATTTCAAAATGTTATAAAAGCAGAGCACTGTCGCAGTTGGATCCACTGCACAGTCATGGAAACTGAGATCAACTCAGCGCCATTTTCAATTACCAAAAGCTTGTCATAACATGTACAGAGCAGTGACAGCATCCCAAAGGTTTACCTCCAGGGCACAAAATTAAATAGCTATTACCCAATATGAGAAATCACATTTTAAAGCCTCTGTCTTTGAACATGACAAGTATCCATAGTTCTTTTCAAATGCTAATTTTGTCTATGAGAACAGAAAAAAAATCTCAGAAAATTTAGCAGAGAAACATCCACAATAGCTCATTTACTAGAAATGCATTGATAAGCACCTTTTAAAAAAATAAAAAAAAATTGGCTGATGTATTGCTGAAGCACAGCAATTTGATTTCAGCTACCCAAACCACACAGCTATTCTATACATTCTTCACACTTTCAAAACACAAAGAACACCACCATACTGGTTTAGGGGAAACTAAAAGCTTGAATCCTGACTCGCAGCTACAGAGGGCCAGGGAGGCAGGTTCTGATCGTGTATTGCATCCCCCCAAAAATCTTGCACGATGAAGGGTCCAGGTGATAAGCATCTTCTATTGTTACAGTCCTTTTAGAAAGGCACACGAATATTTCCCCACTATAAATACGTTTAAAACGTTCACATACCTGGCAAAAAGCCACGGCTAAACTCCTTCCAACAGCCACGCATGTCAGCTTCTCCCAGTGACCCCTAAATCTGATTCATTTACGGCAAAGAGATCACTTTGACAGCCACCAGCTTCTCCCCAAAACGCACACATCCTACCTGCAGGGCCCTGCCGCTCCACATACGCTCTCTGACGGAAGGATTCCGTGCTAGCCATTTTTATTTCTTTTTTTTTTGGGAGAACGCCTGCCTGCTCCAAAGGGGGATGGAGGCGGCAGCGCCCAGGTAGGAGCACCGAACACCAAACCTCTCCCATCCTTGGCTGGTCCCGTTACCGCCCCACTCTCCAGCCAGTCCTTTGCCCCGAGAACGGAAAGCACCGCGGGGCCGGTACCTGGCACACCGGGAAAACAGGGAAAACCAGGGAAACCGAGGAAGCGGGGCTGAGCTGGGCACCATCCCGGGCCCGCGTACCTGTCCGTCCCGCCGGCTCCTCGGCCCGTCCCCTCTGCTCGCCAAACCCAGCCCCACTGCCGTCCCGCTCCCCGGCAGGCTCCCGGTGCCCCCCAGAAGGTGACACGGGGATAACAAAGCCCGGCGGAGCGACGGCGGCGCTCACCTGCCCAGCGGTCGCTTCATGCCCTCGGCGGCGGCGGAGGAAGGCAGGCGCAGGCTTCGCCTCAGGCTGCAGCCCTTGTCGAGGGGCCCGGGCCCGGCGGCAGCGGCGGCGGCGCGCTCATGCTCCACCGTGACCGACTCGTTGCGTTTCCTCATGCCGGGGCGGGGGCGGCAGCGGCGGCGGCGGAGACGGCGGCAGCGGAGCGGGGCCGCGCTCACTCGCCGCGCTCACTCGCCGCGCGCCCTGCCCGGCCCTGCCCGGCCCCGCCCCCCCGGCGCGCCCGCCAATCCCCGCCCCCGACCGCTCCCCTCGCCCCCCCCCTCCACCGCCCCCGCCAAACCCCGCCTCGGAGAGGCCGCCGCGCCCACTCTACTGCGGGCCC
>JAXCLO010000001.1:12183004-12210888 GCA_035583995.1 Arremon aurantiirostris | reverse complement strand
TCTGCTGCTGTGGAATGCAACAGGTGCATCTGCGATTGGCCCATGTTGGATGTTTGTAATTAATGGCCAATCACAGTGAGCTGGCTTGGACTCGCTGTCCGAGACAGAAGCTTTTGTTATCATTCTTTTCTAATCTTTCCTAGCCTTCTGATGAAACCTTTTCTTCTATTATTTTAGCATATTTTTAATGTAATATATATCATAAAATAATAAATCAAGCCTTCTGAAACATGGAGTCGGATCTTCGTCTCTTCCCTGATCCAAGAACCCCTGTGAACACCATCACAAGGTACAGCTTTCCGTATGATGTTTTAAGCAGTTATCTAAGGTATTTCAGCTTTTGATCTGAGGAATGTAACTCTTTGTTACTATAACTTTTGATAAAAGCTTGTTGCTTGAATGAGGCCTGCAATAGGGTTAATTAAGTAATAATTTTCCTGCTTTCCAATATGTCAATACAAACCAGGGATATATAACCTTTTTGAGAAGTGATACAGTTTTGGACATCCTAAATTTATTATTCCAGAGGAGACAGCTGCCACTCTTTCAAACGTTCCCCATCACTGGGGATTAGATATCATAGTGCAGAATGTGGCCTTCTGGGTTTGAACCCCGCAGTGCTGCGTTTTTTGTGAAAAGTTTTTGAAGTGATTTGGACTCCCTTGCCTCAGAAGCAGCAATCATCATTTTGGCAAATTTCTCCAGCGACACAACTTCTGATGTATGGCTTCCTGGAGCTAAATGAATTAGCAGAGCTGCCCTACATTGCTGCAGCTTCCTTGGAATGTGCTGTGTGCACCCTGCCAGGCTCCTCTCTGTAGTAAAATTCAAAGTATTTCCGAAAACCATTCAACCGCTCACTTTATTTTATTATATTTTAATTAATACTTTTGAAAACTCCTGTGAGAAACGAATCTGAACACTTCCAGCATTGAGTTTAAAGCTGAAATTAAGGCAATGAATCAGACTGTGGGAAGTTGGAAGCTAATATTCAAGAAGTGTTTGCCACACAGCACTACATATTTGGAAGTTCTGCACATTTGTTTGGAATGTTGACATATTGTACATGGTTTTCCCCCCAGAATTATGGTTTGTTTCTGTTTAGGATAAGAATAATCTTCCATTTTCTTATAGAAGCAGAGAAGTACCTTACCTTACAATTTCACTGTAAAAATATTTACCAAAATTAGCAATCCGTTTTAAAAAAATTACTAAAAGAAGCCTCTATGTTTAAAGGTTGATTTTTTTCTTTTTGTCTATAATAAAGGTATTTGGTTAAATATAAGACGATAAATTGCTCTGTCCTTTTCCCATGCAATGCACAATATTATCATGTGAATAAAGTGACAATATGACCAGGTATTTTAAAAGTTTGATTACTTCCTACTAGTTTCCAATGGATACATTATTCTAAATTCCCCCATTATCAAGCATGCCATTTTAACATTCAGTGATTTGAATCTCCATAGATTTGAATCAAATTAGACACACTTAACAAAACATGTGATTTGTTCTACAGTTTTTAACAGACAGCACATTTTGGGAAATGTTTGCCTATTCTCATGCCAGGTATTCTGGAACACAACCACGGCAGAGGGCACAGCAGCAGAATTAGTAGGTCCAATAGCCCTGATATCAAAGTCAGGTAAAACAGTCTTTTATTAGTGAGGAGACTTAAAATATATTAGTTAGTTAGTTAGTTAGTTAGTTAGTTAGTTAGTTAGTTAGAAAGAAGAGCAAAGGCATTAAGTTGAAATACAAAAAGAATTTCATTCTTGGTGGAACTTTAGTCGAAGTAAAATATGAAAAGAACACATGCTCTTTTGATTGATGTTGTTTCATCAGTTTTTCTCTGTATTTATGTTCTGACAGGTAACTATTTTGCTTTGAAGAGGATCTCCCAACTCACCTCAATTTTAATGTCTCCGATACTGTAGATGGGAAATCTATAAAGGCAACCAAAGATGTTTTTTGATTGTGAGGATGTGATGGAGTTTCCTAAGGAGTACTATTGCCATTGCTGACATAGAGGAAAAAGAGAAGTGCGTTGTGGAATATCACTCGGAGATCCCAAGGCAGACACTGGAGCTGACATTAGCAAAGTAATTAGTGTAGACAGAGGACCTATGGCTGCTAAAAATCTCAACCTCTCAAGTCCTTTTTTGTACTTTTTTTTCTTTTAAAGGTCTTGTCTATTTTTCAAACATATACTGAGAGATTATTATACCTTTTACTTCCTTTTTTCATACTCCCATAATGATTTTTCACTGTTTACTATTGTTCATACTTATTCAACTTAATATTTAAAGAAAAATATAATTAAGTTGCTTCAAGATTAAATACATAAAACTTATAATAACACCACCAAATAAAAAATAAATTATTAATTTAAATTTTTAGACCACTCAAAGATTTAGAACAATATAAATTAATGGCAGACACAAAAGAATTTTATAAATTTTTAGATACATAAACTAGTTCCAAGTTTAAATATTGAAGGCAGTAATTGAGGAAACATCAGTAAAATAGGATATCTTATTTACTCATCCTTTTAAAGGTTATTTGGGTTATTTTTTGCTTTATTTTGTTCTAGTAGTGATTGGTGAGAAGGTAAAAGAAAGCATTTGACAAATCTAATTGCTTATACAGACTTACAATTCAGACTCTAAAACTGG
This sequence comes from Arremon aurantiirostris, assembly GCA_035583995.1. Classification (NCBI taxonomy): domain Eukaryota; kingdom Metazoa; phylum Chordata; class Aves; order Passeriformes; family Passerellidae; genus Arremon; species Arremon aurantiirostris. Next base: position 12,208,213 of record JAXCLO010000001.1, on the reverse strand, counting down.
GAAAAAATACTAATCAAATAGAAAATGAACCTCATACGCATGATTTAATTAAACACTGGTTAGGCTTCTTACTTACATGGCTGATTTGAGAAAGAATAGATAGAATATTCATCTCAGAAAATTGTAGAGGCTTCAGAAATGTGCACTTCATTTGGAAAGAGTCAGCTGGAGAGACAGTACCCAACATCTTTCCCCTGGGAGGGGCCAAAAGAGGGCAGAAGAGGACACCCTAAGAAAAGAAAACACTGAAGCAAAGTTGATGCTTGTGTTCCAAATCTTTGGAAGACAGCTCTCTGCTGGCAGCTGCTGGCTTGCCAGTCCTTATCACCCACATGGATGTCAGTGACCACTGGGGTCATGTCCTGGCCTCCCTGTCAATCACCCTTGCGAAAAAAAATTAGACAAGATCATAGGATGCCTTTCAAAAACAATGTAGATGAAGCACAAACAGAAGTTAGGAAATGCTTTTTATGGAAAGACGACATTTAAAAGAGTAATTGCATGAAATGTCAAGTTTGATAGACAAGGCTTCACTTTTTCATCTGCCAGAGCTCTGTGAGAAAAATAATTTCTGCAAGTCTCTTCAGAAGGCCAAAAGTGGTGCCAAAAATGTCTGAACCCTTAAACAAATGGCTAATCTAAATAAATTGCAAATTACTTTTCACTTGATTGTCTTACTATATTTTTTATGATTTTATATATTTACAGTTTCCTAGGCTATATCACTGGGGAAGATTACAGAATTTCTGGTTTCTTTATATGGAAAGATAAATTACATATTGTATCTTTTTGTCCTAATTTATAATGAAATCATTGAAAGAAACCAATGAAATTATTTGCTCATTGTGAAGAAAAATAAAAGCCAAAAAGGAGGTGAGAGAAAGAGGAGAAGGTGAGGTGCTATGAAAGCAGAGCTCCCTCCACAGCCCCTGGAGAGACCAAGGAGGAGCAGGTATGGCAGTGTGAGCCATGGAGAGATCAGTGATGGAGCCTGTGCAGGTGCCACACTCGTGTAGGTGAATGTGTCCTGAGGGAAACTGCACCCCATGGGAAGGACTTGTGCTAGAGCAGGAGAAAAGCGTCATAGTGAGGGAGGCTCGGGATGCTCAATGTGAGAATCAGTGAGCTTCGTTTATTGAAGAGAGCATCAGGCATTTATGCACAACAAGTAATAAGCTCATACATATTCTGTAATGTTGCAGTGTGTTGCAATTTCCTGTTTTAGACTTCCTAGTCACCTGCCAGGTGTGGCAATACCCCTCTCCCTTCCCCCTTGCCCCCTTGCTGAGTGAGTTCTGTCAATCAGGCTTAACATTCCAGCAAGGCCATGGTGTGGTTGGTCAGGTTCAAAGGATGCAATTCAGGCCTGAGGTCATTGGCCTGTCTGGGTGTCCCTCGTCCCTTGAGACCCTCCTCCTCCCACCTGGTTGGTGCCTCACCTGTCCCTTCCCCTCCCCCTGTCCCTGGGCTTAGATTGACCAATGACCATGTGCTCGCGGTTCTGTTGGAGCTGTTACCTGAGATTCAGACCTCTGTGACCATGGAATAAACTCTGGATATTAACCCTCTGGCAGAATCCTTCTCTTTTCTCTTCACCATCGCCTGAAGCCTTCCCACCTGAGGTAAACTGAGTTTCTACAAACCTGGACTTGTTTCAGTGCCTGCTGCCACATACAGCCAGCCAAAAGTGTCTCTGAGGTGAAATACCACGGTTACCGCCTTTGGCCTTGCAGCAAGGGTCAGACTGGCCCAGGCACAATCTACCTGGTAATATTGGGATTCATATTCCAATACTGTAAGCTAAGCAATCTATTGGTTATACTATAATTATCAGCTTCTCTCTTCCTCATTCTTTATATCTTACATCTGCTTTTTCTCGCGTCTTTTTCTCAGCTACAGCACTTTGTTATTGTAATACAGCTATGCTCAAGGCTACAGTGTCCTTTGCAGGTGCAAGGATGCAGATTAGCTGTGTCAGGCACCCTCCCAATTCTTGGTCAGCTATCCAAAATTCCTCCACAGAAAAGTCTTAAGAGGAAGGAAGGAAGGAAGGGCAGGAAAAACCTCGTATAACCTGACCACAGCCTCCTCATTCCCCATCCCCCTGCACCACTCACGAGAAGGATATAGAACAGTTGGGAATGAGGGACTGAAGTTGGTCTTGGGAAGAGGAGGGAGTAATTGAAAGTTTGTTTATATTTTGTCTTTGTTTCTCACCATCTAAATCTAATTTAATTGGCAATAAATTAAATTAATTTTACCCAAGATGAGTCTGTTTTACTCATGATGAGAACTGGTCAGTGATCTCCTTTGTCTTTGCCCACAAGCTTTTTCCATCTTAATCTCTTCTCCTGCTCTGCTGAGCACAGGGAATGAGCAAGCAGATGGGTGGGCAGCCCCTCCTGTTCCCCTTTGGGGAATCTGTAACTGCAGGGAGTGAACGCCCCTCAGTCTCCCCTGCTCCAGGCTCAGCAGACCAAGTGACCTCAGCTGCTCCTCACATTGCCTCCCCTCCTGACCCTTCACCACCTTCATCAGCCAAAACACAGCTTACAGGCAAAACACAGCTCCTACTTCTGTTATTTCTTTCCTCTGTGCTGGTACTGCCTCCAGCTACTTTCCTTTTCTTCTATTGTTTTACCCCTCTGAAGGAATCAGAAAGTCACTACCCCCTTCCTGTCAGCTTGTTTTGAAAATACCTCCAATAAATTAAATAATGGGGGCTACTAGTTAATAGGTAGGAAATAGCACCTGTAAAAAGTGATAAAAACAAACTTATAGAATGCTTTCATGGTTTTCAGACTTCTGTTCTTTCACAGAATGTAGAAGAATCCAGCCTCTTATAGGCATTTAAAGCTGAGGCAGATCATTTGAAAGGTTGACCTTTGGGAAAATAGATCAATCTTCTTACCTAGTTCAGAAGCTGAATCACTTACTCATCTAAATGGATCTCTTAGAAATCCAGTGATTTTTTCAATTTGTTGCACAGTGTGCAAATATTCCACATAAATCTTGGAGATCACAGTTAATACCTTTTATTTTCATTGGAAATTGGCAGAGAAAACAAAGCAACCACAGTTAATCTAATCACAATGTGGTTGAAAAAATACATTTCTATTTTAAGACAGGATTAAGACATTTAATGTCATCAGCATACAGTAATCTGAAATCTTTTAGCTGAAGGATCAAAACACCTCCTTCAGCTTTCTTTTCATGCCCTGAAATCATTAATATTTGATTGAAATAACTGATGGTTTCTAAAATGCAAAATATTAAGTCCTTATGTAATCTTAATATTTCTTTGATAATTTCTAGGTTTTTTCCCACTAACAGATAATTTTTGCCAGTCTTAAAAATAAAAAAAAAAAAACAAACTCAGTTCTTTGAATATATCTGTATTTATTGAAAAAACAAAATTGCCAGCTGCACTTCAAAGGAGTCTTAAACCTACAGGAGTTTAAGGGGTTTGGCAGTTTTATTCTTAACATGTGCCCAGCTTCTTTTTTGGTGTCACCAATGATGCTCGGGCCAAAAAGTGCAACACCTCAAGCCAAATTTCAGATTCTTAAAGACAAGTGTCATCTGCATCAGTCTGTCATTAGTAGGGTCATTAGTTCAGCAAAAGAAGATTTAAATTGATACAGATTTTCCATGTACAACTGCCTCCCTTTCCACTGCCCCTCCCCATAATTTATGGTCTTTTTGATTTGGTTTGCTCATTTTATCATAGTTTTTCTAAAAAGTACTATAAACTGGGCTAGTAAATACAGAATCTGTTGACGATCAGGATTTTGAGGTCAGATTTTATCTTTTAAATATTAATAGTATATTATTAATATTTTACCAAAGATGGCTGTAAAATGTGTATAACATATAAATATATTTAACCTAAATGTATAGACAATTATTACAATAATTTCTACCTAATTCATGAAAGATTTTCTTCCATCTATTGTCTCCTCTCCTGGATGTTCAAACAAACATTTTGCCAAAGAGCACTGACTAAAAGATAAACACTCCATCAATACCTACACATTGCAATCACCTACATGGATTTAAGGTCATTAGCAAACAAACAAAAAATTCAAAAGATCAAGAAAACACCAACATTCCATTAAAATCAGTCACTTCTCAGTAAGAGAAAGAAATATCTCTGAAGTTATAAATAACTCTACTACAGGTCTAAATCTCAAATTATTTGAAACTTCATTGAAATGTTATTGAAGGAAGTACTGCCAGTACCTTTGCTCAAAACAAGGATTAATTTGAGAAAAACAGAAGGGAGTGAAGCTGAACAGCCTTATGCTGCCACATCAGAGTTTTCTTGGGAAGTCTCTTATTTAAATACTAACAAGACCATATGGCTTCCAGATCTTAGTAGAAGGGTTTCAGGCTAAATTTAACACAACACAGGAGACAAACTCGCTAGTATTTTAGTCAGAACACATAAAAAATGTAAGAATATCATCTAAAAACATATTGGAAGCCTACAGGCAATTCTTGTGTATCTTCACCTACTTGCTGCCTGGTTATCCTGCTCTCTGAGTAGTTTTCCTCAAAAAAGGGTTGTGAGCATTCAGACCTACCATGCAATTGTCTATTTCCTTAACCTAACACCCATATTACATAAAATTCCTGATGGGGTTCTATACCTAAGTGTTAAATAGAAGTAAAGATTAGGGGAAAGGGCAAAAAAACGAAAAAAAGAAACTTCTTAAGAAATTATGCCTTTTATTACTTCAAATCCTAAACAACTTTTAATAAGCGACATTTTACAAATCTTTGAGTTTGAAAATGCAAGTAGGTTCCTAATTTACAAAGAAAAATCCAATAGATTGCTGCACAAATAGATTATTTAAGATAGAGACAGTTTTTTTGTTAATGAAATTTAAAAAGCAAAAAGGACCTAACATTCGTGCTTTACAATCACAGTTTAGTTACTGGTGAAGTTTTAATTGTTTATAGGGAGAATAGTTTTCTACTTTAGAGAGAAAGAGACTGAATTTGTTCTTTCTAATTTAGAGTAGTATAAAATATTTCATCCAAAGTGATTTCAAAATGGAGTTATTGCAATTGTTGCAGTATGTATATAGATTCTATTAATTCTTTTTTTTTCCACACTAGCTGAGAAAAGCTAATATTCCACATATTAGAATGGTGTGTAGTTTGAAATTGAAAAGAGCAGATATTTTACTGCCCCTTTTTTTTCAAAGACTCTCACAGCAGCTTCAAAGGAACAACTAGCTAATGCAATTGTTAATGTCAGAGAGCTGAGGAAACTTAATATTCTGATATACTTGACTTTGAATAGAGTAAATTAGTCTGCAAGACAATAAAATCATTGTCACCCTCTGAAGTTCGGAGATTAGAGGCTCTAAACTGTACAGATGCAAAGAATATTTTAGCGCCAGTTACAATGGCAAATCCTGCTTTAAATTTCAACTGTGGCTGAAACACTGAAACACGTTATGCAAGAACAGTAAGTGGTCAAACATATCATGGTACTCCCTTTGTTCCAAGATATTTCCTTCATAATCAAGCAAATTACAGTTTGCAATAACAAATTGCAAATTACAAATTACAAATTTGAAAATTACAATTGTAAATTGCCTTCCACTTAAATGATCATCTATTAAACTGAAGACTGATTTGCCTTAATGAGCTATAAGATCTGTCTCTTGCCATGGACATACTGCAAGAGTTAAGGCATTATTCCTTATTTTCCAACTATTTCACCTTTGATCCCATAACCATACAACCTAAATTTTTAAGCTTACCCACAAAGCACAAAATTCTCTAATGTTTAAACATTTTTTTTTTTATTAGTTAGGCAACAGAGTCCTGAGTTCAATTGAAATAACTGGAGGCAACAAGATTCTTGTGCCTTCGTGACCAGACTGTGACACTCCTTGGCTTTTTATGCTCTTCCTCTTTATACATTAAGAGTTGCAGATTATATAATTGTTTCTGAATTTTCCAAAAGGCCTTCCAACGAGGAGTAGCAAAGGTAATAGAGCAATGTTCTTCAGGCTATGGAACTTCAGATTTCCATACATTGCATTGGCTTTTCTGTCATCAAAATGAAGACTGAAATGGAGTTAAATCTGCTACAGAAGTATTAAAAATAAACCACACAACCCAACTCAACCCAAACAAAACCAAGTTTAAAATACCTGGATGGGTGTTAGTTGTAATTTGCTTCTGTGACACATTCTTATTTGAGTACAAAGTCAAAAAAGGTAAACTGAGGGAGCTATGAAAAGTTGCATCTCTTGAGGTAAATTCCAGGAAAATGCACCTCAATGTTAACAGAATCCCAAAAACAAAAACAAAACAAACAAAACCCAAACAAAAACAAACAAAAAAACCACAAAAAAAAACAACAAAAACCCAAAACCTAAAACAAACAAACAAATAAAAAAAAACCAACAAAAAATAACCCAAAACAACATAGATCATGCAACAGGTTTTAGGGTAAAATATAAGATTTAGTTTTCTGGCAATATGATTTTCCTAGTAGGAATCTCAAGAGACAATGTAGTTTATAAACTCCATTATTAAAGTCATAACAAATAAACAAAGGGAAACATTAAATCACATAAAGATAATAACTTTTAGTTTTTTGCTATTACAAACTTGATGTGCCACAGTATGTGGTAAAAAAGTTATTAAGACTTATATGTTGTTTCTGTGAAAAAATAAAGGCCCATTATAAGAAAGCCAGAACAAAGTAGTAATGCTTTCATGGCAATTTTAAAAGTTACTTCTAATATCCTCATTCTGATGTTGAACAGAAGCCTCATCCAACCTCTGCTACACAGAGAAGTTTCTGTATTGCTGCTCACCTGCTATTGATTTCTGAAGAACTGAGTGGGTATGGACAATACTTCCACTTATTTATTTGGTTCTGTGTTAGTTTTATTTAATATTTATCACTTTTTCAGGCCTTTGATCTCATTTTTATCTACTGATCTCTGTGTTTCTGGAAGGCATCTTGATTTTGTGGCATTAAAAAATCTCTATCCATTGGTCATCCTAAAGTCTTAATATGGGACAAACATATATCAAACCCCGTAACTGCCTCAGCGATATATAAATTCAACTAATAAAAAAAAAAAAAAGAAAAAATATGATTTCCACATTAAACAGTATTTATCTATTGAATATTTTCTGGCCATAGTAGACAGAGAAAATGAAAATCTACAGATGTAAAAGAACAAGGGAATGACATATGGTTTTTCTTCAAGAAATCAACCACTGTGACTTTTATTTATAAATCAAAAAAGCTTGCAGTATGAAAAAATAAAAACCACATTTCTTATTGTAGCTGAGATGTTCTAAAACATTGTTTCTAATATTTCTTTCAGCAAAAGAAATTGATGAACATTTGATGTAAAAATAGAACATGGTAACAGGGGTGACCTTCTAATTATGAGATATCCATAAAATCCAGGGCAGGAAAATAACTGGGACAGAAAATGTGAAAAATGTGCTATTGCTACATTACTTTTATAGAAGTACATAAAAATTAACAACCTCTACTTTGCAAATTCTCCTTTTACTATAAGTGATAGTTTGTTTTCATACAAAGGACTAAAATCTTGGAAAGAATCTCTTCTTATTAATTCCAGGATTTTTATCTGAAATAGAAGTCATTTATAACCAGCTCCCTGTAAATTATTTTGAAGTATTTAAATTAATTAGTAGATTGGCACATTAAACAGGAGATCCATCGACATCAATGCCTTCAGCCATTATTATCTTCAAAATATCTACTAAAAAAAATTAAAAATTTAAAATATGTTTGCCTTGAACAGTAGCAGCTGTTACTCTTCCCAAAGAAATGCCGTAATGACAGAAAAAATAAAATAAAACTAGAAAGGGCATTAGAATATGGAAATAAGACATCATCCTGAGCAAGGTCTTTCAAAAATCTAGGCCTTTCAAAAATCTAGGCATTTCAAAAAACATGGCATTAAAGTTAGTAGCCCATTTTATCTTTAATGTCTTACAGCCATTTTTGTATAAAATACAATTTTGCATATTTGCATTAAGCAGTTGTAGCTTCCTGACATGTCAAAATGTCCTAATGAAGCTGGAAGTCGTGGACACCATCAAGCACTGTACAGAACCTCCATGACTGAACAGTTGCCATAAAATCTTTCAGCTTAGGAGCCAAAGACACTTCCATAGATGCCAACTATCCTGACCAAAAATGCCTTCAGTGTTTATTGCTCACATACTTAGGCACATTGAATAAATAGTTTATTAGCCATGAAAATGGACCTAAAATTTATTATCTACCCACAGAAAATGAAGTTTTATACATTTAAAGTAGCTAGGACCTAACAGGCAGCTCCTAATTGTTCCGTGCTCAGATAACTTTGTCTACTGCTTAACTTATAGATGAAATTTCAAAAGAAAGATTTCAGGTTTTGCTCTCAATTTCTTTGCGAATATTTTTTAGTATTGACACCAGAAATATCAATCAAGAAGAAATATACCAAAATACACTTTTGGCTAAAATATTCCCCACAAACTGCCTACAATTCTTAAATTTTAAGATGTTAGACTCCAATAGGTCCTCAAAAGTTACTATGAAGATTTGTATTGTGCATGGCTCAAAATGGATCCCTAACAGCTCTTCCTACAGCAAGGATTCTTTATTTGTCATATATATCCAACTATCCTGATTTAAGCAAATTCATCATATCTTATCAAAGACATGGCAGTCTAACAGATAATTCTAAATATTATGCTTAGTATAAAAGCAGTTTTTCTCAAGTTCTGTGGTTCTCATGACTTTTTTTCTTATAACTCCACACATTCAAGCCATTTTTACAGATAAGATCCGTCTGTATATGCTCTACTTCCTTGACTGACACATAAAGATATGACATGAGATAAATCACTGCATCAATCTTTTCAGGATATGACTTAATGCAGTATGACATGACTATTAAGAGCCAGATACAGAGTTTCATAATACCACAAGTCAGTCTGAAGTACAAAAAAAAGACAGATCACCTTCAACCATGATCAGAGAACTATTCCTTAGGAATTAATTAGCCCCTGGTCTGTTGAAAAGGTTATGAAGCAGGAACCTTTGAAGATATAATTGCATGTGCAAATGTGCAACTCAGCTGCTGCTGTGAAGTAATAAAAGGTTCCAAAAGGTTTCTTTCTCTCTACAATTAATTTGAATTATGAATTCAAAAATTTTGCACATAAATAAAAATTTATTTATCACATACACACTGCCATTCACCTAAAGAAACTCTGTTAATCACAGAATCATAGAATCATTAGGGTTGGAATTTATCTCCCAGATAACTGAATGCAACTCTTGACTGATCACCACCTGAGGCTCCAAGTGCCATATCTCTTTCTTGAACACCTCCAGGGATGGTGACTCCACTTCCCTAGGCAGCTGAGGTACTTATCAAAATTTTCCATGATAAAATTCTTCCTGAAAAGGTGTGTCAGAAGAATAATGAAATCTGCAATTTTTAAATAAGTAAATTTCCCTGTTCCATTCTCATTATCCCTGTTGTTTGAGCTTAAAGCCTAATACCTCAGGTGACCGATGAATCACTGAAGATATCTGGGAGGAAAAAAAGAAAATAAAAAGAATTGGCCTCTTTAATGACAAAATAAATGCTCTGAAAGCAAAAACAAAAAGGAAAGGAGAAGGAGGAAAAAGTCCTGATTACTCCAATTTAATCTGAGAAGGGCTGCTCAGCTGGTAGGAAGAGCTACACAAATGATGGTACAGAGTCAAAAGTGTTTGTTTCAGGTAATCATGGAAATGTTGGAAGATTTCCCTGAAATTTTTTTGTGCAGAGGCAACCAAGCTGTAACTCACAGATAGCTCACATGACTTACCAGCTATGTAGATTGAGGCCCAAACCAACCCTGTTCCAAGTTCAACAGCAAGGAACACACACATAAAAACAAATCTGTACAAAAATGTTTGCCTTGCACAGGAGGAAGCTTTCCAGGTGACACATATCTCTGTCTGTTCAACATTTCTCCCTTAGTGATTTTTGCAGAAAATCAAGCATTTCCAGGACCTCACTCTGAACAGGGCTTGTTTCTGTCATCAGTGATTTATAGCATAAGACACAGGTCAGGAGGATGGGCAAAATAGGAAATTAGACAGTGGGGAGAAATGTGTTAGGATAGCAGAATAGTAAATAAGGGTTCAGAAAAAGAAATTACAGGAAGAGTTTGGTTACAAAAAATGTTTGGGATTTAGCTCCCCATGATTGCTGTGTTGGAAAAGGGAAGTAGACGCTGCCTAGAGATTTGCAGACTAGCTAAACTCCTGTTTCAATATCTTTATCATCTGGGTATCTCAAACAAAGAAATAAATTAATAAATGTTGGGCTCCACTGGTAATTAAAATCCCTAGGAAATTGAAAGTAAAATCAAACAGTTTTTGATCCTAATCCAGTTAGAGAAGGGAGTGTTAAGTGCCTCCTATGCCCTGCTGGGGCACACAACCCTCCTGTCCTGTTCAAAGTTGAGGCTGCACCTACTCCTGCCTTCTGGCCTTTCAAAATTACAGCTTCCATCCCTTGAGCTATTTTCCTCTTATCTTCCCCAAATCCATGAATATCAAACTGAATTTTCCTTGCTCTGTTGGGAAGATTTGAGTGAGCTCTGTCTGACATCAAGCAGCAATGGAACTGAGTGACTGCAGTAAGTGTGTGATTTGTCTGATAATGATAATTGTCTGAGATCACCAACTCACAAATTTTGAAGGCAGAGGGAAAGAACAATTCCATCAAAATGTGTCATGCAAAATTCACAAACAATTGACATTGAGTGCTATCCAAGTTTATTTAAAAGAGTACAAGTGACATAAATTTAAGCAACTCTGACCAATTATTATTGACAAAGAAAAAGAAAATTGCTTTTAACACTTCTTTTCCTCTGTTCCTGTTTTGTGTAGAGCCAGATAAACCATTCATTTCTTCTCAGTGATTCTGGAAACTGAATATGAATAAAATATTTAAACAGAACTTTGTTACCTATTTTCTTTTAATACCAATTTAAAAATTGAGTAAGTTAATAACTGGATTATTATTATTTTTAATTTCACTGCAATTGGAAAATGCTAATGGAATGAGACTGTGAGATTTGATAACTGAGAGGTTATACTAGCAGGCTTTTTGATCTATGCATTCTTGTCAGCCTGTTTGCAAGAATGCAAGAGAGAATTAATGAAGACATGACATTAGAAAGCAACCAGAGAAGATTTCTCTCAGTAGCTGAGTTAGGACTGAGAACAGCAGAAGAATAAATTTGAGGAAAACTTAGCTGGCAAACCTGAAGCTCAGTGTTCAGACAAAAGCCCAGAGATAAGATTACTCCTGACAGGTGATGCCTGATGGCTGGAACATAGCAAATAAAATACTAAAATTGAGTGTTTTCTTTGCCTGGCATGTGTGGATCACATTTTCAAAAAACCCTAGCAAAACCAAACCACAACAACCAAATCCACAACAACATCAAAACCAAACCAACAAAACCCTGAAAAATGTCTAAGCTTGCAGCTTATTTCTAACAATAATATGAAAAATGATCCCAAGATAATTGAATTTAAAACCCAATTGTAGAACAATATTCAAAATACTTTTATGAAAGCATACAAAAAGGATGTCTAAAATTTGCCAATTTGCCAAGAGGTTTAACCCTTCATTAACCTTATATATTAATTATATCTTAAACCAAGAGCTTTTACTTTCTTCCCTGCTTGAAAACAGAAAACAGTGGTGGCATTTTAAAGCTATAAAATCAGGCTAAAATGAGGATTCTTTGCATATCATCTTGGTTTTGACAAGCTCTATATTTAAATCTGGCTGTCAAAATGCAATCCTGGTAAAAGCTGGAAAGAATTGGTACAATACTTTTGTTGTATAAGAGTTTCCCCAGCTACTGATGGCAATAAATGGGAATTTCAATGAACCAATGCTACAAGACTTGTAAGGTAATGACTGCGTGAAATGAGTCAATTTAAGTTCACTGCTGCTGAATTTCTTTTTCATCTCACTCAACACCACACTTCCAGAATGTGCTTTTAAGTGTCAGAATTCTCATATACCAGACCACTACTGCTGATGACAATGAAGAGAAGACCACTGTAATCACATTTTATATGTGGTTATAGTGGTGTTCTTCTCATTTTCCATCAGCAGTAGTTAAAATAAGACTCTAGATAAAGGTATGTGTGAAAGGTATCTAACAAATTACAAAATATATAGCACTTAACAGACTCAGCTCACAATTGATGCTGCCATTGGAAGCTTGTTAACATCAGGCACACATACAGAAATATTTACATTTGAAATTACACACTTTGAGTCTGCAGTGGAATAAGAATCTGCGTAGGAAATAGATTCGGCAGCTGTTTCCTTCATTTCAAGAAAGACATTGAGGTGTTGGAATCACAACAAGTCTGGTGAAGTTCTTTGAGGAGCAGCTGAGGGATTTGAGGATGTTCAGCCTGGAGAAAAGGAGGCTCAGGGAAGATCTTGTCCTTCCAACTATTTGAGTAGATCCAGTTGAGGGTCAAGCTCTGCTCCCAGACAACACACGACAGGACAAGAGGTCACAGACTCAGTTTGCTCCTGTAGAGATTCCCGTTGGACATCAGAAAGATTTTCTTCATGGAAAGCAGTATAAGGCATTGGAACAGGTTGCCCAGGGAGGTGATGAAGCCAGCATCCCTGGAGGTGTCCAATAAATGACTGGATCTGGTACTTAGTGCTGTGGTTTAGTTCAAATGGTGGCGGTCAGTCAGAGGTTGGAATGATCTCAGAGGTCTTCGGTCCCAACCTAAATGATTATGTGATCAAGGGATGCTTTCCACAGGCCTTGCATAAAATTGGATTTTGTGATCTGAATGCAGATGAAATTGCTCATCCTGATGCTGGCACACAAACATGAACACACTCAGCACATCAGCTGCAGTGGTGATGACAAAAGAAGCACAACCTACATGACAAAGTTTTCACACTTATTTACTAACACAGTAACTGCAGCTATTCATCAGAGGGGAGCAATAGAGCAGCAAGAACCAAACCAGATATTTCTAATGGAGTCCAATATGATTAGAACTACACAGTAATTTTGTGTGAGCATACCAAGAAATCTATCAGCATCTGAATATTACACAGACAACACATTTCATAGTAGTAAAGTATTTGCACAAAAGAAACAAGTAATCAAACAAAAGCCTAAGAACCTTCTATATCTCATTAAGTAATTTTTTTACATAGGTTCAAAGAATAATTAGTTTTGTAGTTTTGAAAGAGATTTCTGTAAGTCACCTCATGCATCCTCTTCCTCAAAGTTTAACTTAAATTAACCAAAACTTGGGTTGTCTTGATAAGGACTAATAAATTTGGAAAATTCCAAGCATGGATACACCCCAACACTCTCTAAACAGAAAGTTTAGAGAGTTTCTGTTGGAGCCACTTGTGTTAGATGCATTATATTCTCTCACTGTTCACCTCTAAGAAGAGTCTGATACCATCTCCTCTATCCAAATATTAGATACTGAAAGGATACAAAATAAGTTCCCCCCAAGCCTTCTCTTTTTCAGGCCGACAAAAAAACCCCTAGTTTAGCTTTAGTAACCTTGAGGAATCAAATATAGGCTCTGAGCATCTCTGACAGTTCCAAAGATGTCCAACTTTGAAAGGTTTCTAAAGCATCTGCTCAAATGTCTATTCCATTCACACATAAAGTAAAAAGTGTTTTTAAATACCCTATGGAAAAACCAAAATTCTATAGGAAAGATCAAAACCCTCTCAATAAATACACCCTCTGAAAGTTGAAGAAAATAAAAGGAATGAATTTTCACGGTTTCTGCAAAATACTTTTTCCTGTGCTTTGATATGCATGCTGCTCAAAGAGCAGGCAAAACAGACATCTTTCTACATTACAGAGAAAGAAAAATAAATCAACACAAGTTACTTTTTAGAGAGAGTCAATTTACACCTGTCTCAAGTCTCATCTTCAAACACTATCAAAGTAGAACAAAAATCACTAACTTGATTTTTCTCTTTTTAAAGTAGCAATAAAAAAAGGGCGCAATCTTCTTTACCTCTTATCTCCAGACACAGCTAATTTCTATTCAGAAGCACATCAGCCAAGTTATTTTGCTCTTAAATTCAGTTATTCTTTTCTGGCCCCTGCAAATAAACAGCTGTCTACCTGAAATATGAGATTTATAAACATAAATTTGTTTCAAAAACCTCAGTCATGGAAAAGAAGACTTTCAGAATTTCTTCTGTGTTTTCAACTGGTACAAGGTTCATTAGTGAAGCTTTACGAGAGAATTCTTTATGTTGCAATAAAGTTACTCCATACAATCATAACAGTTTTCACAGCTGGGCATTATTTTGCTGTGGGTATAAGTGCTACAAAGAAAAATCCATATATTAAAGAGTTTTATTATTTTATAAGATTCCTTTCTAAATATACTTGGTAGCAAACTTGTTGGATGTCTTCAAACAGCTGTTAAAGAAAAAGAAAAATATAGTCCTGTGTCTAAAATAGTGGAATATACAGTGGTGACTTAAAACCACTGCTATGATCTTAAAAATATTTCCAATGGTGACTGGCAAGAGTAAGGTCAAGCATATTAGTGTCAGAACTAAATAAATGAAAACCTCTAATTTATTATGCTTTTATGGAGTAGCTTATCATGATTTAATAGGACCAATCCTATCCAAATTTTTCATGTAATGCATAAAAGTCTAATTGTTTTTTATGAATGTTCTCAAAGTATCTGACAGTGTTATTGATTTTGCTGGAGGTATGATGCAAAAGTGATTTTTCTGAGTCATGCAAAGCAGCTTAATTTATGCAAGAACATTTCAATTTTGTTTGTTGAAAAATATTAGAATAAAGACAACTGCAAAAACTCAATAAGTTCTCCTTGTCTATAAATTTAAATAAAAGTCTAAAACTGGAAAAATTTTTCCATCTGTAATTTTGCCACAACTAAAAAATCAACAGCTCAGCTGAAATCAATTAATGGAATGAAGATATTCAGCTGAAGTCATGCACAGCTATAAAAATTCTCCCAAAAGTGATAGTGAGGGGCAATAATATGTTCGAATTATCTTTTGCACATAATTTGTAAATTCTCTAAGAAAGTTACAAAGTCCCTTACAGCAATAACATTTGTTTGTTAACTAAAGGTCTAAGTCATTTTGCAGAATTGTTACCAAAAATCGCCCTGTAGAGGACTTAATAAGTGTGGATTGTAAACCCAAATGGGAGATTATATTTATGAATCGTCTTATTTGAAAAAAAACAGCTCCATATTTATTGATTGATTTTTAAAATTGTTTATAGATTCATTTCCTTTATTAATTTCCTAACTAACAAGTTACACCAGGGTCATTTGAAATAGATATTTGTTTATGTCCTTATTCCATTAAACAAATGGTAAATATTTACCTTTCTTGCTTTTCAGCAAGTAATGCTTTGAATACACAAGAATTATTGCATTCTAGTCTTGGGACTTAAACATTATCTCCCTGCTGTCACCAACAATATTTAACTAACTCCGATTGTTTCAGAAAAATAATTGCTATTCCCAGATATTAACTTCAGCTTCCAAATCCATTAGCATAAAATCACATTGCTAGTCCCAAAGTCAAACTTTTCTGGTGTCCTTACAGAAGAGTTTGTACTTTACCCTGATACTGAGTTATATTGTACTATTTAAGAGTACAAAACTAGCTCTCATGAGCTCTCTCATGTGTTAGGTTCTCACCTAGGTTTTTTGAGCTTTTTTTTTGTATTTAGCATCTTCCTCAGTGAGTCACATCTCTGCCAATTTCTAATCCTTCTCCAGAAGCCTTTGCTTCTATTTTTGTTTGTTTCTTCCAGTTTACATTAAGTACCATCGTGGTAATGGCAGCTTTGTAAGGGGAAAATTTTCCCTTTTGCTGTTAATGGACCATTAATAGCAAAACAACCTAAAAAAATGGAAAAATTAACTTTAAAAAAATGCAAAGCAAGGAAAATTACAAAGGCAGGAACATTTAAAAGCTAGCGAGCAAGCAAGCAGGCAATGTCACTAACCCCATAAATTGGAAAAAGAGCATATTTGCACATAAATGTAAATGACAGGAAGTACCAACCACCTTCAGGATGCAGATCATGGCTCATTCAATTTATGACCATATAACGCCATGATTGTGAATCTACTTTTAATATGTCATTAGTATTTTTTTTTTATAGTTGAACTCCAAGAATTCCATTTAGAGCTAAGTCTTTAAATATTTTTTCATACAATTACCTCCTTAGCTTTCATTAAAAGTAGCACCAAATTTGTATTTCCATTTTTCAAATTAAGAATGTGAAAATAGTTTAGCACTTTTCCAATTCTTACATATTCCTTATATATACACAGGCATATAAGTTTGTATCTTTGATTTGGGACTTTATTTCCTCTATGCTTCACAAAAATATCTCCCCTCTCCTCCAAAAACACAGCTTTACTATGCATACATGCCTTTGATTTTTATTTTTTTATTTTGAAGGAACTTTCCATACAGTAATGGCAATGATATGGTATAAATTCAATTTCTGTTCTCCTGGAAAACACAGTTCTGCTTGAGGAGGAGAAAAGGTCATCTTTCTTCATCTTCCACTAGGAAATTAAACACATACTTTTAGAAATAATAAAAAAAACAGACTTGTGAAGTCACCATTATCTTTTGAGCTGAAATCATAACAAATACTATAGGACCTCCAGAACAGTCCTGAAGTGAACTTCCATTAGATTTTTCTATTTTTCATATACCTGTAAGATGTTGTCTAGATAATATTACTTGGATGTACATGTAGCTCCCTCCTCAAGGTTTATTATTAAAAATATGTAAGATGTAAATCGTGACAGCTTATTAAACTTCTTAGAATTTCATTATTGAAAAGTGAAATTTTTCATGAGCACTTTATGTAGACATATTCAAAAGTAACTAAAACTCCTTGGGAAATAGTATAAAACAGCCTTACTGGGGTCACTTGAATTTGTAAATATTCCATCATTTAGTCTATTTGGTCAAAAGACCAAACATAATTACTAT
This sequence comes from Arremon aurantiirostris, assembly GCA_035583995.1. Lineage (NCBI taxonomy): Eukaryota > Metazoa > Chordata > Aves > Passeriformes > Passerellidae > Arremon > Arremon aurantiirostris. The sequence goes on along the minus strand of JAXCLO010000001.1, from coordinate 12,191,096 downwards.
CCAAAATAGCACTAGACTGTATATTAAACTAATCAAAGTCAGAAGCTCCGTCTTCACTCAAACGTTTTGTTGCTGTCTCTGCAAATGTCTGCAAATAGAAATGAGTGCCAAGTGAAATATTTTTATTTATCATGGCAAAATTGTTGACATTTTCTTTTATCAAGATCTGTGTGTGTGTTCATGTGAGTTCCTGATTGATCTAAAGACAAAAACTTTGAACAAGAACAATTCTCCATGACGACACACATTGATGAAAAGCCTTAATCATAGAGTCTTGCCCAACATTAGATTTCTGGATTTAGGAACTGAAAATTTATAAAATAAAGATGAAAACTCTGATGCTCTTTCTTAACCCTAAAACACAAGATATTGCTTACAGGAATGCCTATGCTGCTGCCAACGCAATAGTCATTAGAGGTTGCTATAAACTGTGTTTTATTAAACAAAATAACTTTGTCTTTAACTTTTAAATGAAGAGCTGTAAAATAATATATAGCTGAGAAATAGAAAATAGAAAAGTAATAATTTCATTTTCATATTAATGAAGCAATTATAAATCTTAAAATGTTTAAATTAAAGAGGACATTTTATTTCTGTAATAGATAATAATAATAATAATATAAGCCATAAGGAATACTATTTTAGCAAAATATGAGGTGATAAAAAAATTTGTTTATGTCTGTTGCATGAAATGTTAATCTTCAATACAAGAAGATTCCATTCAGGCATTTCCAGCATTTTGCTAAACACAGCAAAAATTTTAAGTGCTCTGAACTTCTTCATTATCTAAAAAAACCCAAATATTAGAAACTAGGCCCCGTTCTTTACAATAAAAGCAATTTTAATAAGCATATAGAGGATACAAAAAGCGTTTAATATTTTCAAAATCTGTTGAGATACTGGAAATCTTAAAGAAAATACTACTTTTTTTCCCCTTTATAAGTTTAAATAACTTTAATTCTAAACTTGAAGTTTCTGTGATATGTTGGTTACATCTAGGCTCATATTTTTTCAGAAGATAAATTATGTTCCTCTTTAAGCATTTGTCTCCAGATACTAACAGCTGAATTTCTTGGAAAGGTCATTTAAAAATCCAAGGTTGCTTCTGCCAGAGACAATCTTATTAGAAAGAATCAGCACTTCAAAATTAATTCTTCTAAATCATAAGATAATGCCACCATTTTTTTCATTAAGAGAGAGAAATAGCTGAAATATTTTATGAAGGATTATTTCTTCCTTCTAATTTTATTATGGTTTTGTAATCCTTCAAAGTTTGCTTTCCTGGGAATAGAATTTATCTCATAATTTTGCATTTTTCTGAGAAGTTTTAGATATTGACTTCTGTCAGAAAGACGTTAGGCAAGATGATTCTCTAGACTGATCTAATGTAGGAACCTAATTGGTGATCTAATTGGTCTTACTGATAGACATTACATTTGTTAAAGGATGGAGAAAACATAAAGAAGGAAAAAAAAGAGGATTGCAACTGGCTTACATGTCTGAAGCCAATAAACTAACAAAAGAACTGAATATCAGATATTCAAGAGCAAGATAGTTATGAAGCACATCTTGCAGCTACAGAAATTTATAAGCAGGAAGATCAGACCTAAAGGAGGTCACTCAAGTATTTCAAAAGTGAAGGCTAAGTTATTAGCTGTGAAACTAAACCAGAAGGGAGCAAAGCGCAGTTTAGGTTAAAAACAAGCAATTAAAAACCCTTCCACAAAGGTTGCCTTTGTTCAAGACTTATTTAGCTGATGAATGTGAACAGAAGAGGAACCACAGAAACCAAGCCTCACAGAGTGAAATAACTTTAGAGCCTTTAGTGCTGCTAAGCTGCAGTCTTAAAATATGAAAATGTGATGTTAGCACCTAATATCATTCACATAACTGTGTTTGTTAATGATGTATAATGTTAATAGCTGCTGCTTGGAAAAGAGTGAAATAATTTGCAACCTGGAATCATAATGTATCCATAGAAACCAAACGTCCCAAGCCATCCCAATCGCTCTTCTGGTGTTTGTACAATTGCAGAACTATAAGAAAGACATGCAGAAGATTTGCCTGGATTCTCAGAATGTATTTGATGCTGTGTCACAGCATATCCTGTGGGGAAATTAAGTCAAATTGGTTTGAAGAAGAATACAATTAAATGAATCAAAAGCTGTCTGTCTAACTCAGGAGAGAGTAATTATAAATAGTGCTTCCATCTAGATGGGACAATAATGTCCAGCACTGCTCCATGCAGATGCCCTGGGAGTCTTATTACATTCAATATCTTTATTCTGAACATTTATAAATATAGGGATTAATGGCTGTGTTCACAACTATTGAGCACTTACCCTCTCGCTGGAGAAGTCCCATACTATTATTAAAACCTTGACAATGCCATCTGTATCCACACTGCAGCTCCTGGGGCAATAATCCTGGAATGCCTCTCTAAGGATGCAGTGCATATGACAGGAATCTGCTGTTTCATATCCCCTGATACAGGCCAAACAAGTTCTTGCCTGACCTGCACCACATTAACTCTGTGACAAAAATTACTTCACCCGTGCCATGATGACCTTGAAAAAGCACAAGGAACTTCCTTTCCTGAACTGGAAAAATTAGACAATTCATGGCATGGTCCAACCAGCAATGTACACACCTTGTTTTCCTGCAGGCTGGCAGCTGTGGGTGCATTTTCCATCCCTGGGCAGAGGTGGGGGGCTGTGGTGGGTCCCAGGGCTAATTTGGTGTCCACAGGGACCTTCTGGATGGGTCCAGCATGTTTGATCCCCAGCCCTGCCACATCAGGGCACATCAGCTGTCACCCCTTCCCTGGGGAAAAGAAAAGAATCAGGCAGCAACTGGAAAACATGTAAAAAGAATTTTAAATGGTCTCCATGTATATACACCAATATCCTGCTCCATGTGGCAATGAATAGAAATTCCCACCACGGGTCCTGCTGGCAAAGACTTGAGGATGCTGCCAACACATCTAGTTTTCCACTCCCTCTTTCTTCTTGAGGAAATTTAAATCCACCCTGCTGCTGATTCCTGTACATAAAAAAGTTTCAGAGATGTTAAGCAAGTGGAAACACTTAAATCTTCAGTAATAAGACCAATGTTTCTCTTTGCAGATAATGTGTCATCATGACTATCACAAGCCAGGCAATGACAATTAAATATGCAAATAGGAGGGACAGCAAATTCTACTGGTCTGTCTTAATGACAAGATTTTAAAACTTAGTGTGGAATTTTTAAACAAGTTACATACAAGGGCATGCAAAATTCAGTGATTTTGCAAGTTTGTTTAAAAAGTAATTCTGTATTTTCTACTTGTTCTGATTTATTTTATTTTTCCCCCAAAGAAATTAGCCTATCCATGAAAATTTCACCTTAAATACAAAATATGATTACAACAGAATATTCCATCATGGTGAATTTTCAGATTTATAAGCACTTGGAGGATCTAGCTTTGAATTTGTTTGGAATAAAAATAGCACACACTCTTGGCAAAATAGCTAATATCTCTTTTCCAATCTGAATTTAAGCTTTGTTTCATGTTCTGCACTATTTCTCCATTCCAGCTAACTTCTAATATCTAAATTGCAGTGATTCTAAGTTTCTGGAAACTGTATGAAATAGGTGATTAATCTGTTGTCTAAGGACATTTATCATACAGAAGCTAAGTTCCTCTTAAAAAAATACAGTTTATTTGATCTAATAGGGAGTTTTGCCATACTGAGACCAAATTTTCTTTGTGCACATTGAGAAACCAAATGATTCTTGCTGAAGGTCTCACAATAGGGTACAAGAGAAGAACTTTTTTTCTAAAATATTTTTGAGTGTTACCCATATTTACTTTCTATACTAGCAATGTTTCTTGACTGTTTTATACATGGATATGAAATTATGTACATTTATGTGCTTTGAGCATTAGACAAAAGATTATTATACCACTAAGATATAAATCTAATACCTTAAATGTTTTACAGGGCTATCTTCTCATTATAGATCTGTATAATATTGTATTTACATTCTACCACTACTTCTCATTTTAATTATATATATTCAGTTTTAGAGAAGCACAATTTCTTCTTTTCTTCTTTCCTTTAGGATATATTTAATTAGTTCAATTCAAACTCATGCCCTCCTGGCATCATCATTAGCACAGAGTTAGGAAAATTAACATTTTAATGTACAATAAATAATTCTGTACAAAATGGGTTTTTTTACATTACTCCTTCCTTTTCAACAATAAACCTATAAACCTATTTTCCATTTATATGCCACATTTTTTTATCCTTTTTTCCCCATTAAAAAAACTGAGCAGAGACAAGAGCATGGATATTATAATTGAATATTCCTTCATTTATCAAGTCATTTTGACCTTGCTGCCCTTGGTACTTCTGTTTTATACTATGTTCAATATCAAAGAGATTGACTGAAGTATCTATTTGTGGTTGAGGCAGTTCAGGTCTCCTAAAGAACCTTAAGGGATTTGAGTTCTTAGATTAGTAATTATCGTATTATTTTTAAAATTTACTTAGTTTCAAAAACAGTGATTGCAAAAAGCTGGATGAACAAATATAAGCAGAGATAATGAAATTGCCATGAAATTCAGGGGAAAAAAGATATTGCTAACGTTTTTTTAAATTTATTTTTTTGTGAAAGCATTATTTTTGGTCCGTAGAAGGGTTGAATAGTCAGAAAACTTATATTTTTCAAAAACATTGGCATACTGTTCCACTTGTCTTTCCACCTCCAAATTTACATGTTGCAAATACTCAAAATGAGTATTCTACTGAATTTTTTATCTTATGTCCTTATTCACATATCTCACCAAAAATTTATGAAAAAAATTAATAAAACTCTTTAAAAGTAAAATGAGAAGTCAGAGCAAATATAATTTTATCACATGTCTTTAAGAATAACCTTTCCAACAAGAAGTGTCTGCAGAAGAAAAAAAGAAGATAAAAAGTGCAAACAGAATTTCTACCTTGAAACTGTGACCCCAATGCCGACAGATTTCAGAAGGATGTAAAACTTTACATCTAGTATCAAATTTTACACTGAAGCTCAAATCCTTGAAATTTAAATCAAATTTCACAGAGAAATTATCACTAAAATTATGTCACTTAAATAGGACAAACTAATTTTCAGGGTGACCTGTGGCCTTTCATAAATGAGTTAAGTGGGAAGTCCAGTTCCCAGCAGATAACAATCAAGGAAAGAAAGAAAAAAAAGATCACCAGAGCTATAAATACTCATATCTTTTGTTGAGTGAATATATATCAGAAAACTAAAATTACTTTGGAGAGTTTGTGGCAATCTATATTTCAGAAACTTTAAGCAGCATTTAATGTGTTTATATTATTATATATTACATTTTTTGTTTTGATGTTTTGTTTGTTGTTGGGTTTTGGTTTTTTTTAAGCTTCTCTTTTATATGTGTTTTCTTTCATTAAGGGGTGAGCTGAACAAATCCCCTCCAGGACAAGTTAATTGTTTACTTCTGCTATGATTTTTCTCATCTTTTTCTTTGTATTTTCTGCAAATTTGTCTTTGACAGCATAGTTCTGTGAATGCACAAAATGATTCAATAACAATCAAGTTTCTTGAACTTTAGAATAGAAAGCTACACCATGATGTCCAGGTAATTCAGTTTGAGGAACAGCTGGTGTGTAATTCCATCATTTAATCCACTTCTATTAATTCTATCTAATTATAGTTTCAGTTATGGTATATTGCCAGTAATTCATGGATGTTTATACCAAAGGCTTTGCTAGGCTTATTAGCTATGAAGAAATATCAGTTTCCATTACAGCATCCATTTGAAAGGTGAAAACCATCCCAATACATAAAAATCTTTCTTTAAGCAGGAAATATTTTGATATAACTCCACCATCTGTTAGTTGGAGACACCATTACTGTTTTCAAAATATTAATTATTTTTCTAATATGCGTCTACTTATTCCTGTATGTTTTATGTTTTATACTTTAGCAATTAATTAAATTTTTGAATGCAAGTTTTAATAATTTTTTTATTATACTGATAATTTGTGAAATTAGTTGTCTTCTCATTATATATATTTAGAGGTTTTTGTGACTTACAAGGTTTCAACTACTGACTTAAAGAACTAAGATATCTGCAGTTTAGTGCCTGTTTTCCAGGTCAACTTTGATTAAATTTCATTTAGTTATAGAATCATAGAAATTGTTTGTGTTGGAAGGGACCTTAAAGATCATTTAGTTCCAACTCTTTGTGTGATGGGCAAAGACCCAGTTTTCTATCAACATGAAATACACTACCCAAATAATTCTGAAGGATGGAAGAAGAAAAAGAGTTATCTGAAATCCAACGAAAAAGAGTTATCCAAATAAAAAAGTTATCCAAAGAAAAACCACCAAGATTGAACTGCTTTCCTTTAGTCATCAGGATGAATTATGTGAAAATCAAGCTGGGAAGAAAGGACATGAACTTTAAAAAAAAAGAGAGAATAATTTTGTTCCAGCTTTTTTATAAAGAGAAGATCTTCAATTTGTAAAGAAATATGAATGCACTTTGATCAATCTGACTGAAAAATATGTCTGATAATACCCAAAGAAGATGCAGTAGAAGGAAAAGCAAAATAAAAAGCCTGCCATAAATGCATATGGATTTGAGGCACAATAAAAACCCAAAGGTGCTGAGAATATTTCAGTGTGTAGGATAATAAAAAAAAAGGTTTACCCATCAATATTTCAATAGCATTTTAAATTTATTTGTTGGACAGAGAGGATGATAATCCTAAAGAAAAAATAACCAAAACAGTACATAAAAACTTAATAAAATATATGATGATAACATTGACTCTAAAGAAAAACAGTAATTACTAATTTTTTTTTTTTTTTTTGTCTAATGTACAAGAGAAATTCTCTGGTACAGTAGAATTGTACATTCACACACAAAATCTATGCTAAGAAATTTAGGATTTGTCGTTTTATTTAAAAATGTGTTCACTAATTTCCAGAGATGATCTTTTCAAATCATTTCTGTGGATTGTGTCAACAAAAGAGGTTTTTCTTTCCCCTGGGCTTATGCATTAAGAAAAAAAAAAAAAATTGCTAGTATTTTGACCTAAAAATATTATGTCTGTTTCTTATGAAAAAACATATTTTGGTAGGAAAAAAGCAGAAAGATAATGAAATTCAGAGAATATAAAATAAGAGTTGCATTCATCCTCATCGATTCACAGTTTCATAATTAAACTATCAGCTGACTTGATGTTGAAACAACTATTTTTTCATTTCATTGTAATTTTAAACAAAACTTCATGAATTAAAAACAAACAAAACCAAAAGCAAACAACACCCACTCCCAAAAAAACCCTCAAAACAAAATAGCGAAGAAAATGTGGCATAAGGCTAAGAATAAGAAATATGGTTAAGGTCTATATTGTAAAGAAATTTTGAAGATTGTTTTAAAGATTACATGAAGAACTGAACAAAATTGCTTTGTAATAATGATAGATAATTAATTCTGTATTTTGGAAGTAGATCAAAAAGCAGGGTTTGTCCATTAGATAATGAATAAGTTATCTTAAAAGTCTGAAGTACAGTTCTGAATAAAAACATCAAATGTTTATTTTAAAATATTCTCCTGCCTTGGCTAATAAAAAAAATTCCCCTTTCTTAAAAAAAATACATCTATAAACATCAGAGAGGAAAAATATATCTTCAGAATTGCATAAAATACGATAAAATTTCCTTGCCATTCTATTCAGCAATTCCTAAAACAACCACCAACCAGCCAAACAAAAACAACAAAAACCAAAACAAAAATACCACCATCAAAACAACAACAGCAACAACAACAAATCAATTTTACCCTGAAGAAGGAATCAGAAGCTGGTATAGCTTGACACTACAACTCAGCTGTTACAGTCAAGTTTCCTCTGCCTGTTTTCTTGTTAAAGCAAGTCAAATGCTTACTTACATTGTAAGTGTCTGATTTGGTTTTTTGTCATAAGGTTTGGCATCTTTACCTATACTTTAACAAGAAGAAAAGGAAGGAAGGAAGGAAGGAAGGAAGGAAGGAAGGAAGGAAGGAAGGAAGGAAGCA
>JAXCLO010000001.1:12137935-12174771 GCA_035583995.1 Arremon aurantiirostris | reverse complement strand
AAACCCATGAAGAAGAAGGAAGAAGAAGCATGAAGAAGAAACCCAGGATGACACCCTGTGCCCTCCATCTTGCTTCTTCCCACAACATGCTAAAAATCCTCAAACCTAAATTTCTCACCCAGTAATACACGTACGCTACTCTCTATAATCTATTTCACTCTTTTATGGGTTCCAGCCTATCTCGAAGTTTGGGAAACTTTCTCCATGAATGAGGGACAAAGTCAGTGCTCCCATGGAGGTCAGGACACCTCAGAGCAGACAGAAAAATATTTCCTGTGCCCTGGGTTTCCATATTGCAGCAGCAGAGGTGAAACACATCCTGGGCTGCATCTGCAGGGGCATTGCCAGCAGGGACAGAGGTGGGATCATCCCACTCCCCTCAGCACTTGCCAGGCCACACCTGGAGCCCTGTGTCCATTTCCTGGCCCCACAACTCAAAGGAGGCAAGAACAGGCTGGAGGTGATCCAAAGGAGAGCCATGAAGATGGTCAAAGAGCTGGAGAACTCACCTATGTGTAAACACTTAGGGCATTAGGTACTTCCTCCTTTTCTCAGGAGGGACTTCATCACAGCATTTCAGTACTTCAAGAGTGGTTTCAGAGGGTGAAGGCTCTCTCTTCACAAGGAATTAAATGAAAGAAAATAAAGGAAAAGCAGTCCAGATTGTACCATGAGAGCTTTCATCTTGATAGAAGATTTTTTTTATGCAATAAAAAGAGTTAATCACTGGAACAACCTCCCTAAAGATGTGGCAAAATCCCCATCTCTGAAGGTTTTCAAGATGTGACTGGACAGGATGCAAGACAATTTCACCTAAGCTCTCCTCTTCATGTAAAGTTAGCCTTAGATATCTTGTTTTCATACTTATTTAGTTTATTCAGTTTGCCTGAGGCTCCTGATGATTGAAAATGTCATTTGAGACCATCATCTTGGCAACCAGTGCAAGTGTATGGTGTAAGGAAGAAATTTTCCTATTTATTAGTGAGAGGATTTTTCTTCTCTTCACTGTGATGTTTTATTCTGTGAATATTGAATTCTATTCATTATTATTGCATATTTCATTGTGTTCATTTGTCACAAATTAGATGAGAAAAAGTGGGTTTTATTTCTATGAGATGGTTTCTAAAATCTTTTTTAGATGTAGAGATTTCAAACTAGCTTGGAGATTTTTTTGAAGAAATAGAAGTAAGAAGGTAATTTTCTATGAAGACTTAAGGGCTCCAGAAATCACAAACTGTATGGGCTAGCCTGGAACTACAATTTTAACAAGTACTAATTTTAAAGAGAATGTTGAGTCATAAGGATGAAACCACCTCCTTGAGTCCCTTTTAAACCAAAGCAGCCAGTTTGGGGCAGTGACCAGCAGTTGTGTAGAGAGTAACTGCAGTTCATTTTGAAGAAAAGCGTCAATGGAAAATCAAAATAATTTCCTGCACAAAATATTTCAGAACACTTGCTGTTTTGTAAGGTTTAAGATTAGCTGATTTTCCCAAGGTCAGAAAATGTAAGATAGATATTAGATTAAAAACGAAAAGAATGAGAATTACGTCTTAAACTAGAGTATCTGTCCAATGTCTATTTAATATTTACACTCATTTTGTGTAAAGTTAAAGAGAGCTTGTCTCTGTGCTAAGATTTAACATTAGGATTATTTCATGTACTTGTAGACAGACCTCATGGAAATCCCATGTGACAAGGAAGACACATATCCTGTTTTCCAAAATTCAGCTTTACATTAGTCACTCCCGACTTCTGAGAACACCAAGGACTAATTAGTCTTCCTTGATTTTGCATCTGCCAATGCAGCATGTACAACCAGATACATCCAAGGGGAGAGGAGTCATCCTTTTCCTCTCTTATGGACCTTCCAGTACTTAAAAATATAAAAATATTGTTGCAAGTCACTGAACAGTAGAATATAACATGCTGGTCCTGGAAACAACATTAGGATTTTTAATATTTAATAAGCATATTTCTAAAAAGATAGTTCATACATGCTTTTTTTGCATGATTTGGGAGATTTTTATTTCAATATCAGTACACAATTATCTACAATTGTTTTAAATGGGTTTCAATTTTGCTTAGGAACAACATCCCAAAACATACAAACAAAGTAACTTCAACCGAAAGTTGCATACATTTACTATAGAAATTTGGGAAAAGAAAATATTTTGACACCTGTTTAAAATTTATTTTAGTCACCATTTTCAGGATTGTTTCCACCAGTCAGTATTTTTTATCATAGCACCATGAAATGTTGTTTAGAACATTGGCAATCTCTGTGTGAATGTAGCTCAAGTCCACAGGCCAGGTGGGAATGTGACCTCTACTGGATGGGTCATGTTGGAATTTTAGCAGCCAAGTATTGAAAACCTTCAGAAGCAGAAAAGCCACAATTTCTTTGGAGAAACCTATTCAGCACTGCGCTGCACTTCTGGTGACAAGACTTTTTCTGTGTTTGAGTTCTCAAGTCACCTCTCACGCTAAATCTGAGTTTGTTGCTACTGAGAAGAGCTTGGCCCCATGACCTTTGAAATTTCCCTGCAAAGGAATTTAAGCATTTTTTTTCATAGGAAACAATGAGGAAACAAATTCCCTCATTTCCTCTCAAGGCTGATGTGTTCTAGGACCCTCATCCTCCTGTAGCCCTTCACTGAATCACTTTAGAGATGCTCCCAGCTGCAGCATCTCACCATGTCTCCACAGAGTGTGGAGAATAACTTCCCTCACATTCTGTTCTGTGGGAACTGCAGCATTAATTTTAAGCCATAATTAGACATGTAGAAATATATAATGTGAAACAAATGTTTATAGTAATTCTAAAAGATATATTTTAATTAGACCAAACAAGAAGACAGTTGAAGCAAAACAACAGATCCTCTTCATAAGGAGTAGTTGTTTAGAGGAGTTAGGACCTAAAGGCATAACTACCAGATAGGTTTATTCACTGAAGAATCTAGGATACATGCTATGAATGCAGACATGAATACTATATGAGGAAGAAGACAGCCAAAACACAGACAGGTGTATGACTTCAGCAGGAAACATCAATGTTACCATAAAAATCAAGATACAGAGGTTCCATTCAACTTCTTAATAAATTCTCCTTCATTTTTTGCAAGAGTTTCATAATGAATGTATAGTGAATTGATACCTATAAGCACTAATTTCATTTTCAAAAAAAATGAAGAAAATAAATAAAATATTACATCAAACATATTTGCCACATAATCACTAGAAGGATCATAAAATGAATGCAATTTCAATTACACAAGTACTCATCTGCTGACATTTTGTTATGCATTAGCTGAGAATGTGTAGAAAGTCAATCAAAGAGCAGTAACAAAAGCCTGGAACGTTAATTAGATTTGCAAATTGAGTCCCAGAAATTCAGTTTCAAAAGAAAGCAAAGTATCCTCTTTACTCATGTCTTTTTTCTCTCATGCTACATGAATTCCTCAAGGTGGTTTGTTGCTATTTTAAACTCATAATTTCCTGTAGTTGCTCTGCTACACAAAAGAAATATTATTCAAATTAGTATAATTTTCCTTCACTGCACTTAGATTCAGAACTAAAATGTTATCCCTAGATAGACCAGGAAGGCAAGGCTTGCTGAAGTTATGCTGCTCTGAAAAAGAAGATGGACTCATTATGACAATGGAAAACCAATACTTTAATGAAGTTATTAACTGCTTATATGTCACAGTAAAATGATCTACAGAAAAAGTAAGAGAAATGTATTAGATTTGGCAGATTCACATTAGAGTGCTAAAAACTATTGTGAAAAACTTTGCCCATGAATTTTGGGAACACTTTTAGTCACATCAGTTGCTATCTTAATTCAATTGATCCTCCTCACAAAAAGAAGAAAATAAAGCAAATAAATAAACTCAAACGAGTTACCATATAAATGATAAAAGTACCCTGACCACTGCTGGCATAAGCAGTATGTTGTAAAAATTTAATTTCCCAACATCCTGTTTGCTTTCTCAGCATGTTGAAAAGTAAGGAGTAAGTAAGGTAGGTAATGTTCATTGGTGTTATTGCAGCATGCTGAAGAGTCTTGTTTCACTCATCCTTGATATATTGCCTCTTCCATGTTTTTCTCTATTTCTTTAGATGTCTCATGTTGATAGATATTGTTCCATGTTTTCTTGCAGTTGACAAAAATATCTACATTTTAGGAGTGCCAGGATGTTGGAACAAGATGATCTTTGAGATCCCTTCCAATACAAACCAGCCTGTGATTCTATGACGCTAGGATCCTTTTACACCCGTTAAAATTGCAGCCAATAGAATGAAAGTCATTACATAGATCATCCATAGTGTTTTGCTTTACTTTTAAATAAACAGTTTTTAAGTATTAAGTATCAATATTTGTGGATATACAGACTATATAGACATGGATATATAAACTAGAGAAAAGAATAGTTGCATTTGGAAGGGGTTTAGGATTTCTTCTCACTTACACCACTCAGTATTCATTTAAAGGTGTACAAGAGTACAATTTCAGAAGTGCAGAGAAGAGTAAACTGATTTTAAAAAAATTGGTGATGGCTTTCAAGAAAATAGAGGAAAATATTTTATGCCTACAGAACACATCTAACAAGTTCAGACAACCATAGCAAATTCTGCAGATGCTCCAAACATTTCAGTTGAAAATTCCATATGCTTGATGGTTCAAAAAGAGAAAGTAGAGAAAGTAGTCGAAAAACCCCATTGTCATGTGCAGAATTGTGTCATATTTGCTGCTTTAACATTTTAAAACAAACTGCACAACTCTTTTGAGATAAACCCATTTTGTTTCCAAGGCATATGCCCTGGAATCCTCATTCCTGTTCCTTATCTATGGATGTTTCCAAACAGAAGGAATTTTTATGCTCTACCCCGCAGTCATTTGGTAGTTGACTCAGAGCAGTCTTCTAAACTTCTCCAGACACTCCCAAAATTTTTTCAGGATTTTTTTCTCTTAATTAAGTTTATGTTACCATCTGGAACATTTCCCCCCATATACTGATCATGAAAGTTTTGTGAATTTCATCACCAACATAGGCAAAGAGAGAGAAAGTTTAAACAAGAGTTGAAAAGGAAAACACAAACAGTGCTCCAGAGCACTTATATTAACCCAGAAACCCAGAACAGAATTCAAAAACAGTTTCTGCTTTCATGGGTTTCATTCAAGATAGCATTTGAGAATTCAATTATCTTTAAGCATACAAAATGTTAAGCTGGAGCTCAGGCAAGCCAGGATTCTGCCCATCACTGAAATCACAAATTTTAACAAGCAAATTGTGCCATTAAATATTTAGTACATGTGTAGAATCACAGAATCACAGAATGGGTTGGATTGGAAGGGACCTTAAAGATCATTTAGTTACAAGTGCGTTACCATGAACAGGAACGTCTTCCAGTAAACTGGTTTGCTCATAGCTCCATCCAACCTATTGTCTTGGTTTGAAAAGACAGGTGTCTGCTAGGAAGGCAGGAGCCTTCCCTGAAATGGAAAAATGTAAACCCCTTCCCTCTGCATTGTTATAAATTTGAAATTAAGGGGGGTCTCAGGCAAAGATATGAGAGCAGTTCTTTATTAGGGAAGAAAAAAAAAAGATAAAATAAACAATGCAGTACACTAGAACAACACTGACAGAGTCAGAACACAACCTGACACCCTGTTGGTCAGGATGTTGGTAGCAGTGCAATTGGAAATGTGGCTGCAGTCCTCCTGGAGTGTCAGGTGTGGTTCTGTTGGAGCAGGGATCCTGTAGAAAGGTGAAGTCTTCTTCTGAAGATCCAGTGGAGGAGGCAGCTGTTCCTCTGGGAATCCAGTGGAGAAGCCGTGCTGGTGCTCCAGAATCTCCAGATTATATCTGGGTAGGAATGCTTGGCTCCTCCCTCTGGGCAGAGCATCTCACAATGGGATGCCATAGTTCTTATCAGTCATGCAGTGACATTCAATAGCCTGTTATCAGCAGTCTCCCAGAGGAAGGATTGGGTGTGGAAGAGGTAAGGAAAACTGCCCACATAACAGAAGACAGCTGCCATACAGATGGCAAATAGAATGCAATTTCCTTGGCAATCCAGGACGCCTATTCTTGAACATTTCCTAGTATAGGGCATTCCAGTGATGGGCCATTCCCTGGGCAACCTTGCCAGGGCAGGTATGCAGATTTTTTTGCAGTAACAGCAGGTAGCATTTCAGAGACAGAAATCCCCCCTCTATTCTTCTATTTTTATATTTCAAGCCAAATGAATTCTCAACTCCTTTGTTTTGCTGGAAAATCAAAAAAGTTCTGAACAAGCTAAAATATGATATTGCAAAAGAATGGGGTTCAAACTGCAGCCATCTTTTGCTCACCTGGTGTGGACTGGGATGGGGTGGTTTTGGTTTCAGTTTTGAACTGCATGCAAATTTCCTACTTTTAAGATATGTCAAGAACCCAAAAGAAAAGGAGTCAGAAATTGTTATGTATCACTCTTGATATTTCAAATGTCAAGAGAAAGAAGAAAAGTTTGAATGCATTATCATGGCTTACTAGTGCACTTCAAATCTCTTCCAGACACTACAGCTTAACAAAGTGAGCAGCTCTATGCACTCTGCCAATGCTTCTCAAGCCTTGTAGATAAAGATAAAGGTCAGAGACAGTAAGATCTCAATTATCAAGGTCTCAATCAAGCACAAAAATCTCACAGTAATTGAAATGGAGTTGCTATAAATTAACAAAGTTACAGTGACACCATAAATTATTTTGTACCTTCTTCTTAAGGCTTAGAAAGATTGATTTCTAACTTATATTGAGCGAAATCATTACTTCTTTTATTCATGTTTATATGTCTTAGGGGGCTAGGAAACCGAAAACCATACAAAGGGTATTTTACCTCTAAAAAGATATTATCTGAGCACTCTTCCTGAGATTTTTCCATGTGAGTCAGTTTGTAGATTTTGATAAGATTTTCAAACATAATATAAAACCTTGTGAAGTCATATTCAGTTTAATGACTTTCTTTTTTCAACTTATTTAATATACCATCAGATTATTCCAAGAGAAAATTTAAGAAGTAAACCCTACTTTTATTGAAAAATTCTTACTCAGAAAAATACTGCTATTTGTGAAATCTCTTTGAAAACTGGGACTTGGTTCTATTCAATTGTTTCTTTTTGAAAATCAATACAGAATACACATTACCTGCTAAATAATTTAGGATATAGAAAATAAACACACAGAGGAAAAAAAATAAACAACACACAAAAAATCAAAGAAGAAAACTACCTGAATGTGTTGCCTGGGGCAATGATTAAAGTAGTCAAAGTTCCTTCTTTAAAGCAGAGACTATTTTTAATTTGGGGTTGTGTTTATACATATAGAAGGACTACTCAAAGCACTGCATATTTTACTTGAAAATGTCCTTGAGTTGTCATTGAAAGGATGCAATTCTCAAAAATGTTCACTACATGCTCCCATTAAATTCACTGGGTGAAAAAATCCCCAAACCCTCACATATTATCAATGGAAACAAAACGAAGACAGTGCAGTTATTTCAAAAATTTTACATAATTATTTTGAATTATGTGAATGGATTTTTCAGCTTTTATTTGTAGTATAGTAACTACTATAGGCAAATAGACTCTGAAAAAAAATCACAACAGACTGCTTTATCAAAAGTGACATTCTTGGGCTTAGTCGGTAATCAAAGACAAACAGAGGCCCATATTAATTGCTGGCACTTACACATCTTAATTTCTCCTCTCCATAATTAAAATTATTTTCTCCCACAGACCTTAAAATGACAGAAGTTATATATGGGGGAACTGTGTTGTTGCTCCAACCTTACTGTTTTTAATTTTGTGTCAAGCATCTCTGAACTGGGTACTGCTTCTATTTCCATTATTGAGTCACAGACTGAAAACAATTTTCTATATTTTTTCCCTTAAAAATTAGGAAAGTCATAGTCATAATCTCATTAATAGTAACGTAAAGCTGAATCTCATGTTTTTTATGTATTTTTGAATTATTTTATGTTCTTAACACATTTTGAAAATTTGGAATTGGCACTACTGAATAATTATTATTATAATCATCATTATTATAATTATTATTGATAGTAATAGTAATACTACAGATAACTGCCATCAGACTGGCAAAACAACTCTAATTTCAACAATCTGTGAAGAAATGTGAGGGCCCCATTTCATGCCTTTAATTCTGTCCTTAAAAGATAGTGAAAAAAGAGGTTGGTTGTCCTGGTTATCCATGTATGATTCATTGGCTGTCTCTCATTAAAATTCCAAAGGATTTTAGAGGTAACAGACAAAATTGGTTTTTCTAGCAAAATACCTCTGAAGTCATTGTAGCCCACCATGTTTTGTCACAGCCTCTAAGTAAAATACCTTCAGAGGTCTGATTTTTTGAATGGACGAAGGGGCGGATCATTTCAGCCTATGCTCACAAAACAATAATGTAGCTACAATTATTTTGAATCTTTAGGCCCTTAAAGTTTTTAAAGTAATGTGAAGGTGCCTGAGGAGCAAGCTTGAAAGCTTTGACTGTAGGTTTTGCAACAAGCTTTTGAACCCTTTGAAAGACTCAGCTGGATAGCAATATTCTTTTTATCAAACTTTCTGGATATGGCTTTCTTCCCTAGTAGGGAAAAACACTTTGGCAACTGCTCGACTCCTAGCCAACATTTAAATTACAAAGGCTTCACTCTGCTCCCTCAATAGGGACACATTCCTGAGGGTCAGTTGCCAAGCTCAGTCATTTGGAGGTTACCTTTGTCTTCTTTCTTTTTCTTGTCAGCTTTAACTCAGATTAAATTCCATTTGGGGAATGCTGTCAATAAAAAAGAAAGCATCCTTGATAATGTTTACTAGTAATAAATACGATCCTTACTCATTCTTCCAGACACAGTATGATAATTGCTATTTTAAAGAATCAGGAGGCTGCCAGTTTTAAGAGCAAGGAGGTTGGAAAAAACTAAGTTTAAAAATTGTTTTACACACTAGATATTTTTCCAAGTGTGAGTTATTATTTGAGAGAAGGGCAGTGAAGTTCACAAGATTAAAATCTTGTCTGATAAGAGGATTACCCATTGCCAATAAGGCCAACAATCCAAGAATCAAATGAGAACACCTAAAACAAAACCATTTCACAATTAACTCATTTACTTAAAAATTTCCAATAATTGTGTTATATATGCTTGAACAGAAATATGTTACACATGTTATAAATGTTTCTGAGACAAAACACCGCTATATTTTCAGTTGTTTCCTAAATTGTGGCTGCACAGCATATTGGACTCTCCTAGTCCAGTTTTATTTTATATTGTCCAATTTCTGTGTGTTTTATTTTCAAGTAAATCTTTTGAAGAGTTATTCACAGTAATTACTATTAACAATCATTTGCCTAAAGAAAGTGAACATAATAAAATTCTTTTTTCTTCATGTATATAACTCCATTATTCAGATATAAATAAAAATATCACATTAATGGGAAAATGGACTGTGGACAATGAATTTATTATTCTTAAGTGGATAAGCATGAGATTGTTTCAAAACTCAAGCAAAAAGAAGCAAAAACTAAGCAACCATACAATACCAAACCCAAACCCACAGTTCCTCTGTAAAGGAATTCTAAAAAATCCAAGGTTACCTAAAAGTGACCACTGAATAAAACCATAAAGCCAAAATTTCTGAACACTTTAGTTCTCAAAAATTTTTTGGTTTGGTGAAAACTAGTTAAAAATTGTTTAAAATAGGACCTTTTTTATTCCATTCCAATTAGGTAAACATTGATGGAGGGAAGAGTGTTTCATGTATGATGGTACTGACAAATCATGTGATTCCTACTTGGTCATGATATCAAATGAGTAATTACAAACTATTTTATACAAGTGAGGAAAGAGAGCCTGTCACAGTTTTAGTCCTGTAAATATGTTTCTTCTGCTACTTAAAATTTCAAGACCGTAAAATTTCTTTGTTTTCTAGATTCTCCCATACATGCATTAACATGTTCATAAAATATATTTTTATCTTTTGACTTTTTTTGTTCCACGGGAAAAAAAATATAGTTATACAAAATTAAAAAAAAAAAAGAAAACCAAACAAAACCCAGCCTCCAAGAAATTTTTCTGTTGTTGTTTTGTGTACATCAGATATATGAGGCATTTCCTTCTCTTTCAGGAAAAATTTCTTTTCCTTAGACACTGTATTTTATCACCTCCTGTGCCTGCTCCTGATATCTCATCCCAAAATCAATGAAGAAACTCTTGATCAAACTGTGAATAATAGGGACTGTATTTCCTTTATGAGAATGAAATAGAAACTTTGTAGCTCAGATTATTAAAAAGAAACTATTTGCTTGGTTTTGGAAAGATTTTAGGATGGTGACTCAAGGTATTAATTTCACTTCTTGAAATCAAATTTTCATTTCTCAGTATTAAAAACTTCTAGCGGCAGTCCTAACCTAAAAGAGAAAAAGGTTAATTTTAGGTTTTTTTGGTATTTCCTATTTTCTCATCTAAATTGTTTCTATCATTGTACACAGTTATTGTATTACAACAAAAAATTTGCACCCTTCAACTTCTGCTTTCAAAGCAATTTGCCCATAGGAAAATAAGTAAATATAAGTCTCTCCTATATGAATGTGACCCCTTTCTTTCATAAAACATGAGCATCCCTGAATTAATTTTATTCTTACTATGTCAAGCCAAGGCTTGTACCATCAACCATCAGGGAGTGACCACTTCATCCACTTAGTGAGTAAACTAAAGGAACCAAGGTATGAGCAGCATGTGACCAATGACAGAGAAAACAGAGAAGGATGCTAACATTTTTATTACCTGGTAGTCATACAGCCCTCTTCTGGGCTGAAATCTTTTTCCCAACACTAAGCCTATTTGTGATCCCTTAGGAGTCAAATTTATTTAGGAAGAGGAAGAAAATATAGTACGACATGTGGCAGGGAATAAAAAATTGTCTCACTTGAAAGGAAAAGGGATCTTTAAAAGTAGACAATACAATTTCTATTATGAACAGAGATTAAAATTTCAGCTATGAAACTGGGTTTTTTCTTAGTAAAAATTATAGTAAATTCAGTGGAAACAGAAAATATTAGACCAGTGAGTCTACGACTTGAAGTACCTTCACAGACCCATAGCAGAACCACTAGTGATGGAATTGTCTCAATTATGTAACAATCCATCCTCCTTGATCTTCAAAGACTGCATTTTCTTCACCAAAAAAAGGTGGTAGATTCAAATATTAAGCTTTAAAAAGCAGTGAAATTTTATTGTCTGCACCTGACATCTAAGTCTTTTGGATTTTTAGGGTTTTTTTTACCTCTCAGAATTTCTTCTTCTCCCTTCTGTACAAAGACCTTTTATTTATCCATTTTCCAATTTTAATTTTAGACTTTTCTTTAATGCTATTGGCTAGCATTGAACACTTTGTTCCTTAGACTAATTAGTGCCTGAGATTTAAACAAAGAAAACAGGCATTTTTAAGTTGTGGTTTTTTCTCCTCAATGCAGTTATAGCAGGTAGCATATTTCATGTATTAGCAATTATATAGCAGAAAAAAATTTTAAAGTTGGAAGACAGCCATAATAAAAAACATTGAAGAATAACTCAATTTTCAACAGGACTCTGAGAGTACTCTTGCATGATTTTAAGATGGTCAGGAAGTCATATATATAAAAAGTAAAGAAAATACATTCTGTAATAGGGATGCCGTGACTTTTCTCTCCATTTTTCTCCCTGTAAATGGGAAGTCAGGATTGCAAGACCCCAGGGGTCCCCTAAGAGAAAGGGAATAGCAGACATTCCAGGCTTCATTCTGCCATGGAGAGGTTGGAGACAGAGCAGGGGGTGGTACTGTGGCTCTGCAGGTGGCATTTTTCTGTAAGATATCCCTACTTGTGCTGGACAGGTAAGAAGTATTCCAAAACTAATTTCTTTCCAGTAGAAATATACTTTTTCCTAGGCTGATACAGATATTAAGAAGTAGTCATTATACATCTACAGAGGTTATCTAGATATTTTCTGGTATGATTCCATCAAGGAACCCAAACAATGCAGCTACTCCCACACTAATACTTGGGTTTATATTAGTCCTGAGGCAATTTTTATCACTTTTTTCCAATATAAATCTGCTCTGAACTTCCGAGTCTCTGGCCAGATATAAATTGATATTTTACATCACTGCACAATGACTACAATGCATTGTTTTATTTGAGCTAAACTTTCTTTGATAGTTATTTGTACTCATGAAAGATTTCTTGGGCATCCAACACATATTCTTTGGCAAAGTTATCAACAACAGCATATCATCTGAAAACTGATATAAGTCCAAAGATGAAAAATTGTATTTCATTATAGTTTTGATTTGTTTATGGTTTAGAATGACATTTCTTAAGGAACGACAAATTGGAAAGGAAGTTGAAGAATATGTCATGAGGAAGTAGGAATAAGAGATATTAATCAGGACTTCTTTTCCCTTAAAAATACTGGATTTTTTTACAAAAACACAGGAAAGGCAGCTGAAGATTCTATCACATTTGTCAGTTTGGGTCTTTTTTCTCACTGTATTTCATACCATCTTGTACAGAACAATGTATAAATAATAAAAAATAAAAAACTCCCCAAAAAACTCCCACAAAAGGAATAAATATTTCATGTCCTAATTGCCTAAGTATTGTCAAGATACAAATCATTGAAGATGAACAGCCAAATCCTTGTGTTGCCAAGAAAAAGGAGAATAACTAAGTGGAGATGCTGAAAACTTGAGTGTAAATGGAGAAAATAAGCTCTGACCTGTGCAGAAATATTTTTGTGTGAGTTACAAAGCACCAAAGGCAGAAAGGGGAGATTGGAACAGCCAGGACCTCTACTGTGAGATAATGAGAGACTTCACCCTCAAGGTTTCTCTGTTTCACAGCCTCTATAACCATTGGAAATTAGAATTTCAAAAAGCATGTGGAGAATATGTCACCCAGCTGCAAATGACTGTCAACAGCATTGAGCTCTTTCAAAACCTCCATGGGCTCACTTCTCAGGATAGTAGGATAGCAATAAGCAGGAGTAAATTTGCATGCAGAGATTTCTTTTCTTCCATTTCAAGAGATTGCCCAAGACTATTCTGAACTGTATATATATTTCTTTAGGCTGCACTGTTACTGTTTCCTTGAAGTTGAAGGGATATCCCACTGTTTAATGTAAAAAAATGTACAAGCAAGGAAGACAGTGCGGAGAAGTTATTTCAATTTATGCTTTCACTGCTTATTAATCACACCACAAATCCTCCCATTTCCCACTGAAAAGCCACAGTCTGTTTTATGGCACTTTGTTCTTTTGTTTTCAAAATTGTCTTGAGGACGTGTTGCACTGTGACAACTCAAATCAAGCTGTATTCCTTGTGCTCTGCCAAGAAGTATTAGAGAGGATAGTGAAATGTGACTCTAACAACCTGAGAAAATGTCACCATGAGATAGAGCTCAGGGCATCACACAAATACTGTCTCCAACATTTAAAAAGGATTCTACATTATATGTACTTTTCCCTAAAGTTTTAATTAAGTTGAGGACTTATTTTCTATTCACTGTCAATTATATTAATTCTGTAAAGAACCTCATGAGACTGTGCCAGGAAATGAAATGCAGGGAATCAAAATCTTCTTCCTGTTGCTCTGGACCAGCAATGACATGTTCCAGGTCTAAACATCTGAGGGTGTTCTCATATGTTGATATCCTGCTTCCTAGGAATTTCATAGTGAAGTGCTAAAAATTACATATAAGTAATGAATGCTTTCCTTGATTTTTTAAACCTTTCCTAAATTTAATATAAAGGATTTTAACAATGACAGACATCACAATAAAACATGGGTATGGTTGCCTGCATGAATTATATTTTTATGGATTTTTATTTTTACATTTATATTTTTTGCCCCATTTGTTTTTCAGCGAAAAGGTCATGATTGTAATGGTGTAAAATTAGCTTGAAAAGGAATTTTCAGTTGTTGGTGGATTTAATATGATTTTAGAGTAATAATCTGTGCGATTCCAAAAATGAAGAATAATTTGACCCAGAGGAAAACAGTCAAGCCAACATATCCATCCTGCCAGCTTTGAGCAGGTTCTATTGCTTCTATGCATAACCAGTGTTAGTTGGAAAAATATATTTTTCTCTTTTTAGCAAGAAGATTCATACTCATTTTGGTGGACAACCACATGGCATTGTGGATACAATAAGGGATATCAAACAACATCCAGCTGAATGAAATTTATGCATCGAAGCTAAAACCCAAAAAAACACAACTTAGACTTCTGAATTTAAAATAACTTGTAAAACAATAGATGTATGTGGGTGTCAGAGTAAAGAGTTGTCTAGGGAACATTTTAGACTTCATTATGGTACCCAGATTGAAAATTTCCTGGAAAAAAAGAAGGGTATACACATATTTGGCTTCAAAAGTGTGTGAATCGTGACTGAAGCACCCCTGAGGAAATGAGTGGCTTTTGTAGCCCAAAATGACAATGTCAGGCAAACAAACTTGCTCCACAAGGTGCCCATGGAAAGACACTTCTTGTGCCCTGGCTGAGGGACACCCAGGTCCAGCCACACCTCATAAATCAGCAGGCACATCTCAAACCAGAATGGATTTATATAAAAATGTTTTATGCACTCGCTTTGGGTACAATAATAAGAGTTAATGCCTATATTATGCAGAAAATCTGATATTTTTCTATGGTCATGTTTTTCAAAGAAAGTTTCTTCTTTTTTATCTTATGATTAACAGAAACTAGCCAGACTAGTCACATCAGTAAAGATAAGCACAGAGCTGATTTTGCAGTTATCTCTATAATTTGACTTCACTGGAATATTAAAGTGTCCTTTGCACAATAAGAAATCAACAAAAAGGATTTTTTTTAAATAAAATAGTACTTGAAATATGAGCCAAAAAATTCTTCTGCTAATTTTGAAATGTCTTTTAATAAATTAAATAGATGTGTCACAACAAAAGTCCTTTTCCATAGATGAGCATTGTGAATAATATTGTTCCAAACTACAATCTGAGACCCTTTTTTGTATATATGTCCTGTTTTTGGCTGGAAATGTTCAGACAGTTTTTCCCCAACAGTTTCTCAGCTATCTCGTGCCCATGTAACCCTAGTTTGGTTTTTCTAATAGGATTTAATTTTTCAAGTCATTCTTCTATATAGGTCATACATGTGGTTTAAAAACGTTAATACTTTTCTCGGTGTTTGTTTAGATGGGGAAAATAAAAATGTATTGTTTCAACAACCTCTCATAAGGTGTTAATGACTAGCTAACTGTATTTTCCATCAAAAACTCCCCAAAGATTCCAAAATTATTTGAAGATTGTGATCCTATTTATTGTGAAAGTTGAAATAGCCATTATAGATTACAGCATAAATATTTTCTACTTAACCATGTATTCCCTTTGCACACACAATTCCTTCTTTGATACTAGAATTTCTCATTTTCACCTTAGATTTTGAAAATAAAATGGTTTTGTGTTATGTGGGGCAAAAGTAAAATACAGACAAGAGTAAATATCAGAGAGAATTATTACTGATAGACTTCTCTTTTGGCTGACATTTCATTCAGCAACTTCAGAGAAGTCTGAACTACCAAAAAAAAGGCCATCAGAAGAGATGAGTTGGAAAAATATTAAAGAAGATGTTTTTTTCCCAAAAGGCTACAATTATTGTGGCTATTTCCATTCAATATACATGAAATATTTGAAATAGGTTTTGTGGGAAGAAAGCAGAGAATTTATAGATTTTAATGTGGTTTTCCATCAGATTATAAGGGGCAAGCATTGACGTCTTGAACTGAGTCTTTATTTCATACAATTACTTAAAGTAAAAACCTGTCATTTTAAATACATCAAGTCCCTTAATTTTTGACCTTCTATGTTTTTATAAATAAGCCTTTCTATGTTACACTGTATTCTGTAAGAAAACATTTGGCATAGTAATGATAAAAACTCTCAGAAAACCAAGTGCATTTGAACACCAGTTGCTGGTGTTCTTTATTGCATAATATCTAAAATAACCTCTAATTTATCAATGTATTTGAACAATGCAAACTGAGTTAAAATGTTACTTTTTTTTTAACATGTATTAAAAACTATAATGTCCTACTTTGCTATTTTCCTTTTTTTTCAGGATTTTCTCTCTTTGTAACTAAGTAAATTTTTGTTGCTGCTGTGATGGCGACAAATAATAGAATGATGTTCAAAGTCTTGTCAATATGAAGATATTCCCTGGTTATTTATAGTAAATATAATTTCTATTTATTAGCCTATTAATTAACCTATGGATTCTAACTAGGCAAAAATTCTGTTTATTCCTCTTGATAGTGAGATAATTACATCCATAATTTTCCAATGAGACCTTGAGAAATTTAGGTGAATGACAGCTACAAGGTATGTAAGGTAATGTAAAATTTCACATATCATTACCTGATATATTAGCATACATAATCCATTTAATATATCATTAGATTAATATAGTTCACAATTTTCCCTTTTAAAAAATTAATACATTATTCAAAATGAACTTGCATTTCCTTGTTCCTTCTATCATGCTCACAAACATTTTAAAGGCCAATACTTTGGGAATTATATTTAAAATTCTTAGTAGCTGTAAATAGTGAAATCTGAAGTACACAAATCTAGGAAAAGAGGAATTTGAAAAGTCAAAACTGGTCTCTTTTCTCTATTCTGTCCACATGAAACACAGAAATAAAAGTTAAACCCATTCATTAATTGATTAGAATATGATGTCAGATCAACCCTGGGACAGTTTTATATGATAAACATAATGTGTGTATAATCACAGATTATTTTAAAAATTGTAGTGATCTCAGTGGGCTCGTTGGCTTCAGATGAATATAATCAAACCTCATTGTTTGCCAAGCATTTGGATGCTAGCAATATTTATTCACAAAATAAAAAGAAAAAAAAGTGAACTTTGTTTAAGAGGACATTTACAAGTACAAAGGAATGTAAGCACAGGAGATAATTTTCTCTAACACAGCAGCTGGCATTTCAGACACCCAGAAATATGTGGGAGCTTCTGTGTTAGAATGTATAAATCCACAGAATGAGTGAGTTTTCCATTCAAATTAGAAAAAAATTTGATCGTTTCTTCAGGACCATAATCCCATATACCTGCCCGTTAAATTTTGTGTTGTTTTTGAGGATAATTTTCTCTTGATGCATTCAAAGCAAATTACTCTTATATTGAGCAATGTACTGAGCTTTAATGGGCAGTTATTCGGTGTTGAGATATTTTCACTCTCAGAAATGATGATGTGCTCAGCTCCTTGGAAAATGGAATACAATTCCCACTTCTTTTGGGACATCTCAGACTCTGTGTACTCAGCACCACCACTTGCGATTCTGTGCATAGGTACCTGCCTTTCACAGAAGCAAACTGAAGGTTTTGCATGTTCCTAGAAGAGGAAGACTTGTATAATGTTCTCAGGAACAATGCAGGAAACACAATCATGACAAAAATACAATGGCTGTAAAGTGTTGAATAGTGCCACAGTATGTAGCTCATTGTGCCAATATATTTTCTCCTTGCAATACTTCATTACCTTGTTTATTCCAAGCCATTTCACCACCTGTTTTGAATTCTGACCTGTTTCAGTGTATTCTCAACCTTTCTTACGTTGGTGTCATCTGTAAATTGAAGAATCAGTGTTTCCTCACCTGACTGGTAAGAGCTTTCAAGGGAAGCAAAGAAGATTCAGCCATTAGAGAGACAGGGAAAATATTGAGTCTATTTGTAAGAGAACAGATAAAAGCCTCTGTATCTGGAGGTCTTTTGAGAACAGATTAAAGAAACATTGGTTAAGAATAAGCAATACTTCCTTCAGCTGGATTTCTAGATGTATATTCCAGTAGTCCCATTCAGACTTGCCCTCTCTCACTTAAAAACATCCTACAAAAAAGCTTAAATGTTCCAACTCTAAAAGAAACCATGATGTACCAATGCAAAAATGCTTGCAAAACTAGTAAAGTGTGAAAAAATGTTAAGACATTTTATGTTCACTTGGAAATGACAACAAATTGAATCTCCAGGGAGGCCTGAACTTGTTTGAAGACCACACATTTCAATGCAAAAAGAAAAATTCAGCAATGTTTTTAAGCCAGCTTATCTATTTTATATCAAACTCCTCTCTTACACTGTTTATTGGACATATGTCACTCACAGCACTGTAGTTCTTTTACAAATCTACCTTACATTTAGATTTCATGTTACTGTTTGGAAATTTCACAAATTTTGCATTGATTGAAGTTACAGAACTTTACTTTTAAGTACCTCAAATTAATTTTACTACCTATTTTTAATGCTACAGGACCCAGCAATCTCCTGTTTAAATAAATTCCAAATTTCCATCTATCAAAAATAAGACCATATACTTTTTCCTCCACTAATTGTCAATACCATCTGGAAAAAAAAAAAAGTGCATTGTTAATTAACTACAAAAAATTACCAAAGGTGACAATAATTGAGCTGTCATCTGGTGTCAGTGTATAAGGGAGTAGTAAACAACACATTCACCTTTTCTGAATACAGCCTAAGAAATCTTGGGTCAACCTTTCTACATGTTCAGGGAGGGCAGATGCAAAGAAAGCACAGAAAAAGAAAGCTTTTTCATCCCATCTAAAATAATTGCTGTGTGCAGAGTCTGACTCAAATAAAAAAGAGTACAAGATTTTATTTCTTTTACAGGATCCTTAGTCTATGCATATCCAAGCTTTCATTACTGAGAACTCCTGCTAAAGTGGGATTCACATCAAAAACACATATGTTGCAAATCAAAGCACAACTCTATCCATTAAAAAACTAATAGGTTTTAGTTGTCTGTCAGACCAAATACACTAATCCCAAATTTTTACAGACCCTACTCATGCATCTAGGCTGTATTTAGAAAAGTAAGTAGCAGCACCTGGACGTGATAGGGATTCTAATTTCCAGACTACATATGGCAAAGAATTTTGAATGAATCTGAAATTCCATTAAGATCTGTTCATTTAACTGCTTTCATGTAGACATTTTTATTCAGATCAAATTTCCTTAATGTGCTATGTTTCAGACACAAAGTCTCTGGTATTAAATAAACAATCAAATAAGTAAGAATTATCCCTTTTTTATTTCAATAGACTGATTTTTCTAAACCTTAGGGTGCATTATTTCATTCTTTGCTGGAGCTTAAACTCTATCATTTCTGACTGAGTAGATAAAAACACACAGGCATTATCACATTGTTCAAATAAAGGGATAACTTCAATGGTGTCTGAATGCTTTTAATATAATTTGACTTTCACTGCATAAAACCTAGTTTTTGCCAAACAGGATTACATTTCTTCTAATGTGCTTTTTGAATAGTAGCACTTCCCTGCTACTACAGAAAAATGTATCTCAACTTTCAGTGCACAAACAGTATTGGTTTACTTTTAAAATGAGAAGCAGCTATGCAGATTAATTTAATTTTCAGTGCCTTCCTATTGGAGTTGAATATACATGTGTCTAACGAGCTTGCTGGCTGTCCTGCAGGCACTGCAGTCATCAGACTCTTATCCCACAAATGCTGGAAAAAAGCTTTGCTATCTGGCACACCATAACCACCACCAGAGTGCTGCCCCTACATAAAAGGATATAGAGCAAACAAACAGGTGACTGAAGAGCAAGGAAAAATGATGAGTAACACCAGGGATTTTCCAGAAAATCTGCATTTTTCTCTCCCTCACCCTCCAGCTTCTCCTTCTGTTGCCATCTTTTTAAAACACAGTTAAATGAACACATTAACAGAACAAGACCAGAAAAAAAAAATCGCACAACTGGCAGCATTTAGGACTTGGTTGGAAAGATAGAACAATTAAAAGTTTCAGAGACATTCTTTGTTTATTTATTTCTACATACACTCATTTATTTCTACATACACTCATGCGCAAAGCACAGTAGAGAAGACACAGTTTATTTAATTGACACCTAACACACATTTGGGAAAATGGTGGAACACAACGTTCAGAGAAAGGAATATCTTTATTTTGTTTGTGTTGTTGCTGCCTATGCACCCTACTGATGTCTGCTAAAGGTATTTTCCATGTCTTTGGCAAGGGTGATTCATCAGACAGTCTTCTTTTTTTTTTATTTTTCTTTGTAACATGGTTCTAAATCTACTGATGGTGGTATTTTTGGGAAAAGTGCTAGAGCACATCCTGACTCACTCTTGGACTTAATGCAACACCTCCTACACCTTCTGTACCACAGCAAACACTGAGCTTCTCTGTCATCTAAGAAAAACAACACTTTTTCTTTTATTTTTTTTTAAGAACAGTTGTACCATCTTGTTTCTATTTCAGATCTCAATTCTTTTGATTTTTCAAGTAATTAAGTCATTCTTCCTCTTTTATCCTTGAGGATTTAATCTCTTAGGATGTTTGGTTTTCTTAAAAGAATAAGGTATAGCTGACATTAGGGTTTTATTAAAAATAAAAAAAAAAGCTGAAATGAGTCTTGCAATTACTTCATAATTAATAAGAACATTTTATTTCTCTCCCCTTAACACATCAACTAAAATGTTACTTTGCAGAAAGTGAGAAAAGTTAGGTTTCTATAATCCATATTTATTTGAAGATATATGGGAGCATTAAACTGTCTTTTAAATTTTCATAAATTTTTACTCTGATGACCAGGATGTTTTTGTCTAACATATATTAACATTTAATCTAACTTGTGTCGTTATCATTATCTTTCAGTCTACAACTGCATAAGTATATTTTATAGTGCAAACTTTTTCTGTTTGCTACTTCCAGCTAACCTGTACATCATCCAAGACTGCTTCATTACAAAAAGACCTCTCTGTTTGTTTAGTTATTCCCATCTCAGATTTCCTGAAAATTTTCAAAAGGATCTTTTTCAGTTCCCATTTATTGACACTGATCAAAATTCCTCATGGTTTGCTTTCACAGATTTCCTGACTAGATTAAACTTAAAGAAATAAAAGAATGTCCTGCTACATCTCTTGTGGGGTTTTGAGTGTGTTTTTTTGTTGTTTCTCACAGTGTTTTCTTTTTTTTATTTACATTCTTTTTATTGTCTGTCTTTTCACTTGCATGCATTCAATCCCCTCAAGAGAAAGATATGTTTTGCCATTAATATTTGTTTCTCCTAGCAGTTGTTAAAGGATTGTTAAAAGTGTTAAAGTTGTTAAAGGATTCTCTCGCAGCATTTCATACAACAATGTTTTTACATCAGCAAAGCTAGTTCTGGTTCTCCTTTAGACTCCTTTAGACATTTCCAAATTATATCCAATCTCATGAATGCTTTTGATTATCAACTGAAGCAAACAAGGTTTGTCAAATCCTGTGTATGAAGAATTTCATTTTGCATCTCTCTCCACAATTTATCATTGAAGATGTACTGTAATTTAATTTTTATGGCATCATATAAGATTAATTATCACACACTTTTCCACTTTCTACCTTATTGAATTATTTCAACTCTCACTTCAAGTCTACCCTGTAAGATTCAGTTTATCAAATGCTTAACTTAATTTTTCATTGAATTTCACTATGTCCAGCTACAAATTACATTATTATAAAATAAATTTCTGTCTCTAAAATATCTCTTTTCTATAACATGTCTATAAAGTATCTTCAGATTGCCATTTGAGCAATCAAAATAAAAAAATAAAGAAAAAAGAAAAAAGAAAAAAAACCCTCCATTTAGTTCAAGGTGTCTTAAAATTTAGCTGGAATATCCTTATAATTTTTAATTAATAAAATTTATTTTGTCAAAATTGTGACATCTTTAACAGACAAATAAATATTTTAACAGAAGATCCTAAACAGTTCTACAGTTTGCTTTAGCAGGGAGGTTCAAGTTTGCTTTAGCAGGGAGGTTCAAGTCCTCAAATTATGTCTACATAGATAATCAGTAGAAGAATTTTTATATATTTTGAAAAAAAAATTAACTGTTTTAGGCTAGTAATACTTCTATTCATGAAGAAAGTAAACAGATGATCAATCTAGATGTCTCCTACACATTCTTTATCATACAAAGTGCCCACCAGTGATACTGACTCATGCCAAATATAAGACAGTACATAGTTTCCAGTCTCATTGATTCTTGTTTATAAGGAGACATCTAGGTATCAGAGCAGGTTAAAAGCAATTTTTAAGCATATTTATAATTTTTTATAATGTCCGTATTTTCTACAAAAATATTTTCCTTTGTATTTTCCAATGGGTTTTATCAATAATATCAAGTGTTTACTCAAGATTAAAAAAGTATCTTGGTCCTCCTCATTTTTTTATCCATAAGGTTAACCTGGTTAAGGAGATTGATGGTTGAATGACTAGGCCTGGTACAATCAAGCAGAAGTAAGTGCAGAAACATGAATTTTCTCGAGATATGAACTCTGAAACTTTATTACCAAGCAGTCATCACCAGTAGGGATAAAATACAAGTAACTCTTGTAAGGCAAGCAGACCTTAAATTTCAGTTTGTCATGGTAAGGGACATCAGTATGGCTGCAGTCAAAAGAGAGAATGAATAAGTTGCAGCCTCACTGGTCTTTCAGCTTTTCATTCAGACTTGTCCCATTTTTCCATGCTGATTCTTGTTCTACTTCCTCTGTCCAAAGCAGAAAGTCAAAATAAATTATTGTATACATATTTATATAGCTTTAACAGCATAGAAGGTAATATACTGACTTCTTTTCAGACTGGAAACTCTTTGTGTTCAGTGATAAAAGATGCTGAAATGTTGAAAAGTCAATATTATCTCCTCCTCTGTCTCAGCACTGAGAAGGAAGGCTATGGTGGTGAGGGAGATAACCTGGTTGCCTCATGTACTAACTGTTGACAGCATCACAAAGGAAAAGGGAGAAAAATTATGTGGTGACATGCCTTGTTTCTTTGGGATGAAGAAAATTCTGTATTATATTTATTATTGAAGTAGACAAGTCATCTGCAACTTCAAATGACTTAAATTCAACTGGATACTGGACTGGAAGAAAATAAATAAAAAAAAGTATGAGATATTGGCCATTGATCACTTTGGCAGCACTGTTAACTTGACCCTTGAGAACTTTTGCCAGACAGTCACAGAATCCCAGAATTCCTGGCCTTGAACCCTTCCAGGGATAGGACACCCACAGTTTCTCTGAACAAACTGTTCCAGTGCCTCATTATCCTTACAGTAAATAATTTATTCCCAATATTAAACCTGAACTTACTGTATTTCAGTTTGAAGACATGCCCCCTTGTCCTATCATCCCATGTACTTGTAAAAAGTCCCATTCAAACTCTCAAAGTGGAAGATTTTTCTATCCAAGAGAGAGGGGGAAATGTGGGAAATGGATTTGTAAAGAATTCTCAAAGCCTGAAAGATGGCCCACACATTATGAATCCATATGTAAACCTTGAGATAAGAAATACTGACTTTGAAATGCCATGGAATAGGACAGACATCATTGAGAGAGAAATGGAGCTAGAAACAAGCTTCAAAGGATGGCCTTGCAAATAAGTCTAGATACTTTGGAGAAATAGAACTGTGAAAGATGCATTGTAGTAGGACCCACAAGGGGTAGTTTTAGATGATTGGCTTTAAGGCATCTATAGCATGGTGGGTTAAAAAGCTGATAGGCCAAGAAACACTTATAATGTATTGTAATTAGGAGATAATTGGCTTCTGATTGTGATAGTGTGAAATATCACATCTGTATGGTCTCAATCTTCTCAGGAGACTGAAAATGGAATAAAAGTTTTTAAAACACCTCTCAATTATCCTATCTCTGAATCAAGAAAAAAGTATTATCTGACAGAAGGCTGTAAGGACTGCAAGGACTTCCTGGAGCCTTCTCTTCTCCAGGCTGAACAGTCCCAGGTGTCTCAGTCTTTCTTCACAGGAGAGGTCCTCCAGCAATTTGAATATCTTCATGGCCTCCTCTGGGCTCATTCCAGCAGGTTCCTGTCCTTCATGTACTGGGAAACCCCAGAGCTGGATGCAGCCCTGCAGGTGGGCTCTCAGCAGAGGGGGCAGAGGGGCAGAATCCCCTCCCTGCCCTGCTGCCCACGGGGCTCTGGGTGAGCCCAGCACACGGGGGGCTCTGGGCTCCCAGCTCACATTACCAGGGCATGCTGAACTTCTCATCAGCCATTCTATGATTCTCTAATTCCAAGAAGTTCACTCTTTATGGAGTATCAGGATAAGTTATTCTAGAAAAAGAATAAAATTTATCTCTTTTTACCTTTTCCACAATAACTTTACTTTTCCAGTTCATTATCAGAGTAGAACGATGCTTTAACCCTAGCACAGAGCCTGCCCTCTGAGCAAATAAATATTGACATCACTGAACACAAGCTAGGTTTCACACAATAGCTTAAATAGAAGGGTATAATCAATATTTAGCCTGCAATTTTTCTTAGAATATCATAGTAATTGTTTCTTGGCTGGCTTTCTGTTTCTTTGCTTGTTTTTTACAGATAGTATTCAGATGACAGGTGCCTGGGCTTGATTATTTTTTTTAATGAAATCCTGACTGTTTAAGGGGTTTTGAGAATTTTAAAGATTTTTTTTTCCCTTATCTCATTTTCATTGATTGTTGTTTCATTTGTTGCCTTGTTCCATCCCTGTCTTTGTGTTTATTGATAAGCAGAAATACAAGTCTGCAGACAATTAAGGGGCCTAACCTGCTCTAAGAGCTAAGAGCTGATAGGTAGTGGAAATTGAACTAAACATTTGTACAGATATATTCTATAATTCAATTTTTTGAGATAAATATGTCATTAAGGTATAATATCTGCAGGCCTTTAATAAAATATATTGTGAGACATGAAAAGTTTAGAGGCATCCACAAGTGTTTTATCAAAGTAAGGAAAATTTCTTCATTAGTCCAAAAGTTCTCCCATTTAGCTACACAAAATGAGTGACTTACCCAACAGAAAAGTACTATTGAAAGAAAATGTTATTTTACTTTCTACTCATCTATTTTTGGTAAAAGCTATATATAGATATGTGTGTGTATATGTGTGTGAGTGTCAATCTGCATATGCATAACAAATTATAAACGCTGTAGCAAAACTATGATTTAGCTGGAATGTGACTAAACCCCTTTCATACTTTAGTAATGGTATAAGCACTTTCTAAAATCAGATACATAATTTGGACCCTTGATTACATTTTGTTAGTAAGCTGATTTCATTAGAATTTAAAGAAAAAGAAAAATAAAGAAAAAAGGTTTTCCATATGAGTAACATAACTGATAGCAACAAAAGTATGATAGAAATAAAAAAAATATTCTTGCATAATAACCACATGGCTCAATAAGCTGGGCTTTAAGATCCTCTGTTACAATAAATTATCATGACTGCTTGTTTCATCTCTGCTGATTTTTTCACTAAATGAAAGCATATCATCAAATACTGTAAGAAATGATAAAACTTGGAGAGTTGATAGAACAGTAGTATATGTAAAAATAGCAAGATAAAGAGTATATACAGATACTGATGGATTTTAAAATATCACCAAGAACAGATTTAAGAGTATGATACTCTTGAAATTACTGAGTCACACAGGAGTTTGGGAGGAAAAGGGGCCTTAAAAATCATATAATTCCAATCCCCCTGCCATGGTCATGGACCAGGTTGCCCAGAGCTCCATCCAGCCTGGCCTTGATCAGTCTCAGGGATGGGGCAGCCACAGCTTCTTTGAGCAACCTCTGCCAGGGTCTCACCATCCTCACAATAAAGAATTCCTTTCTAAAATCTAACCTAAATCTACTCTCAATCAGGAAAAACACTTCAAAAAATACAGGATTACTAGTCAGAGCTAACACAAAGTTCTGCAAAAGCTTAACCATGTGGTTGTATTAGACCAGTTTGTATCCTTAGCATACTTCAGAAGACTTTTAGGATGTAGCTTTCTTCTTCTGGTTCTGCCCACATCACCACTCCCAATATAAGCAAATAAAAGCAAAAAGCCTTATTATAGAAAGAGTTTCAATAGGCTGGATGATCTGTAATCCAGAAACAACTATTCCTCTTCATTGACTAAACTAGGATAAGACATTCAGGGGCAGAGCATTAAGGAGATTAATTACCAAATTAATGAACCATTTCAGATTTTCTTTGAACTTCACTCAGAGGAGAGAAGTGAATTCTGATTTTATATTCTTTTTGACTGCTGAAGCTGCTGACCCTCATACATGTCTAAACCCAGGTCCTTATGGACATGCCTTTCAGAAGCCAGGAGTTTACACACTGCGGGAAACTTGGATGGCAACAGATTTAAGGTCACTGAAGGATGATGGTTAAACTTAGATAATGAGGTTCTAAATGTAATGCTTTTGTGTTTAAATTAGGAATTTTAACCCAAGTACCATCCTGAATAGTTGCTGGATTTCTAGCCTGTGGCTTTCACATTCTCTGAAAAAATTCCTTTTCCATGATTTTTCTCTTGGGAAGCTGAGAAGTCTCAGAGAAAAGGAAAACAATTCTTATCTCATTTGCTTCTCTTATGTTTTGCTCTTTTGGAATGTGTTTGGAGCTTATTTACCCACAGGTGATTGTTTCATTGGATTCTGGTGTGAGTTGTTTTGACTCTTTGGCCAATCACAGCCCAGCTGTGTCAAGACTCTGGAATGAGTCATGAGTTTTCATTAGTATCTTTTTGGCATTTATTAAGTATCCTTTCTGTATTCTTTAATATAGTTTAGTATAGTATTCTTTAATATAATACAGTATTATAAAGTAATAAATTAACCTTCTGAGAACATGGAGTCAAATGCATCATTCCTGCCTTTGTCGGGGCATTCCCTGCAAATAAAATACTAGACAGACAAAGAAGCCTTAACACAGAGAATTTAAAGTTATTTCCTTAATGATCAATTAAAAGAATTTTTAAATTAATTATGCAGCTTTTGTGTAGGAAGAAAAAAAAAGAGAAAAAAACACTTGGGGAAACATTTTCCATTTTGAACACTCAACTTCTGTTCAATAATTGCTGTTCCTCCTTTTTGGACTCAGATTCTCTTGTTTGTGATGAGGAATATATAGAATTTCTCTCAATCCCTTTGGTTAGTCTTCCGGTGATGCAGGAGGTTGAGGTAAGAATGTGGTTGTATACACTGGTTTGCATCCTTAGCATATTTCAGAAGTGCAATTTTAAGACGTAGATTTCTACTTCTGGCCCTGCTCACATCATAGTTTTACTTCTGTGACTCCCTGCTTCATGCCTTTTCCTTCACTGTTTTATTCTCAGTGCACCAGCACAAGCCCCTCCATAGAGCATGGTCCCCCAAAAGCAACCCTGGCACAGTGTGGGCTCCTCTGTGGATCTCTGTTTAGGGGCATCACCACCCTGGCATGGAACTTGTGCTGCACAGTAAATTGTACTAGTATAATTTTCCAGAAATTTCTTTATATA
This sequence comes from Arremon aurantiirostris, assembly GCA_035583995.1. NCBI lineage: Eukaryota > Metazoa > Chordata > Aves > Passeriformes > Passerellidae > Arremon > Arremon aurantiirostris. The sequence goes on along the minus strand of JAXCLO010000001.1, from coordinate 12,147,304 downwards.
AGGTAGCATCATTATTACTGAACCTAGATTGCCGGTAATTTCAATTTACAGATTTAATTAGTTGCGGTTTTAAACCAGCTTCTTATGAAAACTTTCAGGCTTAGATCTGAAACAAATGTGGAAGGCTTTCTGTATGCTCTGCAGCTCACACTGAAACTTTATTTTTCAGGAAGTGTGCCTCCTGATAAATTTTTTTGAAAGACAATTAGTGCAGAGACAGCAAAGCCTATCTTACATGAGCGGACTGAAAGAGCTTGGCTTGTTTAGCCTAGCAAAACACAAGATAAGAGGGGAGATGATTGTTCTCTGTAAGTACCTCTGGGAGCAAACACAAGGGAGAGGGACAAGCTATTAAAGCTAAAAGACAATATCAGTGCTAGAACAAAGGTATGTAATTTGGTCTGAAAATTGCACTGTAAATTAGAAGATTATTTTTAACCATGAGAAAATGAAGGTGTGAAGCAGCACCTAAAAGCAGGGATAAAAGCCCCTGCAGACACAGACTAGCTCTAATGAAGGGAAATATGAGTATATGAACAAGATTAGATCATGAGTAACTAACAGTAGCAGATAATTTAACTTGGCAGTTAAGGAAAATCCTTCCTGTTTTTTTTTTTCCCCTTTTCTTTGTTATTGGTTGGGTTTTTTTGTTAGATGTTATTTGGTTAGTTGGCTTGGGATGAGATTGGGTTTGTTTCTAGGAATTTATTTTGATTGGTTCGGGTTTATTGATTTGTTTGTTTGTTGTGGGATTTTTCTACATATCTTAAGACTGGATATATTTATTGGAAGAAATCATAATCAGTTCTCTTTGGGATTTGTTTCAATGTAAATGTACTTCTCCTTCTGCCCAATATACAAAGAAGGACCTCTCCAAAATGGAGTATTTGCAACAAAAGGGAATGAATCTTCACCTCACCTGGGGACAGTAGAGTTCACCAGGGACACAGAATATATCAGCCATTATTACCCAGCAGCCATTCTTCAATTTCACATCTCACTCTAAATAAGAAGAGGAGGAAATTTATTCCAGAGTTGTTCTTGATCTCACTGCACATTATAGCTCTTGAATTAATCTTTTTGATGTTGGAAAGTGTTCTGATCTCCTGTAAGCACACAAACCTAATTACGTATTCCATTATAAAGTACATTATTCACTCTTTGGCAGGAGATTTTTTGTCTGTAATAATGAACAAACATGTTGGACACTGGCAGATCTGACAATGCAACGTGATGTGCAATTAGTCTTAAAACTGAGCCAGTTATGTACCTTGCTTGTATTAGATTACATCGTAAGTATTAATTCAGTTTCAGAGATCTTCTGTAAGACAATGATAGTCTGGTTTCTGAGCATCTTTAATTTGTATTTTATATAGTCACTGAGATTCTGCCAAGGACATTTATCTCATCTGTTCAAGATTTCAATTTTCAGAAGTTGCTTGGAACAAAAGAGAGATTGTAGGGTAAACTGTCAAAAAACTTCCAGTCTTCAATACAACAAAATAATTCTAGCACTAAATCTGTCAATAAATCACATTTATGCACTGTTTCACATGACCCTTACTCCTCTTACCTTACACCCTGTACTGAAGAACATATTTGATGGGACTTGCTTTCTGACTGCAGCTCCTGTTGCAGAATCCCAGAATCACAGAACTGATCAGGTTGGAAGGAACCACAGTGGATCATCTGGTCCCACCTGCCAGCTCAGGCAGGATCATCCCAGAGCTCATGGCACAGGGTGGCATCCAGATGGTTTTGGAATATCTCCAGTGGGCGAGACTCCACACCCTCTCTGGGTGGTCTGTTCCAGTGCTTGGTCACTGTACAGGTGTGGAAAGTAGCTCTTCCTCATGTTCAGGTAGAACTTCCTGTGCCTCAGTTTCTCCCCATTCCCCGTTGTTGCATTGCTGGGCATCATGGGAAAGAGCCTGGTCCATCCTCTTGACACTCACCCTTCAGATATTTATAGACTTTGATGAGGTCCTGTTGCTTGAAAATTGCTGTGAAAGCAAAGTTTCCCAGCTGTATCTAAGGTTTAGATTCAAACATTCCAAAGTCTGTCCTAACAACATCTAGATAACGAAAAGGCTAGAGGAAAGGCTGGTTCCAAGTCAGAGTAGATACATGTCCTTTCTGCATTACTAATGGCAATCTGTCAATCTGCCGTTTACATCTGCTGTTCGAGTGTATTTTTATCTCCTTCCCAGAAATATGTGGGTTTTGCTGACAGGCAAGAGGTCACTGCACCATTTGAATTTGTACTGTGAAAAAGAATTATTAAAATCTGCTTCAACTACAGAACAGGACTAAATTCTCATATAGGAAAGTTTGTAAATGTAGGAAAATTATAAAGCTGCTAGAGAGGAAACACAGTTTTTGGAACTCCAAAGTTATAGTAACTGCAAGTTGCTTTATTTCTATAAACAGGGGTGTTTCTGTCCACATAATTGTCGTCTGCATGTCTGCTAGAAGTTAGCAGTTCATATTGTTAACTAATGACAATACAAAACAAAGCCCAGTGCATTTTAGGGCCATCACATCACACCTATTGAGATTTACTGCTGGAACCTGGAAGTGTTTTATTCCAGCCTGCAAACCTGTCCTCACCTTTGTGAGCCAGGACATGACTCAGATAAAATACTGACAGGAGCACTTGCTTATCCTGATTTAAAGTTCAGGTAATTCTGTGGAGATTGTTCTACTGACATTAATGGGGTTTGTATTGGGCCCTTTTAGCACATTGACATCCTAGGTCTCCAGGCAGCACTCCAAGATCCCTAAACAGGCATGACAAGCAGTCTCACTAAGACAATGGTACTTCCACTATTCCTCTCTGATATTTTAAAATTTTTTTTAAAAATATGTTTGTACAGAAGGCTGTTCTATCTCTTTATGATTGATATGGCAACTGCCAAGATATATGATCAGCCACACATATACAGCTTCTCCCTTTCCCCAAAACAATAAAACTACATTAAATCTCAGTAACTATATAGTAACTGAGACTCAAATTATTTCTACCAATTGCACACTCTCTCGGAAAAGAAAATAAAACAGAATAAAATAAATAATTAAATTACATTGCATTTTAAAAAAAAAACCACAATTGAATGGACAAAACAAGCAAACAAAGGGACTCTAGTGATGGGACAAAGGGTAAGGGGTTTAAATTAAAAGGGGGTAGATTGAAATCAGATATAAGAAGGATTTTTTTTCTAATGATGTTAGCAAAATACTAGAATGGGTTGCCCCAAGATTTGGTAGATGCCCAGTCCTTAGAAACATTCATGGTCATGTTAGATGGGGCTTTCCTCAATCGTATCTAGTTGTCCCTACTCAGTTCAGGGGTAGCTGGACTGGACTATGTTGAAAGCTCCCTTCCAACCCAAACTATTCTATGATTCTAGTAAAACCCACAGATTCAGCAATCAAGTGAAGCCAAAAGATAAGAACAGCTGCATTTTGTGAGTATGATCAGTAACACAGTAAAATTGACCTTTTAGAAATTCACATAACCACTGAAAATCTCATCCATTTTGTCTGAGACACAAAACAAAGCGAGAAGACTGCTGCCTGCAGTTTATACTGTCCAACTGCGCAGTGAGAAATGATAAAAAATTAGTAGTGTTTGACTGCACATCAAAAAAAAGAAAAACTCCAATTCCATGGACCACAGACAAAGTATACAAAGACACATTCTGCCAGCAAGAGAAGTGTTTCATTTCTCTCATCACTAACAGTGAAATACAATTACTTGAGATGGAAAGTGTTAACTATTTCACTAATAAAATTATAATAAAAACACTTACATGAGCCCACAAAGACCTTTGACCTCCTGCTATTATTGATAGCTGTTTTTGGTACTTTCCAGACCAGGCAGAAATACTACACTGAGAACCAAAAGAAAGATCAAGAAAAAATTCAGTAGAGCAAAACATTACTTGGAAGAGAAGTTAAAGAATTATGGAAAAAAAACCCAAAAAAACCCCAAAAACACATTGAAGACTTGCCTTCAACCTGGTTTCCCTACTTAATTGCAAAATAAATCAATAAACTGAGAACTTTGCATAATTTTCTGCAATGCAAGAAGCCCTGGTAAGGGCAACAGGTTGCACATCTGCAATTATGCATCTAATGATAAATTAGATGCATAATTGCACATCTGCAATTATGCATCTAATGATAAATTAGATCATTATGTCTAATGATAAATTCTCTGGATTTCACAGCCTTCTACACCAAGTTCTCCTAGAACTGTTAAACTCTTCACTCGCTTGTGGTGACACTTGGGGAATGTGTCACCTGGGATACAGAAAAAGGAGAATATCTGCCAAGGTTTTTATTAGAACAATAAGACCTCTGATTCTTTAAACATGGTATTTAATACCAAGGTGATTAAATTCAGCTAGAACCTCTGACTCAAAACTCAACTAAATCACAAAGAGCATTGGTCAGACGATAAATGTTAAAAAGAAAGAGGTGACAGTGGCTGAAAAAAAGCTCTGAATGTTTAAAGCTAACATCTTTCTTTTAAAAGTATACTGTATGAAAGAAACAGTGGATATTTTAATGAGAGAATTCTTAACCTACTTAATAGTTATATTTTAGGAAATGCTGAATGTCTCTGAATTAGCTAAAGAAACTAATGATTAGATATTTTCCCCAGTGTAAAGAACTGCAAAATGGTTGCTCCGGGCAGTGAATATGATTGCACATTAGTGAAATTCCAAGTATTGCCTTGATCTAATTTTTTTTATTAGAATCACCAAATAAATTGTGCGAAGCTTTTCAGAGAGAATTTGTAAGAAGTTTAAATGACTATAGTCACTATTTGAAGGACAGAAAATTCAAAAGAGAAGATCAGAAGCAATTATTTTGATAGAGTTTTGTAAATATTACAAAAGCACCATTAAAAATTCTATTAATTTAATGTTCAGTTAGATTTCTTTTTTTGGAAATCCAATGAATATATGTATTATTGACCAGAAAATACAGCTGCGAAGTATTAAATAAATATATGATAATAAAGCTAAAGTATATTTCACATGTGAGGGACTCTCTACAGAACAAAGAAGCACAGTTTGTGCTGAATTAGAGAAGATGTGGTGTCAAAATTATGCCAATTTACTGCTGAAAAAAGTTAAAAAGAGGGATAAGTCACAAAAATTTTTTTCCACAAAAATATCTAAGGGAAGTGAGAGGACTATAGCCACCATATTTTGTTGTATGAAAAAGTGCCATATTTTCTCTCCCTTTACTCTGTAACTCCAGAATTATTCCACTTATAACCTGAGGTTAAGGGAAGCTTGAAAGGTATCTGGTGGACATGATTTGTTTTTTCCTCTTGCTTCTACATTTAAAACCTAAGACCCATCTCAGAGATTCCATGTCTGGGCAAAACTCTGCATAAGTTCTGATAGGAAAATAAGTACAGCATCAATAGTCACTGAAACACAAAGAATTTTTTTTTTTTAGGCTAAAAAAAATCCATCTTTCCCATAAAATTAATCATCAATCATGAGAGGCCAGGTCTTTGCAGAGGACAGAGTAATCAATGGGTTAATGTAATTTTGTAAAAGAAGAAGATTAGGATGGTTGAACTTTATTCTTGGAAACTTTATCAGTCAGTTCCCTAATTCCTGTTTCAATTAAAAACAAAAATTAACTTCATACATATTTTAATTTGTTGTTTCCATTGAAAAGAAACATACTGCAGTCAATTTACCTTCTGTGGAAAATTCTCTTTCATCTGGAAATACAAAATCAGAAAATTCTTTTTTTCATCTGCAAGGAAAGGAAACAAAACTGTTTGGAACGTACCATGAAAAGAACTTCTTGAGATTTTCTTATCTACCCTGTGCCTGATGTACACTCTGTCTTGGAAGCCTACACTCACCAGGTCTGGCATCTTTTACAGAAGAAGAAAATTTGAGCTTCAACTTAATGGTCTCAACCAGCAAAATATAAACCTTTAACAATCAGAGTTTGGGAAGCTTGTCTACTTTCTAATCAATAAACCACCCATACAGAGAAAGTCTCATTTTAGGCTTTAGAAAATCTGTATTCACTGATAGTTGATATTAATTACTCTTTTATTTCCATTCCTATTTTACCTTATGTATTTTCTAGATTGCTATTAAAATCTCTCTTTACCTATGACTATTGTGAAATACTCCAGGAAAAAAAAAATTAAAATGTTGTTCTCAACTCATGTAAATATCTATGTCTTTATTCATTTCAGGCTTAGAAAACTGCAATTCAAACAATAAAGTCAAATTCACAGCTTTCAGAAAAAAGAGTAGTTCTGAATAGATTTCCAATATTTGGCCTCATGCTTGAGCTATAAAATTCATTTTAAAAAAGGCACCATCATAATTTAGAGCTCTATTTTTTGTCTAAAAAATGTTGTTTATAATTGTCACTACATTTACTATGGAAATGAAGTGGCAATTCTTTTTTTATTCATTTTAAGCCACTTTATACCTTAAAATCTTACAGTCTTTTAGACTTAAAAATATTAGCAACAAATACAAAAATCAATATCCAAACTTCTAATTGACTCTGTTAAAATTATTTCTAAGTAGAAAAATTAGAAAAAAAATTGCTTACTCAATAATGCTTTACAGCCATTTCTATAGTGATGAGATTTAAAAAATACATTTCTATTGACAAAGGTGCACATTCAGCTAAGAAAAACTAACATAGATGGGTCCTTCTGCAAGAAGGAGATTAAAAAAGAGGGAACACTGTTAGAACAACAAGTTTATTACACAGTTATTCTTCCTTCCTCCAAAAGAAAAATAAATCTTCCTCACATATAAATGTCAACTCCCTTTTCTTGTACGCAAGCAATTTGCAACACTGACTAATTCAATTGAGAAATGGTTATTTTGGGGTGTTTGGTAGTATTTAAATATTTTTTCATGGTGTAACACAGGACTCTGAAGGGTAGAATATCTTTGCAACTGAAAAGGAAGAAAAAGAAGATGAGTGAGTGTGGTATTGGCTGGGGTGTCCACGACAAAGGAGGAATTGAGAATCTGACTCCATGTTCTTAGAAGGCTAATTTACTATTTTATGATATTATATTATATTACAGAATGGTATAATAAACTATACTAAAGAATAGAGAAAGGATGATTACAAAAGGCTTAACAAGATACTAACTAAAAACTTGTGACTGACCCCAGAGTCCGGACAAAACTGGACAGTGATTGATCATTAAGTTAAAGCAATTCACATGAAACCAATCAAACAATGACCAGTCGGTAAGCAATGTCCAAACCACATTCCAAAGTACCAAATCACAGGAGAAGCAAATCAGATAATCATTGTTTTCATTTTTCTCTGAGGCTTCTCCGCTTCCCAGGAGAAGAAATCCTGGCAAAAGGAATTTTCAGAAAATATGACAGTGACAGGTGACCATGGGGATGGACAAATGTAAGAATCACAGAATATTCTGGGTTGGAAGGGACCTACAAGGATCACCTAGTACCTATTATGTGAATGGCTCCTACATGGATCAAACCCACAACTTTGGCATGGTTAGCACCATCGTAAGAACAAAGGGATGCTTGAATAGAGCTTTCTATTACAACTGCATTCTTCCATCTCATAAAAATATGTAAAAGGAGGGCCATGCTAACAAAAAACAACACTTAGGGCTTGGACCATCTATTATTTTTCCCATTTAAGCAAAAATCATTATACAGCATGATTGCACAGAAGAGTGCTGAGCTTGTACTCTGTGAAATGTGAGTGAATAATCCAATCAAAAGAGAAGTGAAATCTTTTCTAAAGGGAAATTTAAAACCTTCCACTTGTCATCAAATGCTCTTTTGTCCAGGCAAAAAAGGAATACTCATTGCATGTTTTTTGGTTAGCTGCTGGATTTATCATCATTTCTATCCTAAATGACTGAACCTGTATGAGCCCGCAATGCTGGGCTCATCTTGTCTTTGTCAGTTCAGAAGGACTGAACTGTGCTTCAGACATGCACTACAGCAGCTCAAAACATTCATGTCATGGTCTGTGATGAGTATTGACCATGATTTTAAACCTGTTTTGATACTTTTGTGCTCAGCTGAGATATTTTGCCACAAGAACCAAGTCTGAGCTTGGAGGAGGAGGAGGATCTGAAGTGCTTGATCACTTCAGTAACCTGAGATGAACTCCCATGTGTGTTTTGCAAAGGAAACCCTCTTTCCCAAAGGGAAACATTTCAAAGGAGATCCTCTAATGAGAAGTCTCATTACGTGTTTGGGATTTTTTTCTGTAGTTACTCATTACAGTTATACCAATTAGGTAAAAGAATTTTCAAGTTCTTACACTAAAAGAAGACAAAACATCCAATTTAAGACACAAGGCATCCAATTTAAAACACAAAGCATGCTTTAGCAGTCTGATCATTTTCTGGGAGATGAATTATTTGGCATGGGCAGACAGAGAACAGTGAACCAGGTTAATCCAAGTGACTGATATGAACAGGGTGTTTAGACACTATATGAATTAATCTGGCCTGCCATCCTCACAGACTTGAATCAACAGGAAATAAAAACCTTGCCAATTGCAGTCAGTTGCTAGAGATACCCAGAACACATTCCCCAGGTGACAGCACCAAATCAGGGTGTAGATGGGCAAGGCTGTTACAGTTTGGGGCCTTGACAGACTGAAGCAAGGATTTGACAGGAACCCAAACAAATTCAGTGAAGCAAGGCAATGGTAAATTCTGCATCTGTAATGGAGCAACACTGTGGCACCATGTAGGCTGGGTGTCAGCTGGATAGAAGGAAACTTTGCAGAGGCAAGGCAAAAACACATCAAAGAAGAAATGTAGAACTCTCATGGACTAGCAACATATCACATATTTTATTGACTAACATTCCACATAATTAATTTTTTGTTTGTTAGGAAGCAAAATGTAAATTTGCTGTTAAGAAGTAGAAAAATGCAGAGGGTTATTGGGATGGCACAAGGAGTGTTATTACCCATTAGAGAAAGCCAGCTCCACCAAAAACAAATGTTTAGGGATATCTGTAGAGGAATATGCAAAGCAAATCTGAGTAAAATGTAAGAAACTAAAAAGATAAATATTTAGGTAAAAACTTTTCAAGAACTTTACAATATTTATGGTAATTGTCACCAGTTACGTTAGGGAAACACATTTTAATCATAAAAAATTTATTCATAGCATTTTATTTAAAAATTTCTTCTTAAAATCTTAAAAAAGAAACTTCACAAAACCCCCCATAATTTTATTTGCAGAATAACTTGTTTCTAAGAATTCTAAGAAGCAATATGCAATTAACTACAAGAATAAAGTATGTTTTCTTTTTTTTTTCTATGTGGTAGTCAGGAAAAACATAA
>JAXCLO010000001.1:12074124-12128727 GCA_035583995.1 Arremon aurantiirostris | reverse complement strand
GCAAGGACAGGGACCTGCTGGAGCCAGCCCAGAGGAGGCACCAAGGGCATCAGAGGGATGGAGCAGCTCTGCTGGGAAGAAAGGCTGAGAGAACTGGGATTGTTCTGACTGGAAAGGAGAAGGCTCTGGCGGGACCTAATTGCGGCCTTCCAGTGCCTAAAGGGAGCCCACAGAAAGGATGGAGAGGAGCTATTTACAAGGGCTTGGAGTGACAGTGATGCCTGGGGCATTCCTGGACAAGGAGGGAGACGCTTCAAACTGAAAGAGAGTAGATGTAGGTTAGATATTAGGAAGAACTTCTTCACTGTGAGACTGGTGAGGCCCTGGAACTTGTTTCTGAGAGAGGCTGTGCATGTTCCATCCCTGGAAGTGCTGAAGCCCAGGTTGCATGGAGCTCTGAGGAACCTGGTCCAGTGTAAGGTATCCCTCTCATGCAAGGGTGTTGGGACGACATAATCTTTAAGGTCCCTTCCAACTCAAGCCATTATATGATTGTATGAAATAATGAGACAACAGCAAGTAAGATGCAGAAATATTCCTCCATTTAAACCTCCATGTAACTGTACTTTTTATAATGAAGGAACACACATTATATCTCTGAATGAAACCATAGGAGAAGCTAACCTCTTGCCATGCTTCCATAGTCATAAGGAAGAGTAGATTGCAGTTTTAGAAAAGTTGCATGTAATCAAGATTTCATCTCTTTAAAATAACTAACCTCTATTTATTGATAATTGGAACCCTTCTTGCCTTATCAATAAAAGAGAAATCATCTGTTCATTGTGCATGTACTACAGTAATAAAAAAATATATTCTACAGTTTCCTTTGCTTAGTAAGTATGGAAAATCAGTGGCACTATAGAATATCATGAAGATATATTTCACTATTCCCCTTTAAAAATGGCATGATATCTTATTTGAAGTTATTTATTTTCAACAAAGAAATATTACTTTTTTTTTGTACTTAAAACCCTACCAGTGGCCTTGAATAGTTGTGCTGTTCATTTACAATTCATATATTTACTTCTCTGATCTCTGAATTTCAGTCTTAGAACTCGCCCTCTGCTGAATCTGAAACCATCAGGCCAGGCCATGTGGCATTATCATGAGAAGTCTTCCCATAAGCAAGTCTCTCTTTCAAGGACTGCACAAAGGATGTCACATGTGAAGCTATGGTTGAACGTAAAGCTAAAGAATAAATAACATTTATGAGAACAAGAACTAAAGTGCACCATTCCTCTTACGGGTGAGCAAAATAAATTTATAATGCAACAGGCGTAGATTTAGTTAAATACAGATTCATTATCTTGCTAAACTCTGAAACGTCAGTACTGGAAAATCTTGATCTTAGATTTGTGCTACTCAGAGCATGGGATAGCCAAATAATGAAACAGAAGTGGAGCAACTGTATCCTGAGATCCAAAGTAAATTTTAGTATAAAATAAATGCAAAAACAGAACTACAAAAAACCCTGAAACTCCAGACCATATGCCTTTTCATACCATGCTATAAGAAAAGAAGAGGATTAGGGAAGGTGAAGAAAAAAAACACCCCTTTGGGCCAAGTTTTTTTATGTCAAAAGCATTCTCTTACGTGAGATAATAATGATTGGTAATGGGAAGGGCAATCCAGATGTGCTCCCACACTACTATGCCCACATCCAACCTACTCATGTAGGCACACATATTGCAGGATTCATGATTTAATTTTTCTTTTCACATTCTATATACTTGCTACATTCAGATTTAAAGTAAATTGTTTCACTGCTTCTAATTTTATCTTAGAAATATATTCCTTCATTTAGAGAAATACATCTTGATAAAATCAGATCATTTTTAAACTGCCAGCGCCTCTGTTTCTTTAATAGCTAAATGCCATATGGAATAGTTAAATGCTGAACTTTACAGTGTAACTTATATTTTTAGATTTATTGAAAGGTTCTATTTTACAAACCTGCCAAGCTTGCAAATTCCATTCTCAGATCTACAGTGTAAATCAATATAGCTGAAACTATTTTCAATCATGCATTAATCTAACGTAATTATTTCATTCTGAAATTTGAGAGCACTTAGTGCAACTGATGAAATTTGGCAGTCTCTCTCTTATAGTGAAAATACAATTTAAGAACAAAGTATTGATTAATTAAAGTTTGAATGGTGAGAAATAATGTCTGTCTGTAATCTTAGCATTTCTTTCATCTCACAGTGTTAGTGCTGCAAGCTGGAGCTGATGTAGCTTTGCTTTGCTCACAAAGGTTTTAAATCAAAAAGCTTGGATGTGGAGCTCAAGGACACCTAGATCTCCAAATACCCACAGTGTTCTAGAGTTCCTAGCCCTTGTTGTTTTAGAATGTCCAGCTCTCACATTTATCAGGACTCCAGTATTATTTTGGGAGCATCTTGAAATCTGGTTTTAGCCTACACAATGGGAATGCAAAAAACCTCCCCAAGAGCACAATTTCCCTGCTTAAGAGATGAGGATCCACCATAACTACTGAAATACTATAATATTCAAATTCAAGTCTTTTTCAGACCTTATATCAGAGGACTACCAAGATTTGATAATATTTATCATTCCAATACTCATAATTCATCTCTAATTAAACCATAATTAACCTAGAGATAAATAAGAATTTTTACTAATTCTCACCTAATTGAATAAAATCATTCAAATTATAAATAGTTCAAACAAAGTTCTAGAGAAAACACTCATGATTCCTAATTAAAACTCAGCCATCAGACTGATGGGCTGATTTTCCAGGAGCTATTCTTATTCAGCCATTCTCTGACTATTCCTCAATCATCCTGTCACAGGTAATCCATCCTTGAGACTCATAGCATTCATTTAGGACAACCTGACACTTCTCATTTTTAGCCTTCTGTCATGGTTCAACCCAGCCAACAGCCAAGCACCACACATCCCACTCCCCCATCAGTGTGATTGGGGAAAAAACGAGGTTAAAAAAGTTAGAAAGCTCGTGGATTGAGACAAAAGCATTTTAACAGGAAAAGCAAAAGCCATGGGTGAAAGCAAACTAAAAATTAATCTGCTCAGCAACAACAAAAACATCTCTGTCAACCCTGAGCTCAGCACAAATCCAAAGCACAGCCCCAGCCAGCCAATGGGAAGAAAATTAACTCTACCCCAGCCAAAACCAACACACCTTGTCATATGAGTAATGAAGAAATCATAAACTCAATCCTGAAAAGAAATTATGCCCTAGTATCACATATTACACAAACACATGCACATGGGGAGTGGCTGACTAAATATTATCTGCATCAAAAAATCATGGAAAAATAATTTCAATACTAACAAGTTAACCTTCTTTTGCATGGTATTTATTAGACACTGTACCTTCATATAAAGTCAAATTCGTAGAAGCATTTCAATGTTGAAAGATAAGTCTAGCATGAAAGATCTTCATTATAACAAAATATTAATTTCTAATTGACAATCCTGATATTTCAAGCGTCACAAGCAAAAACTGTATAAACGAAGAAGAACTGGCTGGAGATGTGGAGTTTGGGAGCAGCTTTGGCTTCAGTGTTGATGTCTGAATAGGAGTCAGTAAGGCAAATAAGAGTATTTCAGGTCTGGACTTCAGGAAAGCAAGTCTGTTTAGGGAGCTGCTTGGAAGAAATGCATGGGATAAGGCCCTGGTGAGAAAAAAAAAAAGAAAATAATTAATATCTCTTTAATTTTCAAAGATCACATTGTCAAAGCTCCAGAATGGCTGATCCCAGGAAATCAAAATTAAGTGGAACTCCATCAACAGCCAAAGTGAGTTGATCTTTTTTCTCTCCTTAGTCCTGGAGAAACACATCTGGATGTTGGATCCAGTACTGGGCTCTTCAGTAAAGCAAAGGAATGTGCACTGTAGCAAATCTGGGAAGGGGCACCAAGCAGGTCATAGGCTTGGACTATCCATCTCATGAAGAGAGGCTGGGAGAGCTGGAACTCTTCAGCATGGACCAGAAAAGATTTTCTGAAATCATATCCGTGTGTATAAATACCTGATGGCGTAAGTAAGGAAAGGGAGCCAGACTCTTCTCACTGGTGGCGGAACAAGAAACAGTGAGCGCAAAATTGAAAAACTGGAACTATCACTTAAAAATAAGGAAGGTTTTTTCCCTTGAGAAAGTGGTCAAACACAGGAACAAATTCTGCCCACAGAAGCTGTGGAGTCTCCATTCTTAGAAATACCCAACACCTGACTTCATACAGTCCTAAGCAATGTGATCCAGCTAAATATTTCACCATCTTACTATTTTAACAAAGACTTGACCATTTCCTCCTCTACAGGTTTCAACTGAGAAGGAATTAATCGAACTTTCTGTAGTATATTGGTACTTTGGTATATTGGCTACTGGAGATGAAAGGGCAACCAAACAGGTGGAAACAATCACAACAAACAGGTGGGAAAAAACCCCATCACTATTCTGCAATCCTGGTGCTTCTTAGGGGTAGAAAAAGAGTATTAAGTGATCCCTGAGATGAGCTGCCACAATTTGGTGTGCCTGTATGAATATGATACCATACTACAGACAATCCCTCAGAACAGCAAGTTAAATGTCAAGTCTATGCCTTGATCTTAAATCTTACTTAAAAGTAGAGTATAATGGCATAGAATATTGGAGAATGATTTTAAAAGGAATGTAACATGCTTCCTGAAAAAAGGACAAATGCTAAGTAGTAGATTCTTACTTAGTATTTTTCTTACTGAATTTATAAAGAATTATTTTTTTTATTCCCCTAAGAAGATGGTCAGCAAAAGATGGGGGTTAAAAACACATATTAATCAGGATCCGTGTTCTTTGTGAGATTTCTATAGAATAAAATGCCTGCAGTTTCCTAACAAATTATCCATGACTTGATCATTTGTCAGAATGCTAGAAATATGGGATTCATATTTCATGGCAAACATAGTCTTTTAAAGGTAATCTGTTTGTCTGAAATGCCTTATTTTTCACTCTTTTCTTAGATATTCTAAGAATTTATGAAGAAATGTGACAAACCAGAAAAATACACAATTTCTCTAGCTTGCTGGGAGAGATGAAGATCCTTACTTTGATTTCATTTCCATATCTGCAATTTACCAGTTTAGTATGGATTGATGCATCATTAGTTCAAGGTATAGACAGAATGTCGGCAGGACCAAAATCAAAGGATTTTCTCCAACTCTTGTACAGAAAGTAGAGGGAACAAAGGCTATAAACTAAAAGCAATGCCACCCTAAACAATTATTACTAAAGGCTGATACTACCACCTTGTGTCTGCAGGTCTAAAAGATCTTAAGCATATCTTGACACCACACATTGCTCAAGAACTTTAAGAACTTTTAAAAATTGTACATACTTCAGTAAATTTTCTGAGAAGGTTGTTTAACCAGTGACAGTTCCATATACATTACTTTTGAAAGGTAGAATTATGTAAACATCTAAACAAAAACAAAATCTGTGACATTGAGGCTGAGGATCCCATAGAGAAAACCAAACATTAGTAGCATTGCTGATCTAAGCCACAAGAAAGGCAAATAACTTCTTAAAAAGAGAGGATGAGGGAAAACTTCAGTTTATAAGCATCCACTATCACATAAAAAAAGGCCATAAATACTCACCTGAAGAATAAGCAGGTTTGTGTAGTAAATTACTAGTGATGTTTTTCCTCAGCTCTTAGAAATATTTTGGGGTAAGCTGTCCTTCTGCTGGAATGCTGATGATAAATATCCTTTGTAAAATAGTTCTTATTGAGTGTTTGCTTCTAAGTATTTCTCCTTTACTTTTATTGCTTTAACATCTGAAGTCTGTGGATATATAATATTCAAATGTAGAAAAATATTCGTATACTATTATTTAGTACAAACTAACAGTGGTTGTTGAAGTTAAATACTCCAGCAAATGAAATTATGTTCTACATTTAAGTCTTAAATTCACAGGCTGAGGATTCATTTAATAAGGGGTTTTTTTCCTGAAAATAATAGAGAAAAACTCTAAACCTAAAGAAAAAAAACAGTGGTGGGCCTGAAATAAATTTGGTCACTGAGTATGGCTACGTATGAATCACAGACACCAGAATAAAGCCTGATAAATCTGATTAAACTATGTCTATGCACTGAAATAGTAATTTATTTTAGATACTAGCTCCCTACCAGTGCTCATGAAGAGACATATTGCCAGGAGAGTTCTTCCCAGGCAACAAATTGTTAGCTAGTATGGTACTTTCAAAAACCATTGACTAAATTAATGTGAGGTTCAACTACTTTATTTATTGGGCTATTTTACTTGTAGGAAAGTAATTTACTTTGAATCTGAAACAGTCCAGCATTTGCTTGAGTATCAACTTTTGAAATACAAACCATAACAAATATACCAAATTATTCTTACTGTAGCAATATTGAGAACTGCAACACAAATCTTGTCCTTGATCCTGTAGCAAATGACACTACTATTGCAAAACCAGAATAGAGTGGAAGGCCTATACTTGCAGAAAACTGGAAACAATCTGCAAGTAGATCCTCAGAAGGAACTATTCTTCCTTTGCTGTATTCTGTCAGAAACCTCTTGTCCTTTTCTGAGCAAGAGAAGCATTTATTTTTAGAAATATTTATGCATGTTTTATGTATTACGTCCTGCTATAGCAGCCTGGGCAAGGCTTCAGCTCTTCCCCAAGTAAATTCTCACATCAGCTTCTTTCCAGAGTTGGCTCTGTGGGTCAAGTATAGGAAGGGGAAAGAAATGTAAGAATAGAATTGAGTACGAGTTATGGGACACTGTAAAACTCAGTGTCAGACCTGTTGTTTCTGTGCTAGACTAGGGCTAAAAGGGATGTGGACTGCAAGGACTGCATTTGTCTTTACTTGAACAAACAATAAGGTCAGTATAGCAATGCTTTAACATCCTTTTGCCGCATTGGGCCCTACCTAGTCATACTGCTTGTCTTCCTGAATCTCCAAATATTAATTAATATAATAACTTAACAAAACCTGTCTCCAGTAACACTCATAATTTACACCATCTTCACAACCTAGCAAAATGGCTAAAATTCAGTTTGACTAAAGAAGGAAACTCCTGGTCTAATTTCAAGTCTGTTTGTATCAGAGAATCCCATAATCCCAGAATGGGTCAGGTCGGAAAGGACTACCATGAGACATCTGCTTCCACCTCCCTGCTCAAGCAGGGTCATCCCAGAGCACATGGCACAGGATTGTGTCCAGATTGTTCTGGAATATCTCCAATGATGGAGACTCCACACCCTCTCTGGGGGATCTGTTCCAGTGCCCAGTCACTGCACAGTTAATAATTTCTTCCTCATGTTCAGGTGGAACTTCCTGTGCCCCCATTCCTGCCCATTGCCCCCTGTCCCATTGCTGGGCACCACTGAGCAGAGCCTGGTCCCTGCTCTGACCCTTCCCTGCAGACACTGATGAGGTTCCTTTCTTAGTCGTCTCTTCTCAAGGCTGAACAGCCCCAGCTCCCTCAGCCTTTCCCCATAGAGAGATGCTCCATCCCTTCATCATCTCTGTAACCTCCACTGGAGCTGCTCCAGGAGCTCCCTGTCTCTCTTGGACTGAGGAGCCCAGGACTGGACACAGCACTCCAGATGTGCCTCATGGGGTAGTTAGGAGAGGGACAGGATCACCCCCCTGACTTGCTGAAAATCTTTCTGCTTTACCCCAGGATTTGTGCTGGCTAGTAAGGGATAAAGCTCAGTCATGAGTCACCCTTGTTCAGAGGCCCAGTAAAGCATATCATGAGTCTGACATTCTGTGAAGTTCCTAATAGAATTTGAATATTTTTATAGTTTTTCTAGTCTGTAAATTGAAATATTGATTACATACATGCCACTCCGCAAACAATTAGTCTCCATGAATTGCACTTTAAAATCTATTTTAATTATCACCAGTGTTGTCTATGCCTGTTTACTGTCCATTTTATGCATTCGAAAGAGATTTTTCCATATGTGCATAAAATTTTTTTTAAAGCATTTTAGTAATGTGTGTTAAAAATACCATATTTATATTAAAAGCTACTTTTATTTCTAGCATTCAGAAAATATGATTTTGTTTCTTTAATTCCTTGCCTTTTATTAACATTAAGGTATTAGGAGAAGCCATTGCATTCCATTAACAATCTCATACTTGGAGTACAGACTGGGTAGTTTCTCAGAAACTGGAAGGCCCTTCATGAATTCTCCAAAAGTTATGACAATATTAAAAAAAATGTGATTTATACCTTGTCTATCTTTTAAAAAGAGTACTCTTTATTTTATTTGTGCTATTTGCTTTTCCATTTTCTAATTGAAGGACTTTGAAAAATAAGGGGCATTAGTAGGAGGGCCTTTAAAATTTTCATGTAAAGAAATTTGTGTGGAAGGTTGTAAAAGGTTATAAAATCCTTCCCTTGAGAAATTTTTTGCAAGAGAAGCTGCTGAGTAGGGAAATGGAAGACTAGTCAGCCAGAAGGTTTAGAAAATCAATGATGGAAGAATGAATTTAGTAAAACATTCTGAACTTCCTCTTGGAAATACCTTAGGGTTCATGCACAGAGTGAAAAAAATGCTAGAATTCATAGGAAAAGTAAGACACTGTCCTAACAAAAGACTGATAAAGCAAGTTACACCATCAAGGCAGAGGGAAAAGGAAACAGCCGTTCTTAAGAGAAATACTTACCCAAACAAAAATACCAGGAACTAGCACATTAATCAGGGAAGAAAAAAAGACAAACGGCTGCCAAAGTCAACAGTTAATTCTAATTCATATCTCATCGTGGATATTGACGTAGGAGGCCTCCATAAACTTTTCCAAACTGAACCCTCTCCTGGCCAAGAAGTTAGTTTACATTGACACTCTAAATGCAAACAATGGGTTTAATCTATAAATATTGGCAGACCTTGTCATTGTAGCCAATGCAAAGGTCAATGATGCATATCAATTATGAATGTACTATTTGGGTTAGAATTAATATATCGACTTGCCTTAAACTTGAAAGCAAGCATGCTAAAGTGGTGCAGCCAACAGAAATAAGTGAGCATTTTACAGTGTTGGGATGGCACAGCCTCACTAAGCTAAGAATTAGTGTATGAGCGATGTGAGAAGCACAGGAGGGAGAAGGATAATTGCACCTCCAAGGCAACTGAGCAACGAAGTCACCACAAAGGAGAAAAGGCAGGATGCAAAAAGGCAGGATGTCCTGCTAAAAATCACTACAAGGATGTTCGGCAAGATGGAGGAAAACAGAAGCACAGGATGGGTCAGGCTGAAACCTGCTCAAGCAGGTTCATCCCAGAGCACATGACCTGGAGGGGGGCTTTCACATGGTTCTGGAATATCTCCAGTGAGGGAGACTGCACAGCCTCTCTGGGGGATCTGTTCCAGTGTTTGGTCACTGCACAGTGGAGAAGTTCTTCCTCATGTTCATGTTGAATTTGCTGGGCATCCATTTGTGCCTGTTGTCCCGTTGCTGGGCACCACCAAGCAGAGCCTGGTCCCTGCTCTGACCCCTCCCTGCAGGCACTGACAGACAGGAATGAGCTCCTCTCTCAACCATGTCTTTTTGAGGCTGAAACCAACCCAGCTCCCTTATGAGATGCTCCAGTCCCCTCATCATCTTTGTAGCTTAAGCACAAAATAAACAGCGTGGGAAGCAGAAGAAATCCCTGTTTTGGAGGTGGAAACAGGGCAACAGGATAGAATCACCAGACATCAATGCAGAAAATTGGACGACAAACCCATCTTGCTTGACTTGTTTCATTGAAGAGCTCTCAAGGCAGATTACCCTGACCTTGGTGGGTAGGAACAAGTAAGGACAGGAGCCATCAGTGCTGATTGTGCAGCATCATTGCCAGCAGACTCACAGTTAATGCAGAAAATGGTTATGGAATGCTAATAGCTTTATATAGGTAGTGATGATGATATGTAAGGATTAAGCCTTAGCAAGGAGAATGCCTTTAATAAATAAATGTAGTGATGTTGTGTTCTGTAGTTTAAACTGTCCTGTCTTGTCAGTCTTTAAAACATCCCACCACAGCAATCTCTCAGAAATATACTAGCAGACAGACAGATAGATTCAAATACATCATGACTCCTCCTAAACTTTTTTTTGTTATAAGATGTTAATCCCTAGAAGAAGGTCCAATGAAATGCTAAAAAAAGGATTGAAGTGCAAGGTCAGATCAAGACATGATCTTCACTTAGTAGGTATTTAACATTTAAAAAATAATCAAACTTACATATAAAGACTTGGTGATACAATAACAAAGTCCTCAGACACCTTCAATTTCCAACAAAATACCCAGAGAAGCTGGCAATGTGATCTGCAAATCATAAACAACGGTTTCACAGATACTTCTTTTGCCTTTTGGCATTTTTGTGCAGCAGGCTTGAAAAATAAGTCAACCTCAATAGAAGTTGCTCATGATGAAGAAATTCCCTCCAATATTTTGTCAGCACTTTGGGATCTCTATGGTCAATGGTGAAGAAAAGAGAAAGCATTTCAGAAGCTCAGTTCTTACTGCTAAACCACATTTGTGTCCTCTTGTGGCATTTTTGAGGTCCCCAGGATGAAGGAGGAATTGATGAATCTGACTCCATGTTCTTGGAAAGCTAATTTATTATTTTATGTACTTATATTAAAGAATGCTATACTAAAACTGTACTAAAGAATGGAGAAAGGATACAGACAGAAGGCTTAGCAAGATACTAAGGAAAAACTAGTGACCGATTCCTTAGAGTCCGACACATCCGGACAGTGATTGGTGATTAAGTAAAAACAATTCACATGAAACCAATCAAACCATTTGTTGGATAAACAATCTCCAAACCACATTCCAAAGCAGCAAAACACAGGAGAAGCAGATAATCATTGTTTTCATTCTTCTCTGAGGCTTCTCAGCTTCCCAGGAGAAGAAATCCAGGCGAAAGGATTTTTCAGATAATATGACAGTGACATCCTCCTCTGCTTTTCCTGTTAAAGTCAGTCAAGGATTATTCAAATGACAAACTTGGAATTTTTACATAATGGAAGAACAGAAGTCTCAAAACTATTTTTTAAAATCGTTTCCTGTAACTATTTAAACACGAAGTGTTTGAAGGGGTGATTTCCTTCCCTTTTACTTGGGCTAATGATATAAACTAGTACTTAAGTGTAAAAGTGCACAATAATATTAGTGTGCTTTTGTTATGTAGAAGAGCTCCATATTCACAGAATCACAGAATGGTTGGGTTTGAAAGATCTTACAGATAATTTAGTTCCAACCCTCCTGGCATGGGCATGAGCACCTTCCACCAGACCAGATTGCTCAAAGCTCCATAAACATGGCCTTGGGATGAGGCAGTTGCACCATTCTAGAGCAAAATCACAGGGACATCTCAGTGTGAAGGAGAGGAATTTACATCAGCAGGTGGAATATAACCTCGGGGATAATTCACAACATGGCTCTCTAATTGCAGATTCAGCTTGTGAGCATGTATCCTCACTAAATAATACATGTAGGAACTCACTAGGTTAGAGAATCAAACACAAAATCAGACAGCACAAGCACTCCATTGCTGCATTACTGAATTTTAAGGCTTTGCTGAAAAGTCTTTCTTCAAGGGAAATTGTGTTTACTTGTGTATGCATAGAACAACTTAGTGACCATTCAAAGTCTGTTCTTACAGACATTGAAACAAAATATAAAAAATGAAAAGTAAAAATAAAAAGAAAGTGAGCCTCAAAATGCAATCTAGTCTCTTTTTGCTGTCTGTAAGTTGTCTAAAATGGCACATGGGGTGACAAGGTCTGAAGAATGATGCAAAGGGAAGTTGTACATCTTGTAATGTCTGACCAGTTTCTAAACCTTCCCCATGACTCCAGAAATCCAAGGAATTTTATCTTTGAATACCTAAAAGACACTTGAGAAGATTTATTCAGCACAGTGTACTTCTCTTTAAAATGTGAGAAGCAAAACAGTATATATGGTTGGAAAAGACAATAAATGCAGGCAATGAAACTCAAGATTCAAACTATAATGAGAGTAGATATTTTAATGCAGCAGATTCACACCTCTAAAATTGGATGCCAAGCTTTATTTAAGTTTGGTGCAAATCAAATATAACCTGAAATACTTTAATACAAAGAAAACAATATTTAGATGTAGGCAGAACTTTTCAACTTTTTTTCTTTTAATATTTTACAGGAATATTAAAGTTTGATGGTAGTTCTCAGAAAAAGTATGACAAGGAAAACACATTTCAAAATGCTTGTTTTCTCAGCTTCTTACTATTTATGTTATTTTTAAAAAAGCATTGGAAAAAAAGCTAGGGATTCATAACACCTAAAAAAATTGCCATTATCAAAAGAAAACATCTCCAAACATCATTCTCTTAAACTACAGCCACAAAATATGTTTGAACCAGTATGAAGTATATGGTTAAGCTGCCTAATCACCATTGAATATTTTTTAAAGTATTATTTTAATAAATTGCTACTTAGGATTTTTACCTCAGGACTTTTTGCTAATTTCCTCATTTCAAAGACTTTCACAGCTCTTTCTAACCCTTTCCCACTCTTGCTCATATCAGTGCTTTGGTTACCCAACTCTGAATCTGAAATGTTGCCTTTCAATTAATAGGGGTTGAAACAGAAACAAAAAAACAAAACAAAACAAAACAAAACAAAACAAAACAAAACAAAAAAAAACAAAAAACAAAAAAAAAAACACAAAACCCACACAACTTTGGAGTCAGTTTCTTAAGCAATTTAAATTCAGTTCCATAGGAAGTCACAAAGGCCACTTAATAAGTTGGTTTAACCCATATGATTGCTCTAAGTTCTTCTGTTTTCACACGTAATGATACAAGAATGTTCTAACTGTTCTCAGAGCTTATGTTTTCATCAAAACTTCTAAAGAATTGCTTCCAAAGCAGAGCTTGCTTTTAAATCAGTTGCTTTGCCCTTTCCTCTCTGTTTTACAAGCTCTTTTAACCTACTATTAATTATTTGTGTCACAGAAAATAAGTCATGAGGTAACACAAAGCACAAGAGGTTTGAAGTGGTGACAATACACTGATTACACAGACGAGACATGTCCATCAAAAGGTCAACTAGAACTGGACTGCCATTGATGTGGTATTTATTAGCTTTTGCAGTTTCCACACCTCTTTGGTTTTCCTCTGTAATATTTCATTTTTACCCTTCACAGTCTTCAAGGAGGAACTTTTAAACAAGTACCACACTTCCATAACAATTATTTTTGCAACGTTACTATGAATAGCTGTTCGAAAGATTTTTATTTTTTTTTTAAATATTGTATACATTAACTAGTGTAGGCCACGGAGAATACTTATCAAAAACCTACCACAGGGATAGAAAATACCCCAGAAACAGAGAGATAAACAGCATTGCCACCTGTCATCTGAAGATCTTTGTGCAAATGTGCAGTACTTGATCTCACAACTCACTCCCAACCACACATATGCATTTCTGCATAGAAAATGCTTAAATTTACACCTATATGTTAAAACTTATTTTACTGAAGCTGTTTGTAGGTTAGATAATTTTTCAATTCTAGTACTAACTCTGCATCTCATAGACATTTCCTGTGTAATGCTACGCCTAGCCAATCACTGCTATCTCTGCTGGGTAGAAAGACAAGATCTCTATGATTGCTGTATGCTGCTGGATTTCACATCCATTTAATTAATTATGAGTATTTTCTGATTAAATTTTCATAACTATATCTTGGTGCTATGTGTATTAGATTCCTTTTGTGTGGGCAGTAATCACTACTGATACACAGATAGCAGAGAGTACATTAAACAAACAAATACGCTGAGGGTTTTGTAAATACAGTTTTTATGGGCATCATAAGAAGATGTACCCAGCACCTCAGTGACAGAAGAAAACAACAATCTATTTACCATCTCAAATCTTACGTATTTAGCCATAGGGAAAAAAATGTTTGTGTACATGACATGACTGCTGCATTTTAATTTCTGCTTTCCATGAGCTGCTAAAGAAGAACTAATTGCCAAGGGAAAAAGGGTCAGAAATAGTCATGAACCCATGAAGATGAAAAGGCAAGGAGAAATGTAGGTCATTAATTCGACTGGACTAGTTTATCTTCTTAGATGTCTTTTTTATGTGAATAGCATCATTAGGAGACAGCGCTCCTCCATATTGGAGTTCTGGCTGTAAAATTCTCTCCAATTTGTCTTGTCAGCACAATATAACATTTCAGGAAAATCAAGGCTCTTCCTCATTCAGACTCTGAGTTTTATTGATAATCAGAATTATTAAAAAAGAAGGGATTTAAGTATGATCCTTAATCATATCTACTTTTATAAGGAGTTGCTTATTATATTTATAGTGGTTTTTTCCCTGGTCCAGAGCTATCCAGTATACATCACTATGGCAATGCAGCTGTTCAGTCTTTTGTGTATGATATAATGAGCCTTCTAGACACAATGTCAGAGGTCTCTATTATCACTATCTCCATGCAGACAATTGCAGATATATCAGAGCTTGCTTTGCAAGACTCACTTGGGAATCACTCAACCACTTCAGCACAGCATTCAGCTCTGGCCGTAAGTTGCCTTGGAAATCCCTTCAGATGAAAAGAATGAAAGCAATTATTCGTGCTTGCTATTTACATCACTTCTGTGGGCTTTCATCTCTATAATAAGATAAACATTTTTAATTGTCTCTTCCAGGCTATGTATTCACTTTATCAAAACCTCCTGTGAAAGGAAGAAGTTCCAAACACTGCAGTTCCAAAAACAGACCAAGACTGACTTCGAGATTTAAGCTTATAATCACTGTCAATAAAGGCTCAAGAACTTGATAATATTGAGGTGTCCTATCTAAAAATTGCAACAATGAGGGTTCATTGTACTATTTCAGAAGGCTTTATTAAAATTTCCAATTATAAAACCGTATGTACATTTTGCTATTTTTGACTCATCAGTCTCACTCTTGGGCCAATTTGCTTCCAAATAAACAGTCATTTTAGCATTTCTCTCTATCTGATTCTCATCTGCTGACTGGCTGTTTTATTATTTTTTACTCTCTTCAAACTTATGCACTTGGACTTTTTATTTGTTTAGGTTTTGTGGGTTTTTTTTGCATGTGTATGTGGTTTTTATCTATAATAAACTTTCTATGATTTGGGTATCTTTTCTGAAAAATAAAAATATTTTACCATCACTTTTGGTCTAGGATCTTTTGAATGTCCACGTGGAGACCAGTGACAAGTGATGTTGCTCAGGGTTTGGTATTGAGGCCAGCAAGTTTTAACATTTTTCTTGGTGATGTGGACAGTGGGAATGAAGCACCCTCAGAAAATTTGGTGATAACTCCCAACTGTGTGGTGTAGTCACACACCAGAGGGAAGGGGTGGGTCCAGAGGGACCTGGACAGCCTGGAGATGTGGGTGTGTGTGAATATCATTAAGTTCAACAAGTGCAAAGTGTGTTGGAGCAAACCCAAGCACAAATGCAGGCTGGGTAGAGAAGGGATTGAGGGCAGCTGTGGAGAAAAATCTTTGGGGTGTTTTTGGAGGAAAAGCTCAGTATGAGTCAGCAGTGTACTCTCGCAGCCCAGAAGACCAACTTTGTCCTAAGCTGCACCAAAATAAGCATGACCAGGAGGGCAAGGGAAGTGCCTCTGCTATTGTGACATCTTCCCTGCAGTGATTCATCAGTTCTGGGTCTCCCAACAGAAAAAAAAAGAAGTTGGAATGAGTTCCTGTTGGAACGAGTCCAGAGGAAGGCTGCAAAGATGATCAGAGGGCAGGAGCACCTCTCCTTTGAGGAAAGGCTGAGAGAACTGGGGTTGTTCAGCCTTGGGAAGAGGAGGCTCTGCAGAGACCCAATAGAGCCCTTCCAGTACTCAAAGAGGCAATGAGAGCTGGAGAGCAGCTTTTGACCAGAGACATGTAGTGATATTCTTGGACAAGTGGGAATGGCTTCAAGCTGATAGAACAGGTTTAGATTAGATATTAGAAAAAAATTCTTCCTTATGTGGGTGGTGAGGCACTGGCAGCCCAGGCTGACCAGAGAAGCTGTGAATGTCCCATCCCCAGAAGTGTTCAAGGCCAGGCTGGATGGATCTCTGAGCAACCTGGTCTAGTGGAAGGTGTCCATGGAATGAGGTTGCAATGAGAGGATCTTTATGGTCCCTTCCAACCCAAACTATTCTATGATTCTCTGATACCAGTAATTAATGAACCTATTCAGTGTTCTCTGGGTTCTGACAGGCAAGTGTAGAGACTGATGTTTAAAATGTTCCTTACAAATTTATGCTAGAATTTCCTCGTTCTTCCTAAACTGCACATTTAAGTCGAAGAGAGCAATCACTAAATACTTGCAAAATTTTTCTATCCTCCGTAAGCACCTCAAAGTCATTCAACAGTAGCATGATACAGGCCAGGTTTCTTCCTTTAAGCATTTCTTCCTTTTTGTTTCACAGAGTTTTGAGTACACACCATTAAACATGTACCTTGAGACAGAATAGAAGTAATTTTACTTATTTCCAGGTTTGTTTGTTTTTTTTTTTTTTTTTTATTCTGAGCCTTATGCAAGAGTGCTGGTGGCATTTATAAAGGAAATATGTTATCCAAGAAGATTTCAGAGAGAGTGGAATTAAAAATAAACTAATATCAGAGAAGTACCTTGTAAACCTAAGAACTTGTAGGACTATTGAATGAGTAGGAAACTAGCCTGGAAACATTATCTTAATCTTTTAGTTATTTATAAATTTCACTGCAAGCTATGCTGTTGATATGTTTGGATTATTTGACAGTAGTAGCCACCTTAGTGTCACTAAGAAAGTGTAAGGTTTTTTGATGTCTCTAAAACGTTCCTGTTTTTTTCTTCTGCTAACATGAAAGCAAATGTTTATCACCAGGACAATTGCTGTTAATTTATTTTGGCATAGACAGTTTTCATCATAATTTTAGTAAATATCTTTATCCCGTACTTGGTAAGAAAACATGAAGATAAGAAAGAAAGTATTACTTTTAAAACCCCCAATGATTTCAGAAATTGTTGGTTGTGAGAAGAATAAATATACAGATGTCTTTTAATTTTCCTATCATTTTCTGGTAATAAAATAATTTGAGTCCTTGTTGTATGAGACATTTATCTGCTAATTTATTTCTGTTGTTAATGGCTATTTCATTGAACTTCCCTCCTACTTATTTAGGAAATACACTTTTTCTATGCAGTGTAGGGACCAGTACCTTCATTTTCCTCTCACATCATGTGATACAATCAGGTTTATAATGGAGTCCATTTTCTTTATAAGCCATCTCATTTTCTCTTATTTAACAGCTGTTATTTCTGACTTTCCAACCTATCTAACCCTTATGTAAATCAGTCCTACTGCCAAAAGTCTTTTTAATTAAGTTGTATTTCTATAGCTTAACTCGAGGGCAATAGGAAAATAGTATAATCTTTTAATTCATTAATCACTGAGGAAGAAAATAATGGAGATGAAAACCCTTATGCATATTTATTAGATACTAACTTTTTTGAATAGCTGTATTTTGAGCCAATCTTTGGGACTGTCATGGACCTGACAATAATAATTTTGGTTTTTTCTCCATTAAAAATCTTCTATCAGAGTAGGCTGTGCTTATCAATGATAATGAAACTTTCTTATCAGTAGCAAAACATTGAGACATTATTTTGTCTTCATGTTATAGAGATCATTTTTTTTTTTTCTTTTTGATTCGTTCAAATTCAGGAAACAAGCAAACAAACAAACCTTTAGGGATATGGTTTACTGGTGGACTTGGCAGGGCTGGGTAAATATTTGGATTTGATGATCTTAAAAGACTTTTCAAACCTAAACGATTACAATGTTCAATAGGAACTCTAATTTTACTGGTATATATTTCAGGTTACACTTAGCTTTTTCATTTAATTGTATAGTAACACCTCAGAGGCTTATCTACTCATTTTACTATATCGCTATGACCCATTTTACTACAGAGTCTCTGGTTTTCAGTGACAGAAAATTGAATCCTAAAACCAAAATGATGGAAGAAATTAAGTATTTACAAAAGTGGAGAAGAACATTTTTAACAAATGCTCAGCCAAAGCACCTAAATTCTACGTTCAGAACAAAAATAAATTTTAAAAAAAGCTATTTTTTCAACAGGAAGTATTCTACAGAAGTCACCACTAAAGGACTTCTTTTGGCACTAAAATCTTATGTGCTTTCATGGGCCACTTTGATGAATTGTTGGCAGGGAGATTCAAGGACTTTAGAAACATACAGACCTCAAGAGGACTGAAAAGAGTTCAAAATACCTGGAGAATGCAAGAATGTAAGAAGGAATATTATGCATGCTTGTCATGTTCTAATAAAAGTATTTTATCAATGTTCATCCATCTTCATGGGAGACAGGATAATAGGGTAAGATTTTGGCCACAAAAAACCATTACAGTTATTCTTTTTTTTAATGCCTAAACACTGAATTCTTTAAATTAGCTGGCAGGTGATGGTATTAAGTTGCTTGCACTCAGCCACTGGACTGCTGTGACCAATTTAAGCATATCTACAATGCTGTCCTCTATTCAAGTAAGAAAAAATAAATAACTAAACAGAGAATATACAGGGTGCCTGTTGCTCTACTGAGAGAAAATAACCTTTACTGCTACTGTTTACTGAACAAAATTAATCTATTAAAATTGTTGGAATTTAAAATGGTCTAAAATATTTAGATTAAGAACATATAGCCCTTTATTTGTAAATATCAAACTGTCCCTCTTCTCTGGTAATGTCCATGAAATAATGATGCACATGTGAAATAATACTTTATATTCAGAATTTCATACACTAAATTCAATACATGAATGTGCTCTCCTGAAGGAATTTTATTATTTACATGTATAAAAGGTAGAAATGAAAGATATGTGCTAAACTATTTACATAAAACCCTAGAAGATATATCTTT
The DNA here is from genome assembly GCA_035583995.1 of Arremon aurantiirostris. Lineage (NCBI taxonomy): Eukaryota > Metazoa > Chordata > Aves > Passeriformes > Passerellidae > Arremon > Arremon aurantiirostris. The sequence goes on along the minus strand of JAXCLO010000001.1, from coordinate 12,109,785 downwards.
AAATATTTCCATGTATGCACATATATTTCTGCAGAAATTAGACTCAGCTATAAATATGTTTGCTCTGTATATAATTCAAAAATGGATCAAGATATGATGGTTCATTCAAAGCTATTTTACAAGCACTTTGAAGATACTCCTTACTGAGTTTGAATCCTGTACTTATCTTGGGTTTGAAAAATGGATTCAATTCTTTTTGATGGACAAGATCTATCTCCAAGTTCCTAGTGGAATTATATTTCTATTTACATGAACATCAATCAGACCATTCAGTAACTTCAACCTGAGTTTTCCCCAACGCCCTGTAGTATAAGAGATCCTTGGTTTTCCAGATTCTCACAAATTGGAGACTACACTTCTCAATTTCAGCTGGAAAGTTGGTTTAATGCCAAGGGACATTGAACTGGGGAAAGTTTTCAGTCTCCACTAAACACTATGGGTAGAACAAATGCATGCTCTATTAAGCCATGAGAATTGAAGTGCAACCCAGGGATTGCTTCTTTGAAACCTTAAAAAGTGGAGGCAGGAACAAATACAGTGATCCTCATATTCCAAACAGACTAATAATCAGAGCTGCTGATTACAGACATTGATTGTGTTCACAGAAGGATGGGAGACCTTTCAAAGCAGATAGATATGTAAGGGTACTGAAAAAAAAGTCTTTGAAGAACTGCATTTACTATTAATTTATCTCTTTTACCATGAAGATAAATGACAAAACAATGGCTGGAATTTAATGAGAGCCCAGGATGCCAGGTCTACCAGGCTGGGAATGGGCATGGCTGGTCCTGAGGTTGGGCATAAATAGAGATGCCCAGGAACTGGCAGAAGATGCAGGATGGGCACAAAAAAACCTCTTACAATTTAACTGTTCATACAGAAATTTGATAGAATGTTTTATGGCTGCACAGTGTCAGAGCTGGCCTTGAACACAGGTAGCCAAAATGGGGGTGAATATGTTAACATTTCATCTTACTGCAAATAATTACATGAGTAAAAACAAATAATATATTTTAGTATTTAAAAACAATGTTATTTGAAAACAGTATCTTTTTAGCATTTTCCAATTCAAATTATGTAAGTTTCAAATTTAAGAGAAAAAGGACCTTGTGGATTCTTTAACAGGTAATTTTCCTTGTAATACACAGCTGTAGAGATGAGCTGGTCTGATTTATGTTAGCTCCATATCTGTAATTTTCCATACAGTGGTTCACAGCTTTTATTTTCCCTAATTCTTCATGGTGACATGGTTTATTTATAGTTTTATCTTTATTTTGTGAATTATTTTCCCATTTCTTCTCTTTCCTAATACAAGGTAACTCTCCACATTCTACTGGGAATTAAAATAACGCTTTACTCTTTAGCAATATTTTTCTTACCGTTACTTGTCTTGGGTAAAAATCACTTTGTTCTCTTGGGGGTTAATTATTTGTAAAAGACTGTAAATAGTAAGACAAGCATGCTCCAAATTGATCTAACTAAATGTACAAGAAGCTTCCCAAGAGAGCAGATATTTGAGCTGTTGGGTTTCCTTGGGTTTGGGATCCTCCTGCCCACGGCAATTAGCCCGAGGGTTTGATTTCCCCTTCTAAACCTCCCACACTGAGGTTAAATAAAGGCTGCTCTGTTTGCAGCCTCTGTCAGGGGTCGCCGCTGTCTGTGGAGAGCTCTGGGGTTGTTTACAAACTGCTCTGGCTGCAGACTGCTGCTAATGCTGACAAATAATCCCAGTGCCTCTTTGAACAGTTTAGAGACCTGTCGTTTGCTGTCCTTCTACACCACTCCTCAGCTTGTTAGGTAAATAAATACTTGAGAGTGTTGAACCCAGAAGATTTTGAGAAATAAGCACAGGCAGATTTCTTTTTCCAAATCTGCACTCACTTATTTTTTTAAACTTATTAACTAAGAAGAATTGGGGAAAGTGGTTGCTTCTTGTTACAGCTGCCACTATTGAGAAAAGTACCAAAGAATCTAATTTACATAGAATCTCATAATAGACTATTGTGGGCAAAAAATCAAAATATTAACTTGTTTCATTGAGGAAGAAAAAACAAAGGCTTTTTAATGTTTTCAATTTTTGTTATAAAATAAAAAAAAATTGAATAGGTTTTATAATTATATTAGTTTAGAAGACATCCTTTTAAAAGGTGATCTATCTTTTCCACCTCTGTCTCAGATTGCATCTTCCCTTCATTGCAACAGAAATTATGATTACAATTTAAATTTATTCTAAATGTAATTTGTATCAAGAGAGATATAAAGACATTTCCTAAGAATTGCATCAGTTTGAAGACAGAATGAAACACAATCAAAATACACAAATTCATGCAAACTGAGCCAACTAAGAATATTGTAAGAAAAAACTTTTTATAATATCATAAAATTTCTACGTTAATGTAACTTCATCAGTTTTAATATATTTGCTATTGAATCACTTGGCAATGATATGTTAAAGATTTGACTACAATAATACTGTTATTTATGTGTAACTTTATCAACAAAAGCTTTCAAGTATAAGAATTATTAGTAACTACACTCTAATCAGAATACTAATGTAGCAATGTAAACTAACATGTAATAAATTTAGAAAGGCATTACACCATGAAAATCGCTTATTAAGACAAAGAAATTGGGAATTGTTAAAAACTTTCAAATCAAATAATTCATTTATTTTCAATATTTGCAATGTTTAAAGACTTTGCTGCTTCCAACTTTATCTTCTCAATTGAATTAAATAATTGACAGAAAATTGGTGAGCACATAATTTTATATGAAATGTAAATTTCAGATACCTCATTAAATAAGTCTAGGTTTACATAGCATTAACTTTCTCCTCATTATGCAGAAAAAATATATTTGGATACTCTTATAAAATTTATCAATAACTGAAATTCTGATAATTTGGCACAAATACCCCCCCAGAAACAAAACCATTAAAGGTCTAAGGAGAGTTAAAAGAAAATGATACTCATTTTAGCCATGGTACAGGAGGGATAAAATAGCAATATATATCATATTATTTGCTGATGTTTCAAAAAGTCTTTTAGCAAAATATTAATTAAATTTCCATAACTTCATTTCCAATATTCTACATTCTATGTAAACCAAAGTAGTCATCAGGATAATTCTATCAACAATTGTTCAAGTAAATCCATTTTCTTGGATAAAATATAAATATTTGAGATCATTCATCTATGAAGTTACTAATAGCTTCCACAATTAGCTCTATACAAATTCAATTACATTTTGTTTCAGGGTTATAAAATTTCAGTAGTAGTGCACTAAATGAAAGTGAATCATCGTATTTTGTCTAACAATATAGTAATTGGCCTTCTGAAATGCTGATAGTGGGTGGTCAGGTCACATCCATTTAAAATACTTCCAGAGAAATACCAGCTGTTGCAGTAAATTGCATGGTTATAGCAAAGTTGTAATTCTTTCTACTAGGCTGGAGCTCAAGAAAATCTACATGATATTAATGACATATTCCTGCAGATAAACTTTTTCAGATGACATCCAAAACATAAATCTCACTGCTTATGACAATTTCATTTTTTTAAGTGATTAAAAAAAATTTCTTTCAATTTAAATCCATTATGCTTTCATATTATTCATTATAAATCTCCAGATTATAAAAGAAGATAACCTTCCTGGCCTAAAGACCTTTGCAGCGCTCTGTGTGCTGTTAACACTATTGTTTGTCATCTTAATAGTGCTGCGTTATGGTAGTGGAGAATTCCAAAATTTTGCTCGCACACAATTCCTCTTATTCCTTTTATATTACTTTTTAAAGTCTTGGGTATGTCAAAAAACTTTGCCATAGCTGAAGAAGCTACAATCATTTCACAGAGCAGTGGCACACAGAGCATTTCACGGTGATATAGGACAATAATTGCCCCACGCCCGTGCCTCTGCGTGGGTAAATCCATCACTTCCACAGTCAGCCAGCTCTGAGGAAGTAAGAAATAAAGCAACACCTCAGATTCCTTCTTGACTTTTATTAACCCAGATAGATGAACCGATCAGTTTTGATAACAAAAGTTTGGAACTCAGTTGTGGGATGTATAATATGTTTTATTTGTTTTACCTCATTGGAACGGCTCACATACAAGCTGGTTGCACTCATGAATAAAAACTAATACATCCTTACACATTGAAAACAGTTATTATTTTGTGCTAAACATTGCAGATATCCTCAAAGTAAATTCACTTCATATATGCTGATAAAACTTTTTGCTCAGAACTTGCATTGTCAAAATTACAATTAAGGTATTGCAAGGAATCAGGCATAGATATGTGATTAATTATGACTTTACAATCTATTTGAAAGAGAGAACTTTAAAGACATATACAAATTTGTCAAAATGACAATTAAGGTATTGCAAGGAATCAGGCATAAATATGTGACTTGTAAGGACTTTACGATCCATTAGAAATAGAGATTTAAAGACATATACAAACTTACATTTTGGTTTCCATGAAGTACCTGTGAATACAAGATCTCAAATTTAGAATGAACATTCTCAAAGCTGCTTATTTAAAATGTCAGGCTTACATCATTAACTAACGGTACTAAAATACCAAAGAAAAGAGAAGTGTCCAATGAACAATATTTTTTGTATCTGCAACCTAAATTAATATAAGCATTAATTCCCTAAAGGCAATAATCAGCTTTGTTTTACCTGCCCAGCACCAAAACTTCTCCCCCTCTCTGCCTTTGACCTAGGACTTGTTTCAGACCAGAAACAACAATTTTCCTGTAGACTACCCTGCTTTCTGGATGGAACCATGATGCTGGTCTGCAGCAAGGCATTTCCCTTAATTTTCAGAATAAATTTATAAGGAGTAGTCATGAAAACCATAGTATTGAACAAACAAAAAAAAATCTACAATTTTAAAGCTTTTTTCCCCATTAACTTTGAAAGATATTTGTGGATTCTATTAGAATTTCATTGATTCCTTCAAATGTGAGGGGAGGGGGGGTTCTCTGTAAGTCAAAGCAACGATCAAAAAGTCATAAACAAAAAGAGATGCTGAAAGCTGTACAAGGACAAAGCAAGCATTTGTTGGACCTGTTTTTGAGGTGTTGTTGAAGGTGCACAAGTACCACTTTTTCCCTTTAAAATGTGCATTGTGTATGCAAATAGGAAAGTTCAACATTTTAAATTACTATACTTTACAGGATCTAGAATTGTAAAGATATTATTTATAACTTACAATCTAACATTGAAATACTGCCAGTATCATTTCACTTGTCCTTCTGCTCAGAGATGCATTAGCCTGCATCCCACAAAAGCATTTTCATAACTACCTGCTGGTGACTTGACCTACAACAATTTGAACAATATAGGTGCAAGGGTTGACCAAAACAACAAAAGAACAAAATTCTCAGTTTAGACTGCTGGAAATGAAACTTTTCAGGATAAAGCTGTAATTTAAGGCATTTGAGAGAATTTATGTTTGTGCCACAGTACTTTCCTAAATTAAGATGGAAGAAAATCAAAAGGCAAAATCCTGAGATAAAAGGCAGTGGAGAGATTTGAATACGTGTCATGATTCAGACACCAGAGGAAAATGAAAATTCCTGAAATTTTCAGCAGTGCAAATATTCCCTTGCCCCACATTTCAGGCAAGATCATATTGCCAAGCTTAATAAATTTTTAATCTATCCTTTTTATGAATGAATATTTGGATATGTTACCAATACGCAATAACAAAAGACACTTAACTTTTCCACAGATTTCCCTACACCTAAATTATTGGAGCATTTTCCTATAATATAGATGCCTGTCTTCTCTCTAGTGGGAATTCTAATGGCCACATACAAAACACTGATGAAATAGCATTGGCATAAAAATCTAATGAGAAAACTGCTGCAAAGTACTGTATTAATTTGAAGTTGTCCACTCCTCTGGGGCCACAACTTTCAGTTGTTCCATAGTGTTAAATGAAATTTAGCAGATGTTAAATGTGTCAAGCTCCACAACAAAACGATCAACTAAGCCTTAATTTTATGCTGTTTGTCTTATTTTGTCCCCCAAATTCACCGATTCTAGTAAGCAGTGAACTAAATGCATAAAATTATCTCAGGAAAAATTAAATTGCACTGAGGCATCTCCTATGCTTTGAACAAAGTTCATTGTATCTCTATTGACATCAGTTAGTGTTTAAAGATTTTTAGGAGGATGTAAAATAACCTCATAAAATCCCAGTCATTACAGTCTGGGGGGAAGTTGTGTGTTTTTCAAGCAGAGCACTAAGTTTCTGCCTCGGAATGTTGGGCTTGGGGTTTTATTTCATGCCATTTGTAGGAGGCCCATTACTTCACTGAGAGGAAGATGGAAAATAGAGTGTACAGGCAAGGGACCTACAAGTGCCACTTTACTGGGCATACAACATTCAACCAGCAGCACTAAAGGGATTAAGAAGGCAGCTTTGTAATGTCTCAGAGGTGCAGTAACATAAGCACCACACTGGATTGTATGACAGTTTCCATGGTAACTATTCCTTCTTTTCCTACCACGAAACCACACATTTACTAGCAGAAGAAGCCAAGTAATTCACAAGGATGTGAGACGAGCTGAGTCCTTTCAGTCTGGCATTAATTTCAATATTCTAAGTCCAAAGATTGTCTGTTTTGAATGCTTAAGCCTCTACACTGCGTTATTTTAAGCCCTTGTATGTGAAGGAATTATATAAGATTCTTTGGGAGATCTTGTGCAAAAAAGAGTAGAGGTATTTTATAAGAAAATTGCCATGGACAAGTTTTAAAAAAGTAACAAGACAGTATGATATAAAGTAGTGAGGCAGACAAAGATCTTGAAAGAATTACCCTTTTCTAATAACGATATTCAATAATACTTAAGTAAAACAGAAATGTGTGAGCACTGTTAAGTGACAGACACTTAACAGTGTTTTAAGGGGTAAAGGGATTAAGATTAAGGGGTTAAGATTAAGGGAATACTGGTTCAAAAAATTACTTGTAGTTGCTAGAGTACATGCATGTCTGAGATGAAAATTAGGAATTCGACAGAAGTTCCACCCAAATGGAGCAATCATCTGGTTGGCTTAAAGACATCAAACCACACAGGAATAATACTAACAAGATCCAAGATAAATGAGCATATTGTCCTTTTAGTGTATGTGCAATAATGCGGGGCGCCAAGAAGAGACAGAAGGCTAGAAGCACATTTTTTTGAGTAATATTTTAACAGCTTTAAATTGGTAAGTATCCTGTTTGCATCCCTTGACAAATCACTTCCCTGCCAAGCATTCCATTTTATCACTGAAAATTGGCAGGTTCCTGACCTACAAGTCTCTCGAGGGAAAACAAATGTATGACTTTGAAGGTAAAAAATACTAAAAAATTTCTTAATTTTTCTGATCCGTTATTTGTTTCTTTTCCCCAGAAAGAGCTTTCTTTAAAGAAAGTATGCACTAAATCCACCTTAACCAATTTATTTACCTTTAATCATTCGATTTAGGACAGTATTTATATCTCCTTGTGGTGAAGTACGTGTACTCTTCATTCATATTATGGCAGCAAGGCTTCTTTATTCTAATTCTGCAAATTTCACATTCTTGCACTAGAACACTGCAGCAATGTAAATTTGATGTACGCAGAACTCCTATCTATAGGATTAAAACAGATTTAAGATGAAGATAGAAGGATTCATCTTTTTAATGTTTCCATTTAATTTCAGGGGAAGTAGGAGCAGAGGATTGGTACAAGATGATCTGTGGGGTCTCTTCCAACTCAAACCATTCTATGATTCCATGAAACCAGAGGAACTTGAAGTCAACTCAACACAAGTCATTTATCTCTCTTGAAATGCCCATGGTTTTCTACGAAGAGAAAGCCTGAAAGCCACAAGAGAAGCAGTGCATCTTTCTGCTAACCTAGACCTCTAAATGCAAGGCTTAGCTTGAAGAATACCCTAAGAATTGATGGAAGTTAATGATGCAAAAACTTCCTGAAATGCAGGAAGGGTGACACCTAGTCATCAGAAGTGACATTTCTATTTTATTTTGCCACTACAGATGTAAGAACAACAGCAATTGCATATGGATGGAACGTGAATGAAAATTGTAAATTTGATTTACATGAGTTTTAAAAATAAATATATTTAATGTATTTGAAAATTAGAATAACTTTACAATTCAATTATTGAAGGCCATATCTGAACCATGCCTTCAAAGCTAAATTTGTCTTTTTTAAACATTGTGCAGACACACAGAAAGGATGGAGAAGAAAAAAGAAGAAAAATTAAAAGAAACTCACACACATCTACCAATGTTGTTTTCTTTACCCTGTGGATTTTTTTCTTCTTGAAGAATATTGATAATCAATCCCATTCTATTTTCAAAAGTGAGCCTATAACTTCAAATAAATAAATAATATTGAAAAAACATTTTTTAAATCACGGAAAGTCTGAAGATTATCCAAGACCAAGACAGAGTAAAGCAAATGGTTATTCAAAGCATTAATTGGAATGAGCCTTTACAAAAGGGCATTTGTTAACAGAAGTTTAGAAATTTGAGTCGAATGATAGTTACTGGTTGGAATTCAATTTAGACTTTTATTTCTTGCCCTTAGATTTACTTTCCTTTTTTTTTTCTTTTTTTCCTTTGGAAAAATACATATTTCTATTAAACTTCTAATCAGGACAATGTTCATAAAATACATTGCAACATTTGGTAAGAAAGAATTTTTTGACACAATCTGATAGCAAATCTGCCTAATTTGGAATATGAGTTTCTTTTCAGCCAGGAAGAGGGATCTAACTAGGGAACTCTCACAGTCATGTGTACAATTGCAAAAAGGGGAAACCAAAGCATTCAGTAGCCCCTGAATTCAAACCCCTTTCCCATCCCTGCTGCCGGCCTGACTGGCTTCTCCAAGGAGGGATTGTCTTATCTTTTGAGTTTTTCTCAATCTTCATTCAGACAGTTTTTGAGGGGGAGAATTTTCATCATTTCACCCTGAAGAACAAGACAATTTGAAATCCTAAGAAATTCCAAGGGGAATGCAAAATGATTTTTTAGTTTTAGCCTTCCCTTGAGATCTCTTTTCAACTGCAAAATTACTTGCCCAACGCAGGTCTAGCAACCCTAGAGATAACATCTAAATTACAAATGAGATCTTTATAACCTATTTACAGTGCAGAACATGTTTTTAACTCCTGGAAAATTGTACTTTCAATTACAAGAAAACATACTTATACATGTGAGACTGCTGTTTAAAGAATACTTGGGATTCCGAAAGAGACCAATTAAATTTTTATTAGGAATGAGTAAACCAATCATTCTAAACAGAATCTCATTTTAAATATAGAGAAGATCCAGTGTTAGAACCAAACTGCTTTATGGTAAACGGAAGTATTTAATTGAAAAAACATCCATGAAACACTGTGTAAACCCAGCTACTGTTCCTGCTTCAGAAAGGGGCAATCCATAAAGCACATTCCGCTGTTTTCATGGTTTTGTTTTTGTTCATGTCACACATCTTTTGCTGGGGTTTGTCTATTTTTTAATCATTACTCTGGGAAAAAGAAAGGAGTTTACTTCCTTCTTTCAGAATAAAGTTGCAAACATGGACACCACTACCCTTAGATTCATCAGCTATTTAAAGTGGGTTAACCTATATGCATTCATCTTTTTTGTTACTTCATTCACTTCAAATGTAAATTTCAAATTTAGATTTTTTTTATTGGATATAAGTAGTGGCAGAGACCATACACAAAATTAAAAAATTAAAAACAAGAAAGACAAAAATAGACATTTATAACATATAGATAGATGTCAAGAATATAACCTTAACTCCCTCAATAAGTAGAAAAAAGATGATGTAGAAGAATTTTTGTATTTCTTCTGGGGCTGTTACTGCTGCTCAGGATGCTGCAAAGTTCTGAGAGCAAAGTATTCAAATTTATGAATTATTGGAAATATAAAGAAACAGGTTTCAACAAAGATGAAACAAATCTTTTCAAAATTATCCTTTGTGCTGTCTACTTGGCCCAAAAATCCTGAAATACTAATATTCTTCCTCCATTTTTGTTTTATTGAAAACTAGTATCATATACCTAGTTATGAGCCAAGCTTTTGAGCTGAAGGTGCACAAATAGATATTTTACAGATCACAATTTCCAACCAATTGGTCACAAAGCATGAATTGTTTATATAGCCCCAGGAAATACCAAAATCCTCCTGCTTCTTATCAGATGCTATATTTTGTCTTTTTTTATCACATTGGAATCACCTTCTAATATAATTTAAACAGATTTTCTGGAGGCATTGGATTTGTACTTAATGTTTTTGGTTTTTTGGTTTCTATCACAATATTTGAGAGGTGTGTGCTCATCTAGGTCTTTTCATAGCAATCACAAGTTTTCACCCACTGAAACCACACCCTCTTACACAATTGTTCATATGTTCATATGATTTATATCCTAAAATTGTTCATATGATCAAATTATATGATTAAAATAGTCTTCCTATGTATTATAGCTTTCAAGTCCAATGAAAACTTCTGAAAATTTCAGATATCTTTTTCCAACTGAGAAATATCTTGGAATGCTATAAAGAACTATAGCAGTCTATCAAAACCCCAGTGGAGCACTGATGTCTGAATAATACTGGCAACGTTAATGGAATTCTATTAGCCTCTATTAGTGAGGAAGAGCAGTATTTGTTGAAAGGCCCAGGTGGAAATCAGGTTTGGATTTTTATTTTTATTACTTCTTCATTTGAGAAAGTAAATATTACATTTCCCACAGTTAGAGAGATCTGACAGGAGATTTAGAACTTTTTGAATTGTTGATTATTTTGAAGTCAAAGAAAAGAAAGAAAAATTTCTTGCTGTTTTTAAATTTGGACATTCTGACAGCAAAGTAAAAGTGACATTAAAGAGTAATCATTTTGATTATCTGCTGTTCAGAAGTTTGACTCATGTTTAAGGCCCTTCAAAGTATTTTTTGCACTGAGAAACTGAATTTTTCAACCTCTATGACTTTAATGAAAATCTTGTTGGTTTTATTTCTTTTTCACTATACTTTGCCACTACTAACATATCAAGACAATAAATACAACCTGATAGTTTTGGGTACAAAACCTCCTTCTCATTTTTCTTGGTCTGAGATTTGCCCTTGTTGTCAGCACATTTTTAACAATATTGAAAAGAACCTTTTAATGTTGAGTGAAGGAACGGTTCAGGGGATGACTAATTGAGTAAATATATCCTCTTCGTGTTCTCTGCATCTCCTGATACTGGGAGAAATGCAATTTCTTGGTAGAAGACAACTCCAGCATTTTCTTAAATGAAAATTGCAAACCTTAGCCAGGGTTCTTCAGTAACCAAGATCATCAAGTTTTCTAAATTATTGTTGATTGGTATTAAGTTAGTTGATAAGACATATCTGACAATCCCATGAAAAATCTCATTGCATCTTCCTGCTTAGATATCTTTAATTACTTGCAACTCTTGCCCCTTGATATTTTAGTATAGATGAAGTACCTTAATGCATCAATAGAGCACGACCAATATAATTGAATTGAAAATATACTGAAGAATTTCTAAGGATGAATTTAATCTTTATCTCTCATTAGGGAATTCTGCAGTTTTCCTATTCCATACTCAGCTAAGTCAGAGATGCAACCCTGGTGTCCTGACTGATAGGAAAAAAAACCAAACAGGATTCTGGGGTTAAAATCTAGGCAAGAAGCCCCAAGGCTCTGCAATACCTCAGTTTTGAATAACACACTGAACATCTGAGGAGCGAAGGCCTATTACTGAGGACTACATTATATTTAGGAACTGTTTATTTCCTTTGAGAATGTAAATCTTCTGGTCTACATGTGCAGAGGTGAGGAAACAGCATTTCTCTGCCTTGAAGAGTTTGCATGAGGATAAATAGTCAGAGTCCGAGGCAAGGAAAGACACATAGAAGTACTTCAAAATGGACCTGTTTGTATTGAATTAACAATTCTCTTGCTTTTCTTTTTTTTTTTTTGTTCTTGGATGCAAGACAAGCATTGTTTTTGCTATCATAACCCTATTTATAGGGATATGATAGCAAAAAAATGTTATTTTGATTTGTTCTGCCACAGCTGGGAATGGGACAAGCGGTGTTGTTGGTAACCTTGTCAATAGCTTAGGGCTTATGTACGAGGAGGGAGGAAAATCCAGATTATATGGACAATAATAAAGATTTTGATCTTTGATTCCATATTCTTTGTTTCAGCCTCACAACGTATTTTTAAGTCCTAATTCCAAGAAATTATATTAGTGTACAGGTGATTATCATAAACAACTCACAAATAACTTGTCAGTGTAAAAATTGAGGCTTCCTTTGAAGGAAATGCATGTGACAAAATAGACATAGAGAGAAAAGTGGGATGACAAATAAGAGAAAAGTAATATATAAAATTTGATTCTACTAATCTATTATAATTTTTAAAGAAAATGAAATGCAAACTTTGCAAAAAAGTAGAAAATAAATTAACCTAATAAAAAGAAAAAATACAATGCCCAAATTCAATGCAAACATTTTCACCTCACAGCAAGATAATACTTAAATTAAAACAGATTACTTTGTGAAAAACAGCTACTTAGAAATGTTTAACAAGTGACTTCTCATATTTTTTACCTTTTCTCATTAAAATTAAAAATTGAAATATTAACTTGCTCTGGTTCTTTAAAACTTCACTGACTTCAGAATATTACTGACAGCAACACAAGTACCAACAAATAAATACCTGAAAAAACCTCTAGGATGACAGAATACCTAAAGGATATTGTTCTATTAGAATCCTCAGAGCAGCACCTATTAAAGAATTAGTGTTGTTAACGGTAAAAAGGGTTTGATACTTCAGGATTTGTTAAATAGGGCTAATGAAGGAATCATTGCTTGTGAAGTATTATATAGGGGATAAACCATAGTGAAGATTTAAAAAATCCCACAGCAGTGATTATGAAAATATTTTGGAAAAGAGCCCTCAGAGAATCAATTTGGGTTACAGCACATTTTTAATTTTGTACAATAACAAAACCTAAAGCAGGATATTAATACTCTCTAGTCTCCAAACGCATTTTCCCTACCTTGCCAAAGTCACCCTGAAAGACAATGTAGAGCAAATCAGTTCATTTGGAGCGAATTTCAGTAGTTGCAGTGTATAATCCTATTTGGTTACTCTTCAGCTTTTAAATTGCTTTTTCTTCTTGCACAAGCTCTATTTTTACAAATGATGTTGTCCAGACAGTTCTAAAATTAAATTTGTAGTTGTAACATCTGGTTCTCAGTTAGTCACTTCCTTTGACCATGTCCTGATCATGTCCTTTTTAGTTTTCACAGAAAAAGACCCAACCTCACCATAGCAGTTTTTGTCTCAGTACATTGTGTGCATATTTTAGATTTTCTATCAGACTAAAAAAAAAAATACACACACACACACACACACACGCACACAAACCCTAAAAAAACAACAACAAAAAAAAACCACCCCAAAACACAAACAAAACAAAAACCTCACCCACAAACAAACAAACCAAACCACAAAACTCCCCCAACAACCAACGAAATCAGCTAAAAGATCACTAACTAAAAAGGCTCCTACAGCAAATTATTCATGAAATCTGATAGAATATTTGCAAAAAAATGTTTCTTCCAGAATCCAGTAATTTCTTTCATTTCTTTCTTCATCTTCTTGTGGTTAGCAGTGAACAATAGGAGAATCTCAGTGCTCCACCCTGATGCCAAGGTGGCCCATGGGGGCAAGAGACAGCTCGGTATAGAATTCCCGTCTGCCAGTTTATTCCATCCGAAGCCTTGTTCTACAATATTTGCTTTCTTCTATATTCTGGTGTGCTCTTTCTCTGTGGAGTACCTTAAAAAAGGAAGATCTTTGAATTTAACGCGTGTATTACTCCTTATGCCAACAAAAAAGAGAAAAAAAATGTATATATAGGAAATTCTATCAAGTACAAATATTGTTCTTGATTAAGTGATTGATAGCAGCGTGTATAAAAACACCATGTATACAAGCTGATATATTGGAGAGGCAAACTGCTTTATAAACAGCTCTTCAGACAAGTAGCAAAATTACTTGGATCTGGCATGCATCATCACTGCTGCTTTATGGTAGGATTCAGCAATGGGAGACTTGAGTAGTTCCAGATTGCTTGTTGAAGAGCGAGTTGGTAGAAAAAAAACCCACACACATTTCCCTCAATAACACTGCATTTCAAAACACAGCAGCACTTAAATGTTAGATTAAGTTTCAAGTGCCCAATTGCCCAAATTTATGTATAAAAACCAGTTCCATCATCTTTTGAGTAGAGATTTGATTGTTATGGATCAAATGCAGCAGGACTTGCAGACTTATTGTCAGTACCTTGAGGACGCCATTAACCCTGACTGTCCCTGTCCACTCCCCTGTGGTTGCCCCACCTGACCATGGCTGTGACAGTGGTCACAGGGGTTCTTGGATGAGGGGAGAGACGAGAATGTTGACTCCATGTTCAGAAGGCTTGATTTATTATTTTTTGATATATATATATTACATTATAACTATACTAAAACAAAATAGAAGGAAAGGTTTCCTCTCAGAAGGCTAGCTAAGAATTGAATAGAAAAGAATGATAACAAAAGGAGCTGTCTCAGACTCTGTCTGAGATGGCTCAGCCTTGATAGTCCATTAATTATAAACATCCAAGATGAGCCAACCAAAAATCCACCTGTTGCATTCCACAGCAGCAGATAACCATTGTTTACATCTTGTTCTGAGGCCTCAGCTTCTCAGAAGGGAAAAAATCCCAAAAAAGGATTTTTAGTGAAAAGATGTCTGCAACACATGCCTAAGGATCCAGCGTCATTTCCACCTCATTTCTGCCCCCCACCAAACCTTCCCACCCTGCCCATGGCCCAGGACCCAGAGTCAGACCCTGGACCCGTCAGTCCCTGCGGTGATGCTGCAGCAAGGCTGGTTTCTGGTTACCCACTGCCCTGCCTGGCCATGCACCTGGCTGGGATGGATCCACAACTCCACCAGCCTTGGCTTGTCCCTGGGGAGGTGCCCAATGCACCTTGGGGCTGACCTGGAGCCTCCTGGCTGCCTGCTCCTGGCTGGAGTGGTGGATGGGCCCTGGATGTCAGACCCTACCCTGCCACCCCACATGGGGAGCCTCAATTCTGGTTTCTGGTTCCCCATCCCTAAGTGGGTGTCTGGCTTTTATAATTCCCTGAAGTCCCTACAAGTGCATGGACTTTAAATAAAATCACTACTCTGAATCACGGCTGGTATCCTCCTCCTCTCAGGCTGAACCTGTGAGTATTTGCACTTGGTTTCTCCAACTTTCCTGGGGCAATTCCAGTTTGTTCTAGACAATGAGCATGCAGGAGCCAGTGCAATGCACTCATGGGTGCTCTACTGATCCCTGGATATTTGAGTGATACCCAAGTGCAAGGGCTACAATTTTCAGGCTTAATACAACTGCTTTGGCAGCTGAATGTTATCTGTTATTAGGTGAAAAAATTAGAACACAGACTAAGTCAATTATAAGCCTGAACTACAGTCTCTAAGTATTTTTCTGTAGTATTTTATAAGTATTTTATTAATTATCCATAAGTATGCAAGTTAGGTAATTGTACATACAAATTTCTATAAGATCCCCATTACTTTTCGTGTATGTTTTCTGGTCTTACTGTGGCTGATGAAGTTTGTTATCTATTTTATGACTGAAAAAAGAAGTTAGTGAAAAAGCAATTCTTTTTCACCCTGTTTTTCAGCAATAACTCTGGCATATTCCTCACACTTGTGGCTTAAATTCCTCAAGGAGACACTCTGATTCAAGGTTTATGGAGCTTTCCACCACTTACTTCAAGGCCACATTTGGGAGCAGTGACTAATATTACCCCTTTGCTGGTTCCAAGCCATACAATAAAAGCTTCACCGCTCTGTTGAATTATATCCTATAATTTTCTCTTGCAGCTCTTTCCAGAACCCTAGTTAAGGTCCATCATTTTGAATCGACACTTAAATAAGATACTCTTGTCACCTTCTATTTATAAACAAGCTGCTTCCTAACCTTGTTTTGTTCTAATAATTCAGAATGTTTTTTCATACTTTGGTATTCAGTTTCTTTCCAAGTTGTGATTTTCAGGTCCTTACCGAAATATAAGGAAAATGTTAATTTTAATGACACCACAAACTCTATGAGTTTAAAAATGAGAGCCAAATGCAAAGTAAACAAGTGTTTTGAATGCTGAACATTTGCTAGGAATATTTAGTTATACCATTGACATTAATATGTAAATACACCACTAATTTCACTATATGTAATAATGAAGGGGTAAAGTTTCCTGATGAAGAAAATGAGTTCTATTGAATAACACTGTTTTCTCAAAACAAAGTAACATTTACTTTCAGGCAGGTGGAATTTTAAAGCTTCAGTGCTTTTTCTATAGCTATATGTATGTTCATTAGCTTAAAAATGAACCACTCTGGGCCACTGTCTGAACAAGCTACATTATGGGGTCTGAAAACTTCATTTACACGTGTATTTATTTTCTAGCTTTAAGATGGAGTAAGCTGTGCGGAACGCATTCTACACATTTTAGTACTTTTTTTTTTTTGGGAATAACTTCCAGAAAATGTCTCCACATTTTGAATACAAGATGCACGAATTGCATTTAAGCGAAAAAACAAAAAAGAAAGAGGAACAAATAAAAAACCCCAAAAAAAACTCCAAACAAAAAAAAAAAAAAAACAAAAAAACACCAACTAAAAAAACAAAACCAAAATTATCTTTTTTGGAAGTTACAAAATAATCATATCAGTCCAATTTAAATTATGATATTCATTTTTTTCTTTTCTTTTTTAACCTTTTTTTTTGTTTTTTTCTGTTATCACTTCAACCATTTGATCTTAGCTCTTAGTGAGCCATCAGAATAATTTCAGTACCTTTGACAACTGCTGAGATTGAGCAAAAGGGAGCCAGGCTGAATTAATTAATATTAAAATCCATGGCATATGGTGTTTAAGGGAAGAATTTTGAAAATTAGGAAATATTTTCAAAACATAATCTCAAATTTATTAAAGCTACAAGAAGTCAAATCACCAACACAAACTTTCTCTACAGATCTATGTCCATGAGCTCCCAACTCTGAATTTTGAAGTGAGATGAGTAATATATCCCACATATATAAAAGAAGATAACAGGAACCTATATTTTAATTCCAGTCATGGATGTTATTCCTGACCAGCTTTGCTACTGCTAAACCAAATAGCCAAGCCAAATTTTCATTTCCTTTATTGCAGAATTGACAATACGCAAAGTACATTTTTTTACCTTATAACAGATTTCAGTAAATGAGAAATTTGAAGAAAAAGGTGTGTTTGTGTCTGTTTTCACTTCAAACTTCTTCCACTAAAAGGTGATTGATACTACATCATAAAGTCAGAAAAAACTCATGCAAAAGTGACACATATGTCAGACCTTATGTGAAGATGTAACCTTTTAGAGTGAGTTGATCTAGGTGAGATGAATTTTAATCTGTGAGAGGGAGGATGATATAAAAGGAAGACTGAGTCAAGAAAAGGTTAGTGAAGCTACAGATACATTTCCACAGTAAGATCCAGGTTGGAAATCAAAACACCTAAGACAGAACAAAAATCCTCAGGCAGACTGAGCACTGAGTAAAAATAGAATAGTAATATTTTGAACACAGTTGTAGCAGAACAAGTCTTAAAATAAGGCATAATTACATTAAAATGTGATTCCAGCTGCTTATCCTCTGTTTTAATATGAAACATTTGAAAGTAAAGCAGTGTTGCTTCCATTCTTTTTCATGAACTATTAATAAATCACTTTGTTAGAACTTGTACAGTTTCAAATTTCCTTCAGTACAAAAAAATTGTTAAAATTTTTTGTTTGTTTCTTTCTTTTTTGTTTTGTTTTCTTTTGTTTTTTTTTTTTTCTTTTCTTTTAAAGAAAACTGAGAGAACCCAAGGACATCTAAAGGCAATGACAGGTCTCAGTCGTTTCATGTGAAGGTATTCAACATATTAAACCATATGATACAACTTTGCAAATCAGCAGATTCCACCAACTGATGATATTCAGATAGACTTTGTGAGAAAACATACTGTGAGTTTAAATCTTGGGGATAATACAGCAAGACACATCTAACAAAATGGCCTTAATAATCTCTGCATACAAGCTTTTCTCACACACAGGAAGAACCTCCAGAAAATAAAAGCTTTTTCCCTGCAGTTTCTATGACTAGAAATAAATAATTTCTCTCAACTGCTTTAATTGGGACAAAAGCAACAAAACAACCAAACAAACCCCCAAACAAACAAACAAACAAATCCTACCAAACAGCATCACAGAAAGTTCTGTTATAATTATTCTCTCAGATACAAGGTCTGATTTTTGAGGTGGTCCTGTGCAGGGACTATAAAGTTTTCAGACCACTGAGAGGGCATTTTTTAAGGTAACATATCAGTAGGAAAATGTGGAATTGAAATGTCTTTAAAATATTTTTAAACAATTTATTGTAAATTAACTTTTTTATACACAGATAGTTAAACTAAAAAAATTCTGATAAAGTGTACTTCAAAGAGTCTGGTAGGGAAATAATAATTTCCAAACTTGTGTGGGTCCATGTAATCCTCTAATCTCAGGACGTAGCACAAGACACAAATTACAGGATTAAATCTCTTCAGGAAAACACTTTTGTTGAGATACAAGAACACATTCTCAAAGAGGGGAAAGAATAACATTAAAAAGTTGGGATTTTTTTAAAAGATAGCTAGATTTAGTGGCAGCTGTGATAAAAAAATACATATAAAATCAAACAACCAACTTGAGGGAAGGCATGAAGAGAGAAAATTACCAAATCTCATCAGCTGTCTTTAAATTTCTAAGGAGGGATTGATCTTCATTAAATCTTGCAACAATACAAAGCTTCTGAAATGGAAGAGAAGTAGATCACTTTCAGAATGTCAGTTTCTTCAACCAAATCTACAAATGGGAACTCTGTCTTTTAATCTCATTAGATAAAACTGAATTTCTAATTTTAGAAAGAAGGAAAAAGCAGAACCAGGAGGAGTAAAGACATTGACTTCTTAATTTTGCTTGTTTGACAAAAAGATTGCTCTTTATTTGGAGTTCTTTTATATGAAGTTCGCACTTCATTTATGTCTCCACTTACAATGTCTAAAGGAAGTAAGAACTTGAGCTGTTGAAATGCTGGTCTCTGTTAGAAGCAGCATCTTTATCTGAAACTACATTTCTGTGCCTTTGGAAAAGAAAACCTTTATGAGGCTGATATGCCTTTGTTAATCTCAATTTCATTTCCCACAGCTGTCTGTACACGGGCAGATTGGCTTGAATTGCTTTGCTATTCTTACTTCCTGATGTGTTCCCTTGGTTAAAACATACATCTGTGTCATATTGAGCTCTCAGTTCTCATGTGATCATGTAACAGTAGAAGTGGTACATTATTATTAGCTCCACGTAAAAGGAATAAGAGCTCCTACAAAAGAAAACTCATTTCTTTGCATCACCAGTGCTGTAATGAAGACTAAGCTAGTCTACAGAGTATGAAGAATTATAAAATAAGAGAAGAAAAATTGAGAGTAATCAGGAAACAATAAAAGGTATGACTATTCCTGTCTGGGTGTGTAAATATTCATGTATGTAAAGGTTAAGCTAAACTCTGACTATCATATAATGTTCATAAAATCTTAATTGTTCTGGTAAAATGGTGCTTACACAATGAGATTTTGAGCAGATCTTGCCATAAATAATTCAGAATATAATAATAGTCAACCATCTTATTCTTGTTGTACTGAATTATATGGATCTTATTATACCTATCACAACACCTCTGATCCTCAGAAAATATAATATTCATTGGTTTTGCATCATTCTTTATAAATATTAGCATAATTTAACAATTGATGACAGACTGTCTCATGTGTTTATGAGAAGCAGTGCTCTGCAGGTGCTGGAAGCACTTGGGCCATGCAAGAGCTGTGCTGCAGTGTGTGTAGCAGGCTTCATATTTCAAACTGATTTTGAATGGTGCTTGTTGTGAGACTACAGAAACAACAAAAAAAAAAAAAAGTATTGAATGGGAAAGTAGAATGGTTCCAATCCACATAAAAGCAATTAGGGTTCCCATAGAAAAAATATAAATATTGCCTTATATACAAGAACTTAATCCTTATTTTGACAATAAACCTCCTTTGATAGCTTTCAATTATTTAACTAAAGGAATCTCCAGAAAGGAGCTGTATTGAAGAGCCCTGCATGAGATGAAAACCCAAAGCAGAGAATCTGTATACTTCTAAACAAGAAAGAATGGAAAGAAGTGAAAAAAAGGAAGTGGTTGAATTAAGGCTACAAAATGTGTCATGCAAATTCCAGTGTGATAGAAATCTCCAACTTACATAATAAGACCACAACAAAACAAAAAATAAATTCTAAAAAAATTTACAAACCTGGGAAAGGTGTGTAAGAAACAGTTTAACTATTGACAAGCTGATGCCTTTTCAAATAGCAAGAGTTAACAAATTAGGCTAAAAAGTCCATTTTTCTCAGGATACTTTTTCCAGTGGTGAGCATGAGTGGCTGCCTGTGTAAGGGTACAGGAACACAGAACTTTTTAGTGAGGCTCACACAGAGTCCTCTCCCCACCTTAATGCTTTTTGAGTCAGAAATGTCCTCTTTATACTGACCATCTGTGCATTTTCTGCATCAAAATTGTCTTTTAAATTCAAAACAAATTTAAAGTCTGAAACATCCTAGGAAATTACATAATGTTATATGTAATTAGATATAATAGCATATATATATATATGTGTTATTATAGCTAATTATACAAGAGGCTACTGGCTTTGGTAGGGGATTTTTTGTTTGTTTGTTTGGGGGTTTTGCATTTTTCATCTACCAGCTCAAACTTCTACTGGAAGAGAATGCAAGTAATGGATCCCCATTCTCTTTCTACTTGCCAGTGATAGTTTTTGAGCTCCCTAGTGATACTTTGGCTATTTCTTTTCCAAGCTTATTTTAGAAGCCTGTTTAGTCACATGTTCAAGGCTTTCCAATCCTTGGTTGCCTCTCTCACTCTCACTTGAGTTATTTCCAGACTTAGCCCTTTGTGATGGGAGAACCAAAGCTGCACTTAGCATTCAAACAGAGATAAAGCTCAATTTCATATACTTTAGCTCTCATTTTTATTCTATTTTACTTCCCAGAAGTTCTATACATATTGGAGATAACACTTTAAACCAGTGAAAAATAGTATAAGAATGCCATTGAAAGGTTTTGGAAACTATGGAAAGAACTATACATGTACAATAGAGTTAAACCCCATAATTTTCACATCATCATAGTCTGATCTAGCAGCCAGTATCAGCAGCCAAAAAGCAAACAAGTCCTGTAGACACAGGTTTCAGGGTTTTTTTGATGCTAACATCATTGATTGTAAAGGTTTGGGTTTTTTTAAAGGCCAGCAAAAAATTAAACTGTCTAGAGACATCTCTGAGGAGAATGAAAGCTTCTGAAATAGTCCCAGGAAGTACTAGGGGAAAAACATTCTCATTTATGCAGAGCAACTCAATTTTTGCTCCGTGTTACATTCAGGATGGTAATGGACCACAGCTGAGTAGGTGGCATTGTAAAATAATTTCTGTACTATTCAGAAATACACTTTGGGATTCATCTTGCCAAATGGAATGCTCTGCATAGAAGTTATTTTCATCTGAACAAGTCACTGTACACTTCAACTATACCTCTTTTTTCCCTGAATTATGCCTGGGGAAGAATTCTACATACTGAGGTAATTGTGCAAAACTGTCCTCAGGAGCAGACTAACCTTCTCCACAGACATTGCTTTGAAGCACAGCAGTTTTTGGCTGTGTCCAAGAGTTATCTTTGTTGGCATGAGACAAAAAAAAATTATTTATAATGTTGTTTTCATTTGAAAGACCTTGAAAAATTTTACTTTATAACCTTATACTGTGAGGCTACATGAAGCTGTGGGCAGTGACCTCCCTAGAGAGCACTGAAGAACGATGTTGGATAGAAATGCCCATACCTGGTATACATCCATAGTGCTTGCCCAAAGCCAGGGGAAAAATGCCTGTGTCCTCTTCAGTGGCCCAGAATGAAGGAAGACAAAAATGGAAAGTTAGATCTATAAAATTATACTTTGTCAGTGGAAAGAAACAGAAATCTGCATAAATTCCTAATATAAGGAAGTATCCTGTGTTCCCTGTCTCATTACTTGTTCCCTAGCTATTTGTTTCCTTAACTGTGTTTTGAGTCCAGGGTGGGTAACTCAAATGCAATGTGTGACAGCACACAAACTGAATCCCTTCTGCTATTTTTACTCTCTCAACACTTCTAATCAATAAATTGGTGATAAACAACATCCTGCCCATGGCAGAGGGGTTGGAAGTAGATGATCTTTAAGGTTCTTTTCAACCCAAACCATTCTGGCGTTCTATGATTATAGGAAATTATTATGTCATGAAAATTGGACACTGATATCAGAACTTGTTCCAGATCTGCTGTTTTTAAGTGCAAGAATAATACCAATAATCTCTACCTAGTCATCTTCTACCATCCTATTAAACAACATTGTAGTCGTAATTGTATTGAATTTCTCACACTAGTTACTGTAATTTTGTCAGAAAACCCTCATTCATAATCCTGAATATTGGACACTACGAGCAAACAGAAAATATCACTCTGTCTCTTAATGGGAGATAATGATCACAGCCAGTTCTGTTGCCACTAATTTTGCTAATTTAGAATCATATGATTTTTCAACTCAACCAAGGCATATCCTGAAGGGAATCATGGCATTTTCTTTAAACCCAAGGAGGAAATGAGTTTAAAAAGGCACCACTAGAGCCTTTTGCCAGCAAAGCTCACAGTGAGGCAAAAATCACAGAGGCCAAGTCTGAGCCCAAGCTTTTGTTGCAATCAGAACCGGCGGGATTACTCTTTAGTACATCAAAATTTGTTGATTTAATATTTTTTTTGTGTTATATTTGGTTGGAGAAGCTACATTTTTATCCTCATCATCTCACAAGAATGACCTGAAATGTCCTGTTGTTTTCCATAGTGAGGTGTGACACAAGCAAACACAGAATGAGTGTAGTAGACCTCGGTAAACTCCCACAGGCTGAGTGATTACTGAATAATTGAATTATTGCAATTAAAATGAGATGATTCTACAGAAGAAAATTAGCTTTTAACTCTTTATGTAAATTTTTTTTATTGCTTGGCACAGTTTAAAAATTTCTTATTGGGACAAAATCATTCAAGAATACAATTTTTATCAGTAAAATTTATTAAGTAATCAAAACAGAATAAATTCCCCTCTCTCAGGTTCTCCACTTTCTGCTTCTCACCACCAAAAAACCGCATTCTCTATGATTTCTAAACACTCTGGACACTTAAGTTGACAACTCTATGTAAATCTACTCAATTCCAAGTAGAAAGTTATATTCTGAAAATAAAATAAAAGTCCATTTTAATGAAATTTACATTTTCTTTTTTTCTGAAAAGTAGCTGTTTACTCAGAATTCTTAATTAGATTATGTGTCTACTAAATATCTGAGTTGAGGTTTTAAAGTCATAAATATTTGTTGTCTCACAGTATATTGATAGATACATTGCTATGTTCTAGTTTATTATATCTTTCACAATTTTGAGTTTGTTTCATTTTGTTTTACTTTTAAATACAAAATCTATTTTTATTACCATTTTATGCTGTACCTCACTAAGCTCTTTCAAGATCTTCGACAGGTTATTAATTTATATTATTATATACACCAATAAAACAGCCTACTATTCTAATTGCTCAGTGATTGCTGGATTTATACTGTATTTGTTTAAGACACATAGGTAATGAAAAATTGTTCTGAAAATTACTTTTGTGTGTTTTATTATAAGGATGTATTTTTCATGTTCTTGTCTTCCTTTTGCAGCTATATTTATGAGTAGGTCTGATTAATTTTCTTTCTTTCCTCTAAGGAAACTTATTATTCTACTTATGAAATATATTGAAAAAAATCAGTGACTGGTACAAAACCCATGACTGAATTTAAAAAATGGTTCTTTAATTCCCCTTAAAGCAATAACAAAATCAATCATTAGCAAATGTGGCTTTTATGTCAATCAAATATATATCATAATTAGCTGATCTTGTTCTACAACTAAGAGAAGTAGAACATAGAAATAATAAGCCAATCCTCTGAGCAATGCCAAAGGAATTACTCAATTCAGCTGAACAGGAATATTTTATCAGGCTAACTGGTTGCTTTCTGAAGTTATTTGAACTGGGAACCAGAGAAACAAATAAATTACCCGATCAAATTTAAAATAGAGAAAATTTAGAAGGGATTTTTTTAAGGTAAATTAAAGTCCTAAATGTAAAATTTTCAGATGGTAAAGAAACAAGTCCCAAATAACCCTTGGTTCATCACCTTCAACCCCGTCAGATAATACCTGATTATGACAACCAGATTAGGAGACATTTTTAAAAACCTCTACACCAAGCCCCTGATTTATATAACAGATATGAGATATAATATACAACCTCAGTGAATTAAAGTCCTACCCTTAAATGTGCCCATTGTTTCCTGGGGAATGGAGGAGAACAATTTTCTCCAGTAGGTTAATATTTTGCTAAGTGTTTAGTCAAAGTAAGAATAATGACGTTGTATTCTGGAGGAGTAGCATCTTCAAAAAAGTAACAGAAGATTTTTTAGGCAAGGGCAAGATTTTTTAAAATGTTTTCTAAGTTAATAAACCACAGCAATTTCTAAATTACTCTGGGAGTGAGGGACGGCGTGGGAGAGGAGAATTAATACAAACTGGGAACAGAAGAAAGGAGTTATCCTAGCAGAGGATAGGATAGGATATCCTAACATCACCTGAAGGATTTATTCCCTTTAATTACAGCCCAGACACCCGAGACATGCAAGAGAACACCAAGTCTGCTACCACGTGGGGTAAGACTCACTTACTTCATGCAAGATGAATCTATAAAGTTTCTAAGAGGCACACTTTATCATTTATTTTCCTTTTCTGTCAGTCTTGTCTACAGCCCATGACCAAATCTTTGTATGTGGGCTTTGGGTTCCTCCACTGAAAGACTTTTCTGGGATGTCTGGAAATCACAGGATTCTTCCTGACTAAATGTAGGAGCCACTGTGAGAGTGAGTCATGTGGGCATGCAAAACCATGGGGAATGCTTGGCTGTAGCTGAGACACTTTCTTAAGTAAGTGACACAGCCCTTGGTAAGTATTTTTAATTTTTTCACTTGAAATTATTGAAAACTCCTGAAAATATTATACAAACACAAAACACAGCCCCATACCAACCACTCTACCCCAGCTGAAACCAGAAGAAATGGTTAATGATAAAATAACTTTTAACAGTTAGGACTTAGAAAAGCCTTAGCTTCCAGCATTTTTTTATGCTTTTGTCTGAAACACTTAAAACTTCGTAGTATCACATATCTTTCTACTGCTGCAGGCACTTTTAGACTATGATCAAGCACAGTTTTATTTTAAAGGAGTTAAAACAACTCAGCCCTTGAAGGCTCACTTCATGAAGAGAGTTTTTTAAGTCTTACATTTTGTTGTCAGGATATTGTTTTTTTCTTTCCTCCCCCTGTTAAAAAAGTTGCACATATGCATATCACAGCCACATACCTCATTTCATTTTCTACTAAGTAGTTAAAACTTTTTTGTAAAAACATCTATAGAGAGAACATTTAATGCTAATCTTTGGACACTCTGTACTGGAAGGAACAGGAAATTAATCCCTTTTATGAAATTAGCAGATACATGTGTAATAGAGCTTCTCCATATCGTTAATGTACAGACACTTTTTTCCTCCATGAAAATTTGTTCTTAAAAACTAAATGCTTTTCTATCAGCAATTTTCCAAGTGAAGCAGTTTATTTCCCATAATAAATATCAATAATCAATATATGCTATTCTAGTGCTTGATCTTAAGGTAACCTTTATTCCTCAGTGATAAGACAGTAATGTTTATGTCTCTTTAAAAGAAAAAAAAAGTGACTCTGTTTTCTTCCAAGTCAGATATCACACCTCACACCAGCAAGTCAACTCTATTGGAAGTAAATGAAGGGTTCCACTTGAGAAAATGTCATTAACCAATTAATCTCTACTTAAGCCATATTTTGAAACCTACGTGTGTTATTCTACTCAAACCATAGACTATCATAGCTAAGTATTTGGTACCAAACTAACACTCATACCAAATATTCTAAATATATTAGAGAGGAAGAGGAGCATCAGGCACTGATCTCCTGCTTTCTCTGGTGCCCAGTGACAGGACGTGAGGAAATGGCCAGGAGCTGTGTCATGGGAGGTTTGGGTTGGACATTAGGAAAAGGTTCTTCACCCAGAGGGTGGTTGGGCACTGGAACAGGCTCCCCAGGGAAATGCTCAAAAAGAATTTGGACAATGCTCTCATCGTGTGACTCCTGAGGTGTCCTATGCAGGGCCAGGAGCTAAACTTGGAGGATCCTTGTAGGTCCCTTCCAACTCAGGGTATTCTGTGATTCCATAATTCTATTGTAAACAGTTTGAATATAGTAAAACACACATCTTATTTTATAAAATTATTTCATTTATCTTTTTTTCCTAACACTTCGTGATCTATGATACACCCTAGGAACTGAATAATTACGTTTGTGTAGCTGTAACCAATACTTCAGTGTGTCATTTAGGACTCCTTTAAAAATCTTTCCAGGGCTTTCCAGGTTTTGCCTAATCCAAATATATCTGCATAGTTAACAGCAAGTTTGCTTTGGTTTAGGATGCATTTTATCCAACATCTGTGGGAAAATGCTTTGGCGGTAAAATTAGAGAAAACCGGGAATTTTTATTCACACTCTAATAGAAGTATGGAAATTATAGGATGAAATGCAGTTGCTACTCCCTGGATGGCATAGGGTCAGCATGCCTGAGTTCCCACAAAATACCTGCTTAGGGAGACTAAGCAGAGCATGGAGACATTGGAGACACTGTGGCCAGTCTCTGTCAAATCCCTGCAGGAGAGGGAGCTCAGTGGTACCTTGCAGCTGATAAAGCACATAGTACCTGTCAAGCAGGGGAAGGAAAAGATTTCTTGCTCTTGAACCAGCAGCTCTGGGGAGATCACAAACACACACCTCAGATGTGACAGTGACCTTCCCCACCTCCAAGGTGTGGCTACCCCCACTGAACATGAGGTGTGGTTGGCGTCACTCAAGCTCCACCTTCTCGAATTCTCTGTGGTGACTCAGGATTCTCAGGATGACCCTGAGATGTGTTAGAGAGTCTCTTTTTCCAGCCTGGCAGCCAAAGAAGGAGTCAGGATTCTTCTGTTCTGGTTTTCAAGGTTGTTTATTTTCTGTTATCTGTAACAGAAAAGAAACATTCTTTCTCCGACCCACTGAGGTCCATCCAGCAGGTTGGGTTGAGGCACCCTGCCCACCCTCGGGGCACTGTTATCTTTTTATACCAAAAACTACATGTACAATATTTGCAATAACTTCCCAATACCTATCACCTATGTTAGACAGTCTGTCTCTGCTCCAAACAAATCCAAAAGTGTCAACATCACCCAGAAGATTGAGGCTAAGAAGAAGAAAGAAGGACAAGGCACGCCCAAATCCCTCTGTCTTGGGACCCCAAGCCCCCATTCTAAAAACCCCAAAATTCTACTTTTCACCCTGTGACAAACTAACTATCATTCTACTTTAACTTTTGTGGCTTGTGAATCCTCATATAAAGTTAGTAATTGTTTTTTCCAAGGGCTAAATCGAAGGCACAGGGGTCTTGGGCTCTGTGCCAAGGTCTCTCAGCCTCCTGTCAGGGTCCCGAGTCCTCCAGGACAGCCAGAGGAATTTCCTGGGTTCTAACACCACCTAAATGTAAAAATAGTATAAAAGTCAGTTAAAATGGGGAGAAGTTAGGGAAGCCTCCATCTTAGCTCCTGAGACCAGTCAACGGGCTGGACCTGTCTTCCCTCCCCCACAGGGAAGCCTAAGAGCTGTAGTCCATGTGTGCCGATTGATTATCTGGAGCCAGCTTTTGCTAGGAATTACAGCTTGTGCTTTTACTGCTTTGAATGCATTTCTGCCTGATACTATCACACGTAGTCTGTGAACCTTAACCTGTCACAATTTTATGTTATATTTAGTGTTATTCCAGAAACTGGTAAGTGTGAGTCCTTCAAGGGCACTCACAGCTCCTGGCAGCAGGGAACATACTTGCCTGTGGAGGCCTGAGGTGGGGGTATCATGCTCTTGATGTGTGCCCTGATCTTTCAGGGGTGCCAACAGACCAGGTAAAGGTGTAGACACCCAGAAGAATTATTTTTGTCTTTTCATATGCCCCTGACCATGCTCTGATCCAGCAGGACTGTTTAGAGCAGTGTCCCCACAATGGGATACTGACCAGGCACAAAGGTTCTGGCTTTTTCACTGACAGACAAAAAGGTTTGAGAAAATCTCCCCGCCTCAGGTGAAATCACATTATTAATAGTGCAAGGGCTGAATATCTCTGACATCTAAGTATCAGCTTCAATGGCTGCAATGAAAAACAGCTTTAATGTTACATTTAAGAGTTTCATTCCAATGGAAGGTTTTGGTTCCTAAGTAAAACTGGAGTGGACACAAGGGGTGGAGAGGGCATCCTGACCAAGGGAGCACAGAAGAGAGGTATTAAGCATACTGTAGAAACATCACTCTATACTCTTCAAAAGGCATTCTTGCAATTAGACTGAAAGCTGACTAAGCAGTACTTCATGTTTTCCACCACGTGTTTCTTTCACAGGCACAGGAAGTTAAAAATCAAATAGAGTGCACTCAGTTTTTCTTTAATATCTGAAGGGTTTTTAAAAATTCTAATGATGAAGCATTCAGATAGATGAGGAAATTCAGCACTGTAATTTTTTTTTCAATTATCCCCTTAGCAAAAGGGAAAATGTAATTCTCAATTAGAAAATAATCCCCCAGGTATGTAAAGTAGCTGCCTTCAGAATCAGCTGGAAAATTTAAGTGACCTTCCCAAAGTGAACAGAAAGAGCAGCCGAATTTTTTTGTATTCTTTCTTAAAACCACTCCTGCAAGACACTCTGACTTTGTGTGATTAAGGTACTGGCAAATAACAGTAATGATCATAGAAGTGGCAAATCTTTCAAGGATCCAGATATGGTGATTTAGGTGTACATTTTAAAGAGATTTCTGTTGCTGCTGCATTTCCCATGTCACTGTGCAGACTTTTTATATACATAACTTGAGATCCAAATTTTCCCTGGTAACTGAATGAGAACTCTAATTCCATTCTGCTCCGAATCCCATCCCGAGGCACCTAAAAAGTAGCAACGCAGCCTCCCCGTAGGTGATTTCTGTGTGTATGGGATGTAGGAGGGATGTAGCCCTGATTTAGACAACCATACCTGTGCAGAACTGTGTCTGAGCTAATAAACACTGCTGAAAGACTGTGAGTAAAGGCATGTAAAATTTATGTACATAAAAAAAAAAAAACATTTCAAGGGAAACTGATGTTATACAAAACCTTAGAAATTTCTGTCATAATTTCTCTTGAATATGAACAATCATTTTAATCACAATTTCCTCTACAACCCTCTTAACACATGAATGAATGCAAAATAGATGTAGTTGTGTCACGTAAGTATAATTTCAAAGCTAATGACTGAAAAGTAATGCTCATGCCCAACTAGACTTAATCCGTCAAGAAGACATAAAAACCATGAAAAGCAACTATTTTTCTACAGTTTGGTCCTAGAATTTCTTTTCTCTGACATTTCTTTAAGAATATGTTGAGCTGAATTAAGGAGAAAATAAGGAGGAAAACCTCAGTGCTGACTCTTGTTAGCGCTCACACACTAAAAGACCAGACATTGTAAAAGAAGAATTTTTAGATCTGAATATTGGTTGCAAACTTCAAAGCCAGTGGCTGAAAGCTGGACTTCCTATTATAAACATTAATAAGAGTGGATGAAGGAAAACTAAGGAGAAAGCAATTTATATATATGAATATATGGGATGACTCTGCAGAGATGCAAAAATTTCTGTGGAAACAAAGGCTCTCTTTTTGTACCACATCTCTGAGGGATGTCAGAAAATGCTTTATTCCCACTGAACAAAAGAAAAACTGCAACTTTCAGAAAGACAGCAATGACAAGAGTCAGCTGTGACTTTAATGAGGGCTACCCAGATAAGTACAGTCACAGAAGAAATCTCTATTTTACTACTTCAAAATTTAGGCACATACAGAATAACCCACTCTTTCCTGCTCAGTTCCAAGGATGTAGAATATTTACCTGGACAGTGGCAGCTGATGAAAGTCATCATAGCACTAAAAATTATCACCTTTACTCTGAATATACCATATCAGGCTATGAAAATGAGTAACAAAGGCTTATGCAGCATCCTAAATCCTGTCACTGTTCAGAAATGCTTTTTATTTCTTTGCTGCTGTAATGACAAGTCTCAGGAGGTTGTTTCTTGACTTTATTTTTTAAATCTGTTCTGAAAATTGGCTTATACTGCTTATATGGTCAAATTATTTGAAATCTCCTGGATAATCTGATGGTGTACTTTGGAAAGCAAGGAGCTCATTAAAATGCTTCAGTATTGCATGTTTTTTATGTTTCACTAGATATGAAAGCCTTTGGTATCAGTTCTGCAATTAAATGCATTAATAAATAAATTTTAGTATTTGAAAAACATATTTCCATTAAAAATACAAAGATTTAAAAAACTGAAAAGATAGAATATACTACAGTTTCTTTAAATTTAAACTGACAAGAAAGATTCTTCCTTCTTGCTTCAGTATCTTGGCTTCCTCTCTAGTATCTCCATGACTACAGTGAACATTTCTATACAGAATGCAGGAAAAAAGTGCCATCAGAAACTAACATATTTTGTATTTATTTATTTTCTTTTTTGGAAAAAATGTTTCTACATTCTTCCTGTGGGTGAAAAAAAAATAGTTGAAATCACACTCACCCTTACTCCCAGAGCAGGAAAAGATCTTCTCTTCTTCCTCTTCCCTCTTTGAACATAATTTCTATTGTACCTCTTAATTATTTTCCTTCTAACTTCAGGTGTCTATTTGAGGAGGGTCATTTAAGAAATACTTGTTCTTTGTGCAAATAAGGGGTGTGTTACACTGAAGTGAATGTATCTTTTAGAATTTAAATCTCATTAACTTTGCCTAAAACATATTGCATATTGTTAACACATTTTCTGCCTGGATGTATTTCTTACAACAGCAGCAAAAAAAAAAGGGTTTATATTTAAAAAAATTAAGAGGTGTAAATATCACTGTGTTTCAGAAAATCTATAAAATCATCAATGTGATTAAAATCAGTCATTTTATGAGAAGTGATTTAACAGATTTTATTTTTGTTTGTCATTATCTATTTCTTGTGCTGGTATCATCAGGAACACGTTCAGATTCAAATCTCTGTTACCTACGTGCCAATTGAGCGACAATCTGGTGTCACAGTCCTGCAGTCAGAACTGTTTACTGTGCTTGGTTAGAGCAACATTGTGCAAGTGAAAAGAAGTGAGGAAACGTGTCAAAACACCTCAGGAGTTTTTCTGTTCCATGTCCTACAATCCTGCTAAAAAGCTGACACCACTATGATACCTGTGCTTGCTCACTGCTTGTCTGTAATACTCTGTTCAAGAGGTAAAGTTCTTATATATCCTTGGCACTGCACAAACTTGGAATCTTCAGGCTTAGAAATTTTATATTTCCCTCATCTGGTAGATGGTTTTGGAAAATATGTTCTGTTTCCTCAGGGTAAGGTATTTAATTGTCACTGCAAAGACTATTTCTGTGTTTCTGAGGCTGTATATTGTAAGAGTTGTGTTGAACTTGAATTATTCATGTTCAGCACAGTTTAGGAGCATTTCAGTTCCAAGGGCTTTAGAGACAGGTAAAACATTATGTTGTTTTCTATTTTAAAACCTTGGATACTTTAGTTTTGGTTTGGTTTTTTCCATTTTAGTCAAAATGACTGAAAAAGGACAGAAAGTCTGAAAGTATAGGCAATTTACAGCACTTTGAAGCCATCAAGCATACATGTCATCCTTACTTTTCAAGCAGCAGTTATCTGTCAAATTGACTGTGCAACCTGCGCTGGAGTTAGCTCTTCCTCCTTCCTGCAGAACTCCAAGAAAAATGACTTATGACTTCTTGGGAAAAAACTTCTTTCAACCTTCTCTCCACACACCTACATAATAATAATAAGATAGTTTTGAGCAGGCTACCTGAGGTCTTAGATCAATGATGGCTTTGAGCTGCTGCTCCTCCATGAGTAAAATGATTAACCCAACAGGGAAACACAACAAGGGCCAAGAATCCAGAATTTTATGAGCAGTATTGACACTGAAGCTTTCAAGTCCACAGGCACTTTTGTTACTGAATTTGCTGGAGTCTGCCTGTCACTGGCAATGACAAATCACATTTCAGCCCAACAAAGTGATCCATCTTGTGTACTGCTTTCCTTTCTTTTACAATATCTTGTGCAAAACAAGGCATAGAGGAATTTTATTCTTATTATGGCAGTAGGCAGGGTTCTGTCTGCCCAATATTCATCAATGAAAATGAAGTAGCTGCTTCCTTTTTTCTCCCTTATTAGATCAACGTTTGGATGGTAGTGGCCTCCTGAAATCTACTCGTTTAGCTGAGATGTGCTCAGAAAGGTAGAATAAAGTGTCTTTTAAAAACTCAGCCTCAAGGGATAGAGATGGGATTTGTGAATGCATGATCTGACAGTATAAATGATCTTTTATAAAATATGTTAAAATGCTTTTTTTCCCAAGCAATTTTTTCACATGAGACCTTCTGTATCTCACTTTGCAGGTCTCACTTTGCAGTGTACAGGAACAATGGCATTTTCCACACAGCTCTTTTCCAGGAACACTTATCTCCAGCTGATAGAAGTGCTGGCATCTGTGATATCTTGTCTTTATATCCATGTTCCTGGATTTCCTGGTGGCCAGCTTCTGGCACAGACATCCTTATGTACCTTTCAGGTGTAACTACTTTCAAAATGATTCCTCTCTTTGCAGTGCCAGATCTCAATTTGAATATCAATTCTCCATCTTATTTTTCCCCATTTCAGAATTACACCTCAAATACAGCATGATTCAATCAACATTACATTTTTACACTTGGTTTCATGAGCACACAAATACATGTGGAGTCTTGAGATGAAGGAACACTTGAGAAAATGTTCTGATTGAAGTTCTGATTTTTGGGGGGTTATAGAAGATTCTGCATTTGTTCTGTAAAATATTTATATGGTATACATTTAGTTATAATTATGTACCATAGAAATCATGAGCTTCTGGATATTTGATATCTTTCAGGCAGCAAGCGCTCCAGAGAAAATGCTCTTTCAGCATTTTGTAGCTATTTTATTTATGAACCTTCATATTTTGAAATCACAGTGAGGATTTAGTTGAGTGAGTTAAAAATTCTTTTTTTTTATTTCTTTGGTCATCAGGCGGATGCAGTTTAGAGAACAAATAATTTTAATTAAAAAAAATCCTGCAATAACAAATTTTGAAATATATAAAGAACAAAGTCCATGATGACCCCCTTAAGATGGAAAAAATGCATGGCTGAAAAAACTAAGCTTGCTGAACCACCAATGAATTTACAGGGCTCTGCAGAAGGAGCCTTAGTTTTCTTCAACAGTGTTAAAATTTTATCCTTTAACTGAATTTTATCCTTTAACTGAATTTAACAAGATTTTTTTCACATAAGTCTTTCTTCAATAAACATATCAAGGTGCAAGACTGAGACTCCAAATTTATACAACAGACTGGTGTGATTTCAATGGCAGGGAAGAATGACTGCATAATATTCCAGAGGCACATCTAAGATCTAAAGTACTACATGCCATTATAATTTAAAGTTCTTTACAAAGAAAATCGTTCCTCTGTGGGAAAGGATGGCAGTGAGATAAGGGTGTCAGCTGAGGTCAGCAAGACTATTCAGAAGACTGAAGTATCTTCAATGTCTTTATAAATTGAGTTCATAGCATTTTTTAATTTAAATCAACTATAGCAAAGAAATTTCCCTTAGGTACAACTACACAGTGATCTCACTTATGCAATCTGTTACTTTGTGAGATTCTCTTGGTTGCCAAGCAGCCAAGAATGAATGTAAAACTAAAAGCTCCAGACAAGAAAAAAACCATCAAAGCCCACCAAGAAAACTCTCCCTCAAAATAGCCTAACTCTTTTTCTTTTAATTTGTAATAAGATGGAAAAGTTACACTAAGTACCAAAGCAAGCCTATTACCACCCATCTTCAGAAGCTTCACCTCCTACTTCACTTAGTACAAAGCAGATTGAAATTTTATTTAGTTATATGAAATATTATTTAGGTGTTTGTTAAAGGCTTATTTTTTTTCCTCCCTTTCAGTGAAATAAATATATCTGTTTTATAAGAAAATAAATTGTTGCCTTTTACCTCAAATGTGTTGACAACCCAGCATTAGTCCTTCTCATGTTTTTTTTCCTACATTCAATTTTTTATTCAAAATGCAGTATCTTGAAATATACTTGGCTGTTCCTATTTTCTTTCTACTCTCTCAAGATGTTTTTATTTTTGCTGTTACAGGAAAACATCTTCTGAATCAAAAATAACTCTTGCTGCCATTTTGAGACCTAAAAAAATAAAAGTAAAATTCTTTTTATTCTTGTCTTCAGTGTCTTCCTCAAGCAGTTAGTTGATTCACTCCTTCTTTATTAAAATACAAATTGGAATGAAAAAATACCAAAGTTCAAGTCTTTCTGCACAGCTTCCTATTACAATAATAGATTGCTTGAGAGTACCAACTACTGCTAGTGCTCTAGTTGGATCTGCCTTATTTGGAGCAGGAAAAAAAGACATAAATGATATAATTATATGATTTAGAAAACTGGTGTTAAGCCTGCAGGAACACAGAAAAAGGAATCAAGAGTCTGAGAGGAAAGGTATGATAGGACTGCTGGGATATAATAAGCACAAGTAATAGTTTAATTTTAAGTGGTAAGATGTCACATAGCAGGGGTTTCCTTTTTGTGTTTATTTGCTATGAATTTATTCAGTACAAATATCACAGAAATTCAGATTTCCAAAAATAGTGTGGTCCCATTCAGTGCTGTTTTCAACTAAACTTTCCACACCAGAGGTTGCTCCCTTCTCACTTGTGAGAGTGCAAATATGAGTATGTGCCATGCCAGCCCAGAGACAGTCAAATCTGAATGTGCCATCACTGATGCTGAATTGGGTCATTTTAACAGAAGTGAAATGAGATTATCTGCACTTGAAGGCTGGGAGGAGGGAAAGCAACTTCCAGCCAGAAGGTTTTGAAGAGTAGCTGAGAGGAGAAATCTCCTCATCTGGTTCAGCTACACCTGGAAGGAAAAAAAAAGAAAACATTACTGCAGCTGTAATAAAAGAAGAAATCTGATGAACTGGGATATATATATATATACATATATACATATACATATATATATATATATATATATATATATATATATATATACACACACACACATATATAAATATATATATTTGTG
>JAXCLO010000001.1:12032296-12047278 GCA_035583995.1 Arremon aurantiirostris | reverse complement strand
TTCCTTAGGATTTTTTCCTCCTGAGAAGCTGAGAGGCCTCAGGAACAAAATGTAAACATTGATTATCTGCTGCTGTGAAATGCAACAGGTGCATCTGGGATTGACCCATATTGGATGTTTCTAATTAATGGCCAATCGCAGCCCAGCTGGCTTGGACAGAGAGTCCGGGCCACAAGCCTTTGTTATTCCTTCCTTCCTATTCTATTCTTAGCTAGCCTTCTAAAGAAATCCTTTCTTCTATTCTTTTAGTATTGTTTTAATGTAATATATATCATAAAATAATAAATCAAGCCTTCTGAAACACGGAGTCAGATCCTTGTCTCTTCCCTCAACCTGAGACCCCTGTGAACACCGTCACACATGACTACTAAGCCGAGCTGCTGAATCTTATAGATCTCTCAAGCCATGCTAAGCTTAGTTTTCTCATTAAGCATTCCTGAAAAAATAATTTTTTACCCAATTTATTAATCCACCTTAAATCAGGAAAAATCAGTGCTTCAAAGAAAAACAAACCACGGACCTATGTGGAAGTTTAATGTTGTTTTCAGAGGTGTTTTCATTGTTTCTTAGTAGCTTCCAACAGTCAATTTAGCTTTGTCAGCTAATGAGTTTTGAAATCAAGTTTTCCTGGAACTATCACAGCCCCAAGATGCTGTTACATCTTCCATGAATTATGTAGTTTAGGAATTATTACTTATGCACCTTTCCTTTTTGTGTATATCTATGATAATTTTATTGGTCATTTTAGTTGCATTTAGGATTAAAATTTCCTTTTGAAGTTTACTTCTTTCTGTCATCGTCATCTTTATCAGCAACTTAATATGATTAGAAATCTTCTTATTAACCCTTCTGCATGTTTTGTTTAATTGTAATAAATGAGTATATAATATTATCAGTTTCTCATGTTGTTTAAAGGAATTATTTAGTTACATTTAAACATTTCTCCTCTAATTCTTGGTTTCTTTAAAGCTTTTATATTTTTTTTAGGGAAAGCCTCTTGAAAAGTCAATCTACTAGGTTTTTTAACCTTGTAAAGAAATTAAAGAGGCTTTTTCCAACAACCCAACAGGTACTGACTTAATTTTATCCAAGATTTTCATTTTTCATTTTCATAGACATTTGGATAATTTACTTCAAGTTGCCTGGATTGTACCTGGAATTTTTGTTCCCTTTTTTTTTTTTTTGTGCAACCTTTGTCACTTAACGCAGAAGTGGTGCTAACTACAATGTTAAAGATCCTTCAAACAAAACTTCGTTTTCTAACCTAATTTATACTTACTGCAGCTTCAGGCAGACCTGCTGAGCCTCCCACAGGCTGTTCCAGCACAGCTCTCTGGATTTTTCTCCTCCGTGAACACAAATTTTAAAAAAAATTACTACATTTCTTCAGTAGCCTTCTCTCTTTAAAAGCTCATTTTGTAGTGGTCATCAGCTGACTACCTGTACATGCTGCAATATTTTTTTCTCCAGGTGCATTTGGAAACTGATTATCCACATTTATTTTAAATTTATCCCATTAGATTTTCATTCTATTTTCTGTATCAAAGTGCAACTTTCTATTTATGAATATGCTGATTCTTTCTAATACTTTCCCTTACTATTCTACTTAATCACATCTAATCCTTTCCCTTACTATTCTACTTAATCACAACAATTACTTATTCTGTCTCAATAAACAATATGCACTGAGGCCTCACTTAGAGTGGGGTGCTCTGCAGTGTTCTCCTCATGCTTAAAAGGGTTAAATTTTAGTTGTCCCTCTTATCTACTTTTTAACATTTTCATGATTCCATCTTTAGGGTTAAGTGCAGTCACAGAGGTTTTGGTTTGATTCTATGGGGATATCAAGCTATAACACACTGTGTTTGCTATTACAGGGTAATTTAAATGAATTATTTTGTTTCAGATCCTGCACACTATTTGTGATGAAGTAATGCGTTTCATTTTCTCTCTTGGGCTACATAACTGCTGTGCTTGAAATGATCAGGGGTTTTATATAAAAAGACTTTTCTGGACAGTGTTTACCAGAGCTGTCTGGGCACTGGTAAAACAGATCTGCCAAAAATGGTCCAAAGGCGTGCCTAGAGAGGATCAGTCTGGACTGAGGGAGCATTCTTTTACTGAGAGGGAGTCCAAACCGTGGAACAGACTTCCTGGAGAGGTGGTCCATGGCCCAGACCTGTCTGTGCTCCAGAGGCATTTGGACAATGCCCTTTCATGATATCCTTAAATTTTTTGCCACACCTGAAGTGATCAGGCAGCTGGAACAAGTGATCATCATGCATCCCTTCCAATTGAAATAATCTTTCCTCCTCCTCCATCCTGGGGAAAAAGAAAGGGTTTCTAAGTTGAATCCAAACCTTTTCTTTTTTCTTTTTGAGAAACGATGACAAAAAAGCAACATAAAACGGTGTAGTGATGTTAGACTGTACTATGCAAACCAAAGCATCAATCTAATTTTCCAGTGTGATAAATATATTATAATGGTCAGTTTGGTCACAGCTGGAAGAAATGGTAAGATATTTGCACTTTTATTTGCAAAGATATTTGTGTTATGTGTTGGTTTTTAGAAGATAGAGTTAATTTGTTTCACGTTAGCTGCTGTGGGGGTATGTTTTGGATCTGTGCTTCAAAAAAGAGTGTTGATAACACAGGAATGTCTTCATTGTTTGCTGAGCAGAACTTCCACAGAGAGGAAGTCTTTTCTGCCACAATGTAAGAGATGCCAGCCTTCAAAACAAATGCAACTGGACAATTACAGTGGTGAATAGATGATAATAATTAGGTACAAATAGTCTGCAACATTAAACTTTACAATAGCATAATTCTTTAGATTAGTTCTCAATATGTAATTTGTTTAATATATTAAAAAAGGGTATGACTGATGTTCATAGTTCTAAAACCAGTTAATTAAAAAAAAAAACCTCAGCATTTGAGCTCAAAACCAATGAACCAAAAGAAAAATCCAAACAAGAAATCTTAATCACCAACTGCTTCTGATATACCAAGATATTTATGCATGTTTGGGCTGCCTTTTAATGGTGACTACTTGTAGCCACATCTGTCTAAGCTTCACAGAATCTGGTGACCCAGCTTTGTAGGGTTATTCATTATTGTGCTCTGGACACATTTAATTTCTCTGATATCTTGCATTCTATGTGTGTATACAAGACATTTATAACATGTTTGAAACATTCATAAAGACTTTTGGAAGTGACATTTGGAGATAGAGAAAGGAAGGTATAGACAGAGAAAGGAAAGGAACTGTCCTGTGCTAGTTCTGATGTGAATAAAAACTGATTAAAGCATTGACAAAGCTCTATAACAATTTAAGTTTTGACAGTTTTGTACAGCAACCAATAAAAAAGTAGTGATTTTTCTCCTCACTGGACCGACACTTATAAGACCAAATGTAATTGTTTTGTGGTATAGTCCTGAGTTATGTAAAGTCCCCATGAAAGTAAGAGATATATAAAATAAATCACAAATCTAGCACAGATGCACAGTTGTGCTGTGAGTCACAGTCATTGTGGGGGCTTGAGAGCTGCACAGATGTCCTGATTCCTTCCCCTCAAAAGGATGGGGAAGAAAATAAGAAGGAAAAGCTTATGGATTGAGGCAAAAATGGGGAGATCACATACCAATAGCCATGACTGGCACAACCTCCATGAAGTGAATATTAATTAAAAATAACTTTGAATAATGAGAAACAAAGGCAAATCTAAACAACTTCTCCTCCTGCATCTTTCCTGGAATTCCTTCATCCCTCCAGACACCCAACATGGCAGAGACGGGGATGGAGAGAGGAGGGCAGTGTTTTGTCCATGAAAGTTTGTTTCTGACACTCCATCCTGACAGGGGCCCCTCTGCAGCCCCCACTGCCAACTCCTTGGTGTCCATCCCAGCAGGCACAGCCACATAAAAAGTGAGGGCATAGCGACAGTCAGAAATCTGCCCAGTTTTCCAGGCTGCAAGAGCCATCACTTCTTATTTTGTGACCTTACTCTTATGTGTCTGAGAGAAAATAACTACAGAATTAATGTCTCCCTGATGGGCTCTCTTGTCAAATTGCTCCTTGTAAGCTCTGTTGCATAGTTGTCCCCACAAAGTTGTCTACATCCAATCAGCTTAAGCAAATATATATTTGGCTACTTCCAGGTGGGTAGCAGCTAAATGTGTACAAGCTCAGTTTTGAAATGGCAACCAATTTTCAGTTTGATAGGGAAAAATATACTTTTATTTTAATGGAGTAATTTAGACGTCGCAATAACGTTTGAAGAAGAGAGAAGTCTTTCAGAAAACTTTAAAGACTCCAATGATTAATTTATTTAGCTGTAGCAATCAGGTTGGTAGCTCAGCCCTCCATAGAGAGGCATATAATCAGAGCTTGACCATCAGCCTTGAATAATCACCAGCATTAAAATCCCTCAGCAACCTGAAAATGTTTTATCTATTTCATACAATAAAATTGTATTTCCTAAAAAGGCAATCAGCCTGAAATAATGATTAGCATTCCTTCTGACAAATTGCTTATATAGACTGACATTCAGTTGCTGTTTTCTTCTGTTTTCTTCTTTTTCTTCCACTGTTCTCTGTCTGGTTTTGTTCAACTTAAAACAAAGAATATACAAGAACACTGTATAAGGAGGGTTTTTTTTATTCTGCTTTCACTTGCATGGCAGCTTTTTTTTTTTCTTTACCTCTGAAGGCATTAATATCTTTTTCATTAAATTTTTGTTGGAATATTTTGAAATATAGTCGTTAACTTGACTGGTTGTTCGAGGTCACACGTTGCTTGAAGCAGACCTCTATTAACATGTAAATTGCAGTTTCACACCAGTGGCCTCTTTAAAGTCAAAGGGGGAATAAAGTTTTTAGATTGGAGCTGGGCAGTCAGCATACCAAGAAGGAGTGTGTTTAGAACAATAGGAGTTCAAGTGAAAATTCTAAGAGGATTTATTTATTTTAAACATCCAAAATACTACATTAGTTAAGGATTTATTCTTCCAAGTGGTAATGCTTTCTTCAATAA
Organism: Arremon aurantiirostris; assembly: GCA_035583995.1. Classification (NCBI taxonomy): domain Eukaryota; kingdom Metazoa; phylum Chordata; class Aves; order Passeriformes; family Passerellidae; genus Arremon; species Arremon aurantiirostris. Next base: position 12,042,246 of record JAXCLO010000001.1, on the reverse strand, counting down.
CCTTTTTTTTTCCTTTATTTTTCCTTTCCACTGCTTTGCTCACTCTTGCCCCATAGAAATAAAGGTTTGGAAGGACTGAGTCAGGGTTTTGACATCTTTGTTGTCAAAGCAGCTGTGTCATGTAATCAATGATTAATGTCATGATGAATTTGAGTTTGAATAGTGTCCACTAATTTTGGACATTCTCACTCCAATTTCTGGTATTGGGAGAAGTTGTACCATCATTTGTCCTTGGTCCAGCAGAGCCTTAAATTTACCTCTTTATTCCCACCAGTGACTTTGGGTTTTGCTTTGTATTTGGAGAAGGCAATCACATGCATCTTCAGCCTCTGCTTTTCAGTTGAAACATGCCAAACTCCCCTAGTGACATCATGTGTGGTTGGATGGCCACCATCTTTGCTTCCCTAGGAGGGATTTTTTGAGTTGAACCTATTTAAATATCTCACTGCATATAGTATTCCTCATTATTTTAGGTTTTTTTTTTTAATGGTAATTATTCTGCTTATGGTGTTAATCCATATTCAGGATGATTTCTTTAAAGACAAAAGCTATGGGAGGGTAAAGCCCGGGGGAGTAACCACTTTAGTTACTGCACACTGTCACCCCTGAGGTGATAAAGAACCCAAAAAAATGGAAAAAAAATGTTTATTTAGACAAGGGTTCAAATTCTTTTAAAATTACCAGATAACAGTATAATTATAGGCAGTATTATAGTAAAACTCTCTCAAAATTTAAATCTATGGGAGTTGCTAGGTAAAAAACCAATCAAAGACTGAAAATCAACAAACCACTGCACAGAATATGACTTTTGAATTTATGTACTCTTCTTTCAATAACTGGAGTCTCTGACTTTCCCTATTCCTGATAATACCAACCTCCAGACTTCAAAACCAGTACTTTGGTTTTTTTAATTTTTTTTCTATAGAAAGATTTAGCAATTTTCTTAATTTATTGTAAGGAAGGAAAACATAAAATATTTTTTTAAAGATCAGAAGCTTACTTGTATCATGAAAAGTAAGATATGAGTTTAAGTTGTGCTTTCTACACAAAGACTTATTTTTTTATATATTTATCCATTAGATCAGTATATGCCTATTTCACTAACTTTACCTTTTAGTAGAAGTACTTTACTTTAGCAAAATATCCATTCTACATGACATTTAATTAATTGTTTTATTGTATTATTTAGTTATTTTATTAAATTATATCAGAATGGATGGTAGGTATGTTTTTATCAATTATTGATATTCTATGAAGGTGTAAAACAACAACAAAATCTCCTATAAGCTTGTGTTAGCCATGTGTTTTTGCCTATTGTACGTGGGGATTTGTGGGTTTGGATTGTCAATTTGTTTTCTTTTTGCTGCTCACAATTCCAGCAGGCTGTGCAACAATTAGATACTGGCACTGCGTGTGTTATACGTCCCTGATCAGAAGCTGGTATGTGTGTCTGCAGCCTCCAAATTCCTGGATTTAAAGTGCAGGTTATCCTAGAGCTGAATCAGAGGATTATATATAAAAAACCCTCTGCAAAAATCATATAGATTTTTAAAAAAACCCAAATCAAAACAAAATAAACAAAACCAAACAGAAAAACCCCAGGCAAGCAGCTGTTGTGAATGAAACTCTGTAGTGAACCTTTTCTGTCTCAAGGGCAACACAGCATTTGAGAACATTAAAAGCAATGGCAATCTAAGGTGGGAAGGATTGGGCACCTAAAACGTGGCTGTAGAAACTGGCCTTGATCTGGGCAAAATGTAGATAAGTGCAGCTGCAAATAATTAATTGGGAGAGCAAGAGGTTTCACAATGGAATATGGGTACGTGTGGAGATGTAATACAGTGAAGAAAAACCCCTGAAACCATGGAATTCAGTTTGTTGTGAGCACAGGGTACATTCAGGAAGGTCTGAAGGACCTGCCAGGAATATAAATGGGGTGAGGGTGATTTCTCAAAGCCAGCCTAGCACTGAGACACAATGACGTGGTGTGGACTTGTGAAAAGGGGAGATTTCCCCAGCCCTTAATTTGTCTGTCAGTGCCCCAGAACAGCCAAATCCCTTGTGTGTCCGGTTATGGGCAGTCCTGCTGGATTGGAGGGTGGCTCCACTGACTTTTTCAGGGACACAGCATAAGGGAGACAGACCCCTGTGAGGATATTTCCACTCTGTAGTATTCCTACTCCTCAGCAGGTTTTCCTCTTTGAGTAAGTTCACCATATTGGGCACTGCCTGCCCCCAGGAAGGACTCATACTATCAGTTTATGGAATAACACTCTTAATTAATACAAAACTGTGACAGGTCAAGGCCAATGATAGTACCTGACTGCAAAAAAAAAGCAGTATAAATAAAAAAATACAGACAGGCTCTAATAATAAAAAAATAAATAAAACAAACAGACAAACTCCAATCCCAAATAAAAGTATTCAGCACGCATTGACTGCATTTTTACCACATAGAGGTGTCCCTATGGGAGAGAAGATGCATTTAGCCCTCTGACTGATCCCAGCAGTTAAAATTGAGCCTTCCCTAGGTTTTCCCCATTCTCAAGCTACTTTTACACTGTTTCTTTGTATTTAGGTGGAACGCTGAGTGACTTGGGTCATACTTACCCTTGCTACTGATTGATGTGATATTGTCTCACTTCACTCTTAAAAATACAGTCAATAAAATCTAGAAGACGTGCCCAGAGAGGGGTGGTTACACCTTGAAGGTACAGAAAACTTGGGTATAATTTTACAGGGCTCTCTAATTCTTTTAATATAGAATAATGGATGGGACTCACATTGATCACCAAAGCCCAGCTCCTGGCCCTGCACAGGAATCCTTCCATGTTCTGCCCTCCTTTGTTTTATATCTTTCTTATACCATGGTGTCCAAAATTGTACACATGCAAGGATCTTATTGCTTTAGTTTTTGTGTCTGTGCTAAAAAGGAAAATGAGCTATACAGAAGAAATTCACTTGTGCCATTTGAAAGTTACTAAGTAATGTTTTGATGAAATACACCCGGTTCTGTAGAAATTGGATTTTGACATAGTGAATAAAAGATGAATTAATTAACCTTTCCTACATTATTTGTCTGTTAAGACTTCCTAATGAGAATATAGCTATAATAGACTTATGTCCGTAAATAATTTCACCATTTCTTGCTGGCTAATTCAGTTCTCAAAGAAAACAAAAACATTCATTTTCATATTTTGAGTGCAAATTGCACCTCAGTAAACCACCATTTCATCAGGGAAAAAAAAAAGTCTGGGCTAGCAATGTTTCTGATACAAATCTTTTTTTTTAAAGCAAGGCTAACTAGTGATTGGACATTTTCTATTTGATTTTTTCTTTCAATCAGTCACCGAATAGAATAAAATGAATAGATTAATATTTTAGTTTATACTCATGCCCTTAACATATTTATGTCTGGATTTTTAAATTGTAACTGGAATCCTACTGGCCAACTGTCTGAAACACAGGGGTTCAGAAGCAGACATAGGTAATAAATATAACTAAAGAAATCATTCAGATTATATCTGCTATAAAAATAATGGAAAATAAGTTCTACTTTTTGCAATCTCTGTTTGTAATCTAATAGCAATTGCATCCAAATTCAAATATGTGGTCAAATTTAAATTCTGACTCTCACGGTTCCCTGAAAGATGTGGGGAGAATCTATTTTTGCATATACCAATACAATAATTCCTAGATTTTTTTCTGTAGTACCTTGGCAATGAGATGTGTGGTAATACAACTTGATCAACCTCTTAAAAGCCATCATGAATTACATGTTAGCTCAATTTCCGTTGCATGACAACAGATCATAGAGTTTGAATATCATTACTATAAGTGAAAATTATAAAATTGTAATCATGCATATGGACTTATCAAAACAAGGTATATACTATTACCCTTTAAAATTCTATGTGATCAGCATGTTTGGTTTTGGGTTTGGAGATTTTTAATTGATGTTACTGGTACCTCAGTAGCCATAATTTAGGTCCCTTTTAATCCTAGTTGGATTTAAAATATATTTACAGCTTGAATGTACAATTTTACAGGGCACAGTTACTCTTCCATTGCTAAAGATAGGTACTGAAGCAGATATATCCTCTGATTGTTTTTTTTCTTGCAAATAGTGCAAAATTTTTACTTATAATAAAAGGAACACAGGCTTAGTGCAAATTATTTTTATGTGAAGACAAAAATGTTCTTCGATATATTTTATTGAATATCACATGAGATCATCATAAAAATCAATACTGAACTGCTATTAAAAATACTTTTGTCTCACATCCTTCATTTTTAAAATAAATTTATCCCTATGGATAAAGAGCTCAACTAGAACAAAGAGATAGATTGTTTCAAAAAGCAAATAGAAGTTTTCATTTCAAGTATGGATTTTCTCATTTCTCAGAATAAAAGATTTGGATAAGAACCATAAAGTACAAGTATATTAATTTCACTTTCTTCTTTCCGTATCTGAGAAGCAGCAATTTTGTTAGAATCAAAGTTCCCAGCTGTTTACATTAATCTATTTGCCTGTTAAACCACTTTAAATAACAAGTGATGTAGAGATACTGCTGTGGATTGATTGTTTGTAGCTCATATACTACTTTTAACACCTCAAAAGTTTATCAGTAACTGAAGTAGGAAAATTATTTTAGTGGCAACAAATGTAGTAAAAAAATAATACTGTTCTTGTTTTTTTTTTTCATTCTGAGTAGTTCTGCAGTCTTTTTGCATTTTAGATCTATAAAATTAGATCTTGATGTTACTTTCTGTCCTTTCAAGCACTAATTTAAGATACTTTTGTAAAATACAAGATAATCATTCTTCCTTAGTAAAGTGTAAAATCTTCAGATAGCTCAATGCGAGAAAATTTGACCTGTAGCAGTTTAATTCTTTGATATGAGCTTTTAGACAGTTTTTATGCCACAGATGTGTATAGGAACAGCTTTTCAGAAAGTGTGGAAAAGTAGTTATCAGAAACATAGACACTTATAAAATAACACTCAAAAATTGGGTGCCTACTGTGGAAGGGGCTAGCAGCGGGCCTGTTAGCTAAAGGAGCGAGAAGTAAGAAGAAGAAGAAGCTGATAAGGAACTTTCTCCAAGGCCATAACCAAGGAGATCTAGAGAAGGAAGATAAGAGCATTCTGCAGCTGGATGAAGCATTTTTAGAAAGTTAGGTGGAGTCAGAGTAACTTTTCACCAATGGCATGGTATTGAATTATTGTGGCCAATAGCTAAGGGAGAAGAAGGGTAAAGAACTGGAAAGTGTATGAAAGATCAGCCATGTTCACTAGTAAACCATTGCCAAGTGTTGCCAGCTGAGACTGCTCGTGGTCTCTGCTTTTTGTCGTGACCGCCTCGACTGCGACAGCCTACAAAGGAATCCATGTGCTCCTATTTTGAATTTATAGCATTTTTTGGATCTAGTTCAAATCCAGATCCAAACACTATTTCTATTTCCTTGGCTACAGTTTTCATTATATTGTCTAAAGGTTGTCTTGAATATATGTAATTGAGATTGTCAGTTGTGTTCTTTGGATGACCTGAAAAAAACCCCAAAATTGAATTCAGTGAATAGAAACCAGTGTGATATGCACCTGCCCTGTTTGCAGCTAGATGGATTCACTCAGGCTTTTGCTCAGAAAAGTCTCTAAGTGATTCCTGCTCAAGTAGAAACCCCTTGCATCAACTATTGTGAGAATTTATCTTAATCAGAGAGTCTGCTCATCCATGCTGCATCAACAGCATTTTCCTCTCGATATAGTGGCTAGTACAGGGACTTTTCCTGCACTTTAGTGTCACTCCTATGATTTTAAGCATCATGTTTTTAAATAGAGAGATTATGAGTCTTTCATGAAAAAATGGACTCCTTCTAAATACCTGCATGTTGTTATATTTTGAGAATGTTCATAACCTGGGAATTAATCTTAGAATTGACAAGATTAAGAGGGCTTCTTTCCAAAGTTCTAGAGGAGTTTTGCATGGGTAGACCTGCAGAAGTGTAGATAGTGCAAAATAGATAATTCATGTCAGTACTTTGGCAAGTAGCTGGCAAAATGGAAAAATGAAACCCAAGTTTGCAGGTAAAGGATGAAGTTTTAAAGTCAGTGTGTGGAAAGCAAATACTAACATCGGGATGCTTCTATATATATAAAATTCTAAAACTTGATTATAAGTTCCACAATTTTAAGTTGCCTAATATTCAGAGTTAATATTAGATTCTTAAAAATTGTTAATATATTCTAAGAGAAAGAGCCAAGGACATTTTATAAAGCTTTTGTAAATAAATTGCATTCCCTTTTTGAGCTTAAACACTTCTCTCTCATTGTGAAGCCATTCACAATGTCATTTCACTACAGGTCCTGATGAAAATTTCTGGTGTTTCTTCAAGAGTTTTTTCTTTCATAGCAGATTCTCCAGTTGTTGGAAAGCAAATTTGGTCTATGGCTTCATGGCTCCTTATCATTCCCTGCACTTCTTTCATTTTTGGATACTCCTAATATTATTGCTTTTTCAGATGTTATTTTTTATACTTTGTCTAAATTTGGACAAATCTCTTTGGTTTCATGTTATTCATGCTTTTTGAGGTTATGACTATTATTAGGGAATAATGTCAGAAGCCAGATGGTGGGAAAACACCTGTACCATTTCTCATCACAATGAGACAGAAAGAATGTCTGGTCCTGCCATGCCCTCGGTGAGTGTGGCCTCAGTGAATCAAAAGAACCTGTTCAGAGAGACAATATTTAATCTTCTCATTACCATATAAGACAATAGATACCATATTCCACTTAATTAGACTGGCTGTTTTATTGGGGTGTCTCCCAGGGAGTCCAGTGAGGGGTAGGGAATAGCAGTGGCCGAGGCTTAATTGGAATGCTATTATCGTAAATCCCTCGCTTCATTTTTATTTTTAGTAGGGACAGCTATGACTAATACCATCTAATTAAACAGTGCTTAATTGGGTGTTAAAAATCATGTAGATTTTATATCTGATATCATGTAGATTTTATATCTGATAAGTGCCAAGTAATAATGATAAGAACCCTTATCAAGAAAAGAGCTTGCAACCGGTGGGAACAACCTCTGTTCACAATATTTTAATTACACCAATCTTCTTGAACTTCTGAGTTCTGAGTAGGTGTTGGATGTGACAATATGAAATATTAGCAGGCAAGACTTCAGGTTCATGTTTTGAGATAACAGGCTCTGGGTACAGAAAGTACAGTTGGCTTTTGTTTTCTTTCCCTCTGTGTGGTGCAGAAGACAAGAGAACTTAGAGAGGGTGGGGTGTCCCATTCCTGGAAATGTTCAAGTCCAGGTCTAGTGGGAGGTGTTCCTGCCCATGGCAGGAATGCTGGCACTAGAGGATCTTTAGGGTCTCTTCTAAGCCTTAAAATTCTATGATTCTATGAGGTTTCATATTTCAATTTCACCAGAATATATTAAGTACAATTTTGTGAATGCACTTTTGTGAAAACTTGAACGTTTTTATTGGTGCTAAAAGTAATGTCTACTAATGATCATTTTAATCATTAGATCTACAAAATAACAGTGGGAAAATAATTTTCTGTATTGAAATAAAAAAACATTTTCTATATATGTCCTCTGAAGTATATATGTGAAAAAAAATATCTGTGGGAGTTGAGGGGTTAAACTGTTTTAATAATACATCAGATTGTTCTTTCAAAGTGAAAAGCACACTGAAAATTAAGACTGGTCTCATTAGTTATATCACTTCTAGTCACAGTGTCACTGCTAAAGAAGCAGTTTTTAGCTACTGGATGCTACCAAGTCAGTAAGCACCCTTCAGCACCTGCAGCTATAGGTTTTCTGACCAACAAGAAAATAAATCCTGAGATAAATAGGAAAATAGAAGCTGGTTATCAATGTGTAAACCTCTAACAAAATAATTTTGGAAGTTGATAGTAGTAAAGCTAAGAAAAATGTTTAAGATGCTTTTCTATATTGCTTGTCACAGAAAATCACATAAATTCTGTCAGGAGACTGGTTAGACTGATGTTGTGCTAAGCTAAAGCTGTCTCAACGAAGTGGGAGAATGCAACTTTTGGAGCCACAAGAATCTCATGACTGGATGTATGCATGTTTACACTAGTCATACTTTTGTTCACATGATCATTTTAAAGATTTGGTTTATGCAACAGTTTATGAAGCATTCAAGCAACACCTTGTGGTGAAGTCTACAATAATTTTTGATGCTATATTGAAACAAAGTCCAGCATTGCCTTTGGAGAAACTAATTATGTTATGGAATGCAGGTTTAACTTCCTAGATCATGTGCTTTTTAAATGCACATCAGCTTCTAGTAGTCCCAAAGAAAGAGAGAATCTCCTGTTAAATTTATAAATGGCAGTAAGCCATTGTTATTCAGAAGGACTTGCGGCAATGACATGCAAACCCATGGCTTATCAGAAGTGTCCTTTCAATTTCAAGACATTAGATTTTCTACATACAAAACAAACCCCATTGAATACCTCTTCATGAGAAAAATACATTCTTTTCTGAAGTCTGTGAACTCTGTGATAGAGTACTTGGATATTGCCATGAAAAACACAGCTACAGTGAGAACTTTTATAATGTCTGCTTAATTTTATAAGTGAGCTGGATGAATTCATTGACATGATGTTGCTGTTATCTCCATCAGCAGCACAAACAGATTGGAAAGGCATTTGAGAACATGGGAACAGGCAAGGTGGCTGGAGAGGTGACAAATTGTCAGAAATCCTGGCTGTCAGCATGGTGGTAATCTCCCAGATACGACACTGCCCTCAGGATCAGTGACAGGTCCTGCTGCCCTGGATTAACAGTTTTATTAGAAATGTAGGGTTCATGAGGTTTCTGGGTTGGATATAGGATCTGAAAGATAGTTTCAGTTAATATTGATTTTTTTTCAACTGACTAAAGAAAGCAAGTAAATTTTAGAAGGGGAGAGCACAACTCTTCTCCACTTTTCTATGAGAACTCTAATGAAGGGTACTCTCCTACATGTGTCTGAGGCTACAACAGGACTGCTGAAGGGATAATCCATTATCCAAATTTAGAAACACTATATATTATACATATAAACTATGTAAAGATGTTTCTTGAGGCTCTGAGCTGGGTTTAAAATTGTCACCTACTTCATTAACTGCAAATTAAAAAGTACATCTGCAACATCTTATGAGGTTTCTCTTCACGTGAAGAAATAAATAATTCAGAAGTATCACTACTACCAATATAATTATTCCATATGAACAAACAGAGAGTTCCAACAGTAGAATATGAGGAACATAATCTGTCCAAACATACACAGCAATTGCAGACAGGTCAAAGCAACTTCCAGCACACCTGGAGCTCACAGTCATTCAGCTGGGTGTTATGCTAGTGTTCTGAATAATTTCCACAGTCAGTAAACAGCATACTGCCTAAACATTATTGAATAATTGCAAAAATCTCAGTGTTCACTTCTTTTTTTTCACTAAATAAAGGGAATGGTGAAAGGCTATTCATATTTTACAGCTGGAATGTTTATTACTGAAAACCTACTTAAGTTACAAATTTTAATGAGGGTTACTGCAATAGTTTTCCAAATGTTTCATTGATACACTTTTTGATAAAAATCTCCTATTGCATAACATTTTTAAAATTGTGCTCATCTTCTGTCAATATCCTGAAGTTCACATCAAAGGCCATCCTGAAGATCTCCATTTTAATCTGCAACTGGTGAAAACAAACCACATGTATTAGTGCACAGTTGGTGTGGAATTACTACAGTAGCTGGGCAGACACACGAGCAAGTGTGGCATTCACATTGTCTTGACATGATCCCTTCTCCCAGGATTTTTCTCCTGGGAAGCTGAAAGGCAGGGGGAGAGGCCTCAGAGAAAAGGAAAACAATTCTTATCTCATTTGCTTCTCCTGTGTTGTGCTCATGTGGAATGTGTTTG
>JAXCLO010000001.1:12017465-12032198 GCA_035583995.1 Arremon aurantiirostris | reverse complement strand
TTCTTTAGTATAGTATAGTATAGTATAGTATAGTATAGTATAGTATAGTATAGTATAGTATTCTTTAATATAATATAATATAATAAAGTAACAAATTAGCCTTCTGATAAGATGGAGTCCTCATCATCATTCTCTCCCCTCGTCAGGGTTGTCTGAATTTACAATAAACAAGAGTCTGTGGGTAGCAGACCACCAGATTTGAATTGAAGCAGGCAAGGATCTCAAGATAATTTCAGGTCTGTTTGTAGTGAATGTTTTATGTATGTATCATTCTTTCAAAAGTTACAAGGAAGGACTCACTAGTGGTAAGAAATGTGTGGATAAGGGTCTACACATGCAAAGAAAAGGGAGATTCATACTATTTTCAACATATCCTACTCAGTTAATGTGAAAATACACAAGTTTGGTCATCATTGCAAAGAAAGCCTATTGCTTAGGCCAGTGTTTCTAATAGCTAATTAATCCACAGGGAAAAAAACAAACCAAACCAGAAAACCATCCACAAACAAACACCAAAAAATGAACAAGCAAAACAAACCAAACCAAACAAACAGAAAAACTCACAAAAAACCCCAAAATCTCTAAAAAAACACAAAAACTTCCGGTAGTTTAGAAAAGTAGGAAAATTTTTATGTCATTGAAATTTAAATGCTTACCTTATTAAACAGTCCTTCCAGTCACAAAAATGGTGTGGTTTCAGGAAAAAAATTGTGATAGAAGTTAAGGTGATACATATTAAAATTAATAAATTTAGTGATTATAAATAAATTAAGTGATAAAATTATTAAATTATTAAAATTTAAGGTGATACATATTAAAATTATTAGATTAAGATTATATCAGAATAATGCAACCAATAATGAGATCACTGAGTATTGCCATATTCCATAATATATTAATTTAATAGCAGATAAAAATAGAATATGGAAGTTATACAATCATTTTCCAAATAAACCCTGTGTGTTTCCTGTAGCAAAACAACAGCGAAAGCAGTTGGATACAGAGATCCATATGAATCTAAAATGCTTCAAATTTTATCTGGGATCAGATGGGGGATACAGATTATCTGAGACTATAATGTAATATGAAAAAAGGTTATTGAGAATGTTTCCAAGCAGAGCTGACAGGCAAAATGTGCAAGGGCAGTGAAGGGACAGCCAGCCAAAGAAGGAGGAATCAGATGGAAGTAATCTTCTGTCTGGAGACTCAGGTTTAAGTGCAGGATTCTTGGCTTCATTTTGAAGTTTCCTGTTTTTCTAGTTTTTCTAGATTATTGATGCTCCTTTTTTCAAATGTTACCTCACTGAGAAGGATAAAATTACATGTTCTGACATATTTGGGAATGAGGATAGCACCAGTCCTCTGACAGGGTTGGGGGAAATGTGCATTACTTTTTTCAGCTTTCATAGTAATAAAGATAAGTAGACCTGTGTGTGGTATATCAGGATGTAATATCTATCTGAATATTTAAAATAATCCATAAAGCTAAGAGACAATGTATTCTCATCAAGGCTTTCAGCCAAATTCAGACACATAGATTCAGATACAGATTTAAGTGAAAACAAAAATTATTTGAAGAGAGGGAGTTTATTGGTCACTAATTTTGTCCAGTTCCTCTCCAAGTACAGTTTGCCCAAAACACAAAGTGTAGAACTCTGTAGAGATGGAAAATCAATTGAAATTGACTGATGATTTGACCTCCACGTTTTAATTTAACTCAAGAACCACCCCAAATACTGCTGAATGACTTGGTTTTCTAAAAAAGTTTAATCCACTTTCCATTTACATTTTGTATTAGACATTATACACAAATGCTGATGTGAAATTATAATTAAAAATGTCTTGTAGATGAAGGAACTGCAAAAGTGATGCATATCCTTCATCAGCTTTCAGATCTAAACCATTATAAGAGATTTATCCCTTGATAAACAAAATACTTCAGCCTCCAGCACTACTAAACCCAGAACATATGGTTCTTTATTAATTAATGAAGTAGAGCTTACAGGCTCCTGCACCACAGTCATACATACACAAAATAATGTTGTTTATCCTGAAATTCTAATTACTTTAGAACCATAATTCAATTAGTATTATTAGTTCCTGAGCACCATGCTTCACATTAAAACAGACTCTAAAAGCTGTAGTAAATTTGGATTAATAATTTGCTGCAATTGCTACTAACATAGCTATTCTCTGTGGCTGACCTTTAGGTTATTGCACTTTCAAATAGAATTCTCATGAAATGAAAAAGCAGACTAGATCTATGACATGCTGTTTAATCAACTATATGTATTCATTAACTCCTACCAAATGCAAAGCACAACTCAATGAATTTCAAAAATTCATATTACCATAGTACATAATCCTGTGCTGTAAATCTTTGAGTTACACCAAAACTAGCTTTGAACATTTGATACACCTTTTTTTTTTATCATCCATTTAGGTTTCAATTATTTTTATTACAGCTGCATAGATATTATGTGAATTAACTTCAACTGATAGAAACTCACAGTGTTTTTGACTGAAAGATCAACTTTGGTAAGAATCTGCATAAGAATGTTGGGATAATGAATCTTCTAGAAGAGAAAGATTGAAAGTTACTGAAAATTAAAAGGATTCTTCAGTGAATAGTCTGGCCTACACCAGCTCAGTCAGGAAGTTGAATTGTTTGGCTCCTGTGGAAACTTAAGCACCTGCATGCATACAGCATGAAGAATCCCAGGTAATGCTTTTGCTGAAAAAGGGACCAAGAACATCTCCATTTCCTAGAACGCCAGAATCACAGAAGGGCTTGGTTGCAAAGCACCACTGATGGTCATGCAGCCCAGCTTCCCTGACAAGGCAGGGTCAGCTAGAGCAGAGGAACAGGAACAGGAATATGGAAGAGGAACATGTCCAGGTGAACTTGGAATGTCTCCAGAGAGGAAAATTCAGGAGCTCCCTGGGAAGCTCTTCCAGTTCTCTGCCACCCTTAATGTAAAGAAGTTCTTCCTCATCTTGAGGTGGAATTTCTCGTGTTTTAGTTTAAGGCAACTGCTCCTCATCCTGCCGCTGGTCGCCACTGAAAGGAGTCCAACACCACCTCGGTGATGATCCATGCCTTGAAGATCTTTGTAAGTATTGATGAACTACCTCTCAGCCTTCTAGTCTCCAGACTGAGCAGGCCCAGCTCTGTTGGAAGCCAGGAATTTCCTCTCACTGCCCTGGAGGACTCAAGACTCACTTTGTGTGAAGATTTACAAGCCACAAGGGTTTGAGTAGAATGGTAGTGAATTTATCACAGGGTGAAAAAGTAGAATTTTGAGGATTTAGAATGCGGGTTCAAGACGCAAGATGGAGGAATCTGGGCGTGTCCTGTCCTTCTTCTTCTTGTCCTCCATCTTCTGCTGTGATTAGTGGCACTTTGGGATTGGTTTAGAGTAGAGACAGGCTGTCTAACATAGGTGATAAATATTGGCAAATTATTGTAAATAAAGTACACGTAGTTTTTAGTATAAAAAAACAACACCAGCCCAAGGGTGGTCAGTGTGCCGCAAATCAACCTGCCAGAATGTAATAGATAACAGAAAATAAATAACCTTAAGAACCAGAGCTGAGGAATCTCAACTTCTTCAGTCACAGGCCTGGGAAAAAAGACTCTTTAATACCTCAAGAGCCATTTCAGCAACACAAAACCCGAGACAGCTCCAGCACTCTGTGCTCATAAGAGAGATGCTCCACACACCTCACCACCTTTGGGGCCTCTGCTGGACCCTTCCCAATAACTCCTTGCCTTTCTGGTATTGAGGAGCCCAAAACTGGACACAGAACACCAGATGTAGCCTGTCTAAAGCTGAGGACAGGATCACCTCCCTTGACTTGCTGACCACACTCTTCCTGATCCACCCCAGAATCCATCGGCCCTGTTGGACACAAGGACACAACGCTGGCTCATTGTCAAGCTGCCATCCACAAAGAATGCCAGGTTCCTCCCAACAGAGCTGCTCTCTCTACACTGAACAGGGTGGAGAGACCTCCAGGCTGATGTCAGTGGGCACAAATTCCATCTGGAACAGGAGCAGGCTGGCAGCTACACGTTCCCATGCTGTTCACCATGGCTACATCAACTTGTATGGGAGGGAACAAGTCAGCACTTTACCTCTGTAGGGCATTTCTTGGGCTGACTCATGAGTAACCCATTGGCACAGGTCTGTACTCACACTGCTGAGTTGTGTGAAGACACTCTCTAAAACCTCTGAGCTCCAATAACAGTCATGGAACTGCTTTTTACATGACCCCTTCCTCAGTTCAAAAATTGTTAGTTTTCAAACCTTTTCTCAAGCTGAGTGCTGTTTATTCAGTATATTTTCAGCTGTGTATTTTTTTTTATTTATTTTCAGCCAAATGTCTTACTAGAATGATTTATCATCAGCACGAATCTGTCAGAGCAGAAACACTAATATTAAAAACAGAAAAGAAAATTATTGGCAGGGAGAATTTTTTGTCACAGCAACAAATAGAAGAGATAGAACGGTCAAAACAATAACTAATGAGCAGCCAAGGATACATAAATAATGCAGTATTACCTTTCAAAACCCCCATTTGTTATAGCATTTGCTGGTGTGACAAAGATAATATAAGGTTTAATTTTTTTGTGAAACATTAATCTGACAAACTTTTCTTGAAATCTACAATATTTCTTTCTGTGGTGGAAGCTGGTCTTGATTTTTCCTGTTTTTTATTTTTTACTTTAAAGAAGGAAAAATAAAAGAATCAGAAAAAAAATGAAGGCTTTGAAGAAAAGTAAAATAATCCTCATGAAAAAGTGTTCATTTAAACAAGTAAAAAGACCTTTGCCTGGTACAAGCTATTTAGTTTATGTTAACATATTTTGAGAGTATTTTTAAAGTTCATAGAATCATAGAATTGTTTGGGTAGGAACGGGCCTTAAAGATAATCTCATTCCAACTTCTTTGCCATGAGCAGACACCTTTGCTGGACCAGGTTGCTCAGGGCCCCATCCAGCCTGGCCTTAAACACTTCCAGGGATGGGGCAGCCACAGCTTCTCTGGAAAACCTGTGCCAGGGCCTCACCACCCTCACAGCAAAGAATTTCTTTCTGGCATCTAATCTAAACCTGTTGAGTTTTGTTTTTGGAGTATTTTTTTCCAATTGAAACTGCTTTTCCATATCATATCAGTATGTGCCTATGAAAAAAGTCCCTCAGTTTAATAAGCCCCATTTCAGGTGCTGAAAGGTTTAAATGAGGTCTCCCCAGAACCATTTCAAGATATTTTTCTGGTTTATTTTTTTCCCTTAATACCTCAAGTCTTTCTAGGAAAAAAAAAATCATATTCTCTTAAGCCTCTCTGGTGTTTTCTTGCCAATTTTATAATTTCCCTCTTCTTGTTCATCCTATTTAACATTGCATATTATTCAAAGTAACTGCATGCCAGCTATTTCCTGTATCACCTGGCCATTTTATTTTATTGCCAGATAGATGTGATGATACAAAACAGAACACTGGGAGATTGCAGTAAAGGTATTTGGGGGATATAATTACTGAAGTGTTTTGTTCTCTCTTTCTTAGCTTGAAGCTACGATGAATCCCTTCTGAGCCACATTTGCCAGTTGTGGTCACACTACATCTTCCTGAAAGATTGTAATCATGGGTTATCATTAATATTCTGTCAGTTTTTTCAAGGTTTTTATAGCAGTCACTGGAAATGAGACATCCTAAATTTCTCTGAAGTCAAATTTCATAGTTTATGCATTAACAAATAATAGCAGTAAAATCTCTCCGTGAGCCCTTTGCCCATTGCTGCATGCAGGCTATTAATGTAGATGAAACTTGTTTCACTCTCAGAGACCTTGGTGAATAATTACCTTTCAGCCCAGACTTGCCCTTTATAATCTTTTTTACTTTACTTTTTTTTGGAAAATTAGTCTCAAATTACTTTTGAAGCATATTTTGTTTCTTCTGGGCACTTCTGCAAACAGGAGTTTCATGGAACAAAGAGGCTTGACATCAAACTGGTGAGGTCAGTATCCAATAACTAATCTTGGTGGAGCAAACAACACATTCCCTGATGTGATGGAATTCTGCTTACTGCTGTGGTAAAATGTATTTAATTACAAGCCTATATTTAAATGCAGCAATCTTCTCTATTCTACAGAGTATTAAAATTGTCATAATGAAGACATCAGGTATTTTCTGTCATTTATTACCTGTTCTCTGATCATTTTATACAAATATGGATAGGACAAGGGGAACTTAGAGTGAGCTAACCATAAGGACAGAGATGTACTGCTCAGGGATTTAACCTTTGTAATGTATCTGTGAAGAGAGATGGGAACACCAGGTAAACAACTGCATATCCTGTTTTTAGTATATCCGGACAGGATTGTGATCCTCTGTTCCAGTAGTCGTTCATGCCACAGCCTCAAGGAGAAGGGGCATTCACTGCTGTCCTTTGTTCTGCCCAAGCTTCCACACAGCAACATCTCTCCAAAGGCTCAGGCTCTCTACCATGGCAAGTCCTGGGTATGGAGGAATGGATTTTCCCCCTGTCCCCAGTGCTGTCACCATTACTATAGCTCTCAGTTTAGATGGCTGAAACTCGCTCCATTTCCAAAGGCAATTAGTAGTTATTGACTAGGTACTGTTTACCTCCTGGTGCTCCTTCATCCCCACGAATTTATTTGTGGATGATAAGAAACCAGTTACCAGTTCAGTTGTGCTTCTCTGCTTTGCTTTTTTTTCTTGTTTGCACTTAAAATCTTAGAGCAGGGCAAATATGGGCCAGAACTTTTGTGTAAACAGCCCCCTAAGTAATCATCCATGTTTGACTTGTTTTCTCAGCACATATCAATGTCTTCTATTAAATCAGAGCTGAGCAGACACTTGAAGAGGTGTTAGGGTGGAAGAGTACACACACAAAAAAATAACTTTCTGATTTTACCCCCTCTATCTTGACCTACCTGTCTGCTGTAGATGAGAAGATGCAAACCTGGCCACTCAACACAAGTGTACAGCTTTATATCCCTAAATCATTTGTAAAGGGGTTGGGATAATGTGGTCAATAAACTCAATATATTTGTATTATAGAAACAAACCTGTTAGAAGCAGCCTATGTAGCAGGCTATTATTTTCCTGAAAAGACACATCCAAGGGAATACAAATAAACCATAAACTTTACTTCAAGGCCCCTTCTGCTCTGTTGCCTTGCAGCTCTCAAGGCTGCAGGTAGGCTGCTTTGCCTCCTGCCAGCCTGCAAGGTCTCCTGTCTGTATCTGGAAGACAACAGACCTTCAAGTTTTCACAGAGCCAATAATCTCTGAGTTAATGACAATGGCAGTCAGTTCTGTTTGGAGCAACGAGCATTCAGCTCAGTAAGGTTTGGGTATGAAAATGAGCACAGACAGGTTCTGTCTCACACATTTTTCACTTGCTTGTTGTTTATATTACAGTATATTTCTCTGCCCTTGTAAATCTGCAATTCCCTCATTTTTTCTCCACCTCTGTCTCCCTACCCCACTCATTCTCTCTTCCCTTTGTTGATAGTTTTGATTCTACACAGTTTTCTCTGCCTTATGTCTGCTGTTTGAGCAAAGCATCTCCTTTCTTCTCTGAGTTTCTACCTTCTGCTTACCTCAGAAGTCTTCATTTCAATTCCTTCTGCATTCTCCTTCCCACCTTCTTCCCTTTCATACACATTGTTTTGTTGTTCCACTCACATTATGACTCTGTCACCAAACTCAACTTCTCCACCCTTTCAACTCACGTGAATCTGTTCCCCATGTTCTTTCTGCTTCTTCCAGAATGCTCTGTGTCATTTTTTTACAAGATCACTAAATCTTAATTGCATCTTTTCCTCTTCAGCTCCTGTCTTTTACAGTGCAGATAAAGGGAGAAAAATTTACCCTCAGAAGGTGAAGCTTAAATCTGAAGAACAGAAACATTTGCAGGAGAGAAAATTTTCAATGGTGTAAACTGAAATGTTACACACTCTGAAAATGTCACTTAGCTATCCTCATTTTAGAAGCTGTTTCAACAGGTATTTTCTACTCTGCTGCTTATTCAGATGGTTAAATCCAGATTCATGTATTGTTTCATAATTTAAATTGTCCATATTATACTCCTTCCCTTAGCTTTCAGTACAAGTTTTTTACCACCTCTGCATACACATTCTATTTTGTAGCATTTTCTGTGGTGTTGCTGCAAAGAAAAAGGAAGAAATTTATGCTCTGCTTTTTGAGTATAGTATTCTTAGGAGGATCTATGTGACTTCTGCTTTCATTTTTTTTCTCTTTTTGACTCAGAAATACAGTTTTCTTTATACCATTTAAACAGCAGGACACAAAGATATGCAGTAAGTTTAGACTTTCAGTGTCTTCTTAAATGGTCTCGTTCAAAAGTCTCTGAGAGAAAGTACTTATCCACTTTCATGGACACTTTACTAGTCAAAATGCCCATATATTGAGATCAAAGAAGAAAGTTTATTATGCCCTGAGGATGCCTGACTAAAGATTACCAGTATTTTGTCAGCTTCTTCTTGTTGAAATAAAGTGCACCTTGGGTTATGTATTTCAGTACATCTTTACTACTGCAGAAGAAATGAAGCTTTAGACTTGGCCATAGTCCACAGAAAAAGAGATATTTGAACTGTAAAATGAGTGTCTTGAACTGTACCTAGAAATGCGATAGAAACTAGTGAAGACCCTTGAGACCAGGGGTGACAGTGTCACTGCTAAAGGATGGCTTTAAGTAGGGAAAAAGCTGTGGAAATTCTCTAACAACAGGTATACAATTCTTGTAGTGGAGGATTCTATAGAATAAAAGGCATTTAAAAGGATAGGTGGCAAGATGATTCCTTTTATAGCTTTTATTCACTGTGCACTGACTCACAGATTGAAAGATAAATACTGAAACTGTCAATATGTGTTAGGAGATGAAACAATTATAAAAAGTTTCTTTTTTCAGTGAAACTCTTTGAAAACCTCTGAAACATTCCTTTCACATTTTTTTTCTGTTTTGCATTTTAGTTGCATCAGGTAATGAAGGTTGAAAAGGCAGGCTTGAATTTTGTGGCTGAAGTAAGCTAGAATCTCATTTGGAAAGCCACAGAAATTACAAGATAAAGCTTAAAAATAAAGAAATGCTTGCTATTAATTTAAAGGCAATCTTCACAACATCGCAAACTACCTACAAACACTGACAATGTTGTGCTAGCAGGGTCCTGAATAAAGTCTCTGGCACTGTTAATGTCCAATGTGTGTTCAAAATGGATATTAACATTAAACTTCTTGTTACTATGGATGGAAAATACTGTTAGAAGATAAAAGTTATTGAAATGCAAATTCCACCTTTGAAATGAAAGGAAAAGTTAATTAGAGTCATTTTTTGGAAGCAGTAAACACACCTTCTGCCTCCTTTGTCTGTCACATATTTTTTTGGCTATTTTGAGCAATGTTATACTGGGAAAGGATGGAACTGGCACCAAAGGTTGCCAATATAATTTTCCTCCTGTGATGGGAAGTGCAGAAGTCTATTTTTTGTACCTGGGCACTGATCACCATCTTTCTGCACCCCTAAGCCGCCACTGCAGGACCCTTTGCTCACAGGTGGAGCTGCTCCTGCTGCCATTTACCTTTCCCCTTCCCAGAGATGTCCTCCTCATCAGAAAAACAAATACTTTCTATCAGATATTTTAAGTACCCCAGAACTCAAAACCACCCAGAATTTCTTGCCAAAATGTTGCAGTAAATTTTTGACTCACTGTAGGATGGCAGAGCGGGGGCAGAGGAAACATGTGGATGTAAATTTCAGTGTAATTCTCTATCATACCTTTGTTATTTTTAATTTTTAATTTTTAAATTAATTGTTTGAAAAGTTGTTCATCTGACATTTTTCTTCCTACACAGTGGTTACCAATGTTTCTACAGTATTAGTTATGGATTATGTGTAGTGTTTTGTTAGGGGTTTATTGAGAAGAATAGGAGTTTTTTTGATCCTACAAAACTAAAAATTATGTAGCCAAGATAAAATGCATGCAATTTTCTGTGAAAAGTCTTGTGCTTTTGAAATGCAAAAATTTTTCATGTTTTTCTCCCACAAATACCTATTTTTAGCTACCTAAGACAGAAAATCAGAACAACTCGTCTTTAAAATGCAAAAAATCAAACATTTGTTATTTCATTTTCCTTTCTGAAAATTCCGTTTTGTTGTTTGCTCCAAAGTTTTGGGAATGAAGTTTGTATTTTTATGCAGAAAAATTACTATTTAGAAACACGTCGTATTTATTTCTTTATGTACCTTTTTTTTGGCAGACTTTCAAATTCTCAGGTGTGCTGTGGATTGAGCATGGAAAATGTCTATTTACAGGTTTATGTCAGTCTGCATTCCTTTTTTCTAGATTATTGCCTTTTTTTTCCCCTGCTCTCTGTTATGTCCAACCTCTTTCAATCTGAGCTCTTTGATCAGCAGAAATGTTATGGTTTGGGGTTTTCTTCCTCAAAGCATTTTTGGGAAGAGGAGCCTGTTTTGGCAGATGTGCAAAGCCAATCATTCCTCATTCCCATCCCATTTCAGCTCTGGAATGTTGCCTCTCCCCCACACATTTTGGACTATGCAAACATCACATTATTCAAACATCACTGCCTATAAAATGCTAATTTTATTATTTTATTATGATAAGAAACAGAGAAGCAATAATGATGACTGGTTCAACGACAGCAAACTGACTCATATTTAAAATACCTGCAATAAGGGACAAATTTTCAGGATAATATGTATAATTCATTGCTATGTTCGAAATTTATTAACATAACATTATTACCTACATGAAAAGAATAACAAAAATAATATTTATAAAGTAAATTTAAATATAACTTAAGAATTAAGAGAAAAAATCAAATCTTATTTTGCACTTATACATGAAATATATAAATTAAATTCTTTCAGGGCTTTCTAATATTATTCCAGTGTAGAAACACTGTTCTTGTTACTGGTTTGACAGATTTTAACTTAGTGAACTACTGCTACTACAAATAGAGTTTGCCTTAAAAGTGTGCTTAATTTTTTCCTTTTTATAATCTGAACATTCCTATAATACTTTGTTACATATTTTTACCTTTTGCATTTAATGTGCCCTCTTAGCTTTTTAAATTTTGTTGACTCACAAGTTTAAATTTTTTTTTTATTAAATACTGTTTTTATTGGATTCTTCTCACATGTATGGATAGGAAAATTATTTCCAGTCCATTTATTTGGAAGAATTGTAGTCCACCCTTAAATAGCTTTGAAACATCATGATTGTTTTAGCCTGTGTACCTGCTTAATTGGGGATATTTGCTTTATTTCTGGACTGTTTTAATAACTATGATTATCAAAATTACCCAGACAAAATCATTCTATTCACACATTGAACTGATGTGGCAGAAATTACATGCTTGTCTGCTTTGGTTATAATGTTTGACTGCTCACTTCTCTCTGAAAGGTCAACAGACCAAAGGTAGGCAAGAGAGGGAAAAGAACTGACTGTGCAGCTTAGGTCTTAGGAAACTGTAATATATTTTGTAGTACATGTGTTATTTACAGAAGTCATAGATTCATAGGCTGGAAGGAACCTTAAAAATTATCTCATTCCAACTCTTTCAAAAGGACTTGGCTGCTCAGAGCCCCATCCAACCTGGCCTTGGATACTTCCAGGATTGGGACATCCACAGCTTCTCTGGGGAATCTGGCCCCACCACCCTCACAGGGAAGAATCTCTTCCTACTCCTCCTGTTAATTCCCCATCCAACATGTGTCCATATTTAAGTTGGGCCCTGGTGGAGCTGACTTGCTGCCTGGAGCAGCTGTAGTTCCTTTGTAATGTTCTTCAGGTGTTCTACAGCTGACCTGTCACCCCTTTCTGGGGCCTGGGCATCCCTTGCTGTCTCTGACATCAAATTGGTAGATGTGTGATGGATTGACTTTACCTTTCCTCATCAATTTTAGTTTAAAGCCCTCTACACCTGTTGGCAAACCTAATTTCTTTTTAATTTTCCAAATACAAGTATTTGTACTTTTAGTAGCAAGAAACTTTTGTTCTAAATGTTGTTCTGTTCTAATTTGAGCATTCCTGTGTCTTCAGATATGGGCCCAGATGGGTGGGAACTTGTGACTGGATAACCAGTCGTGGCTTTTTTGAGCAATTATCTGACAGAAGGAAGTAAACCAAAGCTAACTGAGGTTAAAGGGAATTTTTAAGTGAAGCATAGAAATAAATTTTGTATTGTTATATATGTACTATAAAAATACAAAAAATTACTGGTGATATTGAGGAATTGCCATCTTATTTTATGCATTCAATACCTTTTCATTAAATTGGGGAAAAAAATCCCACATTTTTCTATTTTCTTTGTCAACAATTGGATCCCTCTTTTTTAGACTTCATATCACCTATTACCTGCTACAAAACAGCTGCTGTGAGAATCTCTGGCTGCCTACAATCAGACTCTTCCTTTAACGAGCCAACATCTCTTTCAGGATTTTCTTTATTATCTTCTTTAGGCTGCCTTTTACCAATCTGATTTAATATCTGTTCAACTACACACTGAAATGAGGGGGAAAAACCCCTTCAGACAGCATGATAGTTCAGTCAATGTAGTTTTAGTATTGGGAATGTTTATTTAAAATCAAACCTGGAAAGTGAGCAACTCCGTGGGGTGTGAGAGATGTCAAGGGTGTGTGCAAGTGTACATTCCTCTGTATGGCCCTCTACATGTGACATCTATAAAATACAAAAAGTTTCCATTCTCTGTAATCTAGCTCTCTCTTTTGACAGACTGCCACTTTGTTTTACAGTCAAAATGACAGAAACTTTGCAATTAGATAGTGATGTTTCCTGGTTCTTCAGAAATCTAAGGCATTAGGATGACCTTCACCTTCCTTGGAAATGCTGGAGAAGTGGCTTTTGTTACGAATTTTATCTGTGTTAAAGGTTTTGGGAAGTAATTTGTGGCATGTGGTGAGTTGAGGTGTGGGGTAGATGTTCCTTGAAAAATAGCTGCTCTCTGTGAAGTGCTTCCCTTCACAGTTTGCTTCAGGCTAAATTGAGCCACATGTTTTCTTATCTCCAGGCTTTGATTATATCAATTCATATTATTTCATAGTGAACTTCTTGAAAAAAACCAGACAGGAAAGGATATTTCTTCTGTTGCAAAGAAACATATTGAGTGAATAAGGTCAGTTTTTCTATATATAAATCTCTAGGAAACCTCATTAATTGGACAAAAGAAGGAGCACTTCACTAGGCATATGTGTGAAGCAAAAACTCCAGAAGAGGATATTTTTAGTATTCCAAGTATTTAATATCTATCCTCTCTCTTGTTTTCTTTAGTTGGATATCTGGGGGGATTTTGTTTGTTTTTCTGTTTTTTTTCTTTTTAACTGTGCTGCTTAGGAAAAAAAATTTAAGGTATTAAGAGATGATTCATGTAAACTACATCTTATTAATGCATCTTGAAGATTTAATCAGCAAGAAATCAAGCATTGCAGACTGCCATTCCTTTTTTATCACCTCTATTTGTTTGAAGGTTGCCATTAAATTTTCCTGCTCAAGCTGTGCATTTGTTAGCCAGTGGTTTTCTCTGTGCTATGCTTGGTGCATACACCTCTAACTTACCTCTGTGTTTGAAATTCACCCAGCAAGAGCTGCTTTCCAGCATTTTCTATTTTTAACCCAATTTTCCATCTGCCCTGTCAGGCTGAGTGGTTGTATAAACAATGATATGTTTTCCCAGCTTGGCTTTGATTCTCAATTAAAACACAAATACAAGGCAAAAAGGATGCTTAATCATTTTTATGTATCCTGAATGTTCATGCACTCAAAGTATAAATTTTCTGTACGGTTCCCTGCAAGTAGGCAAATATAAAATATCAGTTCTTGTAGTTTCTAAAGGAGGATAATTTCATAAATCTTAAATTTTGCTGGTAGAGTGAAGATCTTGATAAAGGTTGAAAAGACTAGCCAACCAATATATGTATGCTTTTTCTCTTCGCTCTCTCTAATCTTATGACAGGAATAAAGATCCAGGGCAGTGGCAGAATTGCTAAAACCTGCAGTGCATCAACTTATTTTAGCATTTTAAAGGCTTTTGTTTTATCCTGTGTGTTGTCATAAAAGGAAGAGATCTTTAGGAGAACTGTAAATATTAGCTATGTTTTTACTGCTTTTCCTACTGTCCTTGCCTGCTTGAAAATATGCAGCAAAATGAAAATGTAAGAACAATTCAAGCATGAAAGTGTGCCTGCCTTTTCTGTTTGGCAAGTTAAGGCCAAATACCATTATCTCCTTGGTTACTTTTGAATATTGCACATATTCTTTATAGCTCATGAGTTATAAATTCTCGAGGTTTTGATCCTCTATTCACATCAGGAGTCTGAGGTGGACAATACTTGAGAAAATCCACCTTAGAGTCAGCGGGTGGGAATGGTGGGGCTGTGAGGAGCAGGCAGAGCATTGAAAGGATGTTTGAGAGGTGACCATGACTGCCAGAGGACTCATCACAAACACTGATAGCAACAACACCTCTGTGTTATCAGCACTGCTTCCAGCACAAACCCAAAGCACAGCCCCACTGTCGCCAGCCGGGGTCTGTGTACAAATCACAAACAGGACAGGACTGCTATGGAAAGTGCCTTGAGCTGTTTTATTTTCCAGCATCAGTCTCATTACATGGTTATGACAATGGGAAGATGCCACCAGC
>JAXCLO010000001.1:11998941-12014491 GCA_035583995.1 Arremon aurantiirostris | reverse complement strand
CGTTCCAAGACTCCCGAGCCCCCCAAGGGTTGTCTCGGTGACTCTGCACATCAGGAATGATGTGTTGAGATCCCACAAACTCTGTCACACCGGAAAAAAATCTGGGAAGCAAACAACAGCAATAAAAAGGTGGTTGTGATTGCCTGTAGCTGAGGTCCTCCTATGTGCTCTCATAAAGGAATATTATCTGGGTAGAGAGGAAAATGGAATGTCCCAGTAGCAGAAAAAAAAAGGAAAGTAAGAATTTTCAGATGATTCTGGCATTCACTACCCTTTCTGTTTCCTTACATGCTGTCTTCCTCACAATTGCATTTTTCTTCTCATATGCAGATAATAGTGTACTAAAAGCAACATTTAGACCAGGATCTGCTCTATAGGTCTTTGTGCTCTGCTTTTTATTTAAAATTCTGATTTTATTATTATTACAGTCCATTTCATACTATGAATGTACTACTAGGTTTAAGTTAATTACTACAATTTTTCCTGTGCCAGAATTTGAAGAAAAGAAAATGGCATAATAAATTAAAACTCTACTGGAAATTCTCCATGACCTACAAGTATGGGTATTAGAGTGGCATTACAAGTAATGAAACTATCTTTGAAATAATAATAAGATAAAAAGCAAAACCTGAATGATAAAATTGACTCAATATCGAATCATCTGTCATTGGCGTACTGATAGAAGAAGGAGGATTTATTGATTGTTTTTAATGCACACAAAGGCTCTGTGATATTGAATTTGAATATCTTATATTTGATGAAAAAGTTGAAGAAGCTGTCTGCTAGAAAGTGACATTACTTTCAAATTACCTTTTTCCATTGCTTAGTAGGGATAATCAGATAAAGAGTTACCAAAACTTTTATAGTGCTTTTGAGATTGTGTGTACGGAGTGTACTGATAAAGGTACATTTCTAACTTTTCATTGAGATTTAGATTACCAATGAATCATGTATTCTTAGATCTAGGGCAAATTCAGAGTATCTGAACACATATAATAGCTGTAGACTTGAAGGCATTTGAGGCAGGCATACATGAAACTCAGTAAGCAACCTGTAGATTTTTTTAATAGAGTTCATTCTTTAAACCTAGTTTATTTGTGGGGAGATTTTACTCTGCTGAGTCATCTGACCTTGAAGAAGAACAGCTACTGATTTTCCCAACCCATAGCTATTTCTCTGAAACAGTTAATTTGTTGGCACAGTTTTGAGGGTGGACAATTCAGGATGTAAATGGAATATGAAAGAGTGCATTTTCTTGTCCATCTCTCACCAATTTATTTCTTCAAGTTAAATAACCTTCCTCCCACCAGCATGCAGATACAAACATGGACCTGATTTGTCTCAGTTTCTAATCATAGGTAAAAGTCATTGCTGGTTCCCATGGCAACTGCAGTTCAGTATATTCATTAACCTTTTTCTCCTCCATAGTCCTCTTATTATTCAGCACAAAAAGCTTCTTGTCATATCAATGAGATCTCTAATATTTATAGATCTTAGTGATTTTTTCTGCCCAATCTAAAAATATTACTTTTCAGAAGTCTACTTTTTCACTATAAAACTTAATTGCAATGTAAGAATTATTTGGGCTGTTCTTGAGCAGTACTCTTTTTATGCTGCATCTGTTACTTGAACACACAGCAGAAGGTTCTTTTTCCATCTATTTTGACAGGCTCAACTCTTCAGAGTTTTTGTCTCTTAATGGGAGATGTTGATTGCTCTGGCACTTCGGGCACAGAGCAAAAACACAAGAGAGCCAGCATGTCGGCTCTTCTCTCAGAAACATGCAATTTATTGTAGAGGGAGAAAAGAGCCACAAATATTCTCCTTGATTTTTTTTATACGGCTTTTCTAATGAAAAAGAAACTGATGACATGAGCTGCAATCCTTCCCTCTATCACCACATAGGGTTTGGGCTTGAACTTCAGAAGATATTTGCCTTTCACACGTCTTTATTCTGCTGTTTGCAGAGTAAAGATGGGACTGTATTTTCCTGGTTTAATGTGTTGTAAGGTTTGAAGTATTAGGTGTCTATGACTCCATTGCAAGAGCATGAGAGTATTAAACTCTTTGAATGGCTTTTTCTTCAGTATTTTATATGTAGGCATATATTCTCTCTGCCTGTATATACATAGGGCAGTAATTTTTTATAGCTTTTCTGTGCCTACCCATAAACTACTGATAACTCAAGCAAAGATAGAAGTTATCAGGAGTAAACCAACAAAATAATAGGTCTGCATTTGTGTTTTGAAAATGCCATAAAAGGAAGAACACATATTATGAAGCAATTCCAGCATTCCATACGAGACAGAGAATTCTGTTCAAAATGTAGTTCAGACACAGTAAACAATGAGAAACACACCATGCAAAGTGGCATTATTGTTAAAAATTACAAAGGAATAATTTTTCTGGCCTTACTATAACTTTAAAAATGTAATGGCAGTACAGAGTTTTAGAGATTTTTTTTTTTTTGCGGAAATCAAACCTTATTATCTTTCATCCTGTAGAAGCAAAGTGCAAATCTTGTTAGAGATTTTAATTACTATAATTATAATTTTAAAAGAAGCATAAGTAATAGTCGACTCATTCAGAAATGTCATGGATATGAATTAGGCAGTAAATATGCAAACAAGCATAAAGACATTGTAAATTGTTGTGTTTTCTGTTGGTGGAAGAAGTATCAAACATCTGTTCCAGGCACTCATCTCAAAGACCTTCCAACTGGTCTGTGAAATCACCACTACAGGGCTGGAAATATCTATTCTACAACTCACTATTAATTAAATATACAGATTATGCCCAACTAATACATTTTCCTCTCAAACTTCTCCCTTCCACAATACACAGCATTCTCCTACTAAGTGATTAAACCTAACTCCTTTATGTCTGCATCTTAGCCTGTGTTATCATTGCATATAAAACTGTCTCAGTAAATTCATATTTGTTGTTATTCTAGGAGAAAAGTCAACTTGTACTTGGTAAATTCCTGAGCAATTTTCTATTATTTCATAAATTTCTGCAGCATTTCTCCATTTTTTTCCCCTGTTATGAGGGGAATATTGGTGCTTCCCTGAGGAAAACTTTCCTTCCAAATATTACTGAAGTTTCATAAAACTAACTTCAATATAGCCTAAGGCACCTTTGGGTCTAAAAACTTAAAATCAAAATAAATGTGAACATGTTTTTGAGTTTAGGTAAACAAAAGCCTCTTAGAAAGACGAGGAGAAGGAAAATAGATGGAATATAAAATAATATAAAACACCTTAAAATTCAGAAAATGTGCTATACATTTATACAACACTCTGTTCAGCAGCCATCCACTAGAGAAAATAGCAATTGCCTAGTAAAGTTGCATGCATTTTTTTTTGATAATTTACAGATTTACTGCTATTCCAGGGAGGCTGAGATGCAGCTGGCTGTGGCTGTGTCCTGAGCAGGATCCTCTCAGGGTCTCTGACCAAATAAATCCATTCTCTGTACTCAGTGTGTGCCTGACTTTGGCTGCCAGCCCTCTCTCTCCACCTTGCCCCCGTTCCTGCCTGCAGCTTATCAGCCCAAACCTCAGTGCCTGCTGCTCTGATGGGTTTGGTTCCCAGCTATCTCCCATCTCAGCCTGCCTGGAGAAGTTATTACGTGATTACATGCCTGCTACATTTCCAGATTTCTATCTGGTATTGTATATGCATCAGTTGTCAGGATGCAAACTGCATGTCAAGTGAATTTTAAATCAGACTAGTCGCTCTTATGCACAATAGGAGATTTGTAAAACTGATTACGCTGTCGCTAGGAAATGTAAGGTGTGTAAAAATTTTCTATCCAAATGAAAAGCATTCTTTATTCTCTTAGCCTCTCCCACATTTTTTTTTTCTAGAAGGAAACACTTTTCCATGAATGTGTCACCTTGTGCTGGAAAATGTTTATTCCTTATATTTAGTCATATTTTCTCATATTTCAGCTCATGTTTTGGACTCTCATCCTAGCGCACCTCTGAAGAGGATCTACCTCAATCTTCTCTGTATTCCCTGGTCAGATATTGGTAAGGAAGATGTGCCTGATATTCCTTCTCTTAAGGCTGAAGAGGCCCAACTTCCTCAGCCTGGAATTATCCAGATCAAATGAATCACTCAAAAAGTTCTTCTGAGCTGTAGACTTGGAGATTTTAGGGTAGAAGAGCCTTCAACCACACACTTTTGTAGCACACACCTCTTAGATGACATCCTTTATGTTATTGTGAATAATTTAAAGGATAAAAATTATGAATATGCTCTAAAAGGTGGACAAAGGTGAAACAAAAATTTATAGTTCCTTCTCTCAGTTTATTAAATTCTAGGGTTCCTAGAGGAAGCACTGAGGGGAGATTATACCTCTTGTATGTCAAGCTTAGCAAAGTTCATTCTTCTAGCTGTCAGTGTAAGATCAGTGGTGCATATTAAAAATTTACAGCTCTAGATCTATTTCAAGAAAGTTTTAAACTGTAAATTTTGTTTCAAGATGTAGATTGTCATTCAAGAATGTAAATAACTGTTGGGCTCAGGAGTCTGCACCTTGAAATGTGTGTCACAAATCAAGATAGTTACAGATAGTTACTGAAATAATTATGTATTGATATAGGAAAGAAAACATTAAATTCCAACTTTTACATGCATTGTTCAATAATTTTTAGATTTCCTTTTAAATATCTGCTGTCTTTGGAATCAGCCTGACTCAAGGAAGTGCATTAATGTAAGAATTGTTTCTCTTCCAGGAAGAGCAGAATCCATGGCAGCCAAGGGTCATTCCAACTCAGCAGAAATAGTTTAAACTACATGTTCATAGACAGTTCCTGAGGATTGTGTGTGCCCTCTGTGGCACACATGAAATGCACAGAAATTTCCCTTCTTTCTCTCCTCATGTTATTCCTCCCTTCTTGCAAATGTCTTAATCAATAATTGGAGCAGTTTTCCCTTGTTTGCTGCTGCCCTAATCCTGTATATCCAGGAAGAGGAATGTTATGGGAGCAAACCTCCTAGCTCTAGTCACTCATCCTTCTGCTGTTTATTATCTTTTGCATCTGAATTTCCTTTAATTTCCTCAGGACATATTTTTTAAATGAAGGTTTAGAACATGTGTTTAGCTATATAAAATTTGTTTCCTGTGGGAGGTTTTCTTTAAAGGTAACATTTTCTTTACTTCATTTCGTACTAACAGTTTTTCTTTATATATATTTCTTGCTACATGTAAGATATATAATAAAAGAGGATTTTATTCATATTACTTCAAACTAGACCAAAATTACAGAAAAAAAACCCCAACTTTTAAGAGTGTTAGTAATTTTCTTCTACATTCTTCTACTATTCTACATGGTTTATGAAATAAAATAATTATACTTTAGCCAAGTAGTCAGTCAAAATGAAATAGAAATTAGTGGAAAGTTCACTGGTGATGTTTGAAAATAGAACCCAATATTTAGAATGGCATGGAATTAAACAGAAAAGAATAGAACAGACTAGTTTCAGTTGGAGAGGATATTCAACAATCATCTTGTCCAACTCAGTGACCACTTCAGAGCTGAACGAAAGTTCAGCATGTTGTTAAGGGCATTGTCCAGATGCCTCTGAAACACTGCCAGACTTGGGATACCAATCACCTCTCCAGGAGGCCTGTTCCAGGGTTACACCACTGTCATGGTCATATTTTTTGGAAAAATTCCCTTTGCCCAGGATTTCTCTCCTGGGAAGCCAAGAAGCCTCAGAGAAAAAGTAAAACAATATTATCTCATTTGCTTCTCCTGTGTTTTGCTGCTTTGGAATGTGGTTGGAGATTGTTTATACAACATGTGAATTGTTTTTTACTTAATGACCAATGACGGCTAGCTGTGTTGGGGCTCTGGAAGGAGTCAGGAGATTTTCATTATTATCTTTTAGCCTTCTGTCTGTATCCTTTCTCTATTCTTAATACAGTTTAGAAGAGCATTCTTTAATATAATATAGATCATAAAATAATAAATAAATCTTCTAAGAACATGGAGTCAGATTCATCTTTCCATCTTGCTGTGGGGGACCCAGAAAATGCCACACACCACCTGCTGGTAAACAAATGTTTGCTGATGCCAGTTGTGATGTGCCCTGATGCATCTTTGAAGCCACGTCCTATCCCTGGGCAACTGGGCGAGGAGCTCCACTCCTCCCTCTCCACTTCCCTGCCTTTGGAAGCTGTAGAAAGGAGTAAGGATGTTTTCCCTCAGCCTCCTTTTCCCCAAACTAGACAAATTTGTGACCCTCAGCAGCACCCCATGGGACTTGCCTTCCATCCCTCTCCCCAGCCCTCCACTGGACACATCCTTCTTAAGTGATGGAATGCCCACAAAATCAAGGTGAGGTCACATTTGTGCTAAATAGAGCATTATATTGTGACATAATTTTGGGCAGGAAAATATACCAGAGTTCCTGACTAAAAAAATCTATAGAAAAATCAATTTTAACAAGCAGGTATGTTATTTGGTTTTCCTCCAATTTAATACCACAAACCAATATTTTCTAATGTATTGCTTGAAAAAATATATGAAGAGGGGTCTATCAACTAAGATTTATTTTTTGAGGGAAAATGTCCATGCTGATTTTCAGATGCTCTTTAGAATATATTCTAACTGTAATCATATTTTAAATCTGTTTTTTTAAAAATGTGGCCTTTAAGATAATTGTTTGGGCTTTTTCTCCTTTAAAGATTTACATGCTGGCTTTGAATGCAAGACAAGCTTTTCATCATTAATATTATTACTTATGATTATTTGTTGATACTGCAAAGACAAACTAATAAAAAAGACACCTTGAATTTAATTTTTTTTTTTGTAAATGCATGCAGATGAAGCCTGCAACTGAAGAATTAGGGTTGTTTTCTTCCTGTCTGTGCAGTCTGTTAATCATCCTTGCAGGGGGATGCTCCAATAAGGTGCTGAAGGAACTCACAGTGTTACATACAGACTATAAGGGCAGATTAATCTGTCAATAATGTTTTCTTTTTAACATTTCCAGAGTACAATAAAAAAGGAAGGAGGGAATACAAAAATAAAAGGAGTCTTTTCAGCTCCCTGGTTGCTGAATGCAGAACTTTGGTGTGAAAGATGTTTCTCTCTTGAGAATATGAGGTAACTGGAGCGACAAATGTTTCTGCTTTTAAAAATCAATTTTAAAATAAGGAAAATTTTAAGAAATATCAAGTAGTTTACTGTTATTCAGAGTCACATCAAACCTGGCTTTGAAGATTTCCAGGGACAGGGCATCCACAACTTCTCTGGGCAACTTGAATGTGTTCAACACAGGATTGTCAGAATTATTAAGGGATTGACCACCTTTCATATGATGAGAAACAGAGAGAGAGAGATGGGATTCCAGCCCGAAGCAGTGAAGGAAGATGCTCCTCTTCTCAGCAATATCTCATGACAAGAACAAATTACAATGGCTACAGACAGAAACAAATGAAATTTCATGTGAATTCAAGAAGTACCTTTATACTTGTAGTGCTGATCAAACACTGGAACAGGTAGCTCAGAGAATCTCTGTCTGTGTGGATCTTCAAAACATGACTGGACTTATGTTTGTGTACAAACTGGCTTGTAGTGATAAATAAGAAACCCAGCCCAGTTTCATAAATCAGGCCCTGGGTTGGCAGACAGGGACCTGCACCTATCAAATTCCATCCTGGGCTGCAGACATCTCACTGATCAGGAGCTGGGCTGTGTGGGGATCAGACCAATGAGTTGTGCAGACCCAGGAGTTTTGAACTCCCTATAGAAGAAGGCTCTCAACAATAAATCAAGCTGTTTGTCACATGGAGCTTTGGGGTGTGTGTGTGTTGTCCCTGTTCCCGACCATCAACCCCATGGAACATGTGGATTTTTAATGTAATAGACAAAATCCTGGATTATGTGCTCTGGCTGGCCCTGCCTGAGCATGGGGTTTGACCAGCTGATCTCAAGAGATCCCTTCAGTTTCTGTGATTCTGTGATTCTGTTTTCCACTTCTACCTCGTCGGCCCACAATTTGGTATTAACCTTGTTTATTTTCCTTTCAGTGAAAGTCACACAATCATTAACAATAAAAACAAAACAGAAAAACATGCAAAACAAAACCAAAGGGGAAAAAAAAAAGCAAACAAGAAGAACAAAAACAGAAAAAAATAATCGAAGTGATTATTGCATGAAATACAGGCAAACTAAGACTTTCAGAAACAGACTAAATGATTATGGGATCTAGATCAGAAGTCTTTAAACATGTTTCCTTCATCCTGGTGTGTGACCTAGATGCATCATATTCAGTTTCCTCACATTATATCCCTTGAGGGATGCTGTGGTACTTCCTTGGAGATCCTTCTTGGTCCTGAGGGTAGCAGAGGAGCTCTGACAACAGATTTTTCCTTGGCTAAATGCATGCACAGCAACTGTACAAAGCTGTAGCATTTTTAAAAGGTATCTTAACACTCTGACTAGCCCAGATACCATCTGTAGGTGTAACCAGAGGGTAGGAGAAAGAGATTCTGGTGTTTTTAAGGTAATACATTGAGACATAAAGAAGTTTTTCAAATGTTCAAGATCACCTTAAAGATCACCTTATATAACAAATAACTTGTTAGAAAAGCTGGACTCTCATGCTGAAGACATTATGCGTTGTACATGCAACGGAGCAGAATAAATGGCAACATTTTTCATAAATGAAATATATTTTCCTTTTGAGGTTAGACCACCATTCATTTTAATTTAATCAATTTAATTAAATGGAAATAGTGGCATAATCCTTCAGGGAGTGTGTGCTTTGCTTATGAAGTATTCCATCAAAAATATTTGAAATCTGAGCATTTTTCCCTAAGTAGACGTGAAGAGCATATTTAAATATGAACTCCCAGAGCTAATATGATTTCCTGGCTGTGTGAAAATGGCAGGTTTTGTTGAGCAGAGACAGGATGAAAACAATGGCCACAGTAAATTTATTTGCATATAAAGTTCTCTTATAATTATATATTGTAATTTCAGATTGATTTACAGGATACTTTCTTGCCTAAATGACACAGTAAGCATTACTTTAGGAAATTATTTTAAATTTCCTTGAGATCAATTTATTGTGGAAGAGAGGATAAAGTTCTCAGAGTACCATTTGCTTGTAATTCAGCAAATTATTATGCAATTTGGCTGCTATTTTCTATAATGATACAAAATTCTAAAAATAACATTTTCTACTTTAGAGCTTGTTGATAGAGATGTCAAAATTGTAATCCATGGTACTTACAAGCTGTTAGTAAAGAGTGATGACATTGTTATTATATTTTTTTTTTGCTTTAAGTTCTATATAAAAATTAAAGATATTTTTTTCCTAAAGAAATCTGCTAAAAGCAATCATTCAGAAGACTAAGTTTTCAAATTACTTAAACACAAAGTTAGAAAAATTTCTTTGTTCTTCTCAGTTATGGCTTGCAGAACAAATGAGACAAGCCTTGATGTAAAGAATAGAATGAGCTCTAAAGTGAGTTTCAGGAATTGTGATGACTTCCTGATTTGATTTAACTAATCTGTATAGACTCTGAACAAAGAGAGAGGAAAATGAGAATGGAGGAGCACAAATCTCCATGGGTGGAATCCAAGGAAGTGAAACAAAGCATCCCCGACATGTAACCCAATCTCGTCTCTCACACCACCAAATTTTCTTTGCAAAACTTAAAAATTTTGTTCACAAGGAAATGACAAGAATAACAGATGTGGTGGAAATGTTTTAGAATCACAGAAACATTTGGGATGAAATAAACCTTAGAAGGTAGTCTGACACAATTCCCCTGTCAGAGCAGGGTCAGTTTTGACACTACAACCAGTTTTTCAGGGTCATGTGCAGTGAAATCCCATGCATCTGCAGTGATGGAGATTCCACAGCTTCTCTGTACAGTTTTAGATATACCTGAACTAGTCCAAGTCATTGGAAAATTCAACCAACTTTAACAAATAATTTTCAGTGAAGCAGGACCCAATATGCTGAAGACACACAAATGTAATATTTTAGAAGTACTTTGAAGAAAAGGTGCATATTAATGTAAGTGCGCCTCAACACCTAGACATCATTACTGCTTTGGTTTGTGTTTGGCAACCTAATCCACTGTGGGAAGTAATTAGTTTGCACTTATGGCGTCTGATAAAAAGAAAAAAAAAAAAAAAGAAGAAGTTATATAACTGATATGAGAGGGCCTATCTGGTATCTTTCCTGCAGTATTAAGAAAAAACCAGACAAGCATTTGTCAGTGTTTGGTTTTTAGGTTGCATGTGGCTTGGTTTTCTGCTTTTTGCTAAAGTTTTGTGCACTGTCCTCTTTAATACAACATTTTTAATAGGAAAAAGTACCTCACACCCAAAAACCCCAAGCCATCAGTCCCAGTAATTAAGACAATAATAATACTGTCATTGTTAGTGTAGACACAGAGCAGAAAAGAAGTGCAACTAAAGAGATTATTGCAAAAGATTTTGATGAGTAAAACCAAAACTACCCAAAAATAACTTATCACTGCATGGATTTCAAATGGAGAAATAGTCTCTCAACAAAGCCTGATGCAAATTTGACCATATTTGACTGAAGGAAATGTCTTATGATTAGGAATGATGTGTGCTGTGTGTTGATTTCAGTCTGTGTTTAATCAATGCTCTAGAAAAGAGAAAGAACAGACGATCCTTAAGGATACCAATAACATATGGGGCATAAGTCAGAGGCAAGGAGAATTGGGACTATGAATTACATGGATGACAGTAATTCCTTTTCCCTCTTGGCTACCTCGGTACTTCTCTTGCTGCTTAGCATTAGCATTTTCATACTGAGCTTCCAACTCTGTGAGACACAGCAGTCAAGCAGCAGGTTGTTAGCAGGGTAAGAAGCCCCTGGAGATCCAGTCCTTGCCTTTGAGTATTACTCTAAACTCTGCACTGAGATTTTAGTGAAGTACATGAAGACATTGTTGTGGTTTAACCCAAGACAGAAATTAAGTATCACACAGCCCCTCAGTCTCTGCCCTCCACGACTCCTCTGGCAGGGAGGAGAATTAGAAAGAAGGGATAAAACAGCAATCAGGCCCTTTCCAGACAATTCCTCTGAGTTTATGTTTTGTGCACCATATTCTGTGGTGTGGAAAATTGGAAAATCCCTTTGGCCAGTTTGGCTCTGCTGTTCTGTCTGTGCTCTCTCCCAGCTTTTTGTGCACTTCCTCACTAGCAGAGCATGGGACACTGAGAAATCCTTGACTTAGGGTGAGCTCGATGTTGCAACAACCAAAACATCCATGTGTTATCAACATTATTATGATGCTGAATCCAAAACACAACACTGCACCAGTTAATAAGAAAAAGCAACTCTGACCCAGCCAAATCCAGGACAGACACCTGATCATATTTAGGAAGGGTGTAGTTGTGAATTCATTGTTTGAACCTGAATAATATTTATTGATTTAAGAGGGATTGTAGATTAATTGTCTATCCACAGATCATTTTGTGATCCTGTCTTCGGTTTCTATGAGACACAGCATTCTTCACACAGCAAGGTAGTGTTTGTTCATGGGTGGTGTCCCTGGAAAACAGGATTATATGAGTGTTTCTCTTCACTTGTTACTCAGTGTAAGTTGGATTTTTCAGCACTCCTTTAGACTGTGTCTACACAATTAACTTGTTTGGATCATTTTGTGTTTACTGTTTTCAAAGAATTATTACTAATTTCTCTAGATTTGTCTACTTAAAACTCATGCCTCTGTAAATTGCAGGGGAGTGGGATGACATTTTTATGTGAAAGCTCCCATACCTCATACTAGTGCTGAGTCAACAGCTGATCATCTCTGCACATGCTTGAATTGATAGATTTTTCAATGGTGTATTTATTTAATAGCAAGACGTGTTATTGAATTGGACAGACATATTCAGAAGGTTTAGATAGGATTTCTTTTCCTGCTTTCATCAACAGAACCAAAACAAATTTCTTTTGCATGTGTGATGCTACTTTTTATTTGTAGAAAAAAATGTTGAAAGGTAAGAGAGATATATTGCATTAAATAACTTGTGCTCCAAGCATATTTCCCTATATTTTGACTTTTTAAATTTGTTTTTTCTTTACATTAACTGAAGATTTTGTTGCACTATCAAATTGTTTGCCTAATATAATACATTTAGAACAGCTTCTGAATGTTAGTGCCTTTAAACATATAACACAAAATATCTAAATATAAATTCTTCATCCAATAAGCTTAATTAAGCATAATCTTGAATATTAGTGTGAAAAAAATTGCTTAAATAATATACTCTCAGATCTTTGAATTAATTATATGCTCTGTGAGTACTTAGCCTGTTCAATCTATGGAAATTAATTTTTTTCTTTACTTAGGCTTTCTGAATGATACACATATTAGTATAATGGCTGTCATACTGAGATGTTAATAGCATTCCTGCAGGTTTTCTCTTTGTGGGTAAAATATTTTTAAAATTTTGCATATTATTCCACTTTCTTGTTTTGAAGTAGGATTTTTCTCACTGGGGAAGACTTTACAATATACTGTAATTAAATATAAATGCATTTAGTTCTTATTCATGGTTCATAATGATCAAATTATAATTTTAAAACATATCTGAAAAATAATAAATCCTCCCACGCTGTTCCCCTTGTTTTAACCCAGGGGAAGAAATAAAAATATTTCTAAGCAAAGTTCCAAGGAGTGTTAGAAGACAAACCTGTTAGACACATCAAAGACTGTTAAATTGCATTACAAGACCAAAAAACATAAGATGATCATTTGTTGTGGAGAAAATTCTGTCACAGTTCTCAAGAGACATCATCTGCTCTTTCCATCTGCTGTTCTTTGCACAGCTTGGCCCTTGCTCCTGAAATGTGACTTGTGAAACCACAGACCTGTTCAGTGATGCTTTTTTCCTCCACTGTGCAACCAGCTAAAAAGGGTTTTGAAGTAATTGCAGGGCTCTGCAGTGATGCCTGAGCTGGCTCTGAAGGGATTAAATGTGGGTTTGGGAACATAATAGCTGTGCAGGCATTGAGGTACCCCAGCAACACGTGAACTCCTCAGCTCAAGGATGCTAATTAAACTTGTAGAGAAACAGTGCTAATTAGTCTGCGTGGAATGACGCAGTATGACTTCTTCTGGGACCTGACATTCAATTATACATATGGTGTGGCTCTTTTGTCATACCAGGTTTTTCATGTTTCTCTCTAGAGTGCCAAAGACAGCCTTACAGATTTACCGCATCTTCTTCATACTTTCTACACTTTAATTCTTTCTTTTTTATTTTTTTTTCATGTAGCTCTCAGACACATCCCGACATGCTGTGTTCCCTTTTAGGTTTGCACTTGGGTCTGTTATTTCACTGCAAAAAAAATCAGAATTTCATCATGATCCTGGTTGTTTTCTGTGTTTCTTCATCAGGTGAGCACCATCTAACGCTCTGAAAACCACTACTTGTTTTTTTTTTAACCAATGAAAGCAGAAAAATGATTGGAAAAACTAATGTGTCGCAGACATCTTTTTAATGAAAAATCCTTTCCTTAGGATTTTTCCTCCTGAGAAGCTGACAGGCCTCAGGAACAAAATGTAAAAAATTATTATCTGCCCCTGTGGAATGCAACAGGTGCATCTGTGATTGGTCTTATAGAGTTGTTTCTAATTAATGGCAAATCACAGTCAGGTGGCTTGGACTCTCTGTCTGGGACAGAAGCTTTTGTTATCATTCCTTTCTATTCATAGCTAGCCTTCTGATGAAACCTTTTCTTCTATTTTTTTGGTACCGTTTTAATGTAATATATATCATAAAATAATAAATCAAGCCTTCTGAAACATGGAGTCAACATTCTCATCTCTTCCCTCATTCAAAAACCCCTGTGAACACCGTCACAGCCTCCCACATCCCTTGGTCCTGTCCAACAGGCTGAGATCTTCCTTCCAGCCAGATTCCTTAATAAAACCTCCCTAATATGCTAATATTACAAGTGTGGCTACAAGACATTGTCGTTTTGAGAAGGAAGTCCCACTGCCATCCCCCCAGAGCTTTTGGGATGTATCTGCTTAAACACATCTTCACCTGCACCTGGCCAGGTGACTCACCCAGAGGTGTGTGACCACAGCTCACACTGTCCTGTCCAAGCCATCCAGGCAGCAAATTATATTTCAATATTAATAATTTCCTCTATTTCCTCTCCTGTCCACTCTGCAGTGACTGTCAAACTTTGCCATTCATAAACAGGACACAAAACTAGGTTTGTGATTTCTCTCAAACCAAGACGCTCC
This sequence comes from Arremon aurantiirostris, assembly GCA_035583995.1. NCBI lineage: Eukaryota > Metazoa > Chordata > Aves > Passeriformes > Passerellidae > Arremon > Arremon aurantiirostris. The sequence continues at coordinate 12,000,217 of JAXCLO010000001.1, read as the reverse complement.
CAGGAAGAAATGTGATTGCAATGGAGATATGAATGCTGTTTGTATCAGGTGATACAAATCCACCTTCTCATCACTTTTCAGTCATTACCTGACACAGCAGGAGCCTAAAGCAGAATATCAGGAAAAATTTCTCCACTGAAAGGGTTTTGAGGCGTTGCAACAGGCTGAGCAGGGAAGTAGTGAAATAACCAAATCACCATCCCTGAAAGCATTCAGAAAAAACCAAATGTGGTGCTTAGACACATGGATTAGTGATGGGCTTTGTGGTGTGGGTCAAGGGCTGGACTTGTTCTCTGAGCCCTTTTCCAACCTTACTAATTTTATGATTCTATCCTTATAAGAATTTTAAAGATAGAAGCTACTGACCAGTAAAAGTTACCAACTGACATTGACATGAACTCTGAATAATCAAAGATTCTCCCTGCTGGGGCTTGAATTTTGTTGGGTTTTTATTATTATTATTAATTTAAGCTCCTAAAATCATTATAGGAAATGCCAAAAGCTCTGCCTGCACATGAGCAGAGAAAGGTGCATTAAGGCTTTTTTCCTTTCCAAGCTGCAGCGTGAACAGCAACAAAGAGCATGAAGGAGGAAAGAGCTTAGTCTGTAATTTTAATTCACAAATATCTTCTGAGTGCCATTGCAGAATCCCCAAGCAGTTCGGAAGAGTGAGATTACAAAGCAATGCTAATATATATCAGAACATCATCCATATGGATAAGGACATAAAGACACTGCCGGACAAAGCTGAGGATGGAAAAGCCAATATGCCTTTTTCACACCAAGTAAAACAGCCTATCAATACAAACTGGTGTTCACTGCTTTGCAAATGGAGCTGTAATATTGGACCATGGCAGCAAAATGTATTTTGGTCCAGCAGTTTGCACCACAAACAATCTTTATTAAAGATTTCTGTTGAACAGGAAGACAATAACCTGTGATATTCCCCACTTTTTATCAGGCTCCTGCTGAACCAATGGGCAGAAAAATGTGTCCAGCACAAGTTGGGATACAAACGAGGAACCTCACTGATTGCAGGCGCACAAGGACTCTGGCTACTGCAAAAATGCACTGAAAATCACTGAGGTTATAACAAAGTGTCCCAGATTGCCAGATAAAATGTATTCTAGTACCACCTGTATGGCAGTTGTGTTTTGTCAAGTGGGCAGTTTGCCTTATCTCTCTTTGAGTGACCACAATCACACCTCCCTCGGGAGGGGACATCTGCTGATAACAGCTATTGAATGTCACTGCATGGCTGATAAGAACTACAGCA
>JAXCLO010000001.1:11978642-11998841 GCA_035583995.1 Arremon aurantiirostris | reverse complement strand
AAATAATAAATCAAGCCTTCTGAAACATGGAGTCAACATTCTCATCTCTTCCCTCATCCAAGAACCCCTGTGAACACTGTCACACTAACAATGGTGGGCAACACCATTGCTCTGCTGCATCCTAAGAAGGATAATGCTTCAGCGACAGCCTGAAGTCTTAAAAGATGAGGCAATCCAAAGTAAAATGAGAAAAATTAATTTTTTACCAAATATTTAGCTCTGGTACATATTGGTATGTTCACCTTGCATACTGTGTGAAAACATTTTCTTGAATCAAGCTGTTTCTGTGTGTCACCTGAACAAATAGTACACAAAGGAAAACTTGGAATCTACTGTCTCATCTAAGTCAGTAGAACAGAATTCTTTAAAGATCTGGAAGTGTTTATGAGATACAGACTCACACTTAACTTAAGTCAGTGGAGACTTCTGCAAGATTAATAGAGGTTTTTAACATTTTGCAAAGGACCACAGTGACCTTTGCAAACAAACCTGCCTGGGTTGTTTAAGGAGGAGCATTGTGCTAGGAGGATAAAGGATCATTTCCCTTTATTTGTCCCTACTTGAAGTGCTGTGTCCATTTCTGGGTTTCTCCTGGCAGTAGAGACCTGGACATACTGGAGATAATCCAATGATGGGCACTGAGATGGTTGAGGGCCTGGAACTGCTCACGTGTGAGGAACAGCTGAGAGAGCTGGGACTGTTGATCCTAAAGGGAAGGCTCAGGGAAGGTACTATAAATATATATAAACACCTGAAGGGAGAACGCAAAAAAAGACTCATCCAGACTCATCCAGTGACAGAACAAGAGAAAAAGAACACAAACTCAAACACAGGAACCTCAGTCTGGATACAAGGAGAGCCTTTCTGACAGTGAGGATGACTGAACACAGGCACAGGTTGCCCAGAGAGGTTGTAATTTCCCTCCTTGGACATATTCAAAAGCCATTTGGATGTGGTCCAGGGCAACTGGCTGTAGGTGGCCCTGCTTGAGCACGGAGTGACTTTCAAAGCTCACTTTCAACCTCAACCATTTTCTGTTACTGTGAAATTATGGCCTTATGGTAGTAAATTCACATTTGCCTATCTAAAAAGAAAATAGAAAAGAAATCTAATTATTATTCTGCTGCCCATTAATTTTTCTGGCTGACAAAAGCTCTTAAAAACCTACGAATGGCATCAAAATTTTATCAGAAATACTGAATAACACATAATCAGGGTGGAGGGGAAAGGACTGCATGAACACAAGTTTCATATCTAGGAAGTGTTGTTGCTTTTGTCGCACAGAAAAGATGAATTAACACGAAAAGTATGAAAAGTCTCCCAGAAGCAGGAGTGTTCTCTTTAGGAAACAGTTATGAATGACAATCTCAGACATATTGCTATGAAGAGAGCCTCAAGCCTTAACATGAGTGATCCTATAAAGTTTTCTCTTCCAAGGTGTTTCTCTGGAAAAATATCTTTTAGTTATATTGTGTTAAAGGAAACAAACCTGAATATAAACATGCCATGTTGCTTTGAAACATACATATGAAGAAATCTTCTTTCACCTCAGTTTGTCGCATTTGTTCAGGGTTAAATATGGATCTGCCATGTTGACTTCTCAAAGTTAAGCGGTTCTATTCTGTTTTAACTCTTCTTATACCTAAAATATCATTAAATCCATAATTTTATTGAAATGAATCCCTGTCCATGGCAGAGGGGTTGAAACTAGGTGATCTTTAAGGCCCCTCCCAACACAGGCAATTCTTTGATTTAGGAACATGAAAGACAAAAGAAAAATATCTCATTTTTACTTTTTAAATATTTGTATATTACATTTTAACTGAGAATATTATGTTTAGATTGATTTTTTTTACTCCAGTATAATATTATGTTCATAGTTTCTTCATGTCAACTTTCTTAATCAACAATTCATGCTTCAAGATCCTTCTCATTTGTCTAAATTATAATTTGAGGAAAACATATCTTTAAAAATATCTTTATAATTTTTAGTATTTCTTCTTTTTCTGGTAAAATTTTTAGTACAGTTTTTATTATTTTTATTAGTCAGGAGATAGCCAACTAAGTTATTTTGTGGCTGAACAAAAATCCATTAATTGAGTCAATGACCAAGTTTTGAAAGTAGGAGGGATATTGTTTCAGTGAATGAATCAAACTTGTATAGTTGTAAATTTATTCCAGAATTTTCTTTGTCTACCCAGGCTGTACTTTCCTCTTAATTGTATCACTTAACTCTGCTGGGCAGTTCTAATTATGACTGCTTTGTCTTGATTTACAGGATACAAATATCCTCATCTGGAATGTACTTAAAGCCAAAAATATAAAATCATAAATCAATATCAATTAACAGTTTATGCTGCAGTATATAATGAGAAAAAATTGACTTCTTACTGGGAATTGCTAAACATTATGACAAATGTTCTGCATAAAAAAATCCTTTTATCAGCATGACATTAGTATAACAAATCAAAACAATTTCATGATTTCATCAAAGTCCTCACAAGATATTTATGGATCTTGTGCTGATATATAACCTGGGTTAAAGAAAATATCCTGTATTTACTTTTGGAAATATAGAGCAATATAGATTGCTAATCTCTCTTAATAGATAAAACTGAATATATGCTTAACTTAGTGTATACTTTATGACACCTTTATAAATAGTTATTTTTCTGAATCAGGTTCTATATAGAGTATATTTTTTCACATATTAGTTCTCACCAAGCTGAAAAATAATTGCTTAGTTTAACAAGATTAAAAATGTGATATTTTTATGTAGAACAAGGAGTTTATATCATTTAGATTTTGAATGGGAGATGGTAAATAAACATATTCTAAATCCTAAAAAAAATTGGAAAAAACCCTTAAAATCATTTAACAGTAGGAGATGTGAGTGGGCATACTCTCAGACTTATTTTGCCAACTCTACTTGCCATGGAGGATTTATTAGTTTCAGCTATCAGGTTTCAGAGGGCTGACCCTAAAATAGTTGTCCTTTGAATTGCTTCCCTGTGCTCTCCATTTGATACAATAACATTAATATATATTTATCATTATGTTCATTTTAATGGAATTTTATTGGCTATGACTGATTATAATTTCTTAAATCAAGAGATTTAGAAAGAAATATTTATGTATTCCCTTCTGCTAACAAAATGTGCAGGAGAAGTAAAGAAATGGAAAGAAGTGCAGATTTCTTATCATCTATATTTTACAGTGTTGATAAGAAGAAAACACTTCCAAAAGAGCTGGGTAAGGGCCTGAATTCCAAGCATAGTGGTCCTCACCTTCCAGATGGAACTAAAAATCTGATTATTCCTGTGGGAGGGAGCCACTGAAGCCATTTTGCCAGGCACATCCTACTGGAAGTGAACAGAGAATGATTTGGCACATTATATCACATTTGAAGTGTCAGGTATGGGGACAGGAAACTGCTTTAATTTTTTTAGTCCATGCCCTCAAAAAACTCTGAACTCTCCATTAGGAACATTGAGTGTGTTTCCGAAAAGAATTTGCCATGGTATATTAAGGTGAAAATACTTATGACATATTAATTTAAAGTATGTCTGAAACCTATGAAATTAAAATTATTATATTTGCTAAACCATTTCCTGCAGTTTCATAAGTAAATTGTTAAAAATTTAGGTATATAAGAATATAAATATCCTTAAATATAAGTGTATATATGTGTATATATCTACAAATATACATCCATGCATGCATATATATGATCACATAAAGTATGCAAGTTTATATAAATATAAGTATAAAAAGTAGAAGTATTTGATAAGCAAATTGCTTTAAAAACTCCCAATAAAAACAGAGTTTGTTAGGAGATACTAAGCATATGGATTTACAGTCATTTAAAGATTATATTTGAGACATGGAATTTTATATTTTCAAAATGAAGGAAAATGATCTATTGTGAAGGATTTTACTGGATGTAGTCTTTAAGTTCAGAAAAGAAATGGACTGCTTAGGAAATCATCATGAAAAATTTGATGCTGTTTTCAATTTCCAACTGAGTGTGAGAACAACAATACACATTTGGGTTTTTTCCTGATTTTCCTCCTTTGCCCTTCCCGTGGCGGCACATTTGTGCCTTGCTATGTTTGATATTTTAAATTTCTCTTCAGTATTTGTATCCTGCTGATAGATTTTTGTCCATCTACATTGTTAAAACGATAAATAGCTAAATCCTGACATTTAAAAAATATATAAGGCTAGTGTTTTGATTTCTATGTACAGTTCAGTGTAATTTAGCCCCCTGAAATCAGAAAGTGGATATATGCAAGTCATGATTTATGACTGTCAAGACATACTGGGAAGGTGTCTCACATGTATGGGCAGCCTGGGTTATTTTCAGGCATTTCATCATATTTTCTGCTCACCCTGTACCTCTATTAATCTGAAAAAGAAATGAAGAAAATCAATGGTGGAGTTTTTTTTTGTCATAAAGAGTTGTTGAAAGTTTTGATCTTTCATAAAGATCCCTCTAAATTGCAAACTAAAATTGTGCTGCTTTTTAAATAAAAACATTCAGGTTTTATGCTGTACAAGATAAATGTTTCTTCCCCTCTTCAGTCAAGGTTCTAAGCAGAGACATCATAACAAGTTACATGCACAGGACACCTGAAAGTTTGTTTTGTCCTTATAGTGCAGCACAGTTTGCTCTTGTTTGGATGTATTTCTCATTTCAGAACAAATGACTGCAGGCAAGGTAGTCTTTCAGGTTTGTTTACTTCTCTCTCATTTTTTGAAGCACAAAGTTACAGTGATGGGAATCGCCCACATGAGTCAAGGTTATGTACGTGGTGAGTAGTGTGGAGGGCTGGGAGGAAGGAAGATAATTGTAAATAGAGAAAAGGGAAACACCCTCCTCTTCCCATCTGCAGTCAGTAGAAGAGTGTGGAGAGAAAATTAATGCTTGCACAGGAACTGAGCGGGAGGCTAATTGGGATATAACAATTCACTGGGAAATTAATTGGACTAACACTGATTTATTTGTATTTTAGTATTTGATGTGGCAGCATCATTTGAAGTGGCCACATCACCCCAAATAATGGTGAAACATAATTATTCCAATGGAACATGGGCTGTGACCTCAGTTATTTTCTGGAAAGCACGCTGGTTGTGGCAGGGTCAATTTGTTGTACCAGTCAGGAAAGCAGCAGCTGTCAAACTTTGCAACATGAAATACCCAGCTTCAGTTAATTAACATCATTGTCCAAAATCATGACAAATTATCACTCAAATTTTGCCAAATTCAAGCACTATATAGAAGGTTAATGAAAATATAAACAGCAGCATACAAGAGCTGCATATGTGTCCTTGCATGGTATGTAGGACTGCACATATTGTTCTGTGTGCAGTCAGCCCTAGTTACCCTATGCCCATCTCTTCAAGTTTTGGACTAAAAGGCAATGAGCCCACTGGGGGCCAGTGCAGAAGAATTGTTTTCTCATGTATTTCTGTCCTGCTCAACTCCTGCCCTGCTTTGTTCTACTCATCCCCTTATACTGCAGTGCTTGTGCACTGTACACAGCGCAAGAAAAATGCAACACTCAGAGAAACTTTATGAGGAAGAGAAAGTTCTGGATGGATCTCACTGGGACCCTATAAAATCCACTGCTCCTCCCTGATCAAATTAATTACTGTTTGATAAATCACATGTGCTTACTGGACATATGAGGAAAATTGGATTAATAGTCTATATTTCTGTGCAAATGCCATTTAACTTATTTTCTTGTACACTTTTTCACCCAATGCAATTCTACAGAGAGTGAGAGCTAGAGATGAGAAACCACATAATCCTCATTCTTTCTTCTATAGTACAAATAATTCTTTGAAGTTACTCCATGCTTTGCACCGTGAAATAATTGAAGAATGAAATTGTGGCTTTAAGTCTGACATTGCACTGCAACACCACATTTTATCAGCACTTTCTGAAACTGAATGTATTTTAGTGTGACCATCTGTAACAGGAGGATCTCTTTTCTATCACAGCTCCTGAGCAAGGTTACAAGAGAAATTCTGACACTGACTTAATTCCTGCTGAGATCAGACACAGATCTATACACTCCTTATCTGCTGTCTCCTCTACTGCAATCAGTTCAGATAAGCAACAGGTCTTCAACTTTATATGTTGATTTTTGCCTTTCATGTTCGCTTCCCTTCCTTCCTGTGCTCCATATCAAACCTCTTGCATCTCAAAGGTCATTTGGCAGGCCAGCCATAAAGGCTTCTGTAGTAACTAGCTAAATCAATTTTTCCCACTGGCTCTAAGTCCTAGTCAGTGTTATTGCATCTCAGAACACTCTTTAATGTTATTCTTTTGAAAACACAAAATATTTAACTAAGTTTGATTTGGCATTCACCTACCTTGGCATTTTAGCTACTCAGGCACATCTGTGTCTGAGAAAATACCAAGAAAATAATGGCTTTCATCCCCACTGTATATTAGAAAAAAGATTTTATTCTTTTTTTGTGTTTACATATAGTTATTGTTCCTAAAGGTCCAATAAGTGCACAACTGGCCTTTTTAGTATACAAATATGACAAAGGCTCAAAATTGATGTTCACCAGATAGGCAAATCAGTATTTAATAATGAATTCCCTAACCAACAATATTTTCTTGATAAAAAACATGACTAGGAACATGAGTATTCACCTTGGTCCTGTTAAATTATCCTGCTTTATGAGTGTCTGTGGTGAGGTTTATACAGAAATAATGTGAGCCTGAGTTCTGCTGACCTCAAGTCATCCTCTCAAAGGTCCCAGTGGATCAGGCTGGGGCTGGTGTGAGAGAGTCAGGGCAACTCCATCAAAAAGGATTGCTTAATATTATCTTGTGCAAAGCACTGTAATAAAATAATAACTAATAATAAAACTAAAAGAAACATTCTAGATTTTATACCTCAGACTTGTTCACAGTTGTGTCTTTGCTACTTTATGGGTGAGATTGGGAAGAATGCCACTGAATACTTCCCCATGGAACAAATGGATTTGTTTAATTTTGGTGGAGAACTACTTTCTTTCTCTGCTTATGCTTCTTTCTGTCTTTCTTGGATACAAAAAAATTCTCAGGCTTTTAAAATCAATTCATATTTAATAAATCATGAAGCAAACCCTTTATGTATAAAGCTAATATGAAGGAGAGGACCTTGATTTCAGCAGGTAGGTACTACCATTTCCCAAACTGCAAAAGTGATCCATACAAAAACATTTATAACCTTTCCTTTTTAATAAACTAAAGACCCAAAGGATATCTTTGTTTTTTAAGGTACTATTTTAAGTAATATAGACAGGCACACTGACTGTGTTTAGCAATAGAGTTGTTTACTTGGTTTTACTTTTTATGTCGCTTCTTTAATTTCTCTTTTTGAATAAAAAAATATCATCTGCCAAACAAAGAAAATGGTTGAGCTCAGAGATTTGCTTGAGGTGCACTTTGTAGCACAGCAGTAAGTGCAACTTGTCCTGTGGACTGGCTGAGAGAGCTCAAACTTGATGTAACTGGAAGGAAAAATAAGATGAAGAAAAAGTAGCTTGTGCTGCTGCCACAAAAACAGAGTTGAGAGCTGTTGTAACTTCATGTAAAATAAAAGCATAGCGATGGATATTTTGAATTGCTATTGTTAAATGTTTAATGGCAGAACCAAGGCTGTAAGATCTTTTGCTTTTTTTTCCTCTAATAACAATTCTGTTTCTGCAGAGGGTTCACAGTGACAGTATGAAGAGTTGTGGTTTTGGTGGGGAGGAGTTGATTAGCTTCTTATTTTATTTCATCTGGATGAGATAGCAAAGGATATAAAAACCACATTGACATGTTGTGCAATAAAAGTTAATTGTGACTGGAGAGTCTGAGAGATTTTTGCCTTTTAATGAACTTAGATCTTGCTAAAATTTGCACTCAGACATGAGACTTGCAATCTGTAAACAAACCTGCAGATTCAGCCCACTGAGGGTTGCAGATGTTTGATGTTTTTCAGGTATTAAGTTGGCCTTGCTTTTCTATCACTTTGAACTTCCATTCTCATGCTTTGGCTATTTCCTGGCCTTTCAAGCTTTCTCTTTGTTTTGGATACTTGTCTTCTGTTTAAAACCTTTCCTACTCATGTTTCTTCAGTTCTGTTTGAAAGCTCAGTAGGCCTAAGAGTGGTTTCTTCGAATCTTCTGACCAACTAAACTGAGTTTTCATCCCCACTTATCTTTAGTAAGCTATTCTTTGATAGGCTTTCACTCTGGCTCCAGAGACTGCCTCTCTCTTTTTCATTCATTTCATGCTGGTGGTGAAGTTTCTTTCTGAGTGCACATTGTCTTGAGCTGTTGTGAAATGGATAGAGCCAGCAAAATAGTATCTGTTTGCTGAAAATCATACTCAGTAAACCACATTTTCCTTTTTTTCCTATTTTCTTTAATTCCAGGAAGAATAAAGGTATACCTTCTTTTCATTCTCTGAGGAAAAACAGAAAAAAGATACACTTTCTTAGAATTTATTTTTAAATTCAATAAAAGCTCTCCTAGTCTATCTTTTGTTACTGTTGAAGACGTTGTTAAACATGAAACCAGCCATTAGTGCTGTTGTGTTTGTACCTTTCCTTTGACAGTAGTAGCTGAATTTACTGGTCTAGCTTTTAGAATTAAATATAAAGTGTTTTCTCCCTTTTAAAAGACTTGATTTTTTCATCAGATCTCTGTGGCAGGAAAAAAAATACTGGATAAGGAAGTAGTATACAGAACGCTGCTGGAGAATATTTATAGACTTCAACATCAGGAGAATGGCATTGCTGTGCAAATAAATAACAGTTATACCTTTTCAAACTGGGTATGAGGAATTTAACTCATTGATATATCATGTCTAATTTTGGTGTAAATGTCATCAGTGTAAGCAAATATAAATTATGCCAGCTATGAATTATCAAATTGATGTAAAATCACAGCATTCTGACTTTGAATAACCGAACTCAAAATCATTTCATTATAGTTGTCTGCTTACTGGCTAACAAGTGACAAAGTATATCTTGAATTTTAAACAGTAAGTTAATTTCTATTTACTTGGCTATTCTACCTTCACCAGTTCTGTTGAATAAATAGCATAATTTCTGACATACTCCATATAAAAAATTAGACTCACTTTTTTTTTGTAATTCTATTTATCCTCTTGTATTTATAATGTCTTTCATGCTAAAATTTCTCTATAATAAGCAGGGGACATTGTGGATTAAAATCTCAATATCATATATACTAGATTACCTGTATTAAATAAAGCAAATTCTAATAGAAGATATTGCAAGAAAAGAAAAAAATATGTATGTATTATTTAGCCCTTCAATGTACAAGCACACACTGAAAAATGTATAATGTACAAGAAAAAAAAAAAGGAAAAAATTTTTACATGTTTCTGGGCTTAAATTCTCTTGCTACTCAAAAAACTACCACAGACAATGTAACAATAATTATTTCTTTTGCAAAATTATGTAAGCAACCAGTGAACTTCTGGGATCACTGAGTTGAAGCCCCCAAATATTGCAGGCAGAAACAGTTCTGAAGTTGTCATACCCATCAATTTCCTCAGTGCTGGATTTGATATGCAAAGAACAAACATAAAAACACCTGTAAATAAAGTCTTGTCTCACAGAGAAACATGCCAGGTGTTCTATCTCCTCCCTCCTCTATCTGTTGACAACTGAAAGAAAAAAGAAGAGAACTGAAATTTGGATTTGATGAAGAGCCTAGATAGTTGTGTTAAAATAGGCAGGAGAGGACTGAGATGTTCAAATAAGAAAAAATAAGAAATATTTTTAAAAATCTAGGTGGGTTGGAACCCAATGCTGGAAGAAAATGTGATGAGAAATGGGCAGATGCATGGGAGAGGTAGCATTGAAAGGGATTTGTGTGTCAAAACAAAACACAAGAAACATGCAAATAAACAGGAAAGCAGATAAAATGGAATTCATTCCTAACTGTATGGATGGGAACTAAGCTTGGAACCTCTGAGGTGAATCCACAGAGGAAGAATGTGGGTACAAAATCACTAAGAATCATATTTGACAAAAGAGTTAGAGAAAAAAATTCTCTCACAAATTTTGAAGGAAAGAAGTAGCTTTTGACTCCCAGCTAGATGTTGGATATAGAAACTGGTGGTGACACCATGTGCAGTGAGCAAAGCTGTGCCCAAACAGCACAAGTTCCAGTAAAGTAACATCAATGAGATTCATGTGGAAGACTGAGAAGTTATTAAGGTCTTCCAGAGACTTACAGGGTGTCAGAATAAAAGACTGACTTACCATGGAAATATCCTCACTGTTTCCTGTATCACATGTTTCATGAGCTTTCTAGAAAAACTTTAACTAAGTTTCTAAATCTAATTCCTGGCTTGATGTAACATTTCCTCTGCAGATTTGAAATACGAATTCTTTCTGATAATGAACTTGGGATGTTTTTTCTTTTTACATTAAAAATATTTTATTTTATTGTATCTTCCATTTTAAAATTATAAGTCCATTAAAATCTGAAAACAAAAATAGAAATCTTAGAATAGTATATAAGAATAGTAGTGATTGATGGTGATGATGATAGTGTTTGTGGGATCATAGGTCCATTTACAATTTAAAAAACATCTTCCCAGAGTAAACATAAGATGATAGATTTTCTCTGTTAAATTCCACTTTTGTGTCTGAAAAAATAATCTTTTAATTTCATGGGTGCAATGCAAATGGAATGTGAGGCAAAAATACACCTTTCTTTCAAAGAAATTAGTCTTCCTTTGGTTGGTTGGTTGGTTGGTTGGTTGGTTGGTTGGTTGGTTGGTTGATTGGTTGATTGGTTGGTTTTTGCTGGTATGTTTCATTCCATCAAAAGAATTTCACATACTTATAAATTTAGTGTTGAAAACTTTAAAGGAAACACAGGGACTTTCATGATACTGAAAGCAAAATAGAACAAGCATATCCCAGATCTGAGTTGTCTTAGTTATCTTTTGCATGTGTTGAACCTGGAAGAAAATCAGCAAAATCTTAAAAAAATTATCCATTTTCATTTAGGCACAGGAACATTCTAAGGACATAAAGGAAGAGGAACAAATAGAAAGGACAGTCAGTAAAATCCAATATTTTTCATTTTAAAGTCAACTGCTGTCCATTTTAGAGACAACCTAGAGACAAGCATGTATAGCAATAACATACTGCATCAAAATGTTGTTGCTTGCTCTGAAGAAACCAGAAACAAGTTTTAGATGTGCTTCTTTACTGATATTTTCAGACATATGTATAATATCATTTATCCTTCACACCTTATGAATGCTGAACTTATTGTAAATTTTGCAGTGTGTGCAATATTAAGAAGATGTAAAAGTTCTGACAGAAACATGCATAATCTGCTGGTGTTTATCAAAATATCTGTGTGATCATGTATGGCCTGGCAGCTTTAAAAGAATCATTTTCTCTTTGAACTCCTCAAGCAAATATATGTTCTTTAAAACATATATTTGTTCTTTAAAATATCTGAAAGAGGCAATTTTGACTATTCATATTTAGCTGAGACTTCAAAATCACTGCAGTCTCTGCTGTCTCACTCCTTTCTGGCAATGATTTTAGTTTTGACATATTGCTAAAAAATGAGAAAATCATAGGTTTGAAAGTTCTGATTGAAGTAAAACCAATGGTGTGAGAAGGGGTCACTCAGGCATAGTATTGTCATTTAAACCAAAATCAATCAGCTCAATGTTTGTCATGCAACTCTTCTTAAAATATTGCACCCACATTCATCCTGAGGAAGGAGATACCAGATCCCTGTAAGACAAAGGGTTCTTGTGGTGTTTCCATTGGGCTCTGAATTGAAGAGTCCTGAAAGTCAAATCATAGCTAAACAGGCACATATTCACCTGAACTGTCCCATCATTTAAACTATTCAATCACTAATTTGATAGCAATGGAAAGAATTTATTTAGTAAATTATTTAATAAGTTGTTGCATAATTATTTGGGCATATAACAGGTAGAGAACATTTTATAAGTCCTTTAACTGATTGTTATCTGATCTTATGTGCTTTTTTCAAAACATGCATGTTTTGAAAAAATGTTATTCACAAATTTTTCATAGTGTTTTGGAAGCTTAAATTCATCTAAGATGCTAGAGATAACTGAAAATTCCTGAACTGAACCCAGTATTTTTTTTTTCCAAATTAGATTAAGTTATTTAAATATTTGGTCATCCGAGATTTTAATCTTCTATTGGTACCATTTAAAGTTCAAATTTTTTTGGTTTAAACTATGACTGTCTTTAATATGTCTTTTATGAGTGTATTCTGTTTTTCTCTGGTATTCCAAGAGATGATTGCTGTAGAGATCATTTAATTAAGGCGCAGATGTTTTACTTTGTAAGGCTTTGGAGCCCACACAGAGGGTATTAGCGTGCAGCTCTTAACCAAATATTTCATAAATGTGTATCTAAAGAATTATTCTCTACTTATATCTGACTTCTAACGTTAATTCATCCATGATCTTAAAAATACACTGAGAATATCTGCAGATGAGGGATATTAGGTTAGCATGATATTCTTCAGTTAGCATTAAACCGTGAAGCTTCACTATTGCAGCCCCATATGTTAGGAATCAAGGGAACCTCTTTTAAATAAATATGTGCAATAAGTGCATTAAAGAGTTTGACAAAGTATTCTGTGATTTATAATCTTATGTTGATAGGAGGGATGAGCCAATTTTCTGATTAATTTTTCTCAGGTTATTTGAAAGCCCTGTAGCAATGCAAATCTGTGCAATGCTTCATAATATATTAAGAATATGACATTTTTAATCTTCACTTTAGGGAGCCATCAAAATTTAGGACTTAGTTAATGTGACAGGATTTGTATTGCTGTTATGAAAGTATTCAAGACCAGATGCAATTATGCTTCTTTGTGATATTTACCAAGGCACATCCTCCCAAATTGCCCTCAGCTCCTTTAGCAAAACAAATTGTGTTTTTCTGCCAGTTGGGACTGTTGTTGATAACACTGTTGTTCATGTAAGAAAGTATAAGTAACTAAAAATATTCTAAATTATGTGTTTTTCAAAATAGTTAATTTGTGAGAGAGTTATAGTAATAATAAAAGTAGAAGTATAGAAATATAGCAACCTACTAGACATGGTTCAATGTAAATTGAAGTTAAGTGAACATAGGAAATTACTTTTCTATCAGTCTACTCTCTAAAATGGGGTAAAGCAATTAAATAATATAAAAATAATAATGGAATCTTGTAATCATTGGCTACCAGGTTGGAAAAGACCTCAAAGATAGTGCTGGAAATAGGTTGTGCAAATAGGTAATGAAGAAACAAAAACTGAAGAAAAATGCATTTGTAGTTCACAATGCATATTTTTATTTGATTTCACAATAATTATTTAGAACACATTTATTTTCTGCACTGCATTCTGGAGGAACAAAAACTTCCTTTCACATACTGTCAACTTTTTAATTGTAAAAGGGAATCAAGCCCTCCTCTCTTGTTCCAAAAATTCCAAAAATTCCAAATTCCAATTACAAAAATTAAAGTAATTGGAGGGGGATTTGGAATTTGTTCTTGACTTCTATACTCAGGCACAAATATTATTAAAAAATCCAATCAAAGTACTCAGATGAAATTTATCAGATCCTCCTCTAGTCAAAATCATGGAAACTGAAGAAGAGACTGTGTTGGCACTGGAGCAGATTACATTTTAAAATTTTATTTTAATCTCCTTTCTCATGTAATTAAATGTTGGCTGAGCTATCCAGCATACACAAAATAAGAGCCAATGAAGTGGCACCTCATGAATTCACAACCAAACTTTGTTTGGTGACATGTAGTGAATCTTAAACTATTTTATTCAGTCTCTGAAGTCTGTTCACTATTGCACTGAGATTTCTTAGTAAAATTACTCAGTCACTGGAGAGAAATAATAATCAAAATCAATAGATTTTAGAAACATTTTCAAAATAAATGTATCTTAAGACAGGAATATTACATTATTCTGAAACTAAAACTGAAGAAGCTCTCCCTGAAATTACAGAGAATGAATCCGATATCATAAGAAAATGAACTCAGAAGAGCAAGCTGTTACAAACATGTAAATAATTTGGAAGTCTTCACCTGGGGGTTAAAGATCAGCAATAGAAACATTTTTTCCCATCGCTAATTCTTTTGTCTCTTATGAGGAAAGAGGCTTCCGAGCATTATCCCCTAAACTGATCTATTTCCCCCCTAAAATTTCTTGAGGTTTCCTCCTTGGAAATTGCTATTTACACATACTTATTTATTTTCCTGTATTTTTACAGAATTTTTCTTCTTGGGACAAATAGTTCTGCACTTATTTCCTAATGTGTAGTGATGGTGGTTTGCTGAAATTTACTTTGATATAATAAAATATTTATTTGGATTCAGATCTGAAGTAATCTTTTCTGACAAAAGAGGTGGAAGGCTATTTTGATAATTTTAATTGGATGAAAACTTAAAATACTTGCCGTAAGCGCAAAGCTTGAATTTTACTTTTGGAGTCTGTTATTATAACAATGAACTCTGTAAATTTCCATATTTTAATAGCCAATGTTTCATGCATAAATGACACACACTATAAACAACAGTTTTCAAAGGAATTTGTCATTAAAGCAGCCAGATTACTAAAAATAATTTTTACACTAGCAAAAGAGGCAAGGAACAAATAGTGAATTTTGATGTTTATGATGGATGAATAAGTGACAACTAACGTTTCATTCAGTAGACTGAGTTGTCATTATAAACATAGTTATTTATCTTTGAAATACTTATTTATTCATGAAAGATCCATTATTAAAAGGATAACTGTTTATGAGTTTGGACTGATTTTAGAGAACAATTTCAAATGAAATAAAATGGAAATAAGGAAATGGGATTTTTGTTTTCATATGAAGTAGGCAACAGCTGTTTGCTTGATTAGCATTGTGGTTTTGGAGTGTAGTTTATTCTCCATTGTTTGCAGTGAAATACTCTGTGATTTTTTTTCTATGTTCTGGCCTAACTATGATTGCAATTTAATGTACCCATTTTCAATAAATATTTATATTTTCAGAAAATGGCTGGACAGAGTAAGACATCAAGAGAACAGAATTCAAACTGAAAGTCATCTAGGCAAATGGAAGGTCATTGTGGGGAAAAATGGGATCTACACTTGTATTTCTTCATTTTGGTAGAAATTACAAATAAAAGGAGTGACAGACTAAGCTCTAATAACAATAAAGATGCTACAGTGGAAACACATAAGGTATTTCACACTCTCCCCAAATGGGCTGAGTCCCTGCTGGGACATATAAATAAGTTTTTACAACAAGAAAAATGATAATAATCAAAACCACCAAAAACCCACAACAAACAATGAAATCCCAAGCCCCAATCTTTTAGCAATCTCAATTGTCCAAAGAGATATATAAAATCAACTTTTCAAAAAATTATGCAATTTAGTACAAATACAAGAGGATTTAGAAATTATTAATAGCAATATAAACATTGCATGAGGTAGTAGATACAAAAATCTCTAGAGTAAAAATAAAAATAAAGTCCAGAAAAAAAATTATATTTTATAAGATGAAAAAAAAATCTCTATTTTACTTTTTCAGAAGTAAATGATATTAAATACACTTAAAATATATGTTCCAATCACATAAGTTTACATTTGAAACTTCTGGATGTACTTGAGCAACAGTTAAAACCCAAAGGGGACTTTTGGTCTTACTTTTTGCCACCAAACAATATAATCTTGCTTATACCCACATGCCTTTTGTTTAAATAGCTTCTTTCTCTAGCAAATTGTGAAAAATTACTTTATACTATGTGTCTAATATTTGTATAAGATTTCATATGGCTGGTGGCTTGAAGGAATTTACCATTTGAGTTACTGGTCTCTTCTGACATTCACTCCTATCTGTTGCTCTTCCTGAACACTTGTTAATATATTGGTTTGTTCTTTAGTGATAGTATTGTTTTGATGCTCTAGTCATAAACTATTTTATTAGGTGTAAATAAACCCAGAGCAAATAACATTTCCAGTACGTAGGGTTCACAGTCTAGAAACATAATTCTGAGACTTTCACACATTGTTCACTCTTCTTCCTTATTGCTTTTCCTTCTGTCTTTTCTTTTTCACTTACATTTTTCAAATGTATTCTTGGGGAGTGGAGTGAACAAAGAGAAGATTATTGTGGGGTTTTCTTTATTCAGCTTGAACATAAAGTTTTTCTCTTGACTGATTTATAAAAAGGGAATAGATCAGTCATGAATGCTATGACAACAGACCTTGAGAGTGTTTAAACACTTGCAGTAAGAGACAAATAGAGGAATTTTATTATTTCAGAAACTAAATTTACAGTAAATCTAAGTTAACTCTCAATGCAGCAGCTAAGTAGTTTGGGCATCTGATGCAGTCAAGCTTTGGGTTTTCAAATCTGAATTGCACGATATGTGGGGTTTTTTTGTTATCTAATAGCTCTATTTCCACCAATGAAAGAGCTATAAAAAGATCATCTACATCATGGTAAATTCCTCAAATATCAGGGAACTCATTACAGCTTGACAACACTCAATTTTTTCTGAAAAGTTTTCATTGGGTAGATTTTTTTTTGTAAGAAGCTGAAGTCAGTCACCATCAAGCACATATTTGCTCTTAGATCTGCACAAGTGGTTTCACCATGTAGAGTATCTGCTTCTAAGCTCTGCAACTGTTGGAGTAGAAACTACTGAGATGCCCAGAAAAGGAGTGTTTCTTTCTTTTTTTCTTTTTTTTTCTTTGCCTGCTTAATCAAATCTCATCAGATTTCCTATATTTATTACGGCAAGGTAGGAAAAGATTATTCAGTCTGTTATGGCGAAGTGCAATGTTTGATTGAAGTCAGGGGAGAGGATTTAGTATCACCATCTATTTAGGCAATGACTGTGTATGATGCCAAATATGCAAGTAGATAAACAAACCATTTATCAAGATATAAGGTTTCCAGCACAAAATCTACAGCAGCCTTAAGAAATACAGTGAAGCTGTTCCAGCTGATTTGAAAAACACATAGCTCTCCATTTTAGTAGATAGTAAACATGTTCCCTTAAAATGGTTACACTTTTAGCTCAGTGCAGTAATTTATTTTTATTTATTCATTTTTTTCATGCAAAGGAATTGACCTAAGACTATTTTTTTTTTCAATTTCTTGGAAGATAATCAATGTCTGAAATTAATTCTACTTAGCTGCTGTTACTTTAAACATTTTTTGTGGTGAGCTTAGAAGTCCTCTTGTGGTCACCATTTGTAAGGAGATGTTTTCAGTTTCTGAATGATGGACTATGATGTCAAGGGCACAAAAAATTGAATTTTTCAATTTTTCAGAAGTGTCCACTCCATTTTGCCTGTTATTTGGATCAAAGTGAGATGCAATCTAAAAAATAACATAGAAGATGGAAAATAACAAACAAGATACATTGTTCTTTTGCCCTTCAGGAACGTCTTTAAAATCTGATAGCCAACAAAAAAAAAAAAAAAGAATATATAGGACATTAACAAGAGGAAGAGTTCTAATGCATCTAGTGAATGTCTTAGCTTCTAGGCTTCTAGAGAAAAAGAAGTCTGCTTCATAAAATTAAAAAAAAAAGATAAAAACAGTGAGTAACTGTTTTTACCAATTCACTTTGTATAACAGGCTAACAGAACAACGCGGGGAGGTTTTTAATTGAATTGCAATGAAAACAAAAGGAGAGGATAAAATTCCCAATGTTCTTCCATTTGTAAAATCCTGAAGCAGGAAAAAAGGATGTTCTTCATTTACAGAAATGAATATAAAACTGAGGGGAAAAAATTTGTTTTCCAAACTATAGGAAATAAAATATCATATTAGAAATTGCAATATAAAATAAAGTGAGGATTTTGTCCATAACTCTAATGATTAGAAATCACAGTAGCCAACAACCTCCATAAAAAACCCCTTTCAATCAATTAAAAAAGGTCATTCTTTAATGTGTTTTTGTTGTGGCTTCATCTATAGTGTCTGTGCCAATGCAATTATTCAAATTTATGCTTCAATTTTTAACAATCTTCCTGAAAAAATATGAATTGTTGGTCTCTGGATGAATCTCAGTAATTACTATTATATATACTAATTTAATGACAATTCTTTGCAATTAATTCTTTCTCATTTTTAAAGCTGTTTTCTGCTGAGAATTTTTAAGAATACTAAAGCACCATCCCAAACTAAACCATTACATACATTTTGAAATCCTGGCGAGATATGCTGGTTGATGGGGTTTTAATACTATTTTTCTTAGCAAGAAAATGCCTCTGCTTGATAATTGGTGCCTGCAAAGAATGTGGAACCCATTCTAGTTGTAAAGACTTTCCTGGGGGGAGCTTTAAAGGGATGTAATGAGCCTTTGAAAACTGAGTAGATGGAGGAATCTTTGATGTTTGCCTACGGGGATCTTGGTAATTTCTGAGCCAATTGAGCATTCCACTTCTGAAGTCAGCCCTGCCTGAATAGGCTGGGCCAGAAGGAACAGGTGGACCTCAGAAAAAAGGTTCAGTACCACAGATGGGTGCTTGAGGAGGTTGGGCCAAGTGGAGAAATGACTGTGATGATCTTCAGAAAGACAGCACTTAGATATGACATACATGCTACTGAATTGCCAATTCTGCAGCAATTAATTTCTATACTTGATAAAACCATTGATGAAACCACCTGCCTTGGCTCATCATCGATATTCTCAATTCCCGAACAAGGTCAGTAAGAACTTTGTTTTTTTCTCCCTGGCCTCATCCTCTACCTGTAGGCACAATCCAGCATGTGGACACCTGTTGGAAAGAAACCTTTAAAGTTTTTAAAGTTCTTTCATCTCTGATTAGCTTTGCAAATGCAGCTCAGTTCAATCCCTAGAGCTCACCCTGTCACCGCTGCCTTTTACTTTCCACACACACTCGTCTTCATTAGGAAAGATGAAGGGACTGAGAAACTTGAGAACAAATAATTGTAATCATTCCTATCTGATACTGAACATTCTAGTGGTCAATTAACACATTTTTCCTTTTTTTTAGCCTTATAAAATATGTCTGTTTCTTCTTACAACCTTAAATTAGCAATTAACGATAATGTTTTTAATGTCTTTTTTCTATCCCTTCTCTGAAGTTTTTTCCTGTTCTTAATACTTCAATTGTAACAGCATGATGTTGTATTAATGTATACCATGTACAATCAAAATGTTATAGTTTAGCTCATTGATAGCAAAAGGTATCAAAGAAGTTTATTCTGGCTGGAGTAAAATCAAATTTTATATTAAAAGTTTTCAGGACTCATTTTCAAGTAATAAATCTCACACACCAACTGTTCAATATATTTTTAAAGATGATAGCTTAGATTATTTTAAAAAATCAGCATCTACTCTTTCCTTCCAAAATCAGTTTGTTTTCCCAGAAAGAGTAAGAAGTGCAAAATGAAACCTTTGATTCACCTGACAAAAGTGTATATCAGTATAGAGATGCATATTCCAAGTAGAAAGAAGTTTTGTTCTTGCCAAAAAAAAAAACCTGTAGTTAACAGTGAATAGATGATTAGAAATAGGTCTGCAATTTCCTTGTATGCATCTTCAACCTTCCACACACTTTCTCATTTCTCACTCTACTTTTATTATTCCTCATTATTTTGTTGGATTAACTTGCTTAGATACATCATAAGGTACATTTGCTTAAGAGAATTGCACTGAAGGATGAACTCAGCCTAACTTCCAGACTCAAACTGCTCCCAGTTCAGGATTTTGAGCCCTATCTGTTTCCCAGATCTGGGCAACCAGTGTCAAACCAAGGCCTTGGAGTGGCTACCTAGAACAGAGGCTAGACAAGGTTAAGAGAATAAAAGCAGGTATTTACCCACAGTCAAGAATTTTTTTCCTGATATATAACTTAATATATGGCCTGTCAGTTTGAAACCATTCCCCTTTGTCCTGTCACTCCAGACCCTTGTAGTCTCTCTCCATCTTTCCTGCAGGCTCCCTTCAGGCACTGTAAGGCCACAGTTAGCTCACCCCAAAGCCTTCTCTGTTCCAGGCTGAACAGTCACAGATCTCCCAGCCTTTCCTCCCAGCAGAGCTGCTCCATCCCTCTGATGCCCCTGGTGCCTCCTCTGGGCTGGCTCCAGCAGGTCCCTGTCCTTGCTGTGCTGGGAGCCC
>JAXCLO010000001.1:11963391-11978542 GCA_035583995.1 Arremon aurantiirostris | reverse complement strand
CTTGCTGTGCTGGGAGCCCAGAGCTGGATGCAGCCCTGCAGGTGGGCTCTCAGCAGAGGGGGCAGAGGGGCAGAATCTCCTCCCTGCCCTGCTGCCCACTGGGCTCTGGATGTCTATAAGTGATTTTTGAATCAGTGTCTGGTCTATGTGGACAGACAGGACAGTTCTGGCTGTTCTCCAAGGTTCTCCTCTCCTGCTTCTCTCCAGAAACAGTAGGATATCCTGCTTTATCCTCTTTTGATAATGGAGGTAGAAAAAGCAGTGGATGCTCTGTCACAGACATCTTTTGTGAAAAATCTTTTCTTTAGGATTTTTCCTTCTTCTGGGAAGCTGAGGCCCCAGAAGAAGAATGTAAACACTGGTTATCTGCAGCTGTGGAATGCAACAGGTACACCTGTGATTGGTCCATGTTCCATGTTTACAATAAAGGGCCAATCAGAGACTGAGCTCTCTCTGGGACAGATCAGAGAGAGCTCCTTTTGTTTATTGATTCCTATTCTATTCTTAGCATAGCAGCTTCTGAACTTTGCTCTCTATTCCTTTTAGTATAGTCATAATGTAATATATATCATAAAATAATCAATCCAGCCTTCTGATCATGGAGTCAAGATTCTCGTCTATCTCTTCACCCCTGAGGAACCCTTGGAAGCCCGGTAACAATGCTCAAGGAATGTTTTCTGTTTGTGCAGGAGGAGTGCCAGCTTCAAACTGGTGTATCCCACAAAATGCAAACTTGGTGTCCCAACCTGCCTGTTTTGCAACCTCACTGGCAGGACACCCTCTCCATACCTGACAGAAACATGGAGCTCTGCTGTTCCTGAAAGAGGTATTCTGTCTTAAGAGGCAGTTAGCTATCACGAATAAAATTAACCCTATCCTAGCCAAAATTTGCCCAGGTAAGAATGTTCTTAATAGAGACTACAATATTTTGGTTGAAAAGAGGGAGAAAGGGATGGTCCAAAAATGTTAACGCTTCGTACGGGTTATGAACACTCAGTGTCTCTTGATAACCTTTCCAGAAATTATAATGAGTGGAATCCTTTGAGATGGTGAGCAGTTTGGATCTTGCCCCACTAAACATTAAGAATGATTACATTTCTATAATCATAGAATGTTTTGGGTTAGAATGGACCTAAAAGAACGTCCAGTTCCAAGCTCCTTGCCATGTGCAGGGATACTTTCCCCTAGACCAGGTTCCTCAGAGTAACCATTTAACCTGTCCTTGGTTCTGTAACTTATTGAGGTCTATACTTCTGCTAGGAATAAAAATATTACCTCAGATCAATATTATTTCAAAATATTCACTCTGAAGCCCACTAGAGGGACAGTGTTGTAGAATTAACGTTAAAAAAAAAATTACTGTAGGATCAGACTTATTCTCAGTAAAACCCAGAGCACATGTTTTGGGGAAAGAAAGCTCCAGAAGGGTCTTCCATATGTCCCTCCCTTCCATATGTCCTTCCTCCTGGTGGAAATGAGATGTGGTCAAAGGGAGGCGACTCTGATACTACAACCAAGCTGGAAGGCATTTCAGTTAGAAATACTGCTTAAAGAAATTTCTCTGTATTTTATAGTTTGCAACAGATAAAGATCCTTGCTGTGGAGAAGCCACATCACTTGTGGCCACCCTGGGTAATGAAGAAATGCTTGTCTGTGACATCTCTTGTTGACCCCAGGGCAGTTCACAGAGGACAGATGTCACAACTCGGGTGATCTTCGTGGGAAAAGAAAAATTCTGCTGCCACTGGCACAGATATATGTCTTGGGGACATGGTTTACTGGTGAGCATGGAGCTGCTATTTTAGCAGCTGAACTTCATGGTTTTAGAGGTCTTTTCCAGCCTTAAGGATCCAGTGATTTTAATGTGTGTGTTCTGTGAGTAAAATGTAGTTATTTATTTGCAAAACAAACAGAGATATTGTTTTTGGGGTTTTTTTGTGATTTGGTTTCTCAATACATTTAATCCTTTTTGTGCTTCTTTTCTTAAACATTCAACTGATTTTTATACCATGTTTAGTAATTTTCTTGTAAATGAGAAAATATTGAGGCTTCCCTCAAGGAAGTTTCCTTAAAAAAGCACAATAGAGACACACGTGTTGCCCTTTAGGTTGTACATAAAACATTAAAAGAATAGAAAACTAAAACTGAATTAAATTGAAACATCACACATTAGAAAATAAAAGTCAGAATTTTTTTATCTTTTCCTGGCCTTTCATTCTTTTCTTCTGAAATGGTGACAAATACTGCGTGAGGCTCCGTTTATAACATATCTAAAAGGCTCCTTGAGTATTTTCTCATGTGAAAGCAGAAAACAGTATCAATAAAATATGAAGAATCAAAGTTTGCATCAAGACAGGCATTAAAAAATTAAATTCCTTCACAGATTGGAATCATAAGGTTGTAATCCAAGAAGTTTGTGATCTGCTCTGTTTTTATTTATTTCTATTTTTGCTCTCACCAGTTTCTGCAGTTTTTACCTTATGTTCCTCTTCTGCCTCATGAACCAGGATCTGCTCTTTCCCATCTCACTGGTCTTTCCTAAAACGACTTGAAGATAGTTCAACTAAAAAGTCATTAAATCTAGATCCTTCAAAAAAAAAATCAGCTGTCACACTGTGTTTCTGTTCATAAACTCTTGGAGAATTTATTGAATAAATCAAGATTCATAACTAGGCATCAGGAATTGAAAAAGGGTAATTGAAGTAGAAGTGGCTCAGATAAAGAGGATTCTTTGAAATTCCACACAGTACACATTGCACGATCAAAAATACAATCAAAAGGACGAGCTAAAACAAGACATGCCACAGACTAGAGGAAATGTTATGAAAATACAAAAGTTTCAAAATCTTTACCCCAAATAATATTTTTTAAAAGTAGATAGATAGAATATACATATATAATTGCCTTATCTGCCATCAAATAAATAGGAAAAAGTTCATCACTGAGTCTTTTATACTGATGAATGTATAGTTAGGATACAGTAATTTGAAAAACTTTTGTATTAGTTGTCTGTATCCTGTGTTTTGGTTTTCAAGACCATTGATAAAGGATTTGTTTGTCTTACTTTTACCTAACTTCACCATATCTTCTTTTTTTTCCTTTTTTTTTTTTTAATAGAGACCTAAGAGAATAATTTTTGTCAGTCTGTGGACTGAACTCAGGTCACACAAAATAAGATGCAGCTATACTGATTCATTTATTTTGCCAGTTCCATGCAGAAGCTGAGTGAAGACAGATTGTTAACTTAGTTTACTCTTCCATTTGACTTCCAGATGGGTAATTTTAGATTTCAGATACCTCATGCTCCAGAATATATATATTCAGGTTGATCCATCTGTTGCTGATATTTTGATTTGTAATTTTGGCCTGTATTAAAAAATCTATTTTCAAGGAAAACAACCTGAAATTATTGTTACATAGACTTTTCAATATGTTTTAAAGTAAATTTATTTTATAAAAGGTCAAATAAAATAAGATGATGAAATTTCATCAAATTTTGAAAAAAAAAACCAAACCAACAAACCAAACCAAAATCAATCAAGCCTAGTAAAGTAAGTTATTTCTTTGTAGGATAGTTTCACATTTATGCCTCTCTAAAGAAATTGAAAGAGATTCTTAATTCCTTGCTACTGCATCCAGAAGTGCAAGGATCTTTTAAGTTTGAAGAAAAAAAAATTTGGCCAGTCATGATAAGGATACTTTTGAAATTATTTTCCTGCTTTATCTTCTGTCTCAATGAGCACTAGTAATCTGAATATAATCCAACAACTGGTTGGATTGTATTCAGATTATTAGTATATTTATTTATTAGTATATTATTAGTATATGTATATTTATTGGTGGCATTCCCTTGCTTCTTCCAAAGCGTGGACTTCAAAGTAATCTTTGTGTTTGCTTTTGTAAAGTGCTTGGTCCTATACAAAAGGAAAATGTGTTCTTGTCATAAGCAGTCAAAATAAATAGAACAAATCAGATACAAGCTGAACCAGATGGCCTACAGACTTCTATAAACAGATATATCCAGTTATTCTTTCTCATTTTAACTTAATAAATTACTCTATTTTCAATAAGTTTTCCCGGAGATTTTTGTGAAGAATTTGGTTGAGCAGATCAATTTTATTTTGCATAGGGCATCAAACACAATTGGTGTTTCACAGTTCAAAGTAAGCCAGTATGGCAGAAAGAAGAGGGTTCATGAAGGGAAGCAGAAACCTTGTGTAGTTGACTTTCTCATGGGACATCAAGCAAATGGTCAAGAGCAAATGGTTCAGGGAGATTTTGAAAAACAACACTGAGAAATGAAATTCTGGACATAAAGCACATAATGCAGGGGGTTTTGTATGTAGTTTGTACATATGAATGTTACTTTTCTAAAGCTAGTAAATGCTCCTTTTAAATTTGAGGTTATTGGTTACAGTAAACAAAATGTCCCCAAATTCAGGGACTATCTGTTGCATAATTAAAGCAAAGTGGTTCAGGACTCCAATGATAATAGGTGTTTGTCCTTTTTTTCATAGCTGGTCCTTGACAAAAACACTTACTCATGAATTTTTTTTAAATTACTGATTGTAATTTTTTTCCAATAGAAACACTGTAATTTTTGATTTACTAGGTAGGAAGAACATCCCATGCTTTTGATAGTACATATATTTTTCCATAAAATGGCTATCTGGAATGCATTAATCAGCTGACATGAGTGTCAAATAGATGCAATATTTCACACTGTGTTTGCAACAAAACAAAACCTAGATCCATCCCATCCTTTTTTTTTTTTTTTAATATAGTAATAATATGACTGTTTTGTAGTATTTGTAGTGCTCTCATCATTTCACTTCTCAGGATTCATCACCAATTACACATACAACAGAATAAAAGTCTGTTTCTGATTCCAGAAACTCAAACCTCATTCAAACTACACTTTTTTAACAAGTTTGTTGAATATTCTCGGGTACTACCTCATTTTCACCCAGGTCTGTACTTTCTCATTTCCAGCAGTGCCCCAAACCAGAACTGACAAGAGAATACAGGAAAAGCTTTGTGGCATCACATCATGTTTGATCAGGAGGAGGATGTGGCACAGGTAGTATGTTCTCCTTCTCTGTAAATCATGCAGTGCAGAAACAGCTGCTGATTCTGTGTGTGGCACACTCAGGCTGCTTGTGAAACCTGCAGAAACAGGTCTGAGAAATCTCACCTAATTATAAAGAGCTATTGCTCTGTGAAGAGGATAGTTAGTGATGGACAGGTGCTTAAATAGCTTGGAAAGGAGGAGAAAATTTGCTCAGAGTTCTTAACTATTGGGCTCATCTCTTTTTAGCATTTAAGGGCACATTAACTTTTTTTTTTAAATAATATTTTTAATACTCCTTTGGATAATTTCCATTCTGTAAATTGAGAACACTCATATTTGTTTATTTGTGAGCAGGCATACTAAAAACAATAACTGTTCAAGGTCAGTGTCCTTTCAGCAAACAAAGTCCATACAAAAGTATTGCAAAAATGTTTTACATACTATTTATTTGTTTGTTTTAAAAAGTTTCTATTATCTATTTCCTCCCTTTCTGCTGTAAGACATTTCATTAAATCTAGTCTTACTGCTTTCTTCAGCAGTTTTATTCTACTACCTTCATTACTATACAATGAACTGGAATGTCATCTATATGATATTTTATCTAATGAACCTGGTTTTCTAAGATTTGTTGAAGCTTCAATATTCAACTAATGCTTAAGGGTCCACATCTGAAATGATTTCTATAGTGAAGACTGATAAGGAGTGTTTAGAACTCTAATGGAATAGCCTGTTGTTCTTATCAGAAAAAATAAGCCACTATTTTAGATGAGATAAATGAATGTAGTTCTACCAAAGTCAGTTAAAGTACATGAATTTTGTAGCTATAACTGAGGGTAAGATTCAAGTATTAGAGTACAAAACTGAACACAATTGTCAATCAAGAGGGTGACTGAAAGATATTCTACTTTGAGGTATAAACAATCTTTATTGTTCTATCAGATCTCACTTACCCTTGGGATTGCTGTACATCGTCTGAAAAGATAAATAAATATTTAACTCTGACAGTTTTTATCAGAGATATGGATCCCATGTCAGGGAAAAAATAACCAAACAAACTCACAAAAGTAAAATCAAAAAACCAAAACCAGTTCCAAATGAAATTGCTCTTAGACTGGAGACATTTCTTTTCATTTGTTTTATCTGTGTGTATATATACACGTATGTACCAGAGAATTTGAAATTTCAGTCATGGGAATGTTTTGAAGACTGACAAAACTGTATTTTAAACTGCAAATTGTTATTAAATTAATTTTTCATCAACATTTTCTTGCTAGTTGTCACTTTATGTTATTAGTCATCGTCATGATCTGAATAAATATTTTTGCCTTTTCCAGTTAAGCTTTAAATTAGCTGTGAGGACACACCACCATGATGCCATATGGTTATCACTAGTGGCTGGGGTCCTTGGTGGTTCTTTGCCAAGTCTGAGTTTGTTTGGGAGCTCATTGGTGGCAGAAGTTGAAACTTAGGCGGGATTGTCTTCCCTGAGTTTCCTTGCTGATATCTAGTTTGATACTATCAAAAGAAATGCCATCTGCTCCCTGTATCTTCTATTCTTTTTTGATGCCAGTCATCCTGTGTTTCCAGCAGCATTTCCTGCCCATTTGCCCTTCAAGCTTATCTTCTCTGTCTTGCAGTTTTTGGTTCCTTGGACACCTCATTTGTGCCATTCTTGTTTGCTCATTCAGGGGTTACACTGCTCATGTGTTTATGTGACACATTTATGAATGATGCTGCCACCACAGAGGTACAAAATGCACAATTTGTGGTTTTTTCCATTTCCACAGAACTTTTTGTCACCATCATATTTTCTGAAAAATCCTTTGCCCAGGATTCTTTCCCCAGGATTTCTTCTCCTGGGAAGATGAGAAGCCTCAGAGAAAAATGAAAACAATAATTATCCGATTGCTTCTTCTGTGTTTTGCTGTTTTGGAATGTGATTTGGACATTTTTTAGCAACAGGTCATTGTTTTATTGGTTTCATGTGATTTGTTTTAACTTAATGCGCAATCACTCTCAAGCTGTGTCAGACTCTGAGGAGAGAGTCACGACTTTTCATTATTATCTTCTAGCCTTCTGTCTGTATCCTTTCTCTATTCTTTAGTATAGTTTTAGTATAGCATTCTTTAATATAATATAATATCATAAAATAATAAATTAACCTTCTAAGAACATGGAGTCAGATTCATCATTTCCTCCCTATGATGAGGGACTTAGAAAATACCACAACTTTTATATTCAGGCTCAGAGCAAGCTGTCCTGATGAGTGTATTTATGATTTACTGCTGTTTGTTTTGGACACAGGTAAGCTGGAAAGAAGTACAATACATTAAGACATCATACTGAAGAACTTTTTTGAATGTTTTTACGTTTATTTGAAACTGTTTTCTGCAGCTTTGTCCAATGATAACAGTAATGTGATCGAGGTTCTAGAAGCATGCTTGATTTTTTCTCTTTTTTGGACTCACCAATAAAAAGTTTTCAAGCACTTGTACACACTGATGAACTCCCAGTTTCAGCATTCAGAGCACATCCAGTTATAAGGTGCTTTATATTCAGCCAGTGCTATTCAAGAAGTGTATTTTAAATCAGTCGTATCTTATCAAGGCAATTTATATTGCCCTCCTACAAGTGTGGAAATGATTTACAGTAAGTGTCTTTACCTCATAAAATAGCTAAATGAGTTTTCTGCTTCAGAAGTGCTTAAATCATGCTACTTCCCCCATTTATGAAACAATTTATGTTTTCAGACACACAAACATAATGGCATCAAAATCTGTTAATTGTGGTATCTCTTTTTGCATGCTCTTTATTTATATCCCTGTTTGGTTTAATCTTTTTTATTGTCTTTCAAAACTCTTTTTCACATTATAGCTGTATTTATTGTAGGGAGTCCTATCTACATCACTGTTACTGTTAATTACTTGTGAATTGCATGGTTTGCTATGCCTTTCAAGAGTTCCCTTCCTAATGACTGACCTTTCAGACAGAAACATTAGTGCAAATTGTAGCATATATTTAACTAGCAGTTGCAGCAGCAGTTTTAACTTGCTTTTTTGAAAAATAACTGGCTTTATACTTTTTTCCTTGAGTAGTAATTAAAAGATTGTAGCCTTGATGGGATACAGCGGAGAACAAAAGCTGGTGGTTTTTTTTTTTCCTGCAAATATTAATCAAATACATTATTTACCCCAGAATACAGAAAAGGATGGAAGAAATAAAGTAATTTTACTCCCTTGCTTTCTTCTGAAGATGGAAAACTAGAGCAGAACTTCCTAAATTACTTCTCTAAGGCCATGTGACCCTCCTGAGACCCACTTTGACTTTAAATGCTTTACCTATAATATAAGCTTGTAGACTTTACCAGGAAAAACTTGTGGCCTTATCAAACAGAGGAAACTTTTTACAGCTCTAGAATACAACTCTCAAGCACAGTGCTGTTTAACTCTCCAGCTCACTTTTCTGCACGTTGATGCTCAGAATACCTATGTAAAAGCATGAATCAAATAAAATATTTTAATCCATCAGTTTTTATCTATGTCATTTATTGAACAATGTTTAGAAAAACAGTGACTTACAGGATTTCTTAAATTTATTAGATAAACTCTGTGTATGTAGGCAGCACAAGCATCTGCATGAACTCCATTATCTCAGTGGTAAGAAAAAGCAAAATGTTCCCTGCAAAATGTACTAAATGATCCTAGGGCTTAAAAATATTATTTGACAATGCTTAAATACTGTAATCATAATGCAGTAAAGAAGTGACATAAGTGTTGTTGTGGCTTTCAGAGTAAAATTTGCTACTTCTGAATAAAGTCTTGCTTGTCAGTACTCTTTCATGTATTTTCAAAAGTATGGCAAATATCACTATAATTTTAGTCACTATTGGTCTTATTTTCCTGCTGGTTTAGGACATACAAGATAGGGGGGAAAGTAACTTTTACTAACACATAGAGTATGATATTGTATTTTAAGCAAGTAAAATTATGTACCTTTATATTAACACAGAAAATATAAGTTTGATAACAACCAGCAGAGAGAATGGAGGAGCAGTGGGTGAGATCACCTCAACCAAGAACAAGTATGATACACAACAGTCAAAACAACCCAAGAGTGCAATTTAAAGAATGCTTAAAAGCATATTCTTGTGCTACCCAGTGCTAAAACATAAAACATAATTTACTAAGCTGTCTTTCTAGCATTAATTTTAATAAGTGAATCCAGGTTTCACAGAAACTGCTTTATTTAACCTCTGAGACTGAAGCAGGATAGATTCAGAACATCTATGCCAGAAATGCAAGAGTTTGACAGGTTCAGGAATAGTCTTTCAAAACCCTTGGGAGTTGTTCTAGAGAACTGAATGCTACATGAAACTTGCTTGGTGTCCATGATGTGAGACAAGCTCTTGATTTATGTTGCAACTAGAAGAAAGAACTCTTGGGACACACTGTGTGGTAAAAGGAGAGAGGATGTTTTTGTAGGGAAATATTTGTGTTTTTCCTTGAATGCCAATTTACAATGTATACATTTGCACATACCCGACACAATATGCCGTCCTGTTTGGAGGACAACTGTTGTTTAGATAGTCCAAAATAAGGGAAAGACTATCTTTTTTTAACTGATGTTGTCAACTTTGGGAGTCTATAGAAAAAAATTAAGGACATGCTAGTAGATAACAAAATATTCTGCACTTCCAAAATATGTGCACAATTGTGGATCACCAATGATTTAAAAAGTAACTGGAGTCTTCCACAAAATGTGCAGAAAAAAATATTGGATATCCCTGCAAATACACGTGTAAGCTAAGGCATTGCACTTTTCAAGGCTGCTGAATGTGGAATGCTCCTCTAACTTTCTCACTTATTTCATACAAACCAGACCTGACAGTAGTTTTAACAATTAATATCTTGCACCAGTCCTAGATAATAAAATTTTCAATAAAAGCCACCATTCCAGGAGTCACACAAGGAGACTTCAATTCCTTGCATCTGGGACTTGCATGTCTGAAAGGAAGATTGGGATTTCACTCTTTGAATTTGTGGCAGACATGAAATGGTTAAGTTGAGCAAATCATAGCTAAACATTTCAAAACAATTTGATGTTTTGTCAATATTGATTCAGGTTTCTCAGTGTCAGTGAAGTAAAAAATAATAAAGTTCTGTTGCTGCAGGGACATGAAAAAAAGATGTTTGATTGATTCTTCCATTATCCAATGACAGTTATTATGGAGCAGGGAATAAAAATGGCAATTATATTCTTACTTTATAGAGGAAAAAGAAGGGAAAAGAAACTGTTCTAAGATTTACAGAGTTGACATACGAGAGTTGAAATATGCCAGAAACAGGAACTGCAATGATTGGTCTCCCAGCCTTGTTTCTAGAAGCACAGGCATTCAGCCATAATATTTGTATTCACCAATTGAAACTAATATGAAGTGATGTTCAGCTATATTGAACAAATAAGCGTATCCAAAACCAGAATGCACATTAGGAAATGGTATAGTTGTGTGCCTATTAGTGTGCAAAGTAGATTTAAAGAGATAAAAAAGCCTGCAGACACTTTTTAATGTTTTCTTTTTGCTTAGATTAATTTTAATCACAATAAAATGTTTCCCAAACACTCAAACGCATTATAAGGCACTTCTTATTTTTATACCTGCAGATGATAGCTGCTCAGAGAGTGCTTTTCCTTCTTCAGTATTTTCCCTTACTTTCACATATTTATGATTCAGATACAGAAAGCCTTCTTGTGCAAAACTTATTCTTCAGTCTGTGAGAAAAAATCTGCTCTGAATTTTCTTAAATCTGATATTATATGTAAGAAAAAATAAGTTTCATTGCATAAAATGGATTTTTTTTTGAGGAAAAATATTATGCTTTTCACTCTAGACATAAATGTCACAATAATATAAGGATAACTTTAATTTAGAAAAACCCTCTCTTTCCAACTCTACAAAAAACCCCAAAACAATTAAAAGTGCTAATTTTTTTCTCTCTCTTGTTTTGAAGACAGCCTCTAGATATGCAGAGGAAAATGGAAGTGAGAATATGTTAGCTGTTCTTTTTTCTTGAGACAAAGAAAAATAATTTTGTCAAATTGTCCTTTAATTCTATTAAAACATCACCTACGGCTGCAATTGTACCAAGAAGGTTGTCTATTTTGTCATTTCAGTGACAGAATTAATTAATTTTTATTGGCTTATCTTTCTTTGTGTTGTTCTAATTTTATTTGTGTATAAGTACAATGTCGAAAATGACTTCTTAATATAGGTCTGCTGATTACACAATCTATGTCAATAAAGGATGAATTACATAAATTGCTCTTTATTTCTCAAGTGATATAGCTGAAAACAATACAATCTTAGATATTTCTCAAGCTGAAGGGCAAATTAGAGAAGGAAAGCTGCTTCTTATTAATGTTTTTTTAGTTGACATCTGTTTTCACAAATAGCATCTGCCTTTGTTCTACAGTGCAATTGCTACTCTTGTGGGAAGCTCTTTGCTAGTTTTGGTAATTTATAATGTCTACTGTTATAATTTGCAGTAAATATATTTTTCCCTGGCAGATAGGAGAAACTCTCTCCTCTGGTAAAACCTCTCCTTTCCACCGTGCTAAAAAAAAAGAAAATTGCTGCAAGTTTCTGAATGAGTTTTTGGCCAGCAGGCCAAGAATCGGTGTCTGTGCTTTAGCGTCAGCAAGTGCTGCCCTTGCCAGGCTAACAATGCACCCTGGCCTTTGGCTCCACTTCCCTTTGCAGGCTGGAGAAGTCAAGGACATTGGACAATGTCAGCTGGCCCAAAGCCATAGAGCACATACCTCAGACTGGAAATGCACAGCCAAATGTTATCCCAAAGTGTCTCTCCTTGACCTGCACACAGCACTTCCAAAAGAAAAATTAACTTCGTAGCACTACCTGAGCCTTCGCCATGATTGCAGAAAAGTAAATTCCTCTTTAAATGGTGGCTGTCTTTGTCTTCTTTCCTCACAGAAATTCACTTCCCTGAGGAGGTCTTCCCTTCCTTTGGATGGTTGAGTTGTTTGTTGACCTTCTTCAGGAGAGGCTGTGACCAATCCTTTCTGACTGGTGATGCTGCAGTGGCAGATAGACACTTAACCTTTCTTCTGGTGAAACACTTAATAGTGCTCTGCACAATTTTGCAAGAGCTTTGCAACTAGACTGGGAAGAATGAGGAGAAGCAGGGAGCAGCTTAAGAATTCAAAAGGTTTTTGTTTCAGACAGCTCATGATAGCAGCTGTCGTGCGTGCTACACCTTTCACCAGGGCCTTATCAAGAGTCTAACACCATAAACACTTCTGCATTGTGGCCATTCATTCATTACATTTTGTCAAGTTGAAAGTGTCATGTCCTCTTACATCACAGAAGGAAACTAAAAGTGAAGATAAACATCAGCCAATGATGTACCAATAGAAAGGGATAAACAACTAGTCCCACAAATTATTCTCTCAAGGAAATGCAGTGATTGTCATATTGCAATAGACAATGTAGTCTAATGTCTGATCCCCAGCAACATTAAATACCATGAGAAAAATGAGTGTGTATGGATGATGCAGTTTTTGGAATGGACATATTTTTCCTACATTTTCTCCATGGTATGCCGTAGCACATTTCTTTAATTCATAAAACTGACAAAATTTTTTTTATTTATGTCAATTCTTTCCATTATACTTAGAAGCTCCCAACCACCTATAATAAAAGCTGAATAAAATTGTAGTTATCTGAATTCAAATAGCTAGCAGCTGACAAAGCAAGCAGCTCTGTCAAAATTTTAATGACACTTTCTTTATGGCATGGGTGAAATATGTTTATCTTGTTGGGCCCTTTACTATATAGACAATCCTTTCCAGTGTGTATGTTAGGACAGGGCACTGCTGACTCATATTCATGTTGGCAAGGCCCTATTTCACATGTAAGAAGGATATTAGTGGGTATTAAAGTCTTCCCTGTAACAGAGGAGAGTGACATGACAAAATGTTGGCAGCAAAAACCCTCCAAGTCTTTCAGCAACATGCACATAAAGGGCTCTATCCCTCTTTCATCCATGCAGCTGGAGCAAGTTGTCTTTTGTTAACAAGCAGAAACTACCAATAAAGAACAAGAGAGTATTGCATCCTTTTGTGGTTTTTTGGTTTTTTTAGGGAGTTACCTCATATACTTTATATATGCCCACTGAAAACTTTTCCATGTATTTCCTGGCCACTGTTTACATCTAAAGTAAATCTAAATGCAGATTAGTACTTGTATTAGTATTAGTATTAGTATTAGTATTCTAGTAACAAGCAGAAACTACCAATAAAGAACAAGAGAGTATTGCATCCTTTTGTGGTTTTTTGCTTTTTTTAGGGAGTTACCTCATATACTTTGTATACTCCCACTGAAAACTTTTCCATGTATTTCCTGGCCATTGTTTACATCCTAAGTAAATCTAAGTGCAAATTAGTATTTGAAAAGTGTTCATTAGTTTCAAAGACAAAATTTGGCTTTTAAAAAAATCATCAGTATAATCAAGGACTTGAACGTATTTTTTTTTAAATTAAACAACCCTTTAAATTAAATAATGTAAATGAATATTTCAGAATTTTTAATGTTTAAATGCAAATAGCATTTCCTGAGAAACTCTGATAGTAGTTCCACTATTTTTTTCCTAACTTCTTTGGTAGAGAATTTATCTTTTTATGCTATTAGCAGCAGTGCAAATTTTCTATGAATTCTGCTAGAAAATGTGAGGTCTTCCTTATTTTCATGCCCGGAATAGCACCTAAGGTGAACATTCTCCTGAACGTTTTCTCTCTTCTGTGCATTAGCATACTCAATCCTCATGGTCTGAGCATAACTCTCAGTGATCTCACCTGCCAGAATGTGACAGAAGGAATCAGGGTGAGTGACAGATGACCAAAATGCTGAACAGCTGCTGTTGATGTCAGGTTTTGCTATCTTATGTGTTTTAATGTTTTATAACTAGAAAATAAAATTTCTCACTATGAATGTTTAGTGAAATCTAAAAAATTAAAGTCACAGAATAACAAGCAAATAGAATCACAATTGACAGAGACTTTTCACATAGATATCATCAGGGTCTGATCCTGGATCTATGCCATTTATGTGCAGGTTTTTTGTGACTAGTACTGCAGAAGGTGTTATTTATTTTGGTGGCATTTTTATTAGATGGGGGTGGTATGTGGAGAATGGGCCAAGGTACTTGACAGAGAGCAAGGCAGGTTTCAAATGGGAAGGCACAGCTCTGTAGGAGGACATTGGAAGCTGTGTGTTTGTGAAATTCAGAGCAACTGCAGGGGGAGGAGTTCAGATCACAGAACATAAAGCAAGACAAGAAGAAAATGAGCTTTTTGTTTATGACTGTCACCATTGCTGAATGCCTACTTAATTTTAGGCACTTCTAAATAAAAAAAAGGGTAATAAAAATCATCATGTTACTAGTATAGCAAGTGAAAAAAAAATGAACCTTTGGCTTGTGCTGTGATGTTTTCACCTAAAAGCACTTGTCACTCTGCAAAAACATATTTTGATAGGTAATGGGGAAAGCAGCAGGATATATTTTATATTCGTCTTTTCAGTAAGCAATTTCTGAACAGGTTGCTGAAGTTAGATGACATGATAGTTTCTCTTCAATACAAGTGGAAGTATCTGCACTGTTACTAAAAAGTTATCAATAACAATACTGTACAAAACTCGGGCCAAAAAAGTTTATTAATACATTAATTAATTAATACATTAATTATGATAAAGTATTATATTGCAAACCCAGGAAGGTTGGTATTTCTTGCTTCTGTCACTTTATAAGATAGTTATATTCTATGCACTGTTACTTTACTAGTTCCATAGCAAAATTTAGAGGTTTACATTTTAGTTCAGCAAAACTCTTTAAGGAGAGAAAAATTACTTTGACATTTACATAGGACATGGTAAAACAGCAAAGCAGCAAGCTTTATCTTGTATATATATATTTTTCAAAAGCTGTCTGTTGCAGACAACTTTTATAAAAAATCCTTTCCTTAGGATTTTTTCCTCCTGAGAAGCTGAGAGGCCTCAGGAACAAAATG
>JAXCLO010000001.1:11950945-11963291 GCA_035583995.1 Arremon aurantiirostris | reverse complement strand
TTGTTCCTGAGGCCTCCCAGCTTCTCAGGAAGAAAAAATCCTAAGGAAAGGATTTTTCATAAAAGATGTCTGCGACAAGAGAGAAATCCATTCTATTTCCCCATGGTTTTATCAACTTTTCTTTGAGCTGGAGCGAGCTAAGTAGGTCCTTGTTTTTTATTGACCCACAGACCCTCTCCTCCTGCCCAGAGCAGGCACATGGACCCGTGTCTGCAGCCTCCAGGGATGAGGAACATCCCCAAGGATACAGCACAGGCTCATTTCCCACCAGAGGGCACTGCAGGATGAGGCAACAGTCCCCAGGTGGAATTAAAGAAACCCACACATAGGAAACAACAAAAAAGAACCCCACACCACTACTAACAAAAAAACCTCAAACTCATGACCCCCCACCAAAAAAAAAAAACCAAAACCAACCAAACCAAAAACCCCAAAAAAATCCAAAATCCATACCGAGCAAATTTAAAAAAAAAAAAAAATATAACGAAACAGCAAAACAAAATAAAACAAAAACCCCAAATAACCCCCCTAAAGAAACAAAGTCAAAACCCCAGCAGCACACACAAAGCTAATCTCTGTCCAGACTGAAGATCAGGATTCCCAAGCCAGCCAAGAAAGGCAGTTGGTAAATAGCTCAGACATTTCCCAACATCAAAAACGCTTACCAGGGATTTCATTTATTTATTTATTTTAAATGCATCAAATACAAGACAGAAGAGCTGGAGGATTCAGTATTTCAGCAACAGGATTCTGATAATCTCACTTTGGTCTCAGCTGTTTGGGTCTGACTGGGGTCAGTCTGATCACATGTAACTGGTTTCTGCTGGCTGACCAGAAATCCACTCTGAAGTTTTTTGGTCCCAGTGAGATAATTTGGGAAATGTGAGCAACACTGGAACAGCGTGGTCATATTAATAAAGGCAGCAAGAACTAAACTGATAAGGATCAAAAATCAAAACTGTGTCAAACAAGCTTCAAAATGTTCTCCTGGGAGCTGCTGAACTCTTCCAGCAGTACACAGAGGGGGAGAACTGATACTTTCCTAAAACTCAGATCCTGCACTCAGATCCTTGACTGAAGACTCCCACCAATCATTTAAATTTTACCATCTCTTATAAACATCAAATTCAGAAGTTCATCTAAAATATCAGAAAAATGGAGGATCAAAAGAATGCATTGAATAAATGAAATATCAGTGTTTCCTTATATAAGGTGTGGGCTCAGGGAGCATTACCAGGCCGCAGCAGTAAGACCAAA
Source organism: Arremon aurantiirostris (assembly GCA_035583995.1). Taxonomy (NCBI): domain Eukaryota; kingdom Metazoa; phylum Chordata; class Aves; order Passeriformes; family Passerellidae; genus Arremon; species Arremon aurantiirostris. The sequence continues at coordinate 11,962,034 of JAXCLO010000001.1, read as the reverse complement.
CATCTCTGCTCCAGGCTTTCTTAGATGCTGTCTTAGACAGGGCAAGGGGGAATAGCTTTGAACTGAAAGAGGGAAGGTTGAAATTAGATAATAGGATGAAATTCTTTCCTGTGAGGGTGGTGAGGCACTGGAACAGGCTGTGCAGAGAAGCTGTGGGTGCCCCATCCATGGAAGTGCTCAAGGCCAGGCTGGATGGAGGAGCTCTGAGCAACCTGATTTAGTGAAAGGTGTCCCCTATCCATGGCAGGGGAGTTGGAATGGTCCCTTTCAACCCAAAACATTCTATGATTCTATCAGTATTATCAACAATTTGAGTGTGTGTGCATTTGCTGACACCAAATTAACCTCATGGATTTCACATGTGAACCAGTGAAACAACATGTCACCAACTAATTCTACATGTAGTTTCCTACAGACTTATATTTTTCCTACAGATTTATATTTTTCCTACAGACTTACATTTTCCCCCATTTCTGACTTCAGGGAGTTGCTGATCTTGCATCTGGCTCTTGGATGGCAAATCATCCAAGTGGAACTGTACTGAAATCACATAAGGCATCCTCTGGAAATATGTGTGACTGTGTCTCCACCGAGCTGAGGCCACAGGGAGAGACAGATTAGATTCATTAGAGAATCATTAATTAATTAGGTGGGTTTAAAGTTAGTTGAGTTTGCATTTTTCCCTTGGAATTGCCCTTTGTTGATATCTTTATATCTAAGAATAAGGGTGCTTGGATAAATGTTGTGAGTGATGGAGGGAGAATAAGAGGATTAATGGTATATTTACCTCTCTCTAGCACTACCAGAAAAAGGACAAGGAAATAAATGGTGTGGTTCTCTATTGTCTTTTCCCTACAGCCATGTTTTCAGCTTAAATGTGTAAAACAAACTACTTATTTTGTCTTCATGTTTGCATAGAGAATTTCCTCTCCAGAAGTGTTTTTCTTACAGTTGAGATGCAAAAAGAAAATCCAGCTCTTTTGGGAGGACAAGAGTTACACTGCTGGAGTAAACTAAATGTGTTTGAAGAAACTCTTTGGGGGAGGGTGAGGACAGGAGGGAAGTATTTTTTTCGTAGGCACTGGTCATAAAGGGTATCCAAACCTTGAGTATTTAGTGAAGGGTATCATCAAGGCAGGTGAGAGAAAAGGAAGTCTCTTGCAGAGAGCAGAAAGGTAAATTAAAGGAAGGCATCAAGGAGAAAATTGAATGCTGTAGAGTCTTTGGAAATTGCTTATGCGTAGCTCTATGTATGCATGTATTTTAACTTTCCTAATAACTTTCTTTGAGTTACTGAGCACGTGAGCTGCAGATAGAGTTGAGGAAGCTACTAGAACTGTACTTTTAGACTTCTTTTTTTTTTTTTCAGTTTGAAAAGTTTCATTATGGTCACGGAGATTTTTATAAAAATGCAACTTATCTCTATGACACAGTGATTATTACTCATGAATAAAATAATGATTCTGGCTCTCCAGCTTTTTCAGAACAGTAGTCTTTAGAGGAACTAATAACTTTAATGCCTTTTTGTTTTCTCTTGAAAATTTAGAAACAAAAAAAACCTACCTATTTTTAAGGAATCTTTCTCAATACTATCCTTGTATGTGTAGAGAACCAGAATTCATTTCTTAAAACATATAATGAACAAAATAATAAAAAACATTAAATAAAAAATAAACCAAAACAAAATGAAACATGCACTTTATCTTATCCATATATATATATTATTATAAAATATCCTGGGTTTGAATTCACAAGTCAAAGCTAAGTACATCTGGGTAAAGCTGTAGCAAGCTTCTATCTTCTGTTTTAAGACTCAACAATAATGCCTCAGTAAAAAGAAATCCTCATTCCCTCTCAGAACTATGGGAGACAGTTAAGATTCAGAAGGCTTTAAGATTTAAGAAGTGATTTTACTTTGTATTGTCAGCCTAGGAAAAGGCAAAGAACAAAAAGATATCTTAGAACATTAAATCAGTGCTACACTATTTGAATGCTAATAATGAAAAAAAATGTACAGTATCATTCCCATCTGCTAATTATTAAATTCTCTCAAGCAGAGAATAGGAATGTTTATCTATTTATATATGTATGCATATACAATAATATCCTTTCTAATCAAATAAATTTCATATTTTAAGCGTGGGACTGCAATATATCCAAAGCAATCACCAGCATGGAGATGAGTGATCTTGTCTTGCTTCCAAGTAGGCAGGTGATTTAAAAGGTGCAAAAAGGCATCACCCAGCTGAAGTCCTGTGAGTTCTGTAAGACAGTAGAAAATGGTAAATCTTTATGGTTAACAGCAAGATTTCTGTCTGTGTCATGGAGCATTATTGATTGCTGTCCAGCACACAGCAAGACAAAACACTCAGTAATAACTCACCAGGGCTGCTGCCCAATAAAGTCAATGCTGATTTCTGATAGCTCTGGGCTGAGTCCACCAAGCATTGGATTTCACAGCTCCTGCTTCTAAGAATCAGCCAAATTATCAGCTGGTGTAAATCAGCTTGGCTTCACTGAAGTCAAGGAGCTGTGTTGATTTAAAAGGAGTCAGTGACATTTACATTGTGTCCTTCAAGGGGAATGACAGTCAGCAATAACTTTCAGTCTTTTGCTCAGATGACAGGAGACACACTACAAATTTTTCTTTTTGACCAGCCATCATTAGAGGCATAAGCAAAATTACAACAAGCCTGCTGCCTGAACGTCCCCCTCTTCAGCGCAGTTGTCTTTCCTGCACTTCATAATGTCAGATTTTGGTGTTGTATCACTAGAGAAACCCAAGGAAGAGAAAGCAGGGATCTCTTCTCCCGCTCGGTTCCACTCACACTTTCTCTGGCAGCACATGCCAGCAATGCTCCAGACTTCTCCTCACCAGTATGTCAGAATTTCCCAGAGCAAATGAAGTTTTATTTATCAGTTCTATGCACCTAGGAATTCAGTAGTGAATTGGGCTCTTTGCTTTTTGAGATGGTGTCTAACCCAAGTGTCACAGACATCTTTTATGAAAAATCCTTTCCTTAGGATTTTTTCTTCTTGAGAAGTTGGGAGGCCTCAGGAACAAAATGCAAATATTGATTATCTGCTGCTGTGGAATGCAACAGGTGCATCTGTGATTGGCCCATGTTGGATGTTTGTTATTAATGGCCAATCACAGCCCAGCTGGCTCGGCTTTCTGTCTGAGCCACAAACCTTTGTTATTCCTTCTTTTCTATTCTTAGCTAGCCTTCTGATGAGAACCTTTTCTTCTATTCTTTTAGTACAGTTTTAATGTCATATATATCATAAAATAATAAATCAAGCCTTCTGAAACATGGTGTCAACATTTTCTTCTCTTCCCTCAACCAAAAACCCCTGTGAACGCTGTCACAGCTGTCTACTGGCAATACTGGAGAAATATACAGAGGAGTAATACTAAGGAAAAAAACAAAACCTACATTAACAGGAAACAGTGCCTGATGAGTTGTATATGTTTGAATACTAAGAGCTATGCTTGCTTTCCTCTGACCTCTGAGTCTTCAGACAGTTGGACAATTCATCATAGAGTTTTCTGTAGTGACATATGTTGTCATGCTTTTCTTATTTTTTTATTATTATCTTCTTGTCGTTCCACTTATCTCTTCCCAAACACAGCCACTAAGGGTGATGTAACACTAAGGGTGTGTTTCATACATCCCAGGAGAATTTTTTCACATCCCCTCCATGACAGGAAGAGCAGGAGCAGGCCCTGTAGCGCAGACACTTCTCTCTGGTGATCAGTGGCAGGACCTGAGGGAATGGCTAGAGCTGGGTCAGGGCAGGTTTAGGTTGGATATCAGGAAAAGGTTTTTCACCCAGAGGGTGCCTGGGCACTGGAACAGGCTCCCCAGAGAAGTGGTCACAGCACCAAACCTGACAGAGCTCACAAAGCATTTGGACAATGCTCTCAGGCACATGGTGGGATTGTTGGCATGTCTTGTGCGGGGCCAGGAGTTGGACTCCATGATCCTGGTGGGTCCCTTCCAGCTCAGGATATTTTATGATTCGATGTTTAAAATATATGATTTTTATTGTCACAGAATCACAGAATTTACTAGGTTGGAAAAGACCTTTGAGATGATCTCTCTACCACATCAGTGACAGCATGTTTCCCATCACCCTGGAGGATTAGTCACTGTATAAGGCTAAAACATAAAACTTACGAAAAAATGCATCTTTCATTCTTCTATTGTTTGCTATATAGTGTCCTTTATGAAGTTTAGTGTTGTTAAAATGTGCTAAAAGAAAGAAACAGGAAAATTCTGTTTAATGTCTATGGCACTACATATATAGTCTTGTCAAATTTAGAACCACGAGTGTGTTCGTGGCTTTGTGACAGCCCTTTTCTATGTATTTCAGAAAGAGAAAAATGTCTCAGGATATGGGAAAACACAGAGCTCTTGTGGGGTTCCTTTTGATATTTTTGTAGGTTGCTTTGTGAGGAAGATGGAGCTGGTCCAAGGAATTAAAGGAGTCAAGGGGACATCTGCCTGTCATTAGAGCTGCAGAGAGTCATGGAACTGATCGAATGCTGCATTGTCACCAGGACATAGCTGTGAGAAGTGCTGAGAGCTGCAGCAATGAATCCAGTATAAACATTCATTTCCAGAACATAGCTGTAGGTCACACAAGAAAATAAGGATGAGGAATTTGCATAGCCTTGTCTCTAATTAAAGCTTCCCTGAGCTAGTAGGTTAAGAATTGCAGATTGAAGACACACACTACCTCTGTCCTTTCTGTCTCAAATTAGGTAATGGCCACTGGAAAGAACCTGACCTTAGCAAATCATCTAATGTAGAGGCAGACGCAGGTGCCATTTTTCATTATTCCTGTGCATCAAATGACAGACACAAATCAGCCATAATCACTGCTGAAGGCACAGCTATCTTTAAGTTTAGCCTTGGATTAAGCAATATTCTACCTTGCTCAATGTGAGCTGGGGCAGACCCAAGTCAGACTCATTGACATAAATCAAGAGCGCTTTGGGGTATGCACACACAACACTGTCCTGCTTGTGCCTTTCTCAAATGCATCTTTGTAACCAATTTTGCTGCCCTGGGAGAGTCCTAAAACCTATGCCAATGATCAGCAGAGCTTTTCTTGAGCTTGGAGTTCTTATCCTATCCAATAGTGAAGTTAAGGGTATCCACATGCCATCTGCCTGGCTCTGAAATGGCAGCAGCTGATGTCAGCGAGTGCTGCCGCCAGCTGTCCTGTGCCAAAAGGAAGGAAACCTCTTCCAAAGTCTCCTTCCACCTCTGCCATGCAAGGATTGCTCAGGCCAGAGGCAGCAGTGTGCAGAAAACTGTGTGTGGACTTGGAAGCAATCCTGCAGTGCTAGTCCTCCCTCCTGGGTCAAACAAACTGCGCTGGGACAGCTGGTGTTAAAGAGAACTTGGACCTTCAGTGGTTGATAGAACTCACTGTGTGCCTGGACAGCCAAGGCCAAAGCTCTGCCTTGAGATTTATCAGGCATTCCTGTGCCCATTTCTTGTCAAGGTGATGAAGGGCTGTGATGGAGTCCTGTCATACTCACAGAACGGACACAGCCACACTTCCAGCCAGACAAAACCTCAGGACTGATGATAAAAAGGGGGGACAGGATGCAATCTAGAAGGGAAAGAAAAAAATAATATATCATGTTATTCCACATGCACATGTGGAGTATATATATTCTGTTATATATATAAGAGATATATTCTCTTCTCGTGAATAAATTGTACTTGGAAAAGAACTCTTCCTCTCTTTACTTAGGGTAAGTCTCCACAGTTGACACAATTTTTTGCTTCTTGAACTTTGAGGGTTTTTTAAAAATCTTGAATTGAAAAATATGAACATTTTTAAATATTTATGGTGTATAAATATACTTTCCAGGTGGGAAAAGAGAAAACTTTGGGAAATTAAGCGGTACCTGCAGCTTAAATAGTCTCCCTGGCTTTCTTTTATACCTTACAGAAAGAGATGGACCCTCTGGGGAGAATATAAAATCCTGTTCCTATGGTGAAATGCTGCTTGAGGTACCTCTCTCCCCTCAGGGATCCTGGTGAGGGTTGGTTTCTTCAAAGCATATCTCTTTCTGTGATGACCTGAAAGCATTAATTTCCAGGTGAAATGCAGTGATGTGCGGAAGCCGTGCTGGCAGATTCCCCTGCACCATTAGATTTCACAGCTGTGTCAGGGCAGGAGCAGCAGACAGAAAACCTAAAGTACCCACACATCTCAAACTGTGCATCTGTCAGGGCCTCTGAGATGGGATGCACCAGGGTAAGGGTTGACTTGTATTGATCTCTCTCTCTCTCTCTCTATCCTGTTCCTTGTCACAACAGAATATTTTGGAGTGGGAGAGTAGCTGGTTATTAATATGAAATAATTTCTTTGACTTGTCAGTACGATCATTTACAACCCACAAAAATATATTTCATGCCCCAAGAAAATGATCTGTTTCATCCTCTTTCTTTTTTGCTACTACGATTTCTTTTGTTTAAGATGTCAGTATAATCTGAAGCAGAATATTTCAGCATGAAAGCTCTGAAACTTGCTTTGATGTTCTCCTCACCTTCCTACAGCTACCTGAAAGGTGGGATCAGCCTCTTCTGCTGGGCAACAGTGAGAGGACAAGAGGACATGGCCTCTAGCTGCACCAGGGAAGGTTCAGGTTGGACTCCAGGAGGAATTTCTTCACAGAAAATGTTGTTACGCTTTGGATGGGCTGCCAAGGGAGGTGGTGGAGTCCCCATCCCTGGAGGTGTTCAAGAAACAACTGGATGTGGCACTTACTGCCATGGTGTAGTTGACAATGATGATCTAATGTTGGACTTGATGAAATTGGAGGTCTTTTCCAACCTTAATGATTCTGTCATTCATGCAAATTACTCAATGAATTTGATAAAAAAATTGAAGTTTGTAGTTTGTCAGTCAGGAAAAGGAATAGATGAAGAATTCCATGTCTAGTTAGCATTTTTCAGTCCTTATTTCGAGATATTTGTCATACCACTAATGTTTGCAAAGCAGCACATCCCTCCATGCCAGGAGGAAGCAATATTGCTGCATTTATCTGTCTAATACAGAGATAAACAAGAAACGTCACTTTGTTTTTGGAAGACACTACCAAAAGCAATGAAAAATGACAAGCTATAAATTGCCTTATTAGCTTCCTGTGCTCAGCCAGGCTGGCATCTCACTGCTTGCCAGGAAAAAAGGCGCCAGGCTCACCTGGTCCCCATGTCCCCAGCTGCCTGGGAGAGAGGAATGAACCAGAGGGGCTCCTGGTTCCCTCTCAGAGGGATGCAGTGCCTGTCCCAGACACTGCCAGCCAGCCTGCAGGACCCACAGCTTTTCAAGCAGGGGCTCAGAGGTTGTTTTCAATAGAAAGTGCTTTCGTTTCTATTTTGTTTCATCGTTGTGGGGATGGGAAAAATTCATGGGAGCAAAAGACCAGTTCGTGCTATATTTGCTGCTTTTATAATGACAAAAAGTACTGAGAAACCACAAAGCTATTATTTGTTCTGATCTAATATCCTGAGAACTACAATAAATGGAATTTTTTTTCCCTACCCAGTGAGGATGACATTTTTAGCTTTAAACATTTTTTTTATGTCAGAAAGACTTGAGATCAGACCTTAAGATAATTGTATTATGATTGCTTTCTGGTTTTGTTAGCCTTTCTCTTCTTTTCCTGGCATGATTTGGGAATAAGGTGGTTTAAAACCAACAGTAGAAACTGACTATACTTAGAAAACCATCACAACCTGAAGATGCATTATTTCCTGAACTGTTAGAACTAGAAAAGTCCATTTTAATTCTACGAGTAAGCTTGTAATTTTAGCTTCTAGGTAACATAAAATATTAACCTTTGTCTCCAGTGTTTGTTAGGCGTCAGCTATTAAAATACACATGGGAGAAGCTTGTAAGGTAGGGGGGTTTGTAGGACTGTAAAAACTATTTCAGGATCACTATGGTTTTGCAAACAATTCTCCCAGACCACTGATCAGACAGAGGGGAAGCGTGTCCCTGTGTAATTAACCACCGATTAACTAACTAGCAATTAACCAGAGCCCCACACATATGTACACACACACACACAGACACTCTCACTGTATCCTGGGATGGACCCTGACTCCTTCCCCTGTAACTGACTGAGGAACCACAGCAAAGTGCTGACTGACTGCCTACACAATCCAGCTACATGCTGGCTTCTCCTGATGCCTGCCCTTAATTTCCTTTGCAGAGAAGGTAACCATGCTAATTTTGCACACACCTTTTCCCCTGAGACACGCAGGAGCTCAGCTATCTCATGAGGCTTCTTGCTGTGTCTACAGCAAGAACAGCAGAGGAGAGTCAAGCAGATGTTTCTCAGTCCTTGAAAATCTCTATGTAATATAAAGGTGATTTTTCAACATAATAGCAAAGTATCTTTATAATTTTTTTTCCACATATTAATTTCAGGCATCTTTTAAGTTTGTGTGTATTTGTTTGTTTATGGTTTTGTTTCTGTGGTTTTTTGGTTTTGTTTTTTTTTGGTTGGTTGTTTTTTGTTGTTTTGTTTTAATAAAGGAGAGTTTGTATCTTTCTGACTATGAAATAGTTTCAAATTCAAAATCTTTCATTTTGAACTAAACACTTCACAGCCTTTGGGGTGATCTCTTTGTGGCCTTCAGGTACCTGGAGGCAGCCTGCAAGAAAAGTGGAGAGGGACTATTTACAAGTGACAGGACAAGGGGGAACATCCTCAAACTGACAGAGAGTAGATTTAAATTAAATTCTAGGAAAACATTCTTTACTGTGAGGATGGTGAGGCCCTGGCACAGGTTGTCCTGAGAAGCTGTGGCTGCCCCATCCTTGGAAGTGTTCAAGCCAGGTTGGATGGAGCTCTGAGCAACCTGGGATAGTGGGAGGTGCTGCTCACAGCAGAGGGATTGGAGCAAAACCATCTTTAAGATTCCTTCCAACTCAGGCCATAAAAAAATCCCAACCAAGCAGACAAAAATAAATCCAGAAAAAACTTTGTATAGATACATGATTTTGTATTTTCAGGTCTATGCAGTAAAGAAGATTTTTTATGATGCCACTTTGTGAAAAATAGTTTGAAATGTTTAATCTGCTTAATATCTATTCCCTGGGTTATTTCCATGGCTGCAGATGAGGTAAACAAGTTCACAATCTAATACAGTTTTCTCCATGCCCATAAAAATTGAAAAAAAAAAATTAAAAACAGGCAAAATGGTGCAGATGCTCTGAGATCTCTTAACTTTTCCATATATTTAATTCCTAGAACACAACAAAAGAAATTAACCAGAAATTCACAATATTCTAAATTCACCTATCAGAATTGTTTATTGTTACATCTGTGGTTGGTTTACCTCCTACCTGGCTGATATAAGTAAAATGAAAAACAGTTTTTAATCTAATATTCAAGGAAAGTAGCATGGAATTCTCTAGTCTGTACCTGCAGAACTTAAGTGATGGTTTTGATTGCACTCGTGATTAGTACAGCAAATGCAATCTCTGATTTTGAAGTAGCTATGCACTTCTTTTTGACCTTACCCGAAATAACAGCAAGGCAGACCTTGAAATATTTCAGAAGTGAAATAAAAGAGCAGTAAAGGAAAAGGAACTGAATTTATTTGGTGTTTAGAGATAAATCTATCAGAAATAAATTGGTGGTTTAGCTTGAGGATGGCTGGCTTTGGACACGATTGACTAAACGAGGCTGATTTGGTGGGAAATTTATTTAAAATGTCTTTAAATATCAAGCAATGCATTACAAGATGCAGGTTTTGCCTGTAACTTTAGTTTCTTAATAATATTGCAAACTTCCTGCAAAAGGTGTCTACAATGAACACCTGCTTAAAATGTAGGAGAATATCAGAAGCCTGTGTTTCTCTAAACCTCCTTTGCGGAGAACAGCTGTCACAGATATCTTTTCATGAAAAATCCTTTCCTTAGGATTTTTCCTCCTGAGAAGCTGAGAGGCCTCAAAACCAAAATGTAAACAATGATTATCTGCTGCTGTGGAATGCAACAGGTGCATCTGCGATTGGCCCATGTTGGATGTTTTTAATTAATGACCAATCACAGTCAAGCTGGCTTGGGCAGAGAGTCTGGGACAGCTGCCTTTGTTATCATTCCTTTCTATTCTTAGCTGGCCTTCTGATGAAACCTTTTCTTCTATCCTTTCAGTATAGTTTTAATGTAATATATATCATAAAATAATAAATCAAGCCTTCTGAAACATGGAGTCAACGTTCTTGTCTCCTCCTCATCCAAGAACCCCTGTGAACCATCACAAACAGCCTAACAATGCTGAAAAAGGAAATAGTCAACTGGTTCTTAGGAAGGAAAAAGCCACCTGTGTTGTTTCATGCTATGGCTGAATCAAACTACAACTTCAAAAAAGCTAGGAATCTGCTACTGTGGGAAAAAGGAAAGGCTCACTTCCTTTCTCCTCTTTCTCTGTTTCTCGGGCCTTGCATGTTCGCATATTTCATGTTTGGTGACTATTTGTCTAGGGAGACATAAACAAGGCTGAGGGAGAAGAATGCATCCACAAGGAAAGCCAAACCCAGCAGCTTTGCTGAAAACCAGCTCTGTCTGGGTTTGGGGGGAGGCCAAACCTGCAGACGCATTTGCTGAGGCCAGTTTTGCACACAGTCCCCCTCAGCTGAGGGAGAGAGAGTTTTTGGCTCTGTGATGGCAAAACCTCTGGTACAGAGTGGGTGAACGGCCATTACCAGGGGCTAAAAGCCAAATAAAGAAGCAGATCCTGCAGAGTCCTCCCTTACACAAACTGTCTCTTTTTGGAGAAGATTAAACAGGAAATCCTTATAAATATGATTGCTTGGCAAAAGATTTTGAGAATATGGAAACTATAAGCGAGATTGAAATGAAAGCAAGGTTTGAGATCCCTTAGTTACTGAACAACTGGAAAACAATGGTGTGGCTGGACTGAAGGTAATCCCCCTTTGCTGAAAAAACACCCTCTGCTTGCAGACAGCTCCAAGGGTCAGAGCAGACCCTACTAGCTTGGCAGAAGGGGTCCAAAGAGTAGTTTTTAGGGTTTAAAATGTAACAC
>JAXCLO010000001.1:11891931-11947101 GCA_035583995.1 Arremon aurantiirostris | reverse complement strand
ACATTTTGTTCCTGAGGCCTCCCAGCTTCTCAGGAGGAAAAATCCTAAGGAAAGGATTTTTCATAAAAGATGTCTGCCACAGTGGTCCCACAGCAGCAAGGCCAGCTGTCCAAACCAGCCCCCACCAGCCCCAAAAGGACATTAGGAGGGGTCTGGGCAGGAGCCTGGGAGGAGACACAGCCAGGACAGCTGACCCAGGCAGACAAAGGGAGATTCCATTCCATACAGCATCTTCTCAGCAATAAAAGCTAAGGCAGAGCTTGGAGGCGCTCTGATTTTTCTGGCATTTGCCTTCTGGGGCAACCTCTGCTGTACTGAAGCCCTGTATCCTGGGGCATGACAGACACTGGCTGTTGATGTGAAGTGGAGAAATAAGAACTTTTTTTATTTTGCTTCTGCACCCATAATCTTTGCTTTTGCTATTGCTTTATTAAATTGCCTTTACCTTGACCCATGAGATTTTTTTTCTATTTACTTTCTCCCCAGGCCCTGTCCTGCTGACGAAAGGGATATTATACAGATCCCCCTGGAGCAGGAGAGCTGGGGAAAGAGCACCCTGCATACACCTCAGGTCAATCCACCACAATGCAAAAAAAGAGTTTTAAACAAACCCTGAGCCCTGAGATGCTGAAACCCACCAAACACAAACCACAACACTGAGAAGGTAAAGCTACAGAGCAGCTGTTAAAGAAATAAGTGTTGTCAGAAGCTCTTTCCACTGGCATGTTTTTCTTCTTCTCACAGCTCTCTAGTTCTTTGCAAGAACAAGAACAAATACTGCTCCTGGGAGACTCAGAGCTGTATAAAGCTCAAGAGCTACAGTGCTTTTAGCATTGACATAGTGTGTATTTGAGGACTTAATCCTTCTTGCAGATATGTTGAGACGTTACCTAACATTGCCATAGGCTCCTCAGAATTGTTTTTGATAAGAAAAAAAAGAGCAGAGGATCATGGAAAATCTGCTTTTCTTGAAAACAGATCAAAGAAGAAATATCAGTGTAGGAAATTTAAGAGAAAACAGAGCAGCAGTTGAGACCGACTTTGAATTGGAAAGTGACAGGCAATGGTGAATTGGCAAGGAATCATTTGAATACATAAAGCCTTAATCACACAATTAATGACTGAAAACGAAGGCAAGAAGGAAAATCAGTGCCAAGCTTGCTGTGATGGTGATGAGACTGATCACAAGGCACACAGGAAAGGAGCTGTGATAACCGTGGAAAGATAATGGTTTCCATTCCTTAATAAACAATAGTTCCTCCTATTGCCCTTATCTCGCCTCTTACAAAATATGGAGTGGGCACAATTCTCATTCTTGTATCAAAAATCAAAATTTGTTTTCAAGGTGAAGAAATACATGAGAGAAATATGATGAAATACAAAACCAGGCAAGCACGTGCCAATTCTTCTTGCCTTGAGAGGTAAATCAGTGTACAAATGACTTGCACTCAACCCTGCCTTGTCAAATGGATCTGTTAGGAGACTTGGCTCCACATGCATTTACTTTGTGATTGTTGTAGCATGTATACTCTTATATAATCACAATTTTTATAATTGTTATTGCAGTAAGTCTCAATATTTTCCTGGTAAAAGCCACTTAAGGTAGAGTTCTGATTACTTTTCTATGAGGGACCTGCACTTGAGAGAGAAGAAACCAGGAGTTTCCATTGTTATGCTTGCCACATTTAATAGATAGAGTGACAAAACACAGCTCTGATGTCCCAGTGACTGTGATCTTGAATTAAATAAAATATTTGACTACAGGTTTTTAAGGACTACACCTGCAATAGGTATCTTGGAAAATAGATGCTGTAGGCTGTATAGAAGTCTTCTTTTACAGCTCCTATAAGATCAAAAACATTGGATCTCCTCCCACACTTTGGAGAATGGGCAGCACTTGGAAGGTACAGTCTGTTTCCTCTGTTTAGATTTACAGCTCCCTTGTCTTCCAGATAGATGCTCCTCAAACTGCCTAAAAAATGACATTGTTGACTTTTCCATGGCACAGCAACCTCCTGTGTCATAGGAAAATTAAACAAAAGCAGATTCTAGGGCTGGTACAAGGGGAATAACCCAGTATTCATGCTGGAACTTACTGAAGTATTTAATGTGTGCCCTCAAAGCCATTCCTGTTTCTTCACTACCTGCACAGATCCAGAGACTGGCATGGGCACCTGCATATATTAATATTTATATGTGCATTTCTATTTGTATGTTACTGGGTAAATGACTGATGTTTTGAATTATAAATCTTTCAGGTCTAAACTTGAATTTATTGTATTGCATAACTTACGGGTTTTTTTCTGTGACTGTTAGAATGCTACACAAGTTACTGAAAAGACACATTTTCTTCAAAGTATTTAATACTCTTTGGTATTATTCAGTGAGTCATGGCATTGATTTGAATCCAGGAGCACAGTATCACTAACATAGTTTGGCATGGTATGGTTTGGTTCTGGTTTGGTTTTTTTGGTGTGAGGGCCAAAGAAAGTTGATACAGGAGCTTTCAGAGGGCATTTTTTAGATCTCAGAAGCAATTGTGCTTTTATCAATTAGCATCTTTGAGATTCTCAAACATTTAATCTTACTACATTTTGTGTATTTGGAGGTGGGAGATTTTTTGTTTGTTTTTTAATTGGAATTATTTTATCTTGTGGTTTGGGTTTATGTAGGATTGTGATATTTTCAGGGAGAGAGAAGAAATGTGTCTGTATAATCTGATTACAAAACACGGATGTTTAAAATGTTAATTCCTCACTTAAGGATGAGCAAACTTAAGATTTTTTTCCTCATGATGATTTAGACTGTCAATTTCTTACCATCATTTGTCAGCAAATAAGTGGATGACCATGAACAGATGAGTTACCTCTGTGTTTAGAGTCAACCTCTCAGTTCTCTCAGAAGGAAAATCAAGGCTCAGTATTTTTCTTTCACTGACTGACATATTTCAGCAGCATGTCTTTTTCAATATTGCATCTGAGAACAAATCAATTTTACAGACTTCTTGCATGTACAATCTCCAGGAACTTTCCACATAAATATCAAATTCTACCCATAAAAAACTGAGTAATGACTTTTCCTGTGAAGTTCAGAGTTTGTTTTATAAACATCTAAACTATTTCCTCCTCACTTCATACTATTAAGCAAAAGCTATTCTTTCATATGAAATGTTTTCCTCTCTTAGAAGTTTCATTACTCTCAATACTGTTCATGACTACTGGATATCTGAAAAATGAAAAGCTCATCTGTAATGTAAATGTAACAACTGATAGTAAATAAATAATTCAGAATATTTACTGGGAGTTTAAAATAGCTAAATAAAATGCATCCAGAACAACACATCTAAAGGCTGAAAAAAATTATAAAAAAACCATTAAAACTGTAGGGATAGAAAAATACACCTAGAGAAAGCTCTTGTACAACAGTAAAGTGCAATGCAAATCAAAGTCTCCACAAATGGATTGTGTGTGAATCTGAAACCACACCAGAATTCAAATATGTTCATCTTTATCCTCAGGCATCTGATTTCTATTATCAGTCCTTTTATTTTTTTTTTCCTTTTGCACCCATATCTTTCAATTTCAAGTGTTCATTCTTCTCTCATAAGATTTTTTATCTTCTCTTTTTATAAGTAGGCTTATGAGTGTTATCAATAATATATTGTGTAGCTTTATCCTACCATGGAAAATGTAACAAGACTAATTCATTATTTCACAAATAAAGACTTGCCCAGCTGAAAAGATACACATCAGTAGAGCAGAATATCAAAAGATATTGTCAGAACAGAAGTTCCTTTGTGAAAAAAAGTGTTAAAAATATATGCAGAAAGTATAAAGGTCATGAATTTGCAGAAATATAAGATGGTGGAGATTCAACAGAGATACATGGACAAAACCAAACAGAGACCTGAAATCTTCACAGCCAGACACTGGAAAAAATCAGCAAGTGACACAAATCATGTAATAATCATCTTGCTTCTAATATAAATTAAAGCTTATTGCCATGAAATAACAAAACCACATTGATTTAGGAAGGACTGACTTACATCAAATACCCAATGTGACCCCAGCCAGGCATCACTAAGGCCAACTGACCACCTCCTCAACTTTAGCATCTAATCCATCAATCCTCCTAACCTTCAGTCATTTAGGAAAATGCCTTTCAGTACATGAAATGCATTTGAAAATATATTGAAGTGGGATTTTTGATGTTATTACAAATTTCATAGACTATTTAAAGTAGTTCGTGCTTTCATTTTCATTAAATTTTGTTGTACTGTTTGACTTCCTTGGAGTTTAGCATGGATTACTCCATGGTTTATTCAATTTCTCTTTGCTTATAACCTTTCCTACAATTATTTTATACATGTATGTTTCATTATAGGGGATTAGGTCAGAAAGGATGTCCTTATCTCTTATGGCTAAATGAGATAATTTACCCATCACAGATCACTGATAATCAGAAGTGCTTGAATGTTATTCTTCTGTAAAATTTCTATTTTCTCACAGAAAAAAAAAAAAGTGTTATTTTGTCAAGCTCTTTTGGCAAATAAAAATGGCTATTTCTGTGTGCTTCAGACCTTGGAAAACAGTTAAGGAATTCTTGTACTACCCACTGGTACCAACAACATCACTAGGTCACTTCTTGATTCATGTGCTTGCAATAATGTTGACATAAATTGTCATAAAATTTATTTTGGATTCATTAAAATAAAAGGTGCAAATAATCATCAATCCTGTGATTACTGATCTTTGAGATAATATTGACCAACATACTCCAGCTGCTTGTATAGTCTGGTGAAAAATGAAAAAATTAGGGGTTTTTTCCTAGGCGAACACTTATAGCAAAACGGGTTTGGCGTTTTTTTCCTGGGATAAAGCAGCTTAAGAAAAGTTTACCATTAAATTTTGGATGTTATTTAATGTTTGTAAAACAGTTCTAAACAGTACTTTGACCAGTGATGCACAGAGAAGATAGGCACAATTATTTCTTGGTAGGAGACATGGACCCTAATTCAGCTGCTTATTAACTCTCAGGAAAGACCCATCCCACAAAAACATCATTCATGTTCTAGTAAAACATCCCTAGATTCCTTTGTTTGTGTTGTTAGGCTTTCCCAGCTCATTAGAAGGAGTCTTAGGCAGAAGGTTAAGAGTTGTGGAGGAAGGAGAGTCAAACACTAACCTCTAGAAGTAATTGCCTGCAGCTTCATTCCCACTGAGACTTCAAGGGAAAGGAGGTGCTGTCAGTAGGTGGATATGAATGCTGCAAATTAAAACTCAGTTTTAGGGGTTATTAGTGGAAAAATACCTTCCACAATTTTGTTTGCTTGTTTGTTTGGTTTTGTTTGTGGGGGGCTTTTTTGTTTTTGTTTTTGTTTTTTTTCTTAAGTTACAAAATTTCTTCTAGAACTCCAAAGTGTGAAACTGATGGGCATTTCTCTAGCATGGGTGAAATGAATGGAGCTGGTGACAAGGAAATGAGTGTTCAGAGTGGTCTGCAGTCTACCTTAGGAAATCATGCTGCACATGAATGTTACTCATATAATAAATTGTATTATGTGCCCAGAAACTATGTGAAGGAGTGAATGCAAGAATTTTATAAATCAGAATGGAGAAAAGATCTCATAAGCAGGAAGAACAAATGATTAAGAATTACAAAAATTATGACTAGAAGATCACTAGATGAGAACTTTTTAAATCTATTATCAAATTGTGTTAATACATTTTGTGTTTAACAATTCTTGCAGATGAAGACGAAATTCAGTTCTGGAGGAATGTAAGAGACCAATATGGGTTTTATCTGTACTCCCCAAAAGGCTGAGGGCATATATTTTTAATGGATAGTGACTGCTTATCATCAGATGACCTCATATCACAAGTATTACTATCTCTTAATATTTCTTCCTGTGTCTTGTCCTTAACTATCTTTTTGATTGAATTACAGCAAGCCTTCTGAAAATGTATGTATGAAAAAAATGTTATGACTGCTCTCAGTAAACTCCTACCCAGCTGAAAAACTCATGTCTTGCAGAAAGTTCTCTGATGCTAAAAAAAGAAACAATCTCATAGTGCTGTCTTTTATTCAGTCATGAAATATAGAAGGGTTTGCTCTCTTGAGCAGCCTATTTCCATGAAATTTGTGAGAATGGTGTTCTCCATCAGATCTGTGTGACATAGAGTACTGATAACTTCAGAAATTAAAAAAGAATGAAAGACAAGGGCATGTATATATATAAAATTCATTACCTGTACCACACCTCCTTAGAGAAACACATTAAGATGTCTTTCAAGTATAAAAGAAAAGGATGAAGGCACACTTTCTTTTTCCTGCAGAGGTTAGATTGTACTTACACTACATTGGAATCTGAATTTTCTGCATTCCTTAGATTTGCTTTTGTTTAAACCCTGAAGGAAAATGGAAGTATCTGCTTCCTTATGTGGAGAGTCACCTAAATCTTTTTGGTTCAGAATTGGTTGAACAATTTGCCTTAAAACTTTTAACCCAAATAAAGTGAATGTGAAATTGCTATTTCAGGCTTCTCACTGCAGTTTGACCCTCTGTGGCTCAAATCACCTGTAAATGGCATTTCCCCATGGTGGCATATTGGTCCAGTGGTACTTTAGTCAGCTGATGGCCTTAATTACAGGATCTGTAATTCACTACATGGTTAGATAGGAAAAGCAATTATATGGATTTTTTTTGTGTGTATCAGTCAGTGGGATTATAATATATGGCACTGTATCTGCTGTAAAAAACTTAATTCTTCACTGACGTGAGAAAAAAAATAACATTAAACTTCACATTATCTCAGCTGAAGCTATTATGTGTGGCTGCTTTGTGTGTTTTTATTGCCTTTGTTGACCAGGGAACAAGAGCAAAGAATAATTTTGATATAGCCACTGAAATTTTTTCAAGCCAGAAAAAAAACCGGATTCTATTTAAGGAACTGTGGTACTACTTGAGGAAAAGAAAAAAAAAACAAAAAAAACAAACAAAAAAATTACATAAAGAATATATATTTATATTCCCTTCCTCTAAGTATACATTTCAATATACTGAAATAGAGAGTCCATTTAGTCTTATTTTATGAACAGAACACTCTTATACTTCACCAGACATTTAATTTCCATACTCCAATACATTCCTGAAATGTTTGGGCAGAAAAAAGATGATTAACAAGGACACTCAAAGTGTTTGCAGGATAATTTAGGGGAACTTATACCATAATTGCTGTCCATTGATGACTGAGTTCAATATCCTTTATTTTACTATAATTCCTCTTCTCTTGGTTTCAGGAATTCTCTTGCCACAAGACAATTATGTACACTGAATTCCACAGCCTGATATCCAAATAGATGTATTTTATGGTATTAGATTTACCATATATGTCTTTTTTTTCCTTTAATTTTTCATTAAAAAATAAATTATATTAAAGAACAGGAAGATTTTATAAAACCTTTTATTTAGGGAGCAATAATCAGTAAACTGTAGGAAAGTATGTTGTCTCTTAGTATGGAAATTAACACCTATATTTTAATGTGACATTTGAAAAATAATTAGGATATTATATTATGGGTTAAAAGCAGAACCTGGCTGGGAAAAGTGAGATAGAGATTATTTTTCAAAAACAGAATGAAGGTATAGATACAACCAATATATATAATCTTGGTAATTCTAGTAAAATGGTGTTGCCATTGTATTTTGGGTTTTTTTCCCCATCTAAATTGGAATATATTTAATCTTCTTTTAATAAAGAAATAGGTAATTCAAAGATGACAAATCATTGAAATAGTCTGTTTTCTGCAAGAGAATTTAGTCAAGAAAAACTTTTTATGAGAGTAGCATGAATTAGTAGTTGCTTTTCCTGAAGTTCCTGTCATAGCAGAAGGTGCTCTTGATTCTCTGTTAAATCATTGCTAATCTATTCCCAGCTGGACTAATATTGGTCATTTTCCAGATCTGGGTGATGCCTGCCTGAGAACTGTATGGATCTAATAAGGACTAGGTCAGAAGGCAATCCACCCTAAATGCAGGTCTCCATTCTCTTACAATCTTGTCATGATTAGTTTTCCTAACAAACCAAATAAAAGGCTTTTGCTACTGCACTCCTCTATGAAACCATTTTTTTGCAAAATAGAGTATGATTTCTACAACTTTAAACTTGTTCAGAACTGCAAATTCTTAAGAAAATGAACTCTGTTCCATTTCAAAAAAGCACTTACGAAAATGCTGTAGGTAACATTTCAAAGCTTTAAAAACTTGGTTTTTCATAGCATATTTTGATATCATTCTATGCCTCACACCCCACTTAGGCCAGATGGTGAAGGGATTTGCTTGGCTAAGTTGGGTTGAATGGTGCTATCAACAATTTGCTATTAAGCTCTTTATTATTTTATACTGTCTGCCTTCCCTGTGAGTGTTATTCTATTGCTCATTTGGTTTGTAGTCTTAGTAATAGCTTGTTAGTACTTTTATTACTGTTTCAATAATTGTTTGATGTTCTTTCTTGTTGAAGTGAATTAGCTGTGTTTAATTCATATCATAATTTATATCAGAAAGGTCTGTGCTGCATATTTATTCCTCTTAAGGGTTCCCGACGGTGTGTTTTGATTCATTTTTTACTTTTGTCAGTTCAGACAAAACAAAACCTATTTCCACTAATGAAGACACTTGAATTTCTCATCTGGCTGAAGGATGGGTCATGCCCTTCTTGATAGTGGAGTGTGAGCAGTGCAACAGTGGGTAAATTTCTTAGGCACAACAATGGGGTATATTGTAGCTATCACTCCATAATCATGGAATCCTGGAATGACTTAGCTTGGAGGGGACCTTAAAGATTATCTTGTTACAAGCCCTCTGCCATGGGCAGGGACACTTTCCACGAGGCCAGATCGCTCAGAGCTCCATCCAAACTGGTCTGGAATTCTTTCAAGGTTGGGGCTGCAACAGCTTCTCTGGACAACACATTCCAGTGCTTCTCCACCCTCACAGTAAAGAACAATTCATAATATCCAATTTAACCCTCTTGGGACTTCTGCTGGTCAGAGTGACCCCGAGATACATTAGAAAGTCTCTTTTCCCAGCCCAGCAGTCGAAGGAGTCAGGATTCTTCTATTCTTGTTCTCAAGGTTGTTTATCGTTTCTTATCTACAAAATTCTTTCTCCAACCCACCAAGGTCTGTCTGGCAGGTTGGGTTGAGGCCTACTGCCCATCCTTGGGGCCGTGTTGTCTTTTTATACTAAAAACTACATGTACACTATTTATAATAACTTCCCAATACCTATCACCTGTGTTAGACAGTGAGTTTCTACTCTAAACCAACCTAAAAATGCCAACATCACCCAGCAAATGGAGGCTAGGAAGACAAAGGCAAAAGGACAAGGCCTAAATTCCTCCATCTTGGGACCCTGAGCCCCCATTCTAAAAACCTCAAAAATCTATTTTTCATCCTGTCACAAACTATTATTCTACTTAAACTTTCTTGACTTGTAATTCTTCATATAAAAGTTGGTAATTGTTTTTTCCATGGGTCAAGATGAAAGGCACAGGGGTCTTGAACTCTGTGCCAAAGTCCCTGAGCCCCCTGGGCAGGGGCTCAAGCCCTCCAGGGCCAGAGGAATTTCCTGGGTTTCAACATTACCCTACACCCTTTCAGCGTGGAAGTCCATTCCCCATTGTCCTGGCACTCCAGGCCTTTGCAAATAGTCTGTCTCCATCTTTCCTGTAGAGTACTTTCAGGTAGTAGTAGCCCACAATCAGATCACCCTGGAGCCCTCCCTGCTCCAGGCAGAACAATCCCAGATCTCCCAGCCTTTCCTCCCAGCAGAGCTGCTCCATCCCTCTGATGCCCTTGGTGCCTCCTCTGGCCTGGCTCCAGCAGGTCCCTGTCCTCCCTGTGATTATTTTGAGTTGCAGCTGCTGCACATCTGTGGCAAACACAAAGGGCTGAGACTTCCTCCACAGTGTCATGTGTCATCCAGAGCAATGCTACATCTCCAAGCAGATCCTGCTGGTTTTGCTTGCCTGGTTCCTCTGAGCTCCACCTTGTGCCTGACAGTGCAGTGAGGCGGCTCATCCACCTGTGTCCTCCTCCCAGACACCACCAGGACGGGACAGAGGGAAGGGCTGTGCCACTGGAAGGAAGGAAGGACAAAGGGCAGGGCCACTCTGGTGACCAAAGACAGAGGAGTTCTTCTGTCCAATCTCAGCAGCTGACTTGGAAAATGTCTCTGGTCTCAGTGATTTGCTGTCCCTTGTTCACTCATTGCTGCTCTCTGCTCTCCCCCCTTGGCAGGGGATATCATGTGCACAGAGCCTGTGTCTGAGGCCACACATTGATTCCCTTTGGTGGAGTTTGTCAGCTTCTATAGATATTTCTCTTTTTAAGACTTTCAGGCAATCCAGACATTTAACATTTCCCCTGGAAGTTCTGTGTATTATACTCTTATCCAGAAGATGATGTGTGGGTATTATTCTTAATTAAATATTTTAATTTTTCAGTTCCTAGCTATCTGAAAATGTTTCTTTATAAGATAAGATTGTGTTTGCTTTGTTAACTCACAATTTATTGTACCAAAATTCTTTTTCCCCACTAGAGTGTATATTTTCTTCTAATCTGCGTGTTAACAAAGGTACATTTGTAAATTGAACATATGGATATAGAGTATTATTGGCTCTAGATTTTTAGCAGATATGTCAATGATCATAATTTGTGCTCCTATCTAGCTTTAGTCTCAATACATTTCAACAAAACATTTAAGAATACTCCTGTGATTCTAGTATTAGCATAGTTGAAATTGGAGTTTCTCAGTCCCCTGAAGGCTATGGGAAGAATAGGTTGATTTCAATACTATCTTATATTAAAAATTTTTCCTTTTAAAAGGCTATGGGATACTCTCAAGTCTTCCAAAAATATATACCCTTGTGAGAAACAATTTTCAATATATGCATATATTTAATTTTTACACATTTAATTAAAAAAATATTCATTTTTTAGTTCTCAGGTTTTGCATTTTCATCTTTTATATTTAATTCTTGTCACTTGAGTAAAAATGTGGTTTATTTACCTTTTTCAAATTCATAAGTATTTTAAATTTGGATTTTTCTATTTTTTGCCTTTTCCTGTGATACCACTTTAAAAATTGCTCATTGCACAGGAAGTGGCAGTTGGATAAAATTGAAGGGGGAAATTCATGCAATTCTGCTAACGTGTTTTAATTAAAAGTTAAACAGGAAATATTATAACTGAAAAAATGTATTTGTATTACTGTATTTATAAAGTGTGAACAGTTTTTTGAAGTGTTTCAACTAGTTTTGTTAATAACTCTTTTCTCTAGGAATCTGAATCTGAATTTTGACAGATTTGCCAAAAATCTGAACTCATAATAATGGTTTTCCATTAAAAGATTATATAATTTTTTTAGATTTTTGTACCAATATTAAAAAAAATTACATATATATCACCTAAATCTCTCTAGTCTTTGTAAAACTTTTTTTACTCACTTTTTAAAATTTTATTGAAGCAAAATAAGATAAACTGGTTCAAAAATATTTCATAACAATGAGTGAATCTACTATCATTTCTTATATGTACTGCTCAAAATCATTTGGAGGGTCTTGGCAGGTATATCAGCCTGTTCTTCATACTCAATTCTCTTCTTACTCGATTTGATATAAGAATATAAGTGACAGGAGTAATTAAAAGGATTCTTGTGTGGTAGTCCTCCATAGGACACTGTGCCAAGTACCAACTCCTGTGTAATATTTATGGACAAGAATTCTGGCTGCATTGGAGTGTCAGTATGTAACTTTAGATTAGTTTTGTTTCTCCTCCTCTTTGAACCACAGCGATCACTGCAGGTTGCTGATCACCTTTGCTTTCACATCTATCCATTCTTAATTACTTGCTATAGTTCCAACCCTTCTGTTCAGCTCTTTAAAAATTAGTCTTCATATTTGGTGCTCTTTTGCAGCAGAAGCTCTGGGATGTGTCACAACCAATGAAAGGACTTTTAGAATGGATTCATACAAATTCTTTGAAATTCTTCTTTGTTTCTTTGACATAAGAAATTTTCCAAACTCAAATTTTCCCAAATGTTCAAATTTATATTCTTGTATTTCCTCCTCAGCTAGTAATGCTGGGCTTTAACTCACCATGTTTATGAGCTTCTGAGCTCGTACATCCACCATGTTTCTGTCAAGTCTCCTACATAAATTCTTCCTGTTAGTCACAGCTTCCAAATTCTCCTTGTTTGTCCTTCAAGCTTCTTGTGTTAGCATGCAGGTATTTTATTATATTTCATACATGCCTGAAAGCTCTCTGAGGCTGATGTATTGGCATCATTTTGAAGTATTTGAAAGTTCTTCATAGTTGTCTTCTGCTAGAGAGCTTTTCTCCTTTCTCCTCCTTATCATGCTGAAGTATATTATTTATTTAATGTATGTAATTGATCTAGCCACTAAATCAGTAGTCTAAAAGAATCAATTCACCTGCATTTATTCAGATCAACTGTTAGTTCTCATCACTGCTTAGAGGTTGCAAAACACAAATGTGCAAAATGCTTAAGGAAGGATGGAAAAAAAAGAGTAAGAGAGATTTTAGAGGGATTTGGGAAGACTGAGGTTGCTGCCCTCAAATTGTACAAAACATGCTTGTCTTATTCCTTAAAGAATTATAACTTGTGTATTGCATGAAAGACAGCAGAGGGATTGGTACTTACCTCAATTATATTATTGCCAAAAAAGCCCTCCCAAAATAACCACAGAGTCTGAATTCTGGTGTTCCAGAACGTGTGAGGCTGAAAACACCCTTTACAGATGGCAGGGCCAGGTATGGCCCCTTTCTACCCAAGCTGGGGCTGCAGATTGTGGGACTGGGCTGGCCCTTGCCTTCCTCATTTTCAAGTCACAGAGACCCAGGCTTGACATGAATAAAGTGTGTATTGCACAGCAGCAGTAAAAATTTTGCAGAGCGTGAAAATAAAATATTCTATTATCAAAAAGCAGAAGTTTCATTCAATTTGGATTGCAATATGAAGGGGAAAAGCTAGGGTCTGATCTAATTAGTTTTTCAATAAAAATTCATTGAAAATTAAACAAGCAAAAATAACTAATGGACCTCATAAAATTAGTTATATAAAGAAATGTGGGGAAAATACTGGTGACAATTATAAGATGAAACAAATGGTCAGAAATTTCAAAAGTAGAAACCTCCTTCTTTCAGCTAATTGTGCACAGACTTTGCAGTTACAGGTGCAAAATCTTTGCTGTAGGAATGACAGCTATCATTCACTGAGGCTGTAACCTTGCAAATGCAGCCATGTGACAAACCCCCATTGAAGTCAGGCATCTGCTTATCCCACGTTAGTGGAGAATAGATCTGGAACTCCAGATTGTTCTGTTTTGTCTTAAGGGAAAAAGGGAAAAATAATTAAAATTATTGTTCAAGAGAATGCAAATAAGGCTGGCTCATAAAATGAGCACAAGGGCATTTGTTAAAATTACCAGGCAAACAATTTAAAATTAATAAATGGAAATGTTTTTAATGCAATGAATAATTAGACTGTGAAATTTACTGTTAAATTATCTTATTGATGCAAATAGCTGAGCAGGAATAAGAAGAGATTTATAAACTGCAGATGAATAAGAGCTGCATAGGCATAGGCAATAAAAACAGAATAGGCAGAAAAATATTAGGTGTTATTGGCTGCCATAGTGCATGTGAGAATGCAATGCTCATCAGCTGTGGTCATGAAAAAAGGAAAATGAACTTCCCTGTATCTCTATTTTCCTTTGTCACTGAACATCAGGCAGGATTTATGTGCCATTGAGCATCTATTTTCTCTACCTTGGTGGATACTTTTAGCTAATAAATTTTGATTTATAACACTCTTGAAAGTCCCATGCTGTAACTCAGCAAAATTTCAAACTCTCATTTGAAATTTTGAAATGCTAAAATGCTAAATGCTAAAATGCTACTTTGAAAACTCTAAACATCCATATTAAAACATTTCCCTAGTACCTGTGATCAGTTAGACAAAAATAGCCAGAAATATCAGCAAAACCAGGGATGTACAAATACTGCAATACCCAGATTGCCAGATGCTTTAAAAAGGGAACAAGAAATGCCATCAGGCCACATGATCCATAGAAGCTTTCCAAAACAATTTTGCTGAGATTCAAGAAGAGAGGTTTGCAGTCCAGCCTATAAATCATTTTGATGTTTTCTAAAAGACCAACAAAGCGATAAAGTTAAAATAAAGTACTTTTATTTCTCCGAGTAAACTTTATCAGAGCGAAACATGAAATCACTTTGATTTCGTAAACAACGTTCTTTACAAATTTTCTGCTTCTGAATATTAATTATCTGATAAGCCCTACAGTTATCACAGGATTTTATTTATTTTTTTTGTCTGGCTCTGTGGAACTTAGATTACCAAGGGATACACACAAAGAAGGAACTGAGGAAAGAGTGTTATTATTCCTGAAAAACTTGCAAAGTGAGGTTAGTGATATTTCAGCTGGGAATATATCTCTTCTTAGCCTAAGGGACTTACTGTCTTTTATGAGGCTTGCATAGTCTAACACAGATTTTTAAAGAGAGAGAGAGGAATAGAAAACATTTGTGAGTGACTAGCTTGAGGTAACTAGAAGGATGGTGGAGTAACAAAGCAATAAAAACATACCTGTTTCTCATTCTGTTGGAAAAAACTTATCACATCTTAGTGTTATGGAAAATTTCAGGAAACCCTTCATGCATTTAATTTGAACTTGTGGATGCATTTGGTTATGAACTTCTGTCTGGCAAAGAATGATGTAATGAAAAGGATTCCATGAAACCAAACTTTACCATGAATATGTAGATCATTCTTGTCCTCAATTAGGGTGAATTTAAGAGTAGCATTAACCCCTACTGCAAAGTGTACAGAATGAAGCATTTCCCCTCAAAGTATCAATTCCACTCATGAAACAAACAGGAGGAGTCAGTTTTCATCTCTGATTTCAAGGGCCTTCACCTGCCTGAACCCACCCTGGTCAAAACTAGCAAACTTGTGCCATTGGTCCTGTCTAATGCTTCCTCCCCACCCTGCTGAGCCATGGGCCTGGTTAAGGACAGGAGAGGGACCCAGCTGAGAAGTCTGCTGTGATTAATGCTGCTGCTGTACCAGGGGCAGATGGCACAACAGCCACAGGCTTGACAGATTTATCAATTCTGCCTCTGTAAGAGGTGGCTTGCCATATTCCTTTTGCATCCTTGAGGCTGAAAGGATGCCTGCTTTGTTGGGGGTTAAGGCACTGTGCCCGCTGAATTTGAAAATTAAAGAATCAGCTACTTGTTTGGACAAAAACAAGAATTACTGGCATGATTCCACAGAACTTACTTTAATTTAAAAAAAAAATTAAAAAAAAGAAGAGAGGAAGTGATTCCATCCCATTCCATCTATGAGAGTAATGAACAGTCTTTCCAACAGAGAAGTTAACTGTTCTTCATCCTTCTCTGGAAGTTGCTGTGACAACTGTTTCTGTGTTAACCTTTCTATTTGGCTGTTTAGTGCTGAACTAGGAAAAGACCTGTTTGGGATCAAACTGAGTCAAAATTTGAATTGTTTCTGTAAAATAGAATTAAATAGAGAAATTTCCTCTTTTTCTTTATAATGATATTATGTTTTCTGTTATAAACATGTACCTTTGTACTTCCCTTTCACAGAGAGTGGTATGTGTAGGCTCACTTTCTCAAGAAGGGACATAAAGTAGACTATATGTTGTGATATTTTGTTGGCTGATAAAAGAGAGTTATTACAGCCTTTACTCTCTATGCTATCTTCCAATTTCTTCTCTTTATCAGCTCAAGTATTTGACCTTTTTATGAAATCCTTAATAGATTCGGAATGAGCCAAACTTCCTTTTTCATCAAATTTCCTATTTGTAACACAATAGTATACTTATATTTAGCTTTAGTTCCAATGATGAGGAGAGCAGCAGTGAATGAGAGCTAACACAAACACTGACTGGAACCATGGTCAAGGGTGGTATAGCACAAGTCAAAATGATTCCTCAGTTCTTCTGGTGTCACCTGAAACTGGATTCTCAAAGCTGACATGACTTCTCTCCTGCCTGATGCAATTACAGGAAAATGGTACAATAACCACACTTAAAGGCTGGGTTTCTCTGTCACAGGTGTGCTCATTCTTCTCATTCTAGGCATGATCCTCATCAGGGCAAAGAAAAACCCCTCAAAACATGTAAATTTTGTTAATATCACCTACTGCTCTGAGATTTTTTCCTCTCCTCCTGATCTTCCAATTTGACCGCAGTGACTCCTCCGTCTCTGAGTACCTACCAAGTTTAACAGAGATTTAAGTAGTCGCAGTTTTGCAGCTGGTGAGACTGATGAAAATTCTAGGGAATTGAGAAACTCATGTGATTAATATTTCCAGAAACTTTAAAAGGATGAAAATTTACAGCAAATTTTTCTATTGTAGATGGTTTTCATCAGTAGTGATAGTGTTGGGAATCTGCTCTTTTGGCTGCAGTTGAAGGAAAGGTGGACTTCCCAAAACAGCAGGAGTTGTACATAACACCCACATGGACTTCAGGTGTTCCACAGGGAAATTAATGAAAACTAATTAGTTGGATTTCCCCGGCTGGTGTTTGAATGGCTGACTTAATTTCTAAATTTATTGTTTCCCACTGTCAATACCGCTCTGAGAGGAGCAGAATTATTCAGACTGTAAAGAGCCACCTTGGCTTTGAAGTTGTAGAAAAGCAGGTCACAGGGAGTAAAATATCGATGCCATTTTTAAATTGAAGTTTAATACATTACTTTTGGCACATGCATGTCTTTTAGTTATTGCATTTTTAAGGGTAGGAGAGAAAATGCAAAGCCTGATCCACATAAAAGAGAAGAGAAATACTCAGCTGAGTACCTGTACTATGTTTTTGCCTCTGTTGAAACATCTGTTGTTGAAGATTTACGAAAATATTTGTGTCACTTCATTCTTCTTCTCTTAAAACAAATGCATTGTTTCCTCTTAAACTTTTTACCAATAATGTTTTAAGACTATTGAGGTGCTTGCCCAGAAATAACTGTGTCAGGTACATTTTACTGAACATATTGCTGCCATTTTTAAAGTATTCTTGTCTAATATTTGTTTCATTTGAATCCTTTCTGCCTTCATGCAAATAATAGATCATCTAGCAAGCCTGGCTGGAAATCCATAACATGGGGTAGAAGGAAGAAATGTGTTTTGCTCTGCCTATGCCCACATTGTGTAATTCATTCAACTTCATCTCAGTTTGTATTATGAAGATAGAAAGGATTACATGTGGAAAAATCCAAACTTCATCATTTGCATTTCCACTGGAAAAGCAACTGCAGAAAGCACAGTACACTTATAAGAAGCATAAAATAAGTATTTGATAATTTATTTCATATTTTATTTCTTTTTTTACCCTGTAAATTATATTTGCTTATATATTAATTTCTAACATGTCTTTACATGTTAGTTTCAGCAGATAAAACCTTCCCCACTAAGATTTTAAAGCACAGTGTATATCTTTATCTAATGTATAACTTATCATCAATTTCTGCTAAATCTCTACCTGCCAGAAATCAGATAGGGAAATCTGTCCCACTAATTTAATTAAGTCAAATTCATATGTGAAAGTTTCTGATGTGAAGGTAATGCCAACATTCAAATAGTCAGATACTAACATTAAGGAACATTTTCCCTCTCCTGCATACAATACACCTTCAAAACTCACAACTTTTATAGGCATTGCACTTGTTTGAATATGTTAAGTGAGCCTGGAATTTGGACACCAGCAACACAAGTTTTCAGCAGAAATGCTGAAGTCAGCTGATATCCTACATTTCTATTGCTTTTCTTTATCTTTCCTTAAATGGCTTCTTTTCTTTTATATACTGTAGAATTTTTTTGATCAAGATGGCCGTTCAATCATCCAAAATTCCTGCTCAGAAGAACTTTTAGTCTCAATTATGTTGCTAATTAGTGTCTTCTCCCTGAAGATAAGGTTGATGTGCCTGACCTGGCTCAGAGAGGGAGGTAATGCCCGAATTAAGCACTGGCCCTCATCACGCCGCACAGCCCATGGTACAGGAATGGCCTGCCAAGCAAATCAACAGGAAACAATGAAAACACTGCATATGTGGGGTGTTTTTTTTAGAAGGTGTAGTGTATGCAGGACATAAAGAAGGACTTTTTTTTAGAAGGACATAGAGAATGGTTTGTGTTGGAAGGGACATTAAAGATCATCTTGTTCCAACCCCCTGCCATGGGCAGCAATACCTTCCACTAGACCAGGTTGCTCAGAGCTCCATCCAAACTGGCCTTGAACACCTCGAGGGATGGGGTATCCACAATTTCTCAAGGAAACTTGTACCAGTGCGTCACTACACTCACACTAAAGAATTTTTCCTAATATCTGACCTAAACCACCCCTCTGTCAATTTGAAGCCATTCTCCCTTGCACTGTCACTCCATGCTCTGTAAACAGTCTCGCTCCATCCTTCCTGTAGGCTCTATGGCCTTTATGGTGATTTTCCTGTGCTTTCCTGTTATATTTTGTTCATAATGTATCTCTGCATCTCCAAGGATCTCTTCTCTTCTATCAGATTTTAGTTCTGTCTTCTGCCAGCCTCACTAGGCACCAGCCACTGATCTTGAAAACTACTGTGTGTAATCAGATCTTAGGGGAATGCTTCATCTGTGAGTGGATTTCCCAGTTCAGTACATCCTAATTAACCAGCAAAAGCTAATCATAGAGAAGTTGACCTTGTTAAAATTAGTTTTATTTGCTGAATTCCATTAAGCCAACCTTTTTGTCTTTTAACTTAAAAGCAGGCAGTGTGAGAATTGATTATATTTTATTTTTGTGGTGAAAGGAAGTTTTTCCTCCTGAGGTATTTGATCCTGAAGTTGGAGTCTTAAGACTAGCCCCAAGTACTTGATATATGAATTGGATTGTCTGCCACAGCATTTTATTTCTTGAGAGATTCTTTTAGAAATAGCATTTTCTGTTAAATGATTTGTTAGATTTTTCTTCCCTTCCAGGACTATCCTTTTTACCTTTCTTTTATTTCCCACATGT
This sequence comes from Arremon aurantiirostris, assembly GCA_035583995.1. NCBI lineage: Eukaryota > Metazoa > Chordata > Aves > Passeriformes > Passerellidae > Arremon > Arremon aurantiirostris. The sequence continues at coordinate 11,927,987 of JAXCLO010000001.1, read as the reverse complement.
ACAGCTAAAAATGCTGAACTTTCAAATACAGCGACAGTAACAAGACTTGTACGTGTCATATGTTCTGCTTATTTCAATAAATTCCTGTCATCTTGTAAATTTTAATTTTTCAAATGCTTCCTATCTAATATAATTAGCCATGTTGATTTCTAGTGGTTTCTTTAAAGAGACAAGTAGAACTATTTCATTTCATCTTGATTCATTTTTCTAGTAGAACAAAACTGTACTAACTAAAATATTCATCTTCATTGCCAAGATCAGTTCTATAGCAACCATATTTGTCTTCAATACCATTAAAAGGATCAAAGCATTTACTCTTAAATAGCATCTTCACACTATAACAAGAATAGTTTCTTTCTTGCAGTTCTCATTCATTACAGCTGTTATGAACAATAGGTTTGTCCTTCCATTATCTAGGCTGCACAAAAAATATTCCTCTGCTTTCTGTAAAATAAAAATTTAATAGATTAGTAAATACTTTGTAGGAAAGATTCATTGTGTTATTCCAGAAAACCCTAATAACAGAAGACATAGAGCTATAGATATTTTACTCAATTGTGCTTTACTAATTAGATTAAACTGCTTTTTCTCCTTAATTCATCATATGAACATCCTTCTTTCCCAAGGAAATCTAATAACTCTTGAATGCTGTAATCAATGAATGCTTGATCAATGCCTTCCCACTCTGATGCACTGAGCTAATAGAGCCCATCATCACAATGTTCAATTGACATGTCTAAGGAAATATTAGGTCAAGATTCTATCTTCTGATAGTTAAAAAGTGCTTCTTTGTCTGAATGAGATTTTTAAAATAAGAAGAAGATGTATTTGCAGCTTGTAACATAAGAAGATATTTCACTGAGCTTTCAGTGTATTTCAGCTGAATTTTATTCTACTAGATATAGGGTGACTAAGTGGAAGAGACTGGTAACTAGAACAAAATAATTCTTTAGTGGGATAAGTGTGCACTTTTTACTTGATCAAGTCATGTTGGGTAATGGACTTTCAGTTATGCAGTGCCTTAAGTAAAAAGCTTTCATAGATGCTTTTAATTTGCAAAATTTATTTTAAAAACATTTTAGAAAAAAAAATAATAATCTACTTAAATTTGCCCAGTTTTTTATCCAACTAGTGGGGAGTGACAGCGAAACAAAACAACAAAAACATATAGGATATTTTAGTCACAAAACAGCGATTTCTTTAGAAATGGTGACCGGTTCCACATCTAGTTCCAGTTCTCCAGGGAAGTGTTTGGGAGAAGTTCTGTGCAAAATTCAGCAACTTGGTCTCTTCACCCGTAGATTGTACGGAAATCAGATACTCTAGATGTCCGAGTAATCCATGAAAATGAAATGGATACCTAAGTTATCCCAAATTTCCTGTGCAACTTGTAAGAAATTTTGCTCCTAAATCAACCAGAAAATAGAAATAAACTCACTTGCAGAGGTAGGAATTATATAATAATTGAATCTTATGTTATGCAGAACAAGCCCAATTGAAAAACATTATTATGTACAGCAGAGCATGCAATTTCCCAGCACACAGAGCATGACCAATCTGGCCTTTGAAGTGGAGCACCAGATGTATCAGCTGTAATTTGCCAACATCAGAGCACAACACCAGCCCTGGCAACACTGCACACTTTGCTACGTTTGGGTTTTATTTGATCTTGGGCTTAGTGTGGGGAAGATCTAAAAAGATTAATTGTTTCATAGAAAAAAAAAAGTGAGACCTTTTTTTCCAAAGGTGTTCTTGAAAGAAGAAAAGGAAGTAACAATGTTATAGGAAATATAGGATTTATTTCATTTTAATTAGTAAATACAGTTTATGAAACATTGTAAACCACTGAATTCTGACTCTTTCAAAATAATTGCAGCCTTTGGCCAAACCTCTGTTACTGCAAGATTAAATTTAGAGTCCTGGGTTTTTTTGTTGTTGTAAGTTTTTTTTTCTGAAAAATTGAAACTTTTAAAAAATAATCAAACTCAGACCAACAAGACAAACATTAAGGTCCTTCCACCTTCCTTCTTATTATCTGTCCAAATCACACACATGAAAAGTCCTCATCGTTGCTAAAAATGTACCATATGCAGGAAAAGAATAAAATATAAAAAAACATTGCAGAGCTCAGAAGCTCTACTGACTTGAAGAAATGTTTTCATTTTATACATTAGTTCTCACATAACCAAGCATTTCCCAAAACAACCACTTTCACAGCTCAAGAGAACTGCATATTTTTATTAAATTCCCTGCTGCCTGTTTTGCTGCAGTTAAGAATATTCTAAGTATGTTTCTAATAGTTTAGTTGAAGAAATATTCCTTCCTTACAATAAGTAGGATGCACAATAAAACTGTGTTCTTTTCAGTCCAAGGAAGCAGCCAGATTTCTCCACTCTGTGGAGATGGAGGCTGCAATATAACATGATGTTAAGCTAATGATGGGGAAGGTAAGCAGCCTCATGGTGGAGCTTGAAAATACTGCCAAGTCCTTAATGTTCAGAAAATGCCTGAAAACTTGCATCTGCTCTCATGGGAAGCTGCTATAGCAGTGAATTCTATCCACAGAATATTTAACATTTTTCATTGCTCTTTGATGGCATCTGTTCCCTGAGGTAGCTTACATAAGGTATCGTATTTCTAACTGGAAGCCAAATTAAGATCAGACATACAGTAATTGCTCTTTGCTGATGTTTTCAGTAGTTCATCATGGATGGCATAATAGTTTACTCTGCTTATATCTCTGGGAACCTAAATGAAGAACACTCTTTTTCTGAGAGTCAAGAGTTTATGTCAAGTCTAAAGGATTTTTTTATTCTAAATATTGCAGTTTCCTGACCTGAAAATTTGCATTTTGTATAAAAATACCAAAAAAAAAAATGGGGAGAAGGGTGCCACATACCAGCTGAATGAACAGATGGGTAGGAGGAAATTTTTAGAGTCATCATCTGGCTTTGTACACAGAGAAGGGAAAGTTTGTCATTTCTCAGAAAAACAGTTGACACTGGGTCTGAAGTCTCCCAGATGAAAAGCGTCAAGGCTTTGGATGGATGCTGGCTACTTTGGCTCTTCATTGCTTTTGTGGAGTCATTTTTAATAGAGGAAAGGCCTGGCATTTTCTATTTATTGATGCATTTATTGCTGTGCTCAGTAAGACCGGCTCTCTATGTTGTCTGTATCTACAGCCTTAGGCTAACACAAGAGACAAATAAGGAGTCTTTTTCCTCACATTGCTGCATTCTGGATTATTACAAGTATATGAAGAAATACAGGAGTTTTTGTTCATAAAAATGTAAACCAAATAAAGCAACAAATATGACACTGACACAAAACAGTGCTATGTGAGCCAGTGGCTCTAAAGTACTTTAGCATCACATTAATTGGGGAATATGGGGGAAAGGTTTATTTGCTGGTTGTTGTGGGCTTTATTTTTTTACCTGCTGTGAACTCACACAAAAATGTGGTATTGTAGTCATAGCCAGTAAAACAAATTTGATTTAACATCAAATGAGATCTTCTATCAAGCTTATATCACCTGGATGAGTTTAGGACTTTTTTTCCCTAAATTATTACATTTAGGACTTTTTTCCCTAAATTATTACATTTCCTATAAATTATTACAATTAGCTCATTTATTTCCTTTATAAATCCCTATATTTTTTTCTGAAGAATGCTTGTGACATGCCCTTAGCAAGATTATTGGTCCTTTTTAGTCAAAGGCAAGATAGATCACACTTTCCCTGAGAAAATCTACGCCATGTGTTGCATAGCTCATAGCAATGTATCTCACAAATGTCTTGACATGTGCTTGGTTACACATTTCTACTACTAGTGTCCAAAATATTCCAGCTAGTTTCCACTAAAGCACAGTAATGGTGCATGCTAACCATAAGAGTTAATGTGGTACTTTGGCAGATGCCACACAGGCTCTGTTTCACTCTTTGTTCTCTATATTTTGCCACTGCTGTTCTGGCCAACTTAAAACCTAAATTGTATGTGCCAAAAGTTATGTATTTTTATTTATGTTGTTCATAGATTTGATAAATTCAGCTTTTGGTACATGAAAGCTTTGAAACTAAAGCTACATCCAATTCTGGAGTCCCTTTCTAGTTCCTTGGTTTATTTTAATTTTAGATTTTGTTGTCTTTGTTTAAATAATTCAGATATGGCTGTGAGTAGCAATCACTACACTGCTTTGTTTTGACACAAGCCTTGTTTCAGAGAATGGCTGGTACAACAACATGGTCTACTCATTCAGATAAACAAGGTCACCATAACGCTGCACACCAGATGGCATCAGCTTCTGTCTCCCACATCCAGGCACTGCCATTAGACTTTTCAGTATTCTGGGTGGGAATCACAGAATGGTTTGAGCTGAAGGGGACCTTAAAAATCATCTCATCCTGACTCCCTTGCCATGGGCAGGGAACCTTTCTCCAGACCAGGTTGTTCAGAGCTCCATCCAATGTGGTCTGGAACACTTCCAGCCGTGGGGCAGCCACAACTTCTCTGGGCAACCTGTGCCTCATCATCCCCACAGTAAATAATTTCTTCTTTATCCCTAACGAAAATGCTCCTCTTTCAGCCTGAAGCCATTCCTCCTTGCCCTATCACCATAATTCCTGACAAGGGATCCCTCTCCAGGTTATCTGTAGCCCCTTTAGATATGGAAAGGTGCTCTGAGGTCTTGATGCAACCTTCTCTTCTCCAGGCTGATCAACCTCCACTTTCTCAGCCTGTCCTTGCAGTGGAGGTGAAATGCCCTTCAGCATTTTACTTGGTCAGAAATAAACACCAATGGACCATTCCCTGGAGAATCAGATCCTTTTTCATTAAGGAATTCTAGAAGCAGGTCACTTTGCTACTGTCATGAACAGAAACATAAGAACCTTTTGTTTCCAATTCCTGAAAATTTAACTCTAACAACGGTAACCCAATCTGAACCAAAGAAAAAGGAAACAACATACACAGAAAAATTATTTTGATCAAACCTCAAAAAAATAGAGTTCTATGAACAATTTCCTAATTTGCAAGGTGCCAAAGCTTGTGATAAATAAAGCATGGTTAAGTTACTATTTAAAACCTGGGCAGCTAATTTGTCTCATGCTAGATGAAGAAACTAGGTTGGCAGAGAAGTGTGACGTTTTCTTTGATTCTGTTTCTTATTTAGTTCCCCAAAAGCTGACTATACAGAAAGATCTGTTTTCCCAAGAAATGAGAACTGAGCTGTCTTTCTGTAAATGTATGGAAGGCTCTTTGCATACCTCCTAGAAAAAAGTCCTTGACCAGATCAAATGGGCTTCACCCTCTGAGAAGTTTGTTATGAAGACATAGACAAGTTTTCATCTTGGAGAAATTTTCTTGCTCCTTAGTGTGGAAAACACATTACTACAGTAAAATAATATTTATTATAATAGATGCATGAGATGTATTTGTATCTGTAAAGCACATTTATGTTTATGTGGGACAGCTTAGTTATGCATCTGCAGTGTAATATCAGCTGTCTTCAGAAAAGGGAGCAATTTTTACAGATTAATACATATTTCTCCATATTAGGCAATATATACCTTTTTTTTCTTTTTTTACCTTTTTTTTTGCAGTTTTGCTACCCAAATTACCTTTTAAGAAAATATGTCTTTTGATATATAAAGATAATATAAAATATATAATAACTCACAAAATAGGTTTTAATTATTCTAGATAAATATTAATCTGCTCATTTTTACATCAATGTTTTGAAATAACCTCATGAAACATTTTAATAACTTTTCTATGGATATTAATGTCGTAATTTTTCCTTTTATTTTCTTCCTAATTTTTGGTTGTTGTTGTTTTTTTGGTTTTTTTTTTCTTTTTGCTAAATTTCTCAGTTCCAAAATAACTTTGTGTGAGACAGAACTTGTATACATTTTGCTTTTCCTAAATATGTATAATTTCAAACAATATGCACCATTATTGAATTTCAGCATTAAATAAGCCTATAAATGGGGTTTAAAAGGCTACAGAAGAGTTAAACTTAATGTTGTGGGTTTTTTAATCTACACATTGTGTCTGCCTCATTGACTTCTCAGTGTGTTTGCTAATGAACTACATGGCATTGTGGCAGATCCTGAGGCAGAAGCTGGGAGGAGTAACAATCTTATGAATAAATGTTATTAAAATCATTACATGACATGCTATCCTGCCATGATGTTCATCTGTTTGGGGATACAGTTAAGATGTGCTGGCAAGGGAACTAAGTTTTTAGCAAATGTTGTGAAAAATGAAATTTGAACAAAACAGCTGTCAGAAAGAAATTGATCCGTCACCATTCAGACTAAAAATTTGATCCCCCATTTATATTAAAAAGAGGGGGGAAGAAATGAAAAAGACAATCTGGATGGCTGCTGAAGATTTCTGTCATTTGGTCAGAAAAGCCAAACACAAATAGGTCTCTCAGCATGTTGCAAACAGACTCTCCCACATCCTCCAAGGGTATCTCTACTTCGGCAAGTGTTTCTAGTTTATTAAAAATTAATGGTAAAAGGGGAAGAGAGATGAGTGCTTGAATCTGTTTGCTCAGCTGTTGGTTTGCTGAGTGAAGTCTGGGTAAAAATCCTGCAGTTTTTCCTTTAAAACCTTTTACTCGGTGACGGCCACTGATGATAGAGGGAATCACAGTAATAGGAAAAGCACTTGGCTGTCTATTTGAGCTGAAATTTCTATTATTACCTAGGATAAGATTTAGTTCTGCAAATAATTTTTTTTCATTGCCTTACAGTCTCTGCAGAAAACCAGGTATTTCTGAGGTATGGTGTTATTTTCATATTTGCTCTTGGGTAAGATAAATAATTTTAAGTATTTATTGGTTTTGATTGTTTCAGTCCAGGAGATGGCAACTTGGGAACTATTCAATTATATTAAAATACAAGTGCTTAGTTCACCTGGAGGTGTTATTCCTTCTGTAAAAAGCAGGGAGATGCAACATCTGTTTTACAAAGTGCATTTCCTTATGGAAATAGATACAGCCTTACAAAACAGAATGGGGGATGAATGCCAAAGGAATTTCCCCACTGTATCCCAGATGTTGCAGTCACCTGTTGAAGCCAATTCAGAGGACCACACCAAGATAATCAGAGGGATGGAGCACATCTCCTATGAGGAAAGGCTGAGAGGATTGGGAATGTTCAGCCTGGAGATGAGAAGGTTTGGGGTGACCTGATTGTAACCTTCAGGGGAGCCCACAGGGAACATGGAGAGAGACAATTTACAGTGACATGGAGAGATAGCACAGGAGGGAATGGCTTCAAACTGAGCAAGAGTAGGTTTGGATTGGATCAAAGGAAGGAATTCTTCCCTGTGAGGGTGGTGATGGTCTGTTGCACACCAAGTTATCACCCTTTCACACACAGCCAGTATCTACAGTTATGAATCCCTTTGTGCTTTGACACATTCTTGGAAAACTCTGCAATAAACTACACTTACATGTGCTTACAGGATTGTTTTAAGAAGAGGTAAACAGCATAGTCTTAATTAACTTTTGCTTTGACTGCAGTTCTGATAACAATAAAGATGTTGCAACTTGAGAAATTTTAAGTGTGACATAACATGCATGTGTTTCTTTTTTAGGATCTGCAGAATGTGGCCACTGCATTAGGTTGATAGAACAACTTAAATTTGAATCTAGTTTTATTGTTTGTGCATTTTTCCCTAGAGGAAAGTCAGAGCTTGACTCTAAAAGTTTATCACAGACTCTAGGCAGGCTTTGTTGTTCTGTCAATAGATGAGTTTCTTATTTAATTCAATTTTGTTCATTATAGTATTTTATGTATATCATGTCAGATAACTAAGAAAGTTTTAGTCTCCAGAAGAGAATAAACATCTATATACCTAATTTTTCTTTTTTTTTTCAATAGAGTCATAGTTTTAATTCTATTTAACTGAATCTCAGTTTACAATGTCTAAGCATTAAGTAATTCATGCCCTTCAAGGTCAATGTGGTACTTTACATGGTGTAGCAGATTAACTATTCTTCTAATATCTGGAGGAAATATTTCAGGCATAATTTATTGAAAATTGTTGAGCAAAACTTTGTTTAAAAAAAAAAACAAACATAAACTTGTTGGTTATTTCTGTGTATTTTGCAAATTCAAATATATTTTCTGCTGCCGGTAGCTTACTTTGATCCATACTGAAAAGATATTGTCAGGATGGGGTAGCTCAGTTTGGTGACAATTGAGAAAACAAATTATGCTATCATAACTCAAAAGTAAAATATAGAAGAATATGGTCTTGCTGTTACCAAAGTGCTGTTACTGACACTGTTGCCAAGAAAAAGATGATATAAAACTTGTGTCTTGTCAGTGCAGTTGAGAGATATCATTATCAAATTACCTATCAGCCTGCCTTATGAAAAATTCCTGTAACCTTTTCTTGAACAAAATAATTCTTTTGGTGACATCTGCATTATTTGCAGCCTCATGTAACACCTTTGGGCTGCCTTGTCCCTGCCCCAAGAGCACTCAACTGCTGCTGACACACACTGCCCCAAATGCTGCTGCTCCCCTTACACACTTTGGGAAGCTGGGGCATCCTGCCTAAACCCTGCTGAGATGTGAGGACCAGACTGCCACCACGAGGAAGAATAAGACTGCTGAGTGCCAGGGGAAGACCAGCAGAGTTTTACCTCTGTAACAATGCATAACATGGAACAAGAGTTTAGGGTGGAAGAAGAAGCCACTTTTTCCTAATTGTCACTTGCTTTGTCCAATGGCATTTTTGGACCTTCTTGCTTCCTTTGCCAGGGCCTGAGGATACAGCCAGCCCTGCCTGCCTCTGCTCTCCCACACCAGTCAAATTACAGAGCTCCAAGTGACAGACCAGTATTTAAATCACAAAAGCGTTATGCACCATTTTTAAAACCGCATTTCCTGCGTAACCATTAGCACGTGCACTTTAATTACAGAGAGAGAGAAATATTAGCATTTCTGCCAAATTTATGTCTTGGTGAATGTGTCTGCTGCGCAACAGAGCCAGCTGGAGTTTGTGCAGGCCTTCCAAACCAGGAGCAGAGGATGAGGAGCCCAGCTCCTCATGGAGCTCTCCTGCCTGCAGATGGTTTCACCACCTCCATGAGTAGGAGGGACTGGACATGGAAATAACCTCTCATCAGGAACTGCAGTCAAACAACACGTCTCCTATTTCCTAAGGAATATGAAAACATATTTCTAGGTGGGAGGACAGGACATGGCATCCAGTGGTGCAGTGTACATTGTAATGAAAAAACATCCACTGGGGATGAGTCATTAAGAATGGGAAATACTTCTTATAGTCAACAAGGAAAAAAAACCCATAGAAAAATAATGAAAATATTATGATTAACTGATTTTTTTTACTATATATTTTTCATCTTTTGCTGAGCATATACCTGAGACTTCATCTAAATGAATTTCAGAAAATTGTCATGTTTGCCTTTAACACACGGTCTGTTCTATGTATTCTTTAGGGGTTTTAAACCTTTTTTTGTCACACTTTCACTTTACTATGATACAATACAAGAGTGGCAAGGCGAGAAGCCTACCGTGAGTAGGACTCTGGATGCAGACCTTCAACATGCCAACCTAGTAAAGCTAAGTATAACATATTTTTTTATCTATTAGTGGTTTTTTTTCCTACTACTGTCTTCTCCACCTCTGTGATTAGGATTCTTGAACAACATGATGTGAAAATGCTTTCTGTGAGTAATGCAGAATGCAAAAAATGAAAGCCTCAGAGAGTGTGCTGTAATCGCCGCTTACAATAGGCTTTATTTGCATAAATTTGTCTCCTGTCATATTTTCATTAAGTTTATGATGGCTTTTAAACAATAATTTAATCTTAATGCAATGCACCCCGGTTTTAATTTAAAGAAGCCATCTCCTGCTCTTGCCACGTTTAAAGCTGATGATGAGATAACTGTCTTTACAAATGAATTACCACTGGACCGTGACCAACAGGATCTGAGCTGAATCCATTAATTCCTAGTTCATCTTCAAAACCAAGTCTGTCATTAACCTTTTTGTCCTCCATCCCTTTGCCTAAATAATTTGCTGCATTCTTTATCAAACATGAAGTGCAACAACTTGTACATTTGCAGTCAAGACACTGAGAAATTTTTCACTAAGAGCTTTCATTGCAGAAAGCTTGAAATATCTTGACACTTTCACTGAGAGCTTCAATTAAATTTTGATCAGTAACGTTACCCTGAATGTGGAAATTTCTGGTTTAAATGGGAGACACAAACAGTCAGATTTCAGAATAGCACATGACAGAGGAGAGGGCAGAATGTTTCCTTTAAAAGCCTGGGTAACAGAGTCCTTCTGGTCGTTTCCAGATACATAAATTTACATTTCTTTGGTATTCGTCTTTTTGTCTGCCTGTTCATCACATGCCCAGTTCCCTGCTGCTTCCAACCCATTTCTGTGGTTGTTTATTATCTCTCTTATCAGTAGATAGTGAATGGGGTGGGAATGGTAAAAAAACAATGAAAGGAAAATGAAATGGCCTTGGATAAAATATATAGTGGAGGGGGGCGAGCCAAAACAGATAAGGAAATAGAAATGGAAAAAGGAAAAATTAACAAATTTAGTCAGTAGGACAGGGGGACAATTAAAGAGCTCTCTGAAATAGCTAGAATAAAGGAATACAAATTAATGTTGTCATTTCCCTGTCAGTAGCTTTGCAAATCCTATTTGTATTAAAATAAATTATTTCAGAGCAGTATTCATACTTCTATATTAGCAGATCAATAATAATCAGACAATTATATTTATGAAACCATGTTGTGCCTGTAAGCAATTATGATTGTCGTTATCACTCAGATGACTTGGCGACAGTTATATAATCATTTCTTGTTAACAAATATTTCATTATTTGATGTTTCATACAAACTTGATCCAAATCTTCTGATGTAGTTTTTTGCCAATAGTCCAAATATCAATGTAAGCACTCAGTGCACTGATCTGTTCTTCATTGTCAACCTGGATAGAGTCTTGGCCCCCCAAAAAAGTGGTAGGTCTGTACTTGGATTGGCTGAGCTCTAGCAGCAGCAGCCAGGCTTTTCCTCTACTTTCTTTGACTTTGGGTTTGCTAGTGTTTGACAAGCCTTAATCATTATCTGCAATGTGCCCCTGTTGAAGAGAACAGGAAATTCAGAGGAAAATGTGTCCCATGAAAGCAGGAGCTGTAGTCCAGTGGCATGTGTTTAACCACGCATTCATCTGATCCTTCTTGGAAATTTCACAGATTGCAGTTTTTCCTCCAGGGATCATTATAAGATCTTCTCACTTTTAGCTCTATGCCTGGCTGATGTCTCTAAAGAAAAGGACTTTATTTATACTGTATTTTTGTGCTGGGGAAATTTTTGCGCTGGGAAAACCATGTATGTTAAAGCAGTTGTCTTTTATAAAAAGAAGTCACTTATGCAGCCAGTGGCAAACTCTTGGGAGCTGTTGATACCACACAGAGCTGTGGCAGCAGGGGCAGAAAGGGCCTGGCAGCATTCCCAGGAAGCAGCTTCACTCTAACACGTGAAAAATGTCTTGGTAGGGATATAGAATCACAGGATCACAAAATTGTTAGGGTTGGAAAAGACACTGAAAATTCTCAAATCCAACAGTTAATCACCACTGCCATGTTCACCACATAAGCGTGTTCTCAAGCGCCATATGCATACCTTTTTTGAACACTTCCAGGAATGGAGAGTTCACCACTTCTCCAGGCAGCCTGTTCCAGTGCTTAACGACCCTTTCAATGAAAAAATTATTCTTAACATACAGTCTAAATCTCCCTTGGCACTATTTGAGGGCATTTCCTCATGCTCTGAGACTTTTTACTTATGACCCTCACCTGGTTCCATCCACCTCTCGGGGAACTGTGGTGAGTGATAAGACCCCCCTGAACCTCCTTTCTCCAGGCTAAGTGCCCGCAGCTCCCTCAGCTGCTCCTCACCAGACTTGTGTTCTTCCCCTCCCCAGCTCTGTTCCCTACTCTGGACACGCTCCAGCCCCTCAATGTCCCTCTAGCACTGAGGAGTCCAAAACTGAGCACAGGATTTGAGGTTTGGCCTCACCAGTGCTCAGCAGAGCAGATGGTCACTGCCCTGGTCCTGCTGGCCACAAGCTGACATCTGTAACTCCACATTGCCCGGATTTCTGTTATCTCCTGACCTTTTCCCTGTCACTGTGGGAGGGAGCGTACACCTGATGATGAGAAATTGGTCTGCCCAGGTGCATTGCTTGCATCCTTTTGTCTTTCACCATCGCTGAGATATAGAATCTGAAATGAATTAAATAAATAAATAAATTATTAGCTCTAAAATCAGCCTCTCTTGTTTTAAATTCATATATCATGGCTTATATACAATTCTCTCTTTCTCAGGTTCATAAAACTTTGATTTCTCATAAAAATTGAAATACCAAAATCTGAATCCAAAAATACACTGCATCCTTTAAATGTATTATTAGAATGGAATTTAAATTTTTATTTCAGTCCTTAAACTTATCCTCTATTTTAGTTCTTTACTCTCTTCACAAAACAGTTCATTGTTCTTGTGCCTTAGGTCCTCTGCTCTGAGGATAAATAATTTCAAACCAGCTCCAATATGTGTTTGTTTATTTGTTTGTTTGCTATTTACTTTAGAGGAGCTAAATAACCGTAAGGATTATCATTAACAGAGGACATTTTACACTGAGGACATTTTACACTGCAAGATGTCTTTAATACTTACTACAGCAGTTAATTTAGTGATATTGTTTCTTTTGTGAGTGAGCTGGGTTTATTTTTTTCCAAATGAAAAATATGCTGCAGGTATTACAGATTCTAAATGTAGGATTGACAATTCTTCCTGTCAGTATAAAATGTAAGATCTGTAAAGTACAGGCAAAGGCTTTGAGCTATCAGTAAAACTCTCAGTGCTTTCTATGTTCTTATTCATCATATTAATTTGCAATATAAGGCATTACTGAACTTCTTTCTTTGTTGCATATACTCATACTAACCTATCAAAAAAGAACTTTGACCACTAGGTTTTTGAGCTTTTTTTAATGTTAATGTCAAATTACCTCTTTTGACTTCATAGTTTTGGTAAACTGTCTCTAAGCATAAATTCCCCGTTGGTCCACAATAGATAAATGAGGTAACACAATTTTTTGGTTACTTCTTTTAATATTTTTCCTTTTGATTTTATTAAAAGAATAAAATATTCTTTTAATATTTTTCCTTTTTAATATTTTTCCTTTTTGATGTCACACATTTTCCCTAAAAATTTAAGTAGAACTGTAAATATATTATACATCCCATTGTTGAACAGCTACAACAGTTGACTCCATAATTATATCTTTAGAAGGTAAAAAAATAGGAACCATAAGAAGAATTTAACTTTAAAATCTTAATTGTAGGTTATTCATTTTAAGTGTTTATGTTGCTTCTTACCATAAGGGTACTTGGAGCATGTATTTATGCTCTTATTTTTGCATAAAGCAAAATAATTTACAAATTTGTTTTCAAGTGTTACATTTGCTGTGAGCAATACTCATACTCATGTTGTTCACATTTTTATGAATCTTGGTATGAATTAGTTTTTGACAGGTGTGACATAAGAAAATATAATGTGAACTTAATGGTAAATTTAACTTTCAATTTTTCCCATTCGTATTCATATTGTTGACATAGTTTAAAGAAATATGCTTTTCTAGGAAGAGAACTACAAGATTCTTCCTAATCCTTTTTGTTAGGTTTCCTTGGGGAATTCATGATCATATGATTTTTTTTCCTATTTATTATTAAAAAAAGTTGGGGATTTTTAATTAATTACAGCTATTAGAATGAGAACATCATCCTAGAGTTAAGTTAAATACAGCTGGATTATGCTAAATACATGCATGGGACTAATTTCAGAAGAAGAATCAAGGTAGGATGTTATTCAATAACAACTACACAGATTCATTAATCTATTTTAATTAAGAAATAAGCAAAATTTAGTATATGGGACTGCAGGAACTACCAACATGCTTGAGTTTTTTTACAAAATTGACCAAAATTTCCAATAGGACCAAAAAAAATCAACAATTTACTTATTAAATCTGTTGGCAATGCCAAAGTATTTCTGAAAGTGCCAGCTTTAAACTGGCATGGGTCCTCATGTAAGTAAAACCTTTCTCTGAAATATAAAATAACGCAATATTTTCTGTAGTGTACACAACAACATAAATAAATCAATTAACATGAATGTCCTTGACAAAAATCACAAAATCTTTCCCAGACCAGCAGTCCTAACATAGAGAAATTGTACTTCTAATAGATAAGAGACTACTCATACTGATTACTCTAACTGATAAACCATTCAAATCAAATCAAGCTCATCAAGTGTTCCTTGAAAAGAGAATAAAATGAGTATTCTCTTTATATTTGAAATATGCAACTTTGGACAAAAAGAGAATAAAAAGTGTATTCTCTTTATATTTGAAATATACAACTTTGGACAAAAAGATTTATCAGTAATACGTAAGCTTCAAACAGTGGAAAATTAATAGAAGAGATAGAAAAGCAACTAATAATAATAGTAAAAAAACCCCAAACAAATCAAAACAAATAAACAAAAACACCTCAAAACAAACAAATAAAAACCAAAACAAACCAAAAAAACAATCAACCAATCAAAAAAAAATCCCTCAAATGTACTTTTGAATATGGGACAGCGAGAGGTATTCCATTTACAGAAGCAATCTGTTTAGCAGGAGAGTGTAACAACATCTTAGATGTTCTGAGCAAGGATTGAAGCATTCCTTCCATGTGTTTCTCAGGTCTTTCTCTTGGAGTTTAGCAGTCAAAAATAAGTAAAATCACTTTCCTTTTTGTTTTGATAAATGATCAATGCTCTACAGTGCCAATTAGAAATTCCTGAACAGCCTGAAAATAAAATTAAGCTGCCAGAGTACAATTCATGATGTTATGTGAAGACTGTGTATGACTTGTTGAGAGACTGGGCTTTAGGATTTGGCATAACACAATGTTTTTAACTTCCTCTCCAGAAAATACTAAGGAAATTTTTGCTATCCTGCACCATGTCTTTGTATATCTTTTATTTCACCAGCACCTATAGTTTCCGATCATATTATCTTTACATTTACGGGTAAAATTTACAATAAAAAATTTGTTTTGGATACAAACCCAGAGCAGTTTTGTCCTCTCCATTGCATAATATTGACTATTGATCAATAATACAGAATATAAATTAGGATGATCCTAGTGTTGCCTTCTGGACTTTTTAATCTCTGAAACTCAGGGAATTCTGTTCAGAGACAAGTACAACCTCCTAACCAAGAAACATCCACAAAACAAGCCTTAACAAACAAATGTGCTTTTGTTACACTGTTCCAAGTAATTATTCATCGAAGTAATTCTCAAGTTCTTTCATATTGTGGACAATTTTTTGTCCATTCATGACCGCTTTTCTTTTAGGCCTACTTCTTCCAGATTTTGTTTAAGCAGAATACAGTGCTTCATTCTGTTACAGACAATGGCATTAGGACCTTGAAATGAGAACAGATTCAATCAAAATTTAGTTTCATACAGATGTTTGAGCTACTTGATTATATTTTAATAGAACAGCAACATATTTACTGACTCCATTTTCATTGAACGTGGTCTATCTGCATCTTATTTTCCCAGGTTATTTTTAACACCCTTTTTCTTTGCCTGTGTTTAGGGTCCTTTTAATTTTGCTGTTAATTGCAAGCTTGAACACAGGTGCATCATGATAAAAGTCATAATGAAGTTGGATAAAATGCAATCACGAAGCCCAGAGAAAATTTTTTTTGGCTTGTTCAGTTTAATTATATAAGGTCTTCTGGAAAGCTTAAATAGGGGACAGAATTTGACAGCAGACTTCATCAGCAATGTCATTAATTGAATAGGTGCAGTGTTTGTAAGGTTTTGTGGCCGTGTAACAGTGTAGTACAGACTGATGGCTGAAGGATGAAGTTACTCATTACATGATGTGAGGCAGGTCCTCAGTTTGCAGCAGCAATCTTCCCTATTGAGACCAAAGTGAAGGGGAAAGTTTTTGAAAGGTCTTAACAATCTTACTGTCATGTAGATGGAATTTAATAAATTGTGTTGCTTTAGACAGTGAAACGTTATATCAACATCTGTTATGGTTCTTAGGAAAGAATAAATCCCACTGAATTTTTAATAGCTAAGCTTTGACAAAACACAAGGTGAATATTTTTGAGTCTATAAGTACCAAAAGGCGCTGTCTAAGAAAGGCATGCTTATTTTTTGTGTTGACAATGAATAAACCCCAACAAAACCAGGAATTATCTGTGAATTTTCCATGATCACCACCTGAATCCATAATAGGAAAAGATAGCTCTGGTGAAGTCCTGATAGCAATCATACTGCATGTTTCTTTCAGCATTTTTTGATAACATTATTTTTGCCCTTATGGCTTCTTGTGGGGAATTTAATTTCAGGTGATATTGTAGGGACAAAATAATAGTACAATAATGGACTTTTTTGGTTGGGTCACTTTATTCTCCATATTTTTATAACATATTGCAGATGGCCTGAAAGATTAACCCTAATGACCGAAACTGCTGAAATGTGGGTAGCACATAATTGCTTCCACAGGCTGCAGCATATCATATCTGGTCACAAATTTTTCTGTTAAACCCAGAGCAGCACAGAGTGTTCCTGTTGATTCTTTCCCTGCATTTAAACCCCTATAAGTCTTTTATCCTTTACAGGACAAGCTGTAACTGGAAGTCAGTTGTAACTCATAGTGTTAAGAATATTTGGGTTTGGCAGCTTCACACGTGTTAACTCTGTCCCACTTTTGCTTGGTTTTTCGGGTGACAATCAAAAGTCAGACAGCCCACAAGAATTTCTATATCTTTCCACCAAACTGTCATCTGCAGTGATATCCCTGAGAAAGCATGGTTAGTGCCATGCAAACAGTGTCAGGCTCTACATATATTGGGATATATTGGGACCCCTGTCACTAATCTTACTGCAGGTCTTATTTTTATATGGAATTAATCAGATGGACCTCATTCCCTTCCAGGTCAGATCATATGCAAGCACCAAAAGGTTCTAACATTTTAACCTTAACCTTCTTAAATTAAATAGTGATATTTAAGTATCACTGAACTCAGTTTTACTGAATTAACCCTTGGCAATGAAGTAAGACCAGAATCAATGTTAAACAGATGAATATGTTTCATTGAAGTTCTTTCTTTTCTGCCTGGGAGCTTCTGTGATATGTATATGACCTTTTATCACTACACTAATTCATGCTTGTTGTACTTTTTAAGTTTATATTCAAGAAGTAGCAAATGTATTGGAATTATTTTCCAAATAGTTCCTACATTATTTCCTTAATGGGCTGCTGACATTTAATTCCTTATAGACAAAATGGCAACCATCTTTTATGAAGAAATGGGAAGATAAACTTACTTTTTTCTCATTCCTCGCAAATGCTGCAAAGACATCCTTCTTGTTAAGTATAATCATTAATATTAAAAGTCAGCTAGGTACATAAATATCTTAGACTTTAATCCATCTACAATAATTAAAATTTTATAAAATTGCTCTCTGTGTCTTTCTCGATTGATTACCTGTGACTTTAAGCCACTCCTGAACTTTCATTAAGTGTATCACTTTCAATATGGAATATCTCACAAATGTGTTCAGCATATTATATCACACAAAAACTCTGGGAACAGTTGCATTTAACAGCTATTATACCCACATGTTCAATCTGAGCCAAGTTCCTTCAGGCACAGCTTAACTACCCCTTCTGCTCATGTAGAAGCATCTGTGCGAGGAATCTGTGAAAGCATTTCATTGTGTGCTCTGCCAGTGGTAGTTCCTCAGAACTCTGCAACAACTTGCACTGTGGGTATCTGAAGGGATGTCTCTGCATATTTATGAATTCAGGTTTCTGGGGACCTGAATTCTGTGTTATTTACAGAAAACAACACAGGACCGTTGAATGTGTATTTTATATAGAGCACAGGAAATATGGCATCTTAGTTATTATGATATCTGTAGGTTTGGTTCTTACTCTTTTTTTTAATTTCTTCTAAATATCTAAATATCTAATGTAAAAAATATTGTAGATTTTTTTCCCCACATCATATTAATTCTATTCCCTTGTGTTATGTTCTTTGAAGAGAAAACAAAATTTGGAATAGACCATGTTTGGGAGAAATTGGATGAGGAGGATACACATTCTGTAGGATATTTCTGTTTTTCCTGCCTGCAATCCTCTCGTGCAGAAATTGGCATTCATGAGTTATAGCAATGTTCATTATTTATACAATTCCCAAAATGAATTCATTCTTCTGAAAACTGTGCCACTTACTATGCATTTCACATGATTGAAGCCAAGCAACCACAAATAGCATCCTATTCTCCCTACTTTGAGAGGTAGTCATAGCATGTGAAACTTGTAGGATTTTCACTTTAAACCCCTTTAAATAAGTTAATAACCTGTGAGTTCTAAATCTCCTCTTCTCTGAACCCATTTGATTTTACTGTTAGATATTTTCACATGTTTAGATATTTTTGCCAGAGATACAGCAATATCAAATCAGGCTGTCTGGTCTATTCCTACTGTTTCAAAAAGTATCTCAAAGAAAGAAAAATGCTGCAATTTCCCATGATTGGAAGAGCATAAATATTTTAGTGCCCATAGCTTCAAAGTTATGCAAGGGGTTTCTTTGAATGTAGCTTGTTCCTTTGATATCAACACTACCAAGCACACAAACAGAGATATCACAGAGCTGTGAAATTACACAGCTGCAAGAGGTAAACACTTGTTTAAGAACACATACTTATTCTAATTGATCAGGTAATTTACAGTCATTTCCTTTGTTTCTTATAAGTGCTTATGTGACATGAGAAAATTTACTCCCAGAATAACAAAATAAGGGAAAGAAGTTTTGTTTCATCTTAAGACCAAGGGCCAAATATCTACCTCTATACATTTCAACACACATTTATAGTTAACATATGAATTCAGATTCCTATTTTTAAGCAGTGAAAATTGAATATACTGGGTATTAGCAGTATTTGGAACACAGAAACTGCTATTCTAGTAACAGTGGTAAATGCTGCAGAATTTAAATATCTCACTCTGCACTGCAGATATTCTTGCAGTTTTCTTCCATGAAAGACCATTTTCTCCACCCTGTTTTGGTTGTGTGATAAAGCATGAACATGTTTGCAGAGAAAACTTCTAATTACGTCAGGATTATTAGGGTAGAGTCTTTCTGAAAATCTTTTAATTATTAAGTATATATTTACCTTGGAATGAAGGGACATTGTACAGCACTGAACAGATATTGGAGCAGAGTGGGGAAACAGGCAAAAAAAAAGAGAAAAACCCAGCAAGCCGTCAGTGTGGCACCTTTCATAAGCACATCTATAAATACACTTTAAAATGGTCATAAATCATGTTTTGCCATTGGAGAACAAAAAGGGGAAATTATAGTTTTCCCACTGAAAAAATGGGAACGGAGGGAGGGGAGAGTCATGGCTCTAAAGTCACCTCTACTCTTATTTTCCATTCTAATCTAGTCTGCTTTTCATTTTGCAGCTGAGCGATTGATTCAGTTAGGCATTCGTTTTCTTGGCTTGCTTGATATCAAAGACTTTAAGCATTTGCAGCCAAAGAGTGGATTCTTTGTCTGAGCAATCAAGGGCTGCAGTGCCTGTGAGGAGGGAGGCAGCAAACCCCCCAGTCACAAGGAAAACTTAGACACCAAAAAAAAAATTGCTCCTACACAGCGCAGAAACAAGAAGCTACAATCATCTTGCTAATAGCTCCTTTTCTGCCCTCTTGACCTCAGATGATTTTGATGTTAAGAAAGACTACCCTGAAACAGCCTCACAATCTCACAGCCTTTCTGCTCACAGAGGGGATGCTGTGTTGCACTGCAGTAAAACCACTCTGCTGTGTGGAGAAATAGCAACAGTGATTGTAGGAGTTGGCCCTTAACACTGACACATTGAGCTCTGCTCTTGCCAGCACTTGTGATCAGTGATGAAGCGAGAATTTTAAAAATTAGGAAAAAAAAATTGTGTATTTCTGCTACCAGCAACATTTGCCAGGTCAAATGCTTGGATGCAAAGATGTGCTTCCAAATCCTTATGAGGCTGGGCTGGTTTTGACTGGAGTAGAGTTCATTTTCCTCATGGTAACTTGTATGGGGCTGTGTTTCGGATTTGTGCTGCAAAGAGTGTTGATAACACAGGGATTTTTCATCATAACTGAGCTGTGGTCAGAGAATCAAGGCCTTTTCTGCTACCAGAGTGGCCTGGGGGTGTACAGGGAATTGGAAGGGGGCACAGCAAGGACAGGTGACCCCAACTGACCAAAGGGCTATTCCATTACATTTGTCATCAAGCTCAACATATAAAGTGGGATGAAGAAGGAAAGGGTGGTGTTTTGGGGGAGGGCATTTGTCTTCCCAAGTCACCATTATGTGTGATGGATCCCTGCTCTCCTGGGGATTGCTGAACCCCTGCCTGCTCGTGGGAAGTAGTGAGTTAATTCCTTGTTTTGCTTTGTGTCATGATCTGGTTATTAAAGTTATTAGAAATGCCTCTGCCCAAATTAATGTGCAAACAAAACCATGTGCCAAAGTCAATAGTATGGAATTTATTTGATAGTAAATATGAAGGGGAGAGGGAGAAGGAGAGAGAGGGAGAGAGAGAGAAAAAGAAAGAAAGATAAAAGGGTGGCAGAGGGTGGGGGGGACAGAAAGAGAGTGACAGAGACAGAATAAGGAAAATATCATCACTCTGTGGATCCCAGCAATGTTCTGTTGATCCTCTCCAGCTGGTCTTCTTGGCAGTGAAGGTCCCCCATGAAGCAGGGAATCTGATGGGTTAATACACACTCAGGCAGGGTAGGAAAACCCAGCCACCTCCCTGAGGCAGGGGCAGTTTGCCATTCTCTCTTACAGCAGACTCTGTGTTTGTTGCATCACATGCAGTCCTGTGGTGCCAGGCTTCAGGAATGACACTGGGGAGCACTTTGGGGGGCCTTTGATGAATTATGACACCCTCTCAGGTGCCTCTCATGTGAATGTCCCATGGATGCCACCTGTGGGGTTGGGTGTTCCACAGCTGGGCCAGTTTGTGTAAGAGAGGATGGGTGTTTGCTGCCTCTTGACCAGAGGATGCGCCCAAAACCTCTCCCTCCACATTTCAGGGTGGAGTAAACCTGGCCTCTACATGCTTGGTGTGGTCTCCCCCACCCCAAACTCAGCCAGGGAAAAATATCTGCTGCATTTGGATTTGCTGTGGACACATTCCTCACCCTCAGCCTTGTGTATCTCCCTGGGTCTGAGGTGATTGAAGAATGGGTTTCCCTATATCTAATCTCAGCAGTCCAAAGTTCTTCGAGGTGGTTTCTGTGGTTCTAGCTTCTTTATACACTTTTTACTATAATGGGCAAAAATTCATAATAATATTTAAGGTATGAACCATTTCAGTCCCTGACACTTTGCTTGAGTGCACAGATTTAAATTTTCCTATTAAGCTGTCTTTAACTCAAACTATGAGTTTCCCCACTTTGACTCTTTCAATTCTCCCCCCATCCCACTATGTGGGACTGAGCCATTGGCTGCAGTGTTCAGTTGCCAGCCAGAGAGACGACCATGACAAAGGAACAAGATCTGGGTAATGATCAGTTCTGCTATTTAGTTCCAAAATGCAGTTTTCAGAGAAAAATGGGTCTGTAGGCTAAATATTAAGAACAGCAGCTCTAACATGCCCCAAATTGACTGATGAAAGACCAAGGAATCTTTTTTGTGCTAAGGCACCCCTGAGAAAGTTGTTATAAATATAGGATCATAGGGGTTGGAAAAGGCATCCAAGGTCATAAAGTCCAATCTTTACTGTGTCAGCTAAACTACAGAACAAACTTGGTGTCATCAGTGAGCTTACTGGGGGAACACTATTCCCTCATCCAGGTTGCCAATTAACATATTAAGCAGGACTGGTCCCAGTATTGAACCTTGAAGAGCCTCACTAGTGACCAGCCACCAAGCGGATAGATCACCAAGAGATACAGGCAGAAAATATTTAAGTCTCTTTTTCATTAAAACATTCTAAGAGTAGCATAGAGCTTGAGATAAAAATTCTATATATATAAAATAAAAACCAACAAAATCAAGAATCTCTTGAACATAAACAGGTCTTCAGAAATTAAATTAAAACTTATGATTTTCATGTGTCACTGAAACATCAAAAATGGCACAGAATGAAGAAATTACTGTATGTTTATAAAGGTCTGGAAAGAATCCACCAATAAAAGGCTGAATCTGAGTTTAAAATACACTTAGAATTTAAAAAAAATATCAGTCCAAGGCACATTAATCCTTTCAACTTAAGGACCAACATTATCCAGGACATGTGAAGACATTCTCAAAAGCAGCCAACATTGCCACAAAAAACCCCAGAGGATTTGGTGAAGACTTGAATGAAGGAAAGGGATTCATTAAAATATTGTAACAAGAATTTGAGAGAATCTGACATGCTTCCACTCAAAAAAATCATGTGCCATCTGTACACAGGGCAGCAAAGTTATAACTCCCACAGCTGAGGGAAATGTGTCAAGGCCTTCCTATTGATATGGAGAGTCACTAAAGTGAGAGCTGGTGGGTTTACCTTGCTGTTGTAAAGCCCTGTGACTTACAGCCACTAATACACATCTTTCTCTGTATTAATATGATATGCTAGAGAAACATTTTAAAACCTCACATCTGGACAAAGAAGCACAACCAGCTTAGTGACTGAACTTAGTTTTTCTCCTTCCTAATAAATTCCTTCATTTAATGCTAAAGAAAAATATTCTGTGACTGATTGAATGGCTTTCAGCCATTTTAATTCCTCTGCATTCTGTGTGCCTTCTATGAAGAGATAATTTTCAGACACAGGAAAACTATAGACATGAATGTATAATTCAGGAACAGGACCAACTGAGCATGAGTCTAGGAATGAATCCCTTAGACAAAGAGAATTCATTTTCCTTGTTCTCATAGCTCTCATATTGCACACACATAGAAATATATATATACTGCCATGGGGGTGTTTGTTATTTGTCTGGGGGAATATACCTGTCTGAGAGCATCTGTTCAGAAGGATTTATGACTCCTGGTGATATTAACAAAGAAAGATCACAAAAAATCAGAAAAAGCTTTTATACTTCCAACCAATTTAACGCAACATGAGCATTTTACATTGCAGAATACACCCAGTAATTTTAAGACATTTTCATTTTCATTGTGCATCAGTGGCAATCTTACCAAGAGTAATACCTGGAGTTAAGTTGCAGAATTTACAACTAATACATCAGATGTGATTTCAGTGTGTGTCTAAGTTTTGGGGAATGGGGAAATATAAAACTTGCCCAGAGCAGAAGGTGATCAGACTTCAATGATAAGTAACAGAAAAGTTTGACAGAATCACCTTAGACTCAGTAGTTTCATGTGGGCATGGCAGCCACATGAAACTTGGCCATGAGAGATTGGAGAAAAGAAAATTTGAAGGCAAAGAGAAATTTTGAAGAAGGGAAAACTGTAGAAATACGGTATTGTTAAAGATTGAATTAGTAAGGAAAGATATCATATTGAATAATATATTATATGTATCTCTCAGATGATCTGGGGCTGTACTCATCAGATAAAAGGTGCAAGAAGCTTAGACGCTTAGAAAGGAATAATGCTGTGTCCTCTACTTGTGCAGGGTCACCTTACAGATCTCTTGACTATCATGATAATCTGCAGCAGGCCTGTTATGCTAATTCCATTATTCACATACCCATTTCAGCCTTCTCCAAATGATAACAAATCTGGCAAAACAGTGCTTTGTGACACTGGCTTGCAGATTAATCAATAGCTGAGCAGAGACTCACATACTTTTAGAACCTGTGCTAACATTAATAGATTTGCAAAACCAGAAGAATCCCACTGCCTCTGACTGGCTTTGTAAGGCTTGCACTGAGCATCTGAAAGCTTATTGACAGAGAGGTGAGAGCAGTGGTGCCAGTTATCCTGCTCCTGGATGAAAAGGGAAGCACATTAATGAGCTCCTTTTTCTTTTGGCATGATACTTTATTACAGAAAGTAATGCACATTCCCAGACTCTTGCCAAGAGGGGATGCACAACCCACTTCCCCAGCTGCACCTACTGCTGAAAGTAGCTTTAAAACTCTAATGTGCCCCGACACTTCTGAGCGCCCTGGGAGAGCAGAGCTGGCTTTCCCCCCTAATCCAGCCTGTTGGCAGGTGCTGCAGATCCAGAGGCAGATGTTAATTGATTCACACTGACAGCTTTGGCATATTCTGCTCATTAGCCTACCCTGCATGTAACTGCAGCCAAGAGTAACTCCCTGAGCACAGGAATTGAGGGTTAAGTAGTCCTGGTGTGCTAATAAGACTTTGCCTTAGGAGGTAGATAAGCTTGTGCCTGTTTTCTGTTTTGGCTTAACTGCAGAGAGTCCAAAGTATGAGGAATATGCAGGTATGGGTGATGTCCAGCCCTGGGTGACTTTTAGTTTATCCTTCCATGCACAAAACCCTCTATTTTTAGCTGTTTGCTTATCCTAGTTTTGGTTTATCTGTTACAGTGAAAGCGTTTTGGATTAG
Organism: Arremon aurantiirostris; assembly: GCA_035583995.1. NCBI lineage: Eukaryota > Metazoa > Chordata > Aves > Passeriformes > Passerellidae > Arremon > Arremon aurantiirostris. The sequence goes on along the minus strand of JAXCLO010000001.1, from coordinate 11,903,313 downwards.
AGCAATGTTTTACTGTGAGATGTTGTGATTAATATTGACTCTGTCCTGCAGTATTTGCAGTGAGGAGAGTTTCAGAATGGGTGCTTACTCCTGTTTGATGGAACTAAGTCACTGATGGAATTAAGTCTCTGCTGTTTTCTTTTCCCTAGCCAGTATCACTAAAGAAGTAAATAGTGGAATAAGAGATAAAACATCTTGTCTCATGAGATGCCAAACACTTTGGTTGTTATTGAAAAGAATGAGATTGTCTTTGTGTGGGGATCTAAGTTAGGAAAAGATCCCTTTTTTTTCTTTTTTTTTTTTTTTTTTTTCTGATGTGAAAGTAAGGAAGGAAATAGGAAAGAATGAATATTAGGCTTCTTTTAAATGCCAGTCCTAAAATACCTGTGGTATGCAAAAGTTTGTTTTATCTTAGATCAAATGTGATTTGAAGATCTTTTTCTATTATGATGAATTAGGGGAAAAAACACTCAAGTTTTACAGATCTGTGCTTTGTTTTATAAAGCAGACTTTTTATGAAGCTTAAAAATTTTTATTAAGTCATGTTGTATAATTTCTAAGCTTATAAAATAATATTTCCCCAAGATACACAAATAAACCCTGTGTTGAGACCTAAGGAAAAGAGCAGCCTAATAGGCAGGACGCCATGCCTCTGAGTGAAGACATTCACAAGATTGTTCTTCTTGGCTAGTGACAATGTAGATACTAATAGTTATGAAAATGAAATTAGTTTTTCTTAAGAAATACCTCAAAATCCACTGTTTCATTTTGAAGCACTGGAGAAGCAGGTTGGTTACTTTTGGAGGCAAGTAGGGAGGAAAGGTGATTAAATAAATCTTACAAAAAATAAGGACATTTTTGAAATACTAACTGGAAATTTGATAAAAATGGGAGTAGAAAGCAAAGTGTTCTCTTTTCTGTCTCAGTTATTGGCACTGCATACTGATCTTGTACTGCCTTGACTCTCTCCACCTCTAAAACCTCTGCAGTGTCAGCTGCATTAAGCACTTGCAGTTTTTTTACTGTTTACTTCAAACCCCAAACTTTACACTCATTTTCTGGGTTAGTAGATGATGACCAGCTACATCACCACCCTCTAAATCCACAGAAACAAATATTTGTCTGTCTTTGTGCTTGGGGAAGGGGGTGAGGAGAGATGTTAGGCTGCTTAAGAAATCTTATACCATTGTTCAACAGAGATAAGTTTTTAATCCACTACAGGGAGGAAAAGGAGCATTTATGTGATAGAGGATATAGTAGCATGGTGAAAGAGGGAGATAACTCTTGAAAGAGCTGCCTGAAGGGCCTTTTGTGCTTCCAAGCCACCCAGACCTAAAGAAACATTTGAGGAGTCTCTGCCCCTTAATTAGTGCAACAGCATGTGATAATTTAGCCTCTGAGAAGCCTCAGTTTGAATTTTTTTAATTATTTTTCTTAACTCTGACAAACAAGCCAAGAGGATTTGCCTTTGCTGCTTAGGAGGAAGTGAGGAGGAATGGCTTGAGGAAGCACTGAATACTTAAACAGGTTTGAGCTATGTCAAAGTTACAACTGATAGCTTATTTCATCTAATGAGCTGTTTGCCTTGTGCAATAAATGTTAGCAGGAGTTGTTATGGTTTATATATTTGTGATATCACAGCTTGGACTACAAACAATTCAAATGTAGAAATCTTCCTGAAAATCAACCAGTTGGCTCTTCTGAAGGAAGCCAGACAGTGTAATAACTGCTACCTCAAAACTGATAGATTACTAGATATGTATTTTAGACATACCAAGTGTGTCCACCCAAATAACTTTGTGTAAATAAATTCTCCATGTCTCTCTATGGTATGACTCTGACTTGTTTAATTTATATTGGGAAAGAACTTTAGTTAGAAGTTTCAGTACATGAAGAAACAGGTTGTCACAGTCAACACATCTCTCCCTCTTAACTCATAGTTCCAGGAAATATCTATGTAATGATAGTTTCTAATACTTAAAATTTCAGGCTATGAAAAGTCAGAGGCCAAGTGGCCTCTGCTGCAGGTAGACACTCATTACAGCTTCGTTTTGTGACCTGCCTGGATGCTGTTCTTACTCTGTAAGCCATTTCATTACATTAGAGGTAAAAAATACTTTTAAAATAGAAGAAATTGTCCCTACTGTGTGCAATGACAGACCATGTACTTAAAGGAGAATTTGGGTCTTGTCATTATTTAATTTGGAAAATTAACAGAAATTAATGCCTGTGATAAATAAACAGACTAGAAATGTATTTTACTCTTTTTGTCTTTTGTTCTCTTTATGCCCCTTGTATTTCAAATTTTGCTGCTATCAGATATACTGCATTGCCATGGACTTAGTTAATGGTACTGGGTAGCATTATTTACTGTGGAATTACTGACTTCTTGTTAGCATTTCCAACTAGGAAATGACCTGTCACTGGGCTGATGCAAGTAGTTATTGCTCTCTGTTGCCATTCTAAGCCTTATTGTACCATTTAGGTGCACCCTTCTGGTTTGCCTGACCATTCCTTGACAAATAAAGACAAAAAATGTGATCTAATGCAGTGGCAATGGGCTTGGTGGGATAGTCAGGAACAATCCTCCGTGTCATGCATGACAGATGGCTTTGGTTGCCATAGTGATAGCAGCACCATTTGTCTCTAAAAGTGGCAGCTCTTTTCCCCCAAGCCCTTTAAATGTTTGATTGAAAGACTCTGACACAACTATTTGATATTGATCAGTGAGTGACTGAATGCCCATTGCCAGCAATGGCATTGTATCATTCACCAGAATGTGCCTTAATGAACAGACTCAGGCACTTTCATTTTTCCCAACCTCCTTATCAGCTTTTCTTCTTTTATTTTTCCCCTCTTTTTGTTTTTTATTCCCTTTAATAATAAATGACGATAGCTTTAGTAACTCAGCAGAACAATGGTGCTACAGTTTTCTTGTTTTAAGAGTACTGGTGAGGCTTGGCCAACAGGGGCATCCCGAGATGGTCGAAATAATCCTTCAAGTAGACAAAAATATCTATTTGTGGTTCCTCACATTGTGCACTGCTTCCCCTCTGTCCCATGTCTCTTGTTCAAGGGTACCACCTGTTGACATTCTTGGAAAAGAATTTTCTTTTTAACCCTTACTGCAGTCTTTTTGCCCTGTCCTCTTCAAGATAATATTTCATTCCCACTCAGATTTCTCTTCACCAGCAAATGTGCCTAGCAGGGCAATGATTAATCTGTCAAGAAATGCTCAGTTGAGATTCCAGCAAGTGAAAGAGACAGGATCTCTTGTGCAGCTTTCCTCAGGAGTTTACAAGGATTCTGTTGGACTGAAAATGTACCTTCTCTTAAATATATACATCTTTCTATATGATCCTTCAGCAGCTGTTTCTGTGGTTGGTGATACCTGTCTGCTATAGGATGCGAGGTTTTCCCCCTGCATGAGATTTCTTTCTTAAACATTTCAAAGCGAAGCTATTATTTTTTTCTGAAGGGTCTGAGAAACCCAGTGGCTTGGGTTTGATGGGGTCTGCCACCTACTTCTTTTGTGAGTAATTTAGTGAAGATCTATAGTTCATATAAGATGGTAGTTAATGTTACAAAATAGTGAAAGGAAACTCATCTAGTGAAGAAGAAATATTATCTCAGCTCTTAAGGATGACACTTAAACAAATAACAATTTTCTTTTCTTTAACCATAACAATTCCTGTTCTTTAACTGATGAGACACTTCCCAGCCCAATATTTTATACCCACCTCACCTTTTATTCCCACAAGGGTGAAATTGTAGGGTTGATTTATGTTAGGAGCTGGGGTTTTGTCCTTGTTTGATCTGGAGTTCATTCTTGGTTTGCTGCAGGAAATCTTACAGGACTTTCATCAGTGTTTATGGCTGCAACATCAGTGGAACTAGTTCTGGGTGACCTTTATTCCCTGCTTCTTAAGTGTGTCCTAAGCTCTTCACAAGCAGTTTCCAGGGGCTGAGCTGCCTGTGATAAAACATGAGGAATAACAGAGGCACTGGGCAGCTGTAGGCTTGGAGTGCATGGTGTTTACTTGGATCTGTGGCATCTACTGCCTGAGCTGATCTGAGCTTTTTATGCTATTTTCATAGGAAAAGAGGTGAGTAGCACACAGTAATACTTAATGTGTTTCAAAATATGATGATCATTTAGAGAGAACTGCTACAGAACTCCATTTTTAAATAGTAACGGGGATTCTCAAATTGTTCTTGAGTTGGCACTGGGTTATTTTGTTGTTTTTTTCCCGTTGGCCTTTGCAAACCAAAAAACCTGCACATGGTTACTTTCTTGAGTCTTTTAGATGGATTTTTTTTTGTTTTGTTTTCAGAAAGTTTGTTATAATACATGACACAGAGAAGTTCATGCTGCTTTCTGGCCTTGGAGTACTACTAAATAATAATGTTTAAGAAAAGAAGTTGTCTAGACTCCTTTTCTCAGTCCTTGTTCAAATCTCCTTCACAAGTGTTCACTATTCCTCTTCTCAGTGACTCATTACAGTTTTTAGAATTGGTATGTTGGGCATTCACACATCAGTAGAATAAGCTTGGTCACCCCACTAAAAAGTTGTCAAGACCTGGCAGGGTTCTATGAACAGTCTGATATTTACTGCTTTTAATAAGTTTGTGGCTACTTTCTTTTCCCTCCTTTTTCTTTTTGTTTTTCTTTTTTTTTTCCCATAAACTCAAAATAGAAGAAAATAACTGACTTTGGACCTTCTGTTGGTATAAGCTTTTAAAGCTTAAAGTTTAAAGATTTTTCAATTTGCCTGTCTGGACACACAGACAGATATTTGCAATATCATTTGCCTAGTAAGGGAATTTAGGCTTGCTAAGAAATCTTGAAATTATTTCATTATTTGTACATTTTAAAAAGAATTAATCCCAATTTAATAGTGAGTAATATTAAGTGAGCAGTCTTCAAGGTGGCCTGCTTTTAAAACTTTAGAAAATGTCAACTCGAAGTACAAAATTTAGTTTTGCTTTTGGTTTTTATTTTTGTTTTGTTTTCTCAGGTACAGGGAGAATGATTTCTTTAAAATTCACTTTTCTATCTAACATGAATGTATGGTATTATGGTGTTTTTAAGGTATGTTCTTTATAGCACCCTCATGGGGCTGGGACACATTACTATTTCTGCTGAAAAGGGAATCAGTCTGAAAAGGCTGCAGGTTTCACTGTATTAACCAAGTGAACCAAGTAAGGGCACAGAAATGAAAGGACAGAGAGACAATCATGGTAGACTTCAAATGTGATCCTTTTGATCAGAAATAAAATAGATATAAATGGTTCTGACCTGATGTTATTTTTTTAATTTGTTTTTTAAGATTTCTAGTTAAATTCATGATCTCAGCAGTCACAGGAGACTTGGTCTAATTTTGTCAAACAGACCAATAAGGACACAGCTTTAGGTGTTTGTGAAGTGTCTAGATTGGAAATCTGACTTGGAAAGCTGGCACTTCTGAAATTCAGACTAGTGCCGCATGTGATAACAGAATCTTTTGGGTTGGGAAAGACATCCAAGATAGAATTCAACCTTTGCTTTATCACCACCATGTCAACCAGACTATGGCACCAAGCGCCACATCCAATTGTTTCTTGAACCCCTCCAGGAATGATGACTCCAGCACCTCCCTGGGCAGCCTGTCACAAACTTTGAAACCTGTCTCCATGAAGAAATCCTTTCCAACATCCAGCTTGAACATCCCTTGGCACAATTAGAGCCCTTTTCTCTTTGTCCTGTCGCTGTTTACCTGGGAGCAGAGCCTGCCCCTCACCTGGCTCCATCCTCCTCCCAGGGACATGAAGAGAATAACGCCACCCCAAGCCTCCTTTTCTCCAGATCAAACACCCCCAGCTCCCTCAGCTGCTTCTCTCTCATCAGACTTGTGCTGCAGACCCTCCCCAGCTCTTTTCCTCCAGGTCTTTCTTGCAGCGAGGCTCCCAAAACTGGGCACAGGATTTGAGCTGTGGTCTCACCCATGGCCAGCAGAGCAGGATTTTCCCTTCCCTGGTCCTGCTGCCACGTTATTGCCGACACAGGCCAGGTGCCAGTGGCCACCTTGGCACAGACTGGTTCATGTTCAGCCTGGTTGAGCATCTCTCAGTTTCCCTATATGATTAGAAAACCTTTTCCTTATTTGAAAACAATATTTATATTTATTTTTGATGTTGCTTCTAATTTGATATCAACAATATCTGGTGGTGATAACTGTTTGAGAAAAAACTGAAATAAGAAATAAGAGGTTCCCGGAGCTTAGATGAACAAAAAGATGTCTTGGCACCGTTTTCATGGCATTCCTCTTTCAGATTTATCTTGCATATATGTGTCACATTTTCTAAATGTCAGACAGAAAAGATCACAGAAGAAATATCATAATTTATTTTACTTCTAATTTCCACTGAGTGATTTCCATAACTTTAAAAACATTATCATGTGTGCTCTGTGGCCTTGCATCAAAGAATTGAATACAAACTCAGAAAAAGAATGGGTTTAATATTCTGTTGTTTTAACTTCAATATAATATGAAATACTTAATTTCTGGAAGACTAAGTGTTTGAGTTGTTCTACAGTTTTCTGTATAGTTTTGTACTTATTCCAGAAGTAAAATATGCTTTGTAAGTGATCCTTTATGGGTTTGTTCGGGGTTTTTTAATATGCTTTTGGTTTCATTGTATTAATCTGAAAACATACATTTCTGTGAACAAAGAGCTACAGGAAGATGCAAGGAATGAACTGCTTAATTCAGTAATGTGTTTAGTTTCTGCATTCATTTGCCCACTTGAGACTTTTTTTTAGGAAATAAATCTTAGTGATATATTGCTTTTCTAATTTTAATCTTATTTTTGCCTTCAGTGCATTTCTTCTTGGGTGAAATTAAAACCACCACCAACAAAAACATGTGTCAGTTATCACAATGGGTAATCATGATGGTAAGTGATTCAGAATATTCAGAGCAATAACTAACTCAATCAGAATGACAAAAATGTGATAAATTCAGTTAAAACAACCTAACATATTCGTTTCAAAATGTCAGTAATATTTGCATTATTAGCTAATAAAAATGTCATCTGAATTGTTTCCCTAATGATCCAGGCTTATAAACCTAATCTAATTAACAGTTTAGTGTGTTTATAATTCCTAAGTAATTTAATTAATCTGGCTATGTAATATAATTGCAGTTCAGAACTGTGATTTCTAGGAAATTAAGGCAATGTGGCACTGGTTCATTCCATCAGATAGCTGAAATATTTTCTAACGCTGCAGTGTTTGGTAAGAATCCTCATAATTCTGGATTTAAAAAGAGCCCTTACAGTAAATTTTCTCACAAGAGAGAGATGTCTATTATGGTTTCTATCTTCAATGGAAAGTTTCAAAACTAATAAAACAATAAAAGAGGATATTTAATTTCATAGCTAATCATAGCATAGTGATTTTCCCCAACCACACCCATTACCTCTCTAGGAGGAATTAATTTATTATTTTTTTCAATGTTATTTTTTGTTGAACTTTTAAATTCTTTGCATTAAGATCTGTCTCTGCACGAAGATATGTTGTGCAACATAGGCCATTCCTTCACCTAATCAGAATAGTTAAATGTGTTACATAATCCTTTTTATTTGAAAACAAAATAGCAAACTCTTGATCATTTGCCTAGTAAGGGAATTTAATCTTACTAAGACATCTTGAAGTGATTTCATGGTTTTTACATTTTAAAAATAATTACTCCCAATAAGTGAAGAGTCTTCAAGGTGACCAGCTTTCAAAGTTTTTAAAGGTTCCAATTAGTCTTTGAATCATCATATCATACCACCAATTTAACAGGAAAGATGAAGAGAAATAAAATAGTCAACTTGTCTCCTGTATGCACTGCCTGTGAATCTTCAGCCAATGTGCACAGTTGATAGGAAAACACACCTGTGGATTTGGGAGCACTTTGCTCTTCTTGATAAGAATGAAGTTATTCAGGCTGCAAGAAGAGCAGTCTGTCAGTCCTCCCAGTCCTGGAAATCAGGGGCTTGGCAAATGATTCAAAACCATAAGTGGAAGAAAATTAATGAGCAGCATTGGATAACCTTCCTAAGTTTCAGGTGAAGATCTCGTGTGGGTTGCCTGGGTAGATCTTTGTTGGTAGAGAGCTGGGGGAGTTGAGCTTGTGTGCAAACCTTGCATCCTACCCACTTCCACAAGTCACCTAGCTGTGATTTCCATCACTGGTCTGGCCTTCAAAACCATCTTTCTATACAAATCTCGTCATACATTTTTAAAGGACTAGCCTAAAAATGGATTTTAAAATATCAATTCCCTTCTTTATGAGGCTACCAAAATGACGAGTGGATTTTTAGCCTCACAGGAAAAGCGGCTTTGTTGAACAAGAGGCTGAAAAAGGGCAGACAAACAGGGATTTGTCTCACAGCACTTCAACTCCTGCTAATAAGTAATTAACACAATGTACACAAATTTGCATCAGGAAATGCAGTTGTTGTGACTGAATTCTCATACTTACTTTGCTAAAATTATGCATTTAGAAGTCTTTTACAGATCATCCAGAAATAAATATTCACTTTAGATGAAATCAAAGGTCTCATTTCCAGTCTGGCCCAGGAGTTATGAAATCCATATATGTGTATATATTTTATTTTACATCGGGTGAATTAGGAATAAAATACCCTGGTTTTCTCAACAAAATGAGAAACCAAAATATAGGTATAAAATCTTAGTTTTTACTTGGAGATTGCAATTCTATTTTTTTAATGTTGGTTTCCTCTTTATAATACTTTAATGTTAGTAATTTTTTTAAAGTATTGGATTTTGATATCTCATAATTTTTATCAGAAAATATTCCTCAGTGGATGAAGGAAAGAAGGAGGAAGTTCTAACAAAATTTCACTTTTTCCCTAGTAAGTGGGTCTATTCTGTTGTTTGAAAGAGCACTTATGCATATTTTCTGCATCCAATTTACTGTCAACACGTGGCTACAGATGGTGATTATGTCAATATCAATCTTAAAGCAGGAATACTTTTCTGTGGATGCCCAGAACCTCCAGTCTTTGTGTTCTCATTACTGGTGGGCAATTCTTTATTTCTTGCACATGTAAGCCTTTATATGGGTGATAAAACTCACGAAACTGTTTTAATCCACCTTTTTTTGATACATCTTTCCTCATTTGTTAAATTTCTTCTTTTGTTTCTTGGTCTTTCTTGATTAAAGTCAACTGCCTGTTCCTCCCAGGAATTATCTGTTTTGGGCTGGCTTTTCCCTAATAAAAAGTGGAGGATTATTCAGCTGTTGGTATTACTTTGGCTTCTGCAGATCAGAGTTATCGAATCTTTGAGGTGGCTGACAATATTTATGGACAATCATATCTACATGGGAAGATGTTCTGATTCTCAGACTTTGTTGCCCTTCTGATCCTTTTCTTACATGAAAAAAAAGGCTGCTGTAAATCTAAACTTGATATAAGGATGTTTTTATTATAGACTTATCAGAAATTCACAGACCTGATTCCTCTACATTGAAACAGGCTAATTGAGCCTGCGCCAAAGTAACTTGTTTAGGTGTTCAAGTCCTGTAACTTAATTTTTCTCAGAATTAAGATATACAAGATTCCCAGTTTTAGCCTTAATGGGAAGGGAGGAGTCACTGTGACATCAATTTCAAACTGATTTTGTATGGAATTTCTACGAGTTATTTTTCATCTTGTTTTGCAAGATTGCAATTGGATTTGGTTTTTAAGTACTCTGTTATATTACAACGGTATTGAGAATACATTACTGAGCCTTTGAAGTGAGATATTCTAATTATCTAGAACTTGAATAGATGAATTCAAGCATCCCCAGGGATCTGGTGCTCTGCCTGCCCCACTCCACTTTAAATAAATCTGAACTTTTACAAGATTCAAAAACTGGGTGTTCTCTTCTCTATGGCTGCTTCACAAAGCCTTTGTGACAGAGAGTTCTGGCTTGTGAACATCTCATTAAAGACTTGAACTGAACAAAAGGCTGTCTGTGAAGATCCATTGGTGTGTATGAACACTGCAGAAGAGGTTGTTTAGGAATAAAAGCTTTCAACTGCATGAACTGAACAAATTTCAGGTTGAGATGGATACATGTGGCAGAAACAAAAACAGAAATAATGAGAAATGGGGTTTTAGTAAATGCTCTTAATGTAAACTAACAACAATCTCTCCTTTTCACTGTCCAAACTACAAGTTTTTTTTGTATGCACACCATTCATATAAGGTTAATAAACACCACATTTTGCAAACGCTGGTGGTCCTGGGCACTCTGTTCCTTTGGTCAGGTTAGGAGCCTGACCAAAGACTGATTTATTTATGCATTAGACTGGATAAAAGTTGTTCATGTTCTTTCTCTCCAATGTTTATCCTGCTTCTTCTGGGTATGGCTAGAGCATCACTCAGGATGTCCATCAGGTTTTGGATGGGAATTCTTTGTGCTATGTTTTCTTTATCACGATTAGTGCCTCTCTGTTGGAAGCTTTGGTCACCTGTGGAGAAAGCACAGCTCAATACGAAGTGTAATGTCAGCTCTGGATGTGACTGCCAACACCTGATGCCAAGAAATTGAAAACTTTAAAACAATTTGTCCACTAGCTATTTCTGATAACCAAGGAAATTCAAAAATAAGTAGTTGTCTTCTAGGAACTTAGAGTTCTAAACAAGTGCAGTCTGAGAAAAAGTGCTTCATAGGTTTGCATATGTAGGTTGTTTGTTAATAAATTCTTTATTTTTTTCCTTTCTCATGCAGTTTCTATGCTTCCTACTACTTTTGATTATTCCACTTTGGCTGATAATTGATAAAAAAATCAAAGCAAAGTGAGGAAAAAGGTCTTGCTGGCATGTAAAGAATTTCATGTAAGAATAATCATAATTTCACAGAATCCCAGAGTGGGTCGTGTTGGAGGGGACAACAATGGATCATCTTGTCCAACATCCCTGCTCAAGCAGGGTCATCCCAGAGCACGAGGCACAGGATTGCTTCTGTTCTGGAGTATCTCCAGTGAGGGAGACTCCTCACCCTCTCTGGACAATCTGTTCCAGTCTTCCTGTTATTGCACAGTGAAGAAGTTTTTCCCTCATGCTTGGGTGAAACTTCCTGTGCATCAATTTCTCCCATTGCCCTTTGTCCTCTTGTGTGGCACCACCAAACAGAGCCTGGACATTTCTTGGCACACTCCTTGTTCAGCATTTGAACAACAGCCAGACTGTGCTGGGGGTAAATGACGATGGGTGGGTGGCTGGGTGGGCTGAGCAGCTTGTTGTCACAGACATCCTTTATGAAAAATCCTTTCCTTCGGATTTTTCCTCCTGAGAAGCTGGGAGGCCTCAGGAACAAAATGTAAACATTGATTATCTGCT
>JAXCLO010000001.1:11880897-11891831 GCA_035583995.1 Arremon aurantiirostris | reverse complement strand
CAGGAACAAAATGTAAACATTGATTATCTGCTGCTGTGGAATGCAACAGGTGCATCTGTGATTGCCCCATGTTGGATGTTTGTAATTAATGACCAATCACAGTCAGCTGGCTCAGACAGAGAGTCAGAGACACAAGCCTTTGTTATCTTTCCTTCTTTTTCTATTCTTAGCTAGCCTTCAGATGAAATCCTTTCTTCTATTCTTTTAGTATAGTTTTAATGTAGTATATATCATAAAACAATAAATCAAGCCTTCTGAAAGATGGAGTCAGATCCTTGTCTCTTCCCTCAACCTGAGACCCCTGTGAACACGGTCACAGCTTGTTGCTGTGTTGCTGTGTCCCCAGGATGAGGTGAGAGATGAGAATTTGACTCCATGTTCTCAGAAGGTTGATTTATTATATTATGATAGTATATTAAAAGAAAATTATATATTAAAACTATACTAAAGAATAGAAGATACATCAGAAGGCTAGACAAGAATGCATAATATAAACTCATGACTGACCAGAGAGTCTGATACAGCGGATACAGGGATTGGTCATTAAGTAAAAACAATTCACATTGAACCAATCAGAGATGCACCTGTTGGTAAGCAACCTCCAGACCACATTCTAAGAAATCAGATAATTATTGTTTAAATTTCTTTTCTGAGGCCTCTCAGCTTCTTAGGAGAAAAATCCCGGCAAAGGGATTTTTCATAAAATATCATGGTGACAGCCTGTGGCTCTGCTCTTGGAAGTGCCACGTGCAGCATGTGCTCCTTCTCCAAGCTGCTGAGGAGCATTCCTGCAGAATGCTGCTCCCTGTGAGTTTTCACATGCCAGAGGCCAGATGAGGAAAAACAGCGGCTCTTCTAGCTCATAAAACATTTTCACCAGTGCTTCAATCACACTGGGGCTGTGGTTAATCTCTTTGCCTAACATTCTGCAGCATTTTCAGAATTGCTTTCATCAGAAACCAGGGAACGTAGTGTTGCATGCAAGGATGTATGCAGGATATCTGTATCTGTTCCTTTGGGACACTGCTACCGTTTTCCTTTTCCTTTTAGCCATTTGGGAGACTTTCACTGGTGTAAGCAAGCTTAGTTTGAGCTGAATAGTTGAGTCCACGTTTAGATCTGCCCTGTCAAAAAGTTGTGCTAAAGTATGGATGGGTGTGTGTCCTCCACAAAAGTGCAAGTATGCAACTGGGAAGTTGCTTATAAATCACCCCAAAAGTTCTGATTTATGTAAAAGAATACTTTGTCTCTTATTGAATAAGATCTATTAAATGCTGCTCATAGCAAACATATTAAGAGTAATTTTATCTCAGTTTCAGATATTAGTTCAACCTGAACTTTCAGTATTTCCTCACAATACTCTGTGTACTCGGTACTCAACCACACGAGGAAGTAAGTTTGTCCTGGACAAGCCCCTGACAACTGCAGTGAATTGTAAAACAAGCCTTTTCAGGTTCACATGCTGGCTGTTTTTCATGTGCAGTTGTTTTGCAAAGACAGGTTTGATGAGAAGCGCTTGCAGTTTGCTCCTACTGTATCACATTCCATAATGATAAATGTGTTTTGAACAAAGCAATATTGGGTCTATAAAAAAGAAATTATTCATGTGTAAATGGTAGTGGAAGCCCTGCCAAGGGAATAATGAGACTCTAGGAGTGTACTTATTGATATTCAAAGAAGGGAAAATGCTGAAGGCAACGGTGTCAGCTTAATTTCCTTTTTTGTTCAAACCTTGAATAGTGGTGTATTCTCTGCAGCTTGCAGAGAACGTGCACTGATTTATTCCATAGGAGTCCCTTGTGTAGCTCCAGTTCTGGGCTCCTCACTAGAAGAGAGACACGGAGATCCTGGATCAAGTCTAGTGGAGGACTATGAACATGATTAAGGGGCTGGAGCCAGTTAAAAGGGATGATTAAGCATCAAGAAAAGGTGACTGAGAGGATATTTAATGTCTCTAAGTATCTGAAGGGAGGTGCCAAGAGGTGGAGCCAGGCTCTGCTCAGTGATGCCCAGCAACAGGAGAATGAGAAGCAATGAGTAAAAACTGGAACATGGAAAGATCCGCCTGAAACTGAGGAAGAAGTTTATTTTGAGGGCGATAGAGCATTGGAACAAATTGCCCAGAGAGGGTGTGGGGTCTCCTCCTTTGAAGATATTCAAAAGCCATCTGAACACAATTCTGAGTAGCAAATTCTAGAATGCCCTGCTTGAGCAGGAGTTCCAGGGCTCACTTCCCACCTTAAAAATTCCGTGGTTGGTTCTGTGATTTTTGCTTCAGGGAAATAGATTTTTTGAGTAAATTTGATTCCTGCAGCACAAAACTCATCACTAATTATATTTTAGTTTGGTATAGTCATGCAGCAGATGAATTGTTGAGATGAACAATAAGAAAACTTTGTATGGGTAATAAACTTGAGGGCAATCTGTGGACAAACTGCTTTTGTGACCCTAGGAGGAAAAACATGCAGGCAGATGAGGAAAAAAGTCTCATCTTTATACCAGTTTTCATTTTTTTTTATAATGGATCCAGTCTTTCATGACTATCTTCTTTGCCTTGCCAATTTTTGTGATCAAACTGTGAGTTGGAGGATTTTTTTTTTTTTTGATGTAGGAGAGAGGGGAAATACTCACAGCTGTTTTTATATATGCCCAGTGATATGTACAGCATTCTGTACATTAATATGATCACAAAACCATCCAGATATCAAATACCTTTTGCAGAATAGATTTCTTATTAGCCATTTACTTCATTATTCTAAGCAAATTGTTGTATCCATGGACAAGAAGATTTTGTCAGGGTGGAGAATCAGTTTGTGGGGTTTTGTTTGGGGAGTTATGTTTTGTATTTATTGGAGGATGATACTTATGACAGCAGGAGATACCTTCCTCCCTTCAGTATTTTGCAGAGTGATTGTATTTCAGATGTATTGTCTCTTTTATTTTTATTTTTTTTATTCACTTTGTCAGCTACAGACTCATAAAAATGGCTTAGCATCTTAGGTTTTTAACTTCCAAGACTTCAGATGAAATTATTTTTTTCTTAAAAACCCATAGCCCCAAATAAACAAGTATACTGGTGTGTTGTTTGTAAATAAAAATTTTAGAGCTGTATGTAGGAATCACTTAGTTTGCTATAAGTTTTAGAGGTTGTTTGTTTGCTTGGGTGTTTTGTTTGTGTTTTGTTTGTTGGTGGGTTTTTTAATGTTTTTTTCCTGTTGATTGAGGAGGACAGCTAAAGCACAAATCTATTCCAAATGCCCAAAACTCTTTTTGATCTCTTGGTTAGTTTCCTGACAAATGATATTGCAGTCTGGATCGAAGCTCCAAAGAAAAAGCCCATCAAATATAATGGCAAGGCTCAATTGTGCCTTATGCTGGCTGCCATGAAAACTTTCCTATGATAAGGTGTCAGATGTCAGAGAAGCAAGGTGGAGAAAATAGCTTGACTAAGCCAGAAGCAAAAACCCAGGCTCAGGAGGAGTGTGTTGAGAAGAGCTGAGTGCTTAGTCAAGAATTGAAGTGGTTGGTTTCAGATTAGCAAATCAAGTAATAAGTGTGATAACTGAAGACATGAATTCTGATTAGTGTCCTGAAGCTGTGGCTGTAGAGTTGTCACTTTGTGATTGAGAACCATTTCAGGCTGATCCATGGGTGGTGTGCAGCACAATTCCTCCCATGGGGAAGAATTAACATCAGTTAATCAGACCTTTTCTTGAGTTTGGTTTTCACAGAGCACAGACTTTCAAGAATTGGTCTGTGGAGAACTGGTTTGCTCATGAACACTTAACAATGGAGAATAGTTATCTATTTTATAATAATCTTCATCTCTTTTTCACCTTTATTCTATAAATTTGAAATTATGCAAGGTGATTTTTAGCTGTTTCTATCATATAATTAAATTTAATTAATGTTCATTGAAAGAAGTTCTTAAAGGAAGGGTTAGAAAAGGACTCCAGTAGACTTTGATATAAAACCTGTTGTTGTATTTATTCTCTGATAGTCTGGTATTCCCTTCCTTCATCTATTGAAATTATTAATCAGGAAATGGCTCCTAATATCTGAATAGTCATGGGAGTGGACGATTATAAAAGTACATCACATGTCTCATCTTCTGCAATTCACACTGCTCTATTTCTTGCACTCTGTGTTGACTTCTTTGCAATTGGCATCAGCACTGGTTTTAGCACTTGACCACAATATAGTTAAAAACTTTGAGTTTTTTTCAAAAATTATATGCTAGAACAACTTTTTAAATGCTTTAGAGATTATTGACATGCTAAAAGAATTAGGGCAAAATAGTATGTGGATAGGGTGAAGACAAGTAAAAATGTGCTCATGTGATTATTCTCACAAAATGAAAACAGCTTCTCCCTGCATGATGTCTCTCTCTTCAATACAAGTATTTATTGTTCCCTGCCTTGCCAAAATAAATCTAACAGATTAAAAGACAAACTAATTTACCAGAACATGACATACCTCTTCTTTCCCAATTTATACACTGAAGTAACAAGGGTAGACTTCACAATGTGTATTTATGTATTTCTGTTCCTTTGATTACTGCCTTCTTACCCTTTCTAAATCTGATATCAAGGTGAGAGATTTTGAGTTACCAACACTGTACATTCATACCTTAACAGAAAGCTGTTGGATTGAAGCTAGAGTAAATTTTGAAAATAATGGAAAATTCTCATCCAAACTGTAAGATCTGGCTAAAATGATCAAAGGAATCACATTTTTTGGGCACATAGCTATTCAAAGCACATGAGCAGTTGAACACAGTATACTGAAATTCTCTATCCATTAGCCAAATTACTCATTCTCTTCCATGATAAAGAGCTCTAACCCTACAAATGCATCATCAAGCCTCAAGCCATCAACACACCATGTTTATTTGCATCTCTTTCCCACTGGTGCTGCTTTTCTTTTGTTTTAATGAAACTGGTTGCCTGGCAGTGTAAAATAACAGGTGTGTGTCTATCGTTATTATAATATTTTTTTCTTATAATTATTTTTTTCCTTGCAGTGCTGCTGGCAGGTCATTTAAGTTGCAAAATTAGTACTTCTATGGGAATATTTCAATTAAAATGCACACTGCTATCAAATGATTTCCTTTGAAACTCTTGAATATAGTGACTCTATTCTTAAGAGTTTACACTGATAAATGAAAGGTAATTCCCCATGGCTGCATTATCTCCTCTTTAGATGTACTGTTATGTTCCAGAAACACTAGCCTGAACCAATTTGTATCAAATGCTTTTTTATGGCATGAAGGAAGCATTAAAAGTGTGGTATAAATCACTTTTGCATGAAGCCTGCTTGCCTTCATGTGTTCTTTGATAATGACTTTTTGGGAAAGGGGGGAGATAAGATAAACTTCCACAGTGGGGTTCACTCAGCTCACTAATGCAATTTGAATTGTGTATCGACACATTAATGTTAAGGTCACAAAGCTAATCACTTTTAAAACTATATATTGTAAAATTTGCCTCAGCAACCTCATAAAAAGCAGGAGTTAATTAAGTACCTTTGATTTGTGGTAACACTAACCTTATTTCTTCAGCATCAAAGCGCTAAGTCCAGAATTGTAGCTGGAATGCTGCTTTGATTTTTGTTCTCCTGACAATATTTCTCACACCTATTTTAATGGGCCAAAGCAAACTCCTTCACAGAGAAACAGCATCTATCCTACGAAAAGTTTCAGTGCTGCAGGCAACCCTCAGAGCTTTCACTGGAGCTCTTAACATAGAGCACTTTGGTATCATTAAACTGACAATATTCTTGCAGTTTGCACTGTGTAAGAAATAAATCTGATGTTTTCTAACTACAAAACTATTTTTAAACAAATTTTTAGAATTCTAGGTACACTGAATTGGGATATTCACAACAGGAAATGTGGGTAGAGTTAAAGATTTTACTGTTATTCCAATGAACTGTAACAACCCCAAAAATCCAAACTGAATAATGAGTGTGCAAAAGCCTCATCAATTATATGTTTAAAAAAATCATGCAAAAAATTCATACCAGAACCTCCCTCTTTTTTCTGATGTTCTTATCACTCTTTTAATGTTTCCCTCATCTTTAAAGGTGATACCACAATCCTCCCTGGGCAAAATCAGGGAGAGGGAAGTTAAAATGATTTCTCCATGCAACATTTTAATGCTTTCATTAGGATGACAAGGATGGTTCACAAGGTCCAAATGGCAGGGGGAATAATGATGTTGACACTTTCCTCCTCCTGAACTTTGTGTCTCCTCCTGCCAGCTCCTTCTCCTGCAGCATTCCCAGGGCCGAGCTCAGACAGGGTGGGCCATGGTGGCACCTGAAGAACCCATGGCTGAGTGGCATGGGGTAAATTACAAGAAGATCTTGATCTCCTTATAACTTAGGAGGTGAATTATAAGGAAATCTTGATATTAATACCTCATATACTATTTTTTTATATGTCCACGCATATGTATTTTTGGTAGCATGTAAATAACTAGATGGACAATTGAAGTGAATACTGAATGTATATTCTGTCTTATAGCAGAGGAAGATGCAACTATCCAAGGGGAGATTTGGGAACTCTTCTACCTTAAAGTAAATGAAGGATTTCACTTACTAAGTGCTTCCTCATATTCTTCCTGCTAGGTTTTATCCAGTCCTGTTCAAGGCCAATGAGTTTTATACTTCTTGAATTCATTTTTGCACCAGAAATCAGAAATGCTTCAATTAGGAGAAACTCAGAAGCTAGAAAAAAATATATGCAAAACTTCCCTTAAAAAAAAAAAAAGAAAGCCTTTCCCAGAAAATAACAGTATTTTTAAAGACTTGGGTGAAATCCTGTTACTTTTCTTTATTATAGTTTCATTTTAAATTAATGAGTTACTGGATGAATAAGCATTAAACAGTCTGGAAACAAAAATAATAGATATGTATAAACAGATTTTCATTTTCTTTTAGATTTATATCATCTGCATTCCATCATGCTTTAGTCATGGATCTGCAAATGTAGATAAGGGTTTCATAAGGAGTTATGTCCATAATAAAAAGCATCTTAATATATTGTGCCTACTCAGCAAGGTGCCTTAATTTTTTCTCTCCTCTTTTTTCTATTGCTGTACCATTTCCATTTAAATGGTGGCAAAGCTAAGCCCAAAAGTATGATTAAGTTCTTCTTGGAATGTAATTAGTTCAAATGTGATGTCTTTGATTTCTGGAAATAGAGAATATGGTAGATATTCTGGTAATAATATTTTTTTTAATACAGATATGGTAATATATCTGTAAAGGAAAAGAATTTAAGATATGCCAAAACATAGACAAAGAGCTATAGACAATTATGACCATAGATAGGATATTCTGAGTAATTTATTGTGCTGGTTTTGACTGGATAGTGCTCATGTTCTTCGCAGTAGTTTGCATGGGGTTGTGTTTTGGATTTGTGCTGGAAACTGCCAGTATATCCAGGGATGTTGTTGGGATCACTGAGCAGAGCATGGAGATAGTGACTCTCTCAGTGAGTGAGTGAGCTGGCAGTGCATGGATTTGGGAGGAGACAGCCAGGACAGCTCAGCTCAGCTGTCCAAAGAGATATTCCATAATGTATGTCACCATGCTCAGCATATAAAGTTGAGGGAAGAAGGAGGGGAATATTTGGAGTGATGGCATTTGTCTTCCCAAATCACCAGTGGGTGTGATAGGGAATTCCCTGCTCTCCTGGGAATGGCTGAACACCTGCCCAACCATGGGAAGCAGTGAATGAATTCCCTGTTTTGCTTTGCCCAACCATGGGAAGCAGTGAATGAATTCCTTGTTTTGCTTTGTTTGCACGTGTGGCTTTGGCTTTCCCCATCAAATTGTCTTTGTCTCAACCCACAAGTTTTCTCACTTTTACCCTCTGATTCCTAACATGGAAAAATTGAGTGTCTATGTGGTGCTTTATTGCCAGCTGGGGTTAAAGCAAGACAGTCATGAAAATACTTCACATTTCACAGCAGCAGTTTGTAGCTATTATTGTTCTTCTTACGGTAGCCTTAAATCCAAGAAAAATCCAAGCTGGACTTGGTTTCAGCAAGCAGCTCAAGCAGGGTGGTGATAGTTTCAGAGTTAGGAGAGAACAAATCATCTCTAGAAATGTGCCTGGTATCTACATATGATTTTAGGTTACAACCAGAACAGGACTATCACTGCCTCTTAATACTCTAACTGATGAACTCTGCAGCTTGCAGGGATTTTGTTTTTAATTATTTATTTTGCTTGGCACCTCAATTACCTATCAATACAGGAGCAAGTTTAAGGCAATAGAGGATGCCAAGTTGCCCACTGGCTGAGGGCTCAACTCTGAAGTCAAAGGGTAGTGAAATAATTGATTATGGGATACAGAGGAAAATTCTCTCCTGAGAAGTTATTGACAGATGTCTGTCCCATGTGACTGGAGTGCACTCTGCAGTGCTTTGCTCTTAGGAGTCCAAAAAAGACCAATTCCATTTAGAAAGAATTAGAAACATTCACTTGTTCTCAAGGTAAGAGTACTGATATTTGTCAGTAAAGTTAATAGAGGAAGAATGAAGAAATTTTTTGCCTGAATGCACCAATTCACATAGGTGCAAAAATAATAAATTTTGCAGTGGTGGTGTGGGTTAATGCTTTAAATTCCTGCACATTTATCAACAGTCCCAACATCAGTGCTCTCTAGCAACCTGAAAACTAGCTACATCAATCAGTGCAATTAATTCTGTTTCAAAACCTGCAGCTCTTATCCAAGGCTTGTTTTATTTATATTTTCATTTTAATTTTACCTCCTTTCCTCATTCATCTTCTCTCATTTGGCTGCCAAGGGACTTTCAGATCATGGGATCAGATTCTGATTAGCCTGAAGGGCTGCCTCTAGATTTCAACTGTTTGATATTTGGATTCCCAGCACCAGGTATGTAGCTATATCCATCTGGCCCAATTGTTCTGTGTTTTATGCATGATTGTAGGGTATTAACTTCATATTTTGGGTTTTCTGAGGGGTTTCTTTTAACTGTTTGTTGGCATTTTCTGTCTCTAGCTTCCAATTTCTTGTAGAAGACTTCAAAAAATTGCCTCTGCTTCCCCAGGTTGTTTGGAGATGATTCCTGGTGGCTTATTTTTGTCATGATTTCTAAATCAATATTTTACTCTAATACGAGCAATCTACCCCTTTCTTGCTGTTTTACATCTCTAGCTACAGTTTGAAAATTTGCTAGGGAATGAAGGAGTGCAAAATTCAAAATGGAAAAATTCAGCCACATTCCAGAGCGCCTCTACAGGGAATGTTGTTTTGTTCTCAAGAAAATGAGGTTACAATTTCTTGTCAGTTCTAAAGCTGCCAGGCTTGGATTTGGTTGAGATTCCCAGAAAAGATGATACAGAACCATAATCTCATTCTGGGGGAAAAAAAGAAATACTTTGCATAAGTTTTTGGAGCTAGAAAGTTAGTTCATTGTTAGTTCATTGAATGATTTAGCAATATAAAGATGGGATTAACTAATATTGACAAGCTTCACAAATTATACAAACTAACTCTATGCAATATTTTATATGGATATAAAAATATAAACAACTTCCTATCTCTTATCCATCCCTGTGTTCAACTTTGCAGCATTTTCCTTTGTCTTAGGGTCAAAGTTCCTGTATTTCTCAATCAAAAATGGTGTATTCCATTAAACATTTCCAAGAATTATCAGCTAAGTGGTTTTGGGATTTTTTTCGTTGTAGAAGAATTAGTGCAAATAAGAAAATAGGAAATGGTCTTGATTTTTATGTTTAGATAAAGTTTCCCTTTCATGCACCTGTGGAGAGCTTTGAGTCAATTTGAGACAAGTGGTCAATGTTGTTAATTAAAAGCCTCTTAAGGACACATGTTAATAAAGGAAGTTATTGCTGAATTAGTGGAATGAAAAACTCAGATAAAATGGAACAAAAATTGATATCAGAAACTATCAAAAAAATCGAAGGAAAAAAGTGATTAATTCCATGGAATGGAGAGGATCTGAATATAGACTCTCTGGAATCATAGAAAAATTGTCTAAGCTCACAGATTGTGTGCATACATCTTATTTTTTAAGTGACAGCTTGTTACACTTTTCAGTTTTTGGTTGCTCTAAGCTGCTGAGGGATCTTAAATATGTAAGAGAATATATATTTTTAGATTCATCCTGACTATGCCCTTTCAAAATAAATTGTAACATTGTTATTTTTGAGTCATATACTGCTAGACTAGATTCCACCTTGGTGTAGAACAGATAAGTGAAGAGGTTGTAGCTTCTTCCCCTTCCCAAGTAAAGAAATTTGACAAGACCACCACAGCTCCTGTCATTACTCCATACAATGAGCAGCATGCTGTATAATTTCATCATACTGTTATTAATATCAACATTGTGCAGTCTCAAGAAATCATATTACCAGAAAAATCTCAGCTCTTCACTTCAACACTTGCATCATTTAAGCTGATGCATGTAATAAGGAAGATGGAAAAAAAATTTTCAATATACCAACTGTCAGTGAAAGGTGGAAGGTAATAAACCATCCTGGTCCAAATGTAGCAATAGATCAGAAAAACTATCTAATCATAACAGCTGCTGAATATCTTAAAATGTTGGATTTTTTTTTTAAACGTAGCCCAAGGTTTGCTCTAAATGTACATATGAATATATCTAAGGAAAAAAAGTTTATAGGAAATGGTACTCATTTTGACCTCAACAATCCATAATGCAGAAATTCTCTGTGTTGCATTCAGGAACTTCATGACATTTTAGTAAGAGTTTTGGATGACTGAGAAACTCTGCTTTAAGTCTTCAATATAACTTCACTTTGTGAAGTCTCAAAAATTTCTTTTTCTTTTTCTTTTTCTTTCTCTTTTTCTTTTTCTTTTTCTTTTTCTTTTTCTTTTTCTTTTTCTTTTTCTTTTTCTTTTTCTTTTTCTTTTT
>JAXCLO010000001.1:11809799-11880498 GCA_035583995.1 Arremon aurantiirostris | reverse complement strand
TTCCTTTTCCTTTTCCTTTTCCTTTTCCTTTTCCTTTTCCTTTTCCTTTTCCTTTTCCTTTTCCTTTTTTCTTTTTTTTTTCTTTCTTTTTCTTTTCTGCAAGTAAAGGAATTAAGTTTAAAGAATATAGGAAAGAGACTTCTTAATTTATGTGCTATATGGGCTTATATAAAATTGTTGATAGCTCCAGGAGCTGCTGTTACACAGAACTGCCTGAGCAATCACTGTGACACACTCTGTATTCAATGTAGCTGCAGCACAAGAACTCCAGTGAGCAGGGTGTGAGAGCAGGCAGTTCCTGCAGTAAAATATATGTACTATGATATTTGCAGGTCTGGGAACTGCATGGGTGAGCCTATGGCTGATAAACCTGGGCAGAGTGGAGGCTCTAAAGAACAAATGGGTTTGTCTGCCCATCTGTGCTCCCAGAGAAAAGCAATTTTGAGGAACAGTACATTGCATGAGCACTGGGGTGGAGAGCTGTCTTTATGGAGCCGTTCTGGAGCCGGACAAATGCACAGCCCCGTGAGCCACAAGGGTTTCCTCTGGTGCGCACTCCTGAGAGGATTTGATTTCAAGGGCAAAACTGCCATGCAGGAGCCAGAGTTTGACATTCAAATACTTGGAAAGAATATGTACTTTGGTGGAGTGGGGGATATTTAAAATACAATTTCCCTTGTCAGCACAAAATGTAGCATCTGATATGTGGGAACATGGTGAGAGAATTGATTAGATTACAAGGTTAAATCCTGGTGGTCAAAATAACTAATCTTCATGGAATTTAAATAAATATCTACTTGTTCAACTAGTAAAACCATAATGATCATCTTTTTTTAATATCTAAGAGGCAGAAATATGTCTTTCTTGGCTATTCATTGCTATAAATTCTTCCACCATTTTCAATGTTAGAAGTATCATTTGGTCCATTTTTGTTTCTGAATATTTTGTTTGAAGAATAAGAGGATAATATCATGATTTTTTTTTTCCCTTTTCACTCTTTAGTATCCTATACAGAAGGAATTGTACTATAAAAGAAGTATGGTTGGCATAGTCCCATTGAGAACATGAAGATCTGAAATGAATCCTGATCTTGAAATTTCATTCAGAAGTTACTGCTATATTTCTTATGAAGATGACTTTCAGTATTTTTTTCCAGGGATAAAATTTGAGTATGAATGTATGTATTTGTATACAACAGATAATTACAATGAAGTATTTTTTATTAACTATAAATTTTTTTTTGGAAATGTGAACTTTCACATTTTGCATTTATTGGAGAAAATGCATTGAAAATAACTGCAAAGAATACATTCTTACTTCTTTTGAATTTATAATTAAAACAAGAAATCTGACTTTTTTTTGTAAACTTCTGAGTGTACTACATTTATTTGAAAGCTGGTTTTTACCTCAATATGGCTTTCTTGATGGTTGAAAGTTTAAAAATTTTCTGTGAGAACAGAGATGGTTGATGGCACAATTTCTTAATATCTTGGACATAACTCAGACTCTTAAAAGAGGACAAAATTAGTTTCTTCTAGATCAAGAATCAAATATAAGAATATATATGTGGTATATTCCTGAATCATAGCATTTATGGCACATTATAAAAAAATTGACACAATCACAAAAATGTTTGCTTTAATAAACATCAAGAAAAAAATTTAGAATATCACACAATCCCAAAATCCCACCAGCTGCAACAACACAACAAAGGCCATCACTCAATGGAGAAGTGATTGCAATTAATTTGGGATTCTTAGAAAAAAAACTTATAGTCCTATATATTTGAGGCTGCCATTAATGTTTTTTTACCTCACTGATTTTTTTTAATCATTTCCTCACAGTTCTGACTGAACTATTCTGGAGTTGTTAGGGCTTTTTTTACTTCCCTATTTATTTTTTTATTCTTTAACTCATGCAGACATTGAATCTTTTATGTAACTATGTTTGTCTCTACAATGATAATATATATGTGGGCTACTATAAGACCCTACCTGGAATATTTTCTGATACTTGTTTTCTGGAATTTGGAACTCTGTTTATAGAGCTCTTACTCACATCTTCAGCCAAACAAAGTATAAGGCAGGGTAGTTTTTCAGAACTGTTGGAATACACTTCTGCTGCTGCTTTATTGGAACTTAATTGGAATATGCTTTATTTTACAGAAGGTTTTATTGACTTTTTTTGGTTTAATGGAAAGCCTAAAGACATCAAGAAACAAAATTCATTATTTAAACAAAACTTTTAATAGCATTTTGGAATAGTCTGCTGGGATAATGGAATAGAAAAATGAACGTATCTAAAGAGGTAAAGAAAACAGAGATAAGGACAAAGACAAAAAAGTTTAAATTCCATTGAAATTGTCAGGGTCATATATCATATTTCAGAATGTTTTCAAGAACTTTAGAGTAGTGTTCTGAAAATTACATTAAAAATTATTACTTTCTCTATAAGAAGAAAAAGTCTCTACAAAAGTCTGCTTAAGCTTCTGTACTGAAGCAAAAGTCCTTGAAAGTATCTATTAATGAGTATTTGGGGACTATGACTTTTCAGCAGCTGGGTTACCCAGCTAATAACAACTCAAAGATATCCCAGAATTTCCAAGAGATTCCATTTCTTGAGTGTGGATCTGCTGTGCTGATGCTGTCTAACAACAAAAACTGGTTAGGAATCACTTTTATTAAAGAGGCAAGATAAAATCAAGAAAAATTTCTATCACATCTTTTAAGGGCTTTTATTTATTTTTCTCTTCCTTTCCCATGATATGAACAGTGATAAAAGCACATGCACTATGCAGCAGTTGTGTTTCAGATCTTTCAATACTGATAACAGTCCAATAATGGGGTCCTAGGCCTGGAGGTGGGCTGTACAATCAGTGCTGCAGAATGTGAAAAGCAAAGGGTCCATGTGGGCTTTAGAAACCTTTTTCTGCACAAGCAGAGCACTACAACCTTCTGCATGAGAGATTCCCTCCTCTAATGTGCTATGAATGGACTTGTGGTGTCATGTCCCACAGGAAGATATCCATCTTCCTGAGGCTGCAGCTGGAAAGCAGCATTCCTGGGCACAGCATGCTCCCAGCCTTATTTGTCCTCTGAACCCAGAGGAAATTAACTGTGAACTAAGAATTGTGGAAAAGAATAAGAAATACATCCATAAGACAGAGTAGTCAGAGTTGCTAGTCATGAGAGGTCTGGGTTTTTTACCTGAGGCATGTGGAGCTACAGAATTCCTATGGATACAGAAAACACCTCAATCTGTGTTTCTTTCTTTCTATCAGAAACTGGCTGGAAGCACTTTTGCCCTTGGGAATGCATCTTGCTATAGGAAGACATAGTTGATTCTGCTACTTTCTATATTGCAGAACCCTTTGATATGTTTAATTTTACAACTGGGTTATCCAGTCCAAGGCTTGTGCTCCCAAATAAAATGTAGAATAATGCCATTCACGGCAGCTTGATGTCTTTCCAAATGTGTGTCTGTCTGCCTGCAGCAGCTGGCTCAAACACTAAACTCAAACCCACATCATTTTTCTGAACACTTCAATACCTTTCACTAATGCAGGAACAGTTAAATAACAATCACTGTATTTAACCTCAGCTGTGGCTTTTGCAAAACTTTCATTAAATATCGAGTTTAGGTTAATTCTATAAAAGAATGTGCAGACACATTGAATTGAAGGAAAAGGGCTGTTTGATGAAACACCTGGCTGGAACGTAGCTCTGTTTTTCTTTAGCTTAGAAACTGTAACATGAAAGCACAGTGTTAACTCTAATTTCTTTAGCTTAGAAATCGTAACATGAAAGCACAGTGTTAACTATAATTTCTTTAGTTTAGAAACAGTAACATGAAAGCACAACGTTAACTATATTTGCTACCTTGCAATCAATTCATATAAACGCTTCCTGTCCTCTGTCTGTGATAAAAGTGTGTGCATGAGATATGAAAGTGAAATTTGAGTTAGCTTTCCTCAATTTAGTGAGCCCGCAACACACTAATTTTACTAATAAAGGACTGAAGTTTAATTTCTCTTTGCATCTCTAAGATGTAAAGGGTATTAGTTCTTAATAGAGGAAAGTCTGTAATGAATTAATTATTCCAGTATTAAGTTGCTCCTTACAATTATTTTCAAGTGTCTTTTCAGTTGAGTATATTTTTGAGAGGCTTGATTTTGTATATCTCTGTTCTTTATCTTTTTTGGTGATATAAAAACTACATTTTCCCTTTTTGATCCTTTTACTTTTTTTTTTTCAGAATATTCTCTACGGCCCAATTGAATTCTCAGCACCCCCTCTCTTTAGAAAAATATGTCAGCTCTCAAGTGTCCAGTAGTCCTTTATATCTGATGTGGACTCCTTAAAACCCACAAGCATGTCCAGGATATCAGATTAGCTTTAAAATGCTGCCATTCATCTGCTCAGTTTAATGCATTCTCAGCCAGGAGTTGCTGTGCTGGCTAAAGGCTGTGCCACGCTGCAGCTCAGAAAATGAGAAAAGAAAGGCAGCCAGGCTGGGGCTAACTATACCATTAACTTCCCTTCGGCCTGCAATACATCAGCAGAGCATCAGACCCAATCATGGGCTTTGGTTTTTGGTTTTTTTAAAATTTATTTTATTTTTATTTTTATAGCTGCTCTACTGCAGCAAATAAGGATCAGAGGTATTTATTCAGAAAGGAATAGTCTGAATAAATGCTGTTTAGTCCTCTGGAAATTTGCAAATAATGATCAGAGGTATTTATTCAGAAAGGAATAGTCTGAATAAATGCTGTTTAGTCCTCTGGAAATTTGCTGTTCTCTTAAACATGATATGCAGTGACTGCCCATTAATCGTGCCATGTATTTTCCTCTGTCCTTTACAAAAAAACAAACAGTGCTTTGCATGCTCAAGGAAAGGGGAGAGGGGAAGTATTTACCTGTAAAAGGCAAGATAATGTACTTGACTAATCCCAGAGAATATCTAACATAAATGGTGTTATGCTGCTTTTCCTGCCAGTGGATATTGTGGAATCATGTATATTGATTAACTAGTGATGCAAACCATCTCTTTTCTGTGTCCTATTGACTGGGTCTGTGTTGTACTTGCTAATAACTAATTGGGTCTCAGGGCAGTAAAGCTTGCATTTAATTTATAGACAGTTTTCTTTCATTCCACATTGGAAAAATCAAATTTAAAGAACCATGGGAGCACAAGATTCAAAGCTAATCACGTGTAAACCTTGAGAAAAAAGTTGGCTTGAGGCAGAATCTCTGCAAAATATTTAACTACTAGAAGGAGGCAGAAAGTGGGAGAAACACTAGTTCACTGGGGGATTTTTTTTGTTGTGAATTATGAAAGACATTGGGTAAATTCAGTAAAAATTACAGCAGTGAGCTGCAAATTAATTTCAGCCAGAACATGCATTTTAATAGATTATCTGTTTAACCAAAGCATATACTATCTACAAAATAGATATTAGCTGTCAGAGCTTGCAATTTGTATTTTAGTTTAGAATACTACTATTCCATTTATTTCAGAAAGTAGAAAGCCAACTAACTTATTTTGTAAGGACTTTCCATTTTACTTTTTGAGAATAAATGTGTGAATAGCTATCACATCATCGTTTATATAAAACATATCAAGAAGCAATATTTTTTATTTCTTGCTTTTCAAAAGCAGATCTATAAATCATCTGCCTCTGTAAATACTTGAAAGGTTGTACAAATTTGATACTTGGCCAGATGTGTCATGTTTCACTATATTGCAGGTGTTAAATGACATCACTTGAGGCATGCTCCCTCATCTCCTCAACAAAAATAAGAGCAAAGAACAAAACACAAAAACCTGTGGCCACCAGCCTGTGGTGTTCACAGGGGTCTCAGGACAAGGGAAGAGATGAGAATCTTGACTCCATGTTTCAGAAGGCTGACTTATTATTTCATGATATATATTATATTAAAAGAAAATTATATATTAAAACTACACTAAAGAATAGAAGAAAGGATTTCATCAGAAAGCAAAGAAAGGAATGGAAAAGAATGAATAATTGAATCTTGTGACTGTTCACAGCCTCGACACAAGTGGCTGTCATTGGTTATCAAGTATAAACAATTCACATGCTGGGTAAACAATTCTCCAAAGCGGCAAAACATGGAGAAGCAGAAGCTTCCCATCTTCTCAGGAGAAGAGATCCTAGCAAAAGGATTTTTCAGAAAATATGTCTGTAACATCAGCCTGCACAGGGGAACTGTTTCCTAGGGAGTTCCCATGCCAGGGAAGAGGGACACAGAGATTCCCAGACATGCAAGAAAAGCTGCTGAGCAACTTCATGAGAATGTTAAGGACCAGCCAACCTCCAGCACTGCTGTTTCATGGTTTGGAAGCCGCGGGTGGCTGCTGGGGCAGTGTGCTGCTGCTGCTGGCCAAGCTGGCCACAGCTAACAAAGCACTACAGGAATATCCAGCATTCATTTTTTCTGACTGGGTGGCAGAAAGCCACAACATGGATTCCTTCAGGGCTCTCATGAGGATCAGTACTTAGTGCTAACAGGGAACATTGACAAAAAATTACAGAGCTGCCCAAATTACGCACAAACTCCTCATGCTTCTTCCATAACTCACTTGGTATTTCTTGGTTTTTTGGTGCAAGAAGAAAAAGCAAGAAACTTCTCTGACTCAATTTTAGTCATGATGCCATGTAAGAAACAAGTAAGCTTACCCAAGTAATTGTACTAGAGTCTTGGTGCTAAAAAGCATATGGATGTGGAAAGGGGTTTGAGTGTTTTTTTGAAGTAATAGAGTTGGGTTTTTACCATCATTCTAATAACTACAACTGATCCCTCTGTTCCTTAATACAATTAGAAAAAAATCTTATATTTTTTGAGGGTTTTCTGTTGGCTGTCCCTGTGTCCAGGTCCCTCATGTGTTGTGTGTCTGCTGTCCCCATCATGCCATCATTTCTCTCAGTGTGAGAAGTACACACATGCCTGTGGCTCATTCTCTCCTAGCAAAGGTACTCCCTCGAGCAAGTCTAGAGAAAAATGACACACTGCTGGCAGAAAAACATTTACCCTGGCCCCATTCTCCCTGAATGTTTAGTGACATGCTGACACTGCAGACATTCCTCCCCTCTTGGATCTTGACTTCTTTTGGTTATGGTTCCAGTGTGGCACAGCCCGTGAGCATGCCTGGACTCTGCTGCACTACATATCCACAAATAATTTTGTGCTAATGTCTCCTGACCAGGTACATTCTGTTGCCACCTTTTGACTTTCTGTTTCTGTGCTGATAAAACAAACTTAATGAGACTTTATATCTTCCCACCACTAATTAGTTAGAAAAAGTTCATCTTCATTTCAGTAAGGTAAACTTGATACTATTTCTCATCCTTCCATTTTTGTGTGTCAGTGTGTGTTGCAAGGAAATTGTTGAGGAGCTGGGAAGGGTCAAATGTCAAATGTTTAAAAGATGATGATGTGAGAAAGCTGCAGGAAAGCGTCAGACTTCAAAAATTGAGTAGAGGTGTCGGACTGATAGAGAATGTCTAGAATGCTGGCATAGAATTTATAGTGGCAGCTCATGAAACAGATCTGTCCCATTTTTGTTCTTCCTCACAGTCAGAAACAAGGCATGATTCAAGCAGAAAGCGTTCAAAGAGCTGTACAGCCAAATTCCTTCACTTTTTCCTTGATGTCTTTTCAGAACTGGGAGCTATGCAATTATGGATGCAAAATAGTTTCCAACTAAACAACTTCTGCAAAAACCTTATCATTCTTTCTTTGAACTGTTTGCCTCAGCCCTGCCCAATCCCCAATAATACACCTGTCAAAGACTATTTATCAAAGATCTAGCAACACTTGTAAGCTATTCCCAAGGACAGATAGGAAATGAGACTGGCACGGGGGAATATGGACAGCATCACATTTTGTGCCATGCTGAAGTGCAGTATCTTCTGTCTGTGTGCTTTTCTTGTGATAGCCACTGTCCTGGGGATCTTTTTTATCTCTCTGCTGAGTAACTGCTCATCTTGTTCTCAGCTGGGGGCTCTCAGTGCTCTGGAAATAATAAATACCTGCTTTCCTGTGCACTCCCACCGAGCTGTTTCTGTGAGATTGCTCGTGGTGCCCAACGCCATTTGGGGGCTTGGCCTTTAATCACTTGCCTTCATCTGTTCACTCTGTGCCTGGAGCACATGCTGAGCTGAAGGGGGCTTCTCTTGGAGGCTCAAGAAATAGAATGTTGGCAAAAAATGAGAAACAAAACCATGTCTGTATTTGCTGCATTCACTGTATAAAGTCCATTTACCAAATCTCTTTAGAACTTTTTGTTTTCAAAGAGATTCTTCTTCCAAACTGAGCTCTTTCTAACTTCATTGCATTCATTTCTTAAGTTAAAACTTCTATATGTAAGAAAAAACCTATATATGAAATTAGAGCTCTCTAGGCTTTTGAACAGTTAGCTCTTTATTTCACTAAACTCTGCTTAAAGGAAAATGTTTTATTCATGCAGATCATTTCTGTATTACGATACATCTCAAATAAATATTGAATATTTAATATAACCTCAGTATAATATGTAATTCGTGCTGGAATTCTTTTCCAAAAGCAATTAGGCAGTTTTTAGAGAGCTTAAAAAAGAAAACAAAGTATCAAGTTGATAGTTTAATGGCTTGCT
Source organism: Arremon aurantiirostris (assembly GCA_035583995.1). Lineage (NCBI taxonomy): Eukaryota > Metazoa > Chordata > Aves > Passeriformes > Passerellidae > Arremon > Arremon aurantiirostris. Next base: position 11,871,846 of record JAXCLO010000001.1, on the reverse strand, counting down.
CGAAGTAGTGTTTTGCTCAGCTGAATAAAAAAACACTGTTGTGTCTTTATTTCCTCCATACAACCTCTAGTAAAAATCTATTAATTTAAAAACATTGGTTGAGAGGATCTTGAGAAAAGAATTATTTTGTACTTTACATATATAAAATATATATTTTACTACATGTAGGAATGGACAGTCGGGAAGAAATCTCACTTCATCCCCACAAAAGAGTGGGTACACCATTTCTGTGTGGTTCATGATTTGTCAGAATAACCTTGTGACTTGTTCACATTGAGAGGTTTGTTACAGAAGAGATTCCTGAAGGATTGCATGGCTTGCACTGTTATCTTCTAATGGAACTGAAGTCAGGACTGATATGCAGGCTATCAGATCAGCCAGGCAGGCAGGGAATAAAAGGTATTGATTTGAAGAAATGCTTGAGGGAGTGACATTGGCCGTGCAATGACATATCTTTAATAAGAAGGCTTATGGCTTGCCCATAAAAAGCTTAACCACATCCCTGTGTTACTTGGGTGTTATTGTTCAAAATAAGTTAAGGGATTTTCTGACTAGCTTGAAGTGCCTTTAAAGAAAATTGTGTTCAGGTGAAATCATAGTCAATATGCTTAACAAGTGTTTCTCACTGATAAAGATCTCTTGTCTCCTTTAGCAGCTTAATGCAGTACTAAAGATTCCACTGAAGTCTGGCTGTCCCAAATCTGGGATTTTTTCACCCCGGGTTCTTCCTCATCTACATCTGTCTTGCCATAGTTAACAGGGACAAAAATCTAAAATTTCAAAGGGAGAAAATGTACCTGTAAATCCACTCTACAAGACACATTAGGAGCTTAGTGATCCTGAGAGAGAGAGGCTTGCTAACTTCACAGTCCTTAAACACGGCCATTACACCTGCAATAGTGAGTAAATTTAGAAAGTGCTGAGAAATTGGATCCTAAGGGATATAATTCCTGCTCCACAGCCATGTCAGCTTGGGAGCACTGCCTTATGTTGCATAAAGCCTAATCACTGCTGGAGATGAAGCTTAGAGCATTAGAATTCTTGGAATCAGCACTCATAAAAGCACGTGCCTCTTTACCTGGCCCATGTGCTGCCCATGAGAAGCACTTTTAATCTTTAATTTAAATTCCATGTGGCCAAAAAGTTCCTTAAAGATGGTTAAATTTCCTCTTGGGGAATCTGTGCTGTGAAAATCTCACATAGCACTGAAATTGCTGTCTGAAATGTGATTCTGCCTTCAGTGTATTTCCTGTGTTCTATAAGGGCAGGAATAGCAAATTATGGGAGGGGGGAACTGTATCTACTTGGGTGCTTCATTCCTTTCCTCTGGGAAGCTTCAGTCATTTACAGGCTCTGCTATCAAACCACAGAATCCCTGAAATTATTGGGATGGGTTCTTCTGACTAATGCTGAGTACAGCAAAAGTTCTGTTATTGTAGTTAACCTTGTACAAAGAAGGAATAATCCACTAAATTAAAAAAAAAAAAAGAAAAAAAATAAACTGTGTTTTATTTCAGTAGGTGTATTGTTTAAGGCAAATGCCTTTTTAGCCACTTTTGAAAGCTCCTAATGCAATCAACCTGTTAAATGCAAGGCCACAATACATTTTTCATTTAGTAAATATTTTCCCAAGCCAAGGGAACTATAAATTATAAATAAGCCTTTAATGAAAATACATGAATAGGTAATACCAGCTACAATCTCCTATTATTAGCAGCACGAGATATTGCCTCATGTTATATTTAAATTATGCAGATCAGAATAATTTGGTATATATCAAGGGATAAATTATATTGTTCTGTGCCATCTTAATTATATCTTTTGACATGAAAGAAGTTATCTGAGTGCTTTGCTAATTAATCTTGTCAGTCTTGACCCAGAAACATACTCTGTGTGGGTTGTTTCAAATTGCTTCTGTTAAAAATGTTAAATATATAATTTAATTGATATTGATATTAGAAAGAGTTCAGATCTATCCTGCTGTCAAGGAAAGTTTGAAAGCCGGTTGTTTCTACAGCATCATGCAAGTGAGAGATGTGCAGAATTTATTTATTTATTTCATAAATAAGGTTTTTAATTCTATTGCACTTCTTGCTTTCTGTTGCAGTGACTCATCATTCTTTTCCTCCTATCAGTGCCCAAGATTATCAGGTGGCTTTGCCCATTGCAAGGTTTTGTTTATGCCAATATCTCATACCTCTAAAACAAATCTAACATCCTATATCACTTTCTTTAAAAAAATATATTGTATTTGTAGGATCTCCTTAAAGATGTGGTATTTTTTGCAAATGAAGAAGCTAAAAGATAGACATTTGAGACATAGAACAAAATCTGTGTTTTTTCTCAAGCTCAGTACATAAAATAAATGGGAAAGCCTCTTCAGCTTCAAGCCCTCATTATGTTGCCAATAGATTTTACCATTTTTAACACCTTGATTGTATATAATAAACAGATTGCCATTTAATGGGTTACATATTCAGCGCTTCCTTATCTAGGAGTGATACCCCCAGGCCCCCTGGATATAAAGCAGACCCTTGCTTCTTTTCTGACCTTAAAGCAGAAACCATGCTTATTTTTTCATTGGGGTCAACACCTCTTCCACTGATAAAATGATTCATTTATTCATCCTTGCAATATATAAATGGACTTTCAAACATAAACACACTCAGAAATTAGTTCCTTGCCAGAAAAGGGGAGTTTAAGATACCTCAGACAGGTTTTAGTGAAGATGATGATTCAGGACATTTAGATGTGTCTCCCCTTGGTTCACAGTAATCCTTCTCTGTGTTACACTTCAAAGCAGACAGCTCCCAAAACATGAAATACATGACAGCACAATATCTTTCTGGTGAATATCTTTGTGCTTCTCTACTGTCAAAGTTCAAAACTATGGTTTTTTTTGTTTTTTTTTTTTTTGTTTGTTTTTTACTTTGTCTATGCTACCAAGGCATATCTACCTTAACATTAGTCTGTTTTTGAAATAAGTGGAGAAGAAATTTTAATATCTCTGTAAAAATATTCAAAACTTTTTATGGTAATCCAAGAATTTGAAGTTGGAAATCGAAAGAATCGGTAGATTGTGTGGAATTATATATTGACTCCTTTATAGCTGGTCATAAAACCTAGTACACAGCCTGGAGCATTGTGGATCTGTTTTAGTACTATTGCTCTTTCTGTCCTTACCAGGGGTACTGACACCTCCATGTGTTTGAGTGAGAAACACTTTCAGAGGCAAGGACTGGGAAACTGTTCCAGGTGTCCATGAGACAGCTGTTGTGGTGACATCTATTCGGCCATTAGCACATATGGTCACCTAAAATCAATGCTATAGAGGTTTTCTCATGCTCTTATTTATGCATCAGTATTTTGGGTTGTTTTTTTCTGAGAAACTCCATTTGGGGGACGACAGAAGGGAGGAATACTGCCAAACACCGGGATGTTACATGAAACACAGACTGGGAGGCTCATTGATGGCTTGGAAGGAATTTGAAGCAGTACAGATGCAGGCTGCACTCTTTTGAGAAATATTCCCAGTTCACTATTCTCCTCAGTTGGAATTAACATCAGATAAATGCCCAGATCGGAAAGATTAGTGTATCATAACACTGAACTTCTCTAAAGAAGATCCAGACTTTTCAATATGAAGGTTTTTACTGGGACTAAGCTTAAAGCAGCTCCATTCAAGTCACCTCAGTCCCTCAGGAAATTTGCCAGGTGCTCTCCCAGCTGTGAGATGCCTCTGCCTTGGAAAAGAGAGCACACAGGCACAGGATTTATGGAAAGAAAAGTAACAATCCTCCAAGCATGAGAGAGACAAAAATAAAGGGGAATTTGGGTTGCATCAGTCATTAATGCTCCTGCTTGAGTTTGGTCTTGCTTTCCTATAGACAACTGTGTTAATAATCCACGCCTTGATTAGAAAAAGCTGTGAACAGCTGATATAGAAAATCTGGATTCTAGCACAGAATCTTGTGCAAGAAGATGCTTTCCATCAATTTCTTTGCCAAAGGCAGCTAAAAGAAACAGTTTAATAAAGTCAGGAAATGCCTGGTAAAGTTGTGCTCTAATTTCATTTGTTTCTTCATATTTATGCTAAAATTGCATAATATTTTATAAATTCCAGTGAAACAGATCCCAATATTTTATTCAAAAACCTTTAAGCCAAACCAGGTTCTCACTGCAGATAAAAGCCGATGTAGCCCAGCCATGTAAATTTTATTTATCAGAATGAACTCAACAATAATATTGTTTACACTTCTACATTTAATTAGATTTCATTACATGGTAAAATTTTCTTATAAAGAAAATTTTTAAAACATCATAATCAATGCAATATTAAATTTCTCTTGATAGAGAAATAGTGATTCCCTGTATTTAAGGGTCAAAAACATTGTGTTAACTATAGTCAGAATTTATTTCAAGTCAATAATAACCACTCTTAATAACTGCATGCAGCAGTTTCATACAATATCTTCTAGTTTTTACAGGGAATATTGTTTAATACTAAAAAATGTATGGTCCTGAAAATGCACTGGGAAAATCAAAATTCTATATACAATGAAATTAAATTAAGCTCAATCAGGAGATTTTGATGGGTGACATGCTTAATGGGTGAGGCCAATAGCTTCAGAAATGCTGGTTTGCAAATGAACAATATTTATTCAGTTTATTATTCCTTTGGAGACTAATTTCACTTAAAGCTAATATATAGATTTATTTTTCATTAGTTAATAATTTTGAAGAAATTAACTGGAATTGTAAGGTTTACACAGTCTGCTAAGTGTTCATTCTTTCTCTTTCCTCCAAATATATTATATCTTCTACTGGGCTTTGTTGGACATGCTCCACCACAAAGTAGGATATGCACTGCAGATGCTTCAGCTGATCCATTTCAGCATTCCCTTTCGGATTTATATAGTTCATGAATGAATAAACATTTACCCAAAAAAAGCATTTCTCTATGCATATTTATTTCTTTATTTCTCTCAAAAGAAAGAACAATTACCTACAGTAATCATGCTCACTAATTACCCCTTAAAAAATTTAAAAAAAAACCTGCAAGAGGATGTAACATAGACTTTTTTATTAGTGCCAAAAGGATGGAATTGGAGAGATTCTTTAAATGTCCAACTATAACGTCCTTGGCATAGAAATTGTTAGCCAGGAGACATATTATATTTCTTCCTAGAACAACTCAAAATATATTCCACATCAAGCAAAAAGAAAGAGTCCTTTTCACTGAAGTGTCAATGTTAAACTGACATTAGAGTCAAGAGGTGCCAAGGATGTTGTGGGAACTAGAAGAGAGGTCAGACCTGAGTCAGCCTTTGCCTTCCCTCCTGCTCCTGAGAATATGTGGAGGAATGGAAAATCTAATGCTTAAAATAAAACCAAGTGATAGGATATTGCCCTGAAGGCTTCCTTCAGAAACTATCAGCCGTGTTAAGGGCACATTGATAGTCTGTCCTGGAAGCCAGGTCATCCACATTCCTCATAGGCCAAAATTTCTTAATTATTCTTATTAGGAACTGTGGGCATCCTCAGAATTAAGTACTTTATTGTTTAAGCTAGTTTTAAGTGTGCAAATGCATCTTGTTTTTACAGTTCTCCATACCAATTTAGACTTTCTTAGCTAAATAATTATGGTTATTAAGTTGCCAATTGGAAGAGAGCAATCAGATAAAATATGCCTTGGTGTAAATTGTGTCTCAGCTAATTTACTGGCATTAGAATGCTCAAAAAGTATTCTTTGTCAATTGGTTCAAGGTCCTCAATGTTTTTAATTCTTGAAGGAAAATATATCCCTAAGCCTTCAATTGAAAAAAAAAAAAAAAATAGAACAAACCCCAAACTTGTAACCAAGGCAAAACTTCATTGTGTTATAAGGATATGATCTGATCTTTTCTTATGTCCTTAAAAAAATCATTATTTTAGCAAAAATTTACTTTTTCTTTAGCCATTTTAATTAATGATATGATGGATGCTGTCCAATGATATATTAGGGTTTAATTTGATAATTTTTTGTATCGTGATGTAGTATTTCAGTGCCCAAAGTGTCATTTTTTTACCATCAACATCATGGTCAGGTTCTTTCTTAGGGTATAAACTCAATAGATAGAAAGTGCATCATATAGAGCTGTTATTTATCTTAAATATTTATTATTTCTATCTGTCACTCCCAGCTTCTCCATCACAGTTTTCTCCCTCAATCACATAAATGCTCTTTATTCTCAATATAATTTCTATATCATTATTTTATTCTGCCCCCTTTTTTCTCCAAAGATGAGCGTAAACTTTCAAAGTCAAGCCATCAGATCCACTTCTCTCATAACTCTGGTTATGACCTGAATCAAACATAAATCTAGATCCATGGTATTAGATTTGTCAGCAGATGAGTCAGTATCATCCATCCCTGCTTTGTGGCCATATTATTTTAAAATATATATGTCAAAACTTCTTAAAAGGTATGAAGTATCAGCTCTGTCTTCCTTTGTTGTTGTAGTGGTTTTGCTTGCACAACCATGACAGACACATCAGATTCTCACAAATCAGGATGGGCACTGAAAGGGCTTTCTCCAAGACATAAGGTAAAGTCTGAAATAGAATTCAGAGTTTTGGAAGACCTTTTCCCTTTACTAAAACAGAAAGTTAATGGGTGTGCTTAGTGATAATAAGAAATGCTAATGTTATTTCTGGCTTTTCTCAAACTCTATTATTAAAAATAAATCAAAGTGGTAAAACCAGGACTTGTTAAACATAATGTTTTTCTCATGATAAATTTAAACATGTTCAAGTTTTCCATGAATGAAGAGAGTTGCATTTTCAGAACTTTTATAAGGAAAACAACTTACCTGTCATATCAGTGTAAACATCAAGCAAATCAAATATACTTGCATTATTAAGAAAGCACCTAAGTTAATGTTGTAAAAATAAGCTGGTTTAACATATGTCCCATGGATCGTGTAGTAGATGTGCTGACCTTTTCTTAGTTGATTTCACTGAAAAATATGTTTCCCAAGAAAAATTTTCTTGATCAAGTGCTTTTTTTCCAGTAGTTTAAGTTTTACTGACTTTTCTTTAAATCAAACATCCTAGTTCTAGATATATCTAGATACTTAGATATTTTCAAATATCTAATATATCTAGAACCTAGATATATCTGGATTCTAGATATGTCAGATATTTTTAAACATCTAAAAATATCAAATTATTTTCTAGAACTAATGTATGGGCAGGAGGAGAAGAGAGAACAACATACATGGCACAGGATTGAAACTTAACATGGTGTTCTGTATATCATATGCTGCTTTTCCATTTCTATAATCTTTAATTATTGACATGACCCATATTAATTCTGATGAAGTGGTATAAGTGTCCTCTAGCTGGATATTTCTATTAATTTTAAAATACTTATGTAGCCTTGAGAATGTTCAAATTTATGATAAAATGTAGTGAAATGTCAGTAACTCAAATTTCTATAATTATATGGAAATATCCAAGAGATTCACAGAGTTAAGGATCACATTCATCAATACAACAGAATTAGTTTCAGAAAAAAACACATTTTAATAGAGGTTTCTTTATCAGTTTTCTGCAGCTTGATCAGCCTTTCAATAGATAACCTAATAAAAAATTGCATTAAACAATTTCTTGTCCGTTTAAGCATCCTTAAAATTTCCTAATTTTGTATAACATTTTAATCTACATTCATCCCAATAGATTTTAAGTAAAAGTTTCACTATTTAATCTGCAAAAGCTAATTCACATTAGTAGCATGTTAATCTGTATGCTTAACATTTGTCTTTGGTAATAATTGTTGTTTAGTTTTATAAAACACTCATTAAAGGTTCTTGCTAAATTACATAAAGATCATAATAGGCATTTAATGGAAGCTTTTAAAACTGAAGTAGGAATCACTTTAGATTATAAGTAACTATAGGCTTAAAAAGCCATCATTATATATCTATTAAGACCATTTAACTTAAGTGTTCCATAATTAGGGAAGAGCCAGAATTTTAATTGCACATTTGCCAACTGCTACCTAGGACTTCTGAAAATAGCTCTCCTTTTATCCTAGAAGAGTTTGCACTCTCTGCAGGCTTTATTAAGAAAGTTTTTTAAATTTGTAAGTAATATCCTTCTAGACTATAGTCAACACTATGGGATAGAAATTAGAAGTCATCTGATACATAATTAGTTCCTTAAAATTATCTCTAATATTTGAAAAAAAAAAAAGATTAACTTTAGTTTGCAAAGTGTTAAGCTTGAATCTCTCTATGAACTGTTTCAATACTTTTATTGATGAGGGAAAGCAGAGTATTTTTACCTCAGGGTGACTGACTGAAAACAGGCAAGAACAATAACTTTGATCAAATTGATTTCTTTTCCCCTAAATCTCTCTGTTAGGTAGTTGTCAAATCATAAAAATATATTTGTCCTTGGTTCTTCTCTACTCAGTATCATTGGGCATCCCAAAAAACTTTTCCTTTTAATCATGGAGAAAATAGTGTGTTGATTTTCCAGATACACCCCAGTGTGGAAACAGGGTTCCTCAGGATGGCCACTTTGCCCAAGTCCCTTCCGTTTCATTCTTAATTCAGTTCTCAGACCTCACTTTTCTAACAAATGACACTCAGAGTTTTAAATGCTCTTCCATAGTTCAATGAAGAGATTTTTCACCTGAAATCTTTATGAAATGAAAAAAGAAAAAAGAAACTGTCTTGGATTATTTCTTTACTCACATGCAAACACAAAACAGGCCTCCCAAAGCAAAGGAAATATGTAGAAAGACCACTGGCTTCTCATTTCTTTTCAAAGCACTGCTTAATGGCAGTATTGGTACATCAGTTGGCATTTTCCAGGACGGGTATGGGATTCAGAAAGAGAAAACCTTGGAGTGAGATGGTCTCCCATTTGAAATACTAAGTGATCTGCCTCTGTTTAAACTATTTTGAATTTCCCACTGTTTTTGATGCTCATATTTTCTCTTCAATGTGTGCTCAAACAAAAGCAAATTATTTGCATTGGAGTAGTAAAGTGTTAGAAATGGAAAAATGGCAGGAATGGTTAAACTTCATCTCACAGCCATAACTGCTCCCCATTTCATTGAATCTGTTTCCTTTTCATTACCCTCAGCTCAAGGCTGACAAAATTGCTTTTCTTCTGTTTAGTTTTGTTATGCTCTGTTCTTAAGTCTTGCATCAAATAGAAGTGTTAGTCTCTATGGGCCCCCAAGAGAGAATTAAATGAAGTGACAAACAGTCTTGAAGGCAATTTTCTATTAAAATCCAGTTCTTGTTTTCTTTTGTAATTCTTCCTGCTTGAATTTAAAGGTTTTTCCCCTCAAATACGTTTAGCTTGAGAGCAATTTTATAGAGCATGCAATCATTGTACTTGGGTAACTGTGTGCTTTTCTAATCTGAAGTTCATCTAATATTCCATGGCTGGGAGAAATCACAGAGAGCTCTTTCTTTTGAAAAAAACCTTATTCTTTGTGATGAATTAATACATTTTTCAAGAAATATAACTATCCTGCAAATTGATTGCATTTCCTTCACTTCTGAGCTGTTTTTCTTTATGTAAGAGCTCTGGTCAAGCTGTTCTCAATGTTTGCTCTTGATGGTCAGTTCCCTCTTTCAGTTCAGTCATAGACACACAGCAAAAAAAAATCCCAAATAAAATTCTTCTGATGTAGCTTAGTGCATCTACTTTACAAAAAAAAAAAAAATATTTATTTATCTTGGGTTTTAAGAGAGGCATTAAACAGTATAAGGAAATAGAAAATGAGATGGATTTGTATGAAGACAAGATGGCACAATAGTTAACTCCTAAGGCTAAAAGTGGGAAAAAAAGTAATAGGGGAGGAATAAACAATTGCAAAATCACCTGTTACTAGGAGAAGAGGAACATAAAAGCAGAAGAGGGAACAATAAGGAGAAAATAGGAAATAAAAAAAAGGAGTAATTAATGAAGTCCATGTTAAAAAAGAAAAAACTGTTGAAGAACACAGTTGAAGATTTAGTCAGCTAACTGCACTGGAACACATTTAACAGCAAGCCTGGCAAAAAAGGCAGACAAAGAATACTAAATCCTCCAAATTGAAATAAAATTATCAGTTAACAATTGTACTTTGGCCCAGGCATACTTTGCCCTGAGAAGCACAAGGGAATTGCTATTATCTAGTAAAGATGCTGGCATTATGCTCTCATGTGGAGTCATGTTTTGCTATGAAAAAGCAGCTCTAAAAACCTGATTTTTTTCTCCTTAAAACATTAGAAGGTCTGTGCCTGATGGAGATTGTATTCAAAAGGAAAATGCTTACAACTGCTCAGACCTGTTTTGCCAAAAGAAAGGTCTGAGTCTGATTTACTTTTTCAATAGTGCACAGAAAAATTTAAGAATTTTTTTCTTAGATGTCTCAATTCTGTATTTCAAGTCTGTTTCCTCAGTAACCAAGTTCTTGGGGTTGATTTGAGTAACAACCCTAGGAAATAAAACCCTTTGTTTTCTGGATTCTATATTTAGTTCCTGATTGCTTGATATTTTAAGCATATAAATATTTATGCTACTGCAATATCTCAGTGGCACTGGAGTGTTCCAACTTCATTAATCAGTAAAACACTGAGGCAGGATCCTGCTTCTTGCGTAACTGTACCAAAGCTTTAAGGTACATTAAAGACTGTGATTTTTACTTGCTAAAATCACCATTAATACCCTGGTTGTGCAAATATACAAGAATTTGTATATTCTTGTATTGCACAATTCTTGTATATTCAAAATAACAGTATAATCCTGGCAGCCCCAAGTGAACAGCTACAGAAATCAAGAGGTGCAGACAGCCTCAAAATCATGACACCAAAAGCTGTTGTTATGGAAACTGAGTTTCCCAGGACACATCTGCAGATCTTAAAATATTTCAGCTTATAGGTAGAAGTTTGCAGCTGCTCTCTACTTACAGCGTAAGAACTTACTTGCAGCTTTTCAGCCATCTGTGGGTCAGGAATGGCTTTCCTCTGAGAACCCAGAAGTATTTTCCCCAAAAATTTTCAGCTTTGCTACTTTCTTCCATTTTTGCTGAACAGAAGCATCAGTTTTGAACAGAATTCTGACATGCAGAAGGAAGTGCTGACTTGCTACTTCCATAATAAACCCTGATGTCTGTGACAATTTATTTTAACACTGTAAGTCATCAATTGTGACATGTTCCTAAAGCTCCATAATTTTCTTTTGCATGAGATGGATACTATACTCCATTAAACCATTTGAATTAATTTAGCTCATAATTTGTCAACTAGATGCATTTTTTATTCTCTCTCAAATGGAATGCTTAGGAAATGACAGAGACAGCAGCAGACCATATGCAGTGATTTCTTTTTCCTGGAGAGGATTTGACAGTCAATATTTATTCTCTTTAATTCCAATGCCTCAGTTCAGCTGGGTGTTTTGGTTTGGTTTAGTTTATTGGGTTTTCTTCCCTCTTCAAAATGTCACAATTCCTCTAGAAATAAAAACTGCATTCAAGTTTTTATTCAAGCCTAGAATGGATGGTAATATCTGGTCTTGGAACACATGATTATTCATTATTCTGCAAGCATTAGCTGATCTTTATGTGTTGTGTTAAAGACATAATAAATAGTATATGAGAAAAAATGCCCTGAGGTGAAATCTCAGCTTCATTGAAAATCAATGGCAAAGCTCTTATTTCCCATCAGTTGGACAAAAACTTTTCTGCCCATGTGAGAATAGAAAGATAATTTAATTTCTCTACTTGTGAGAACTTGTACTATGTGATTATTTTATTTGGGTTTAATTCTCAGTTATTTCTTCAGGCAAACCTCCAATTGAAATTTCTTGTCTCTTGTAATCTTGTAAGTGGGAATTTTTCCTAAGGAGAACATTTTGCCAGAGCTGTGCAATTTGTTCTTTTTCAATGTTTATCTTTTGTCCATTTGATTTTTTGTCTTATGGAAGAATAAGGGAAACAGGCAGCCTTTTGGAACTGAGTAAAGTGAAAAAGAAAAAAAAAAATACCACAAAAAAAAAAGGAGCAATGATTAAACGGGGTTGATCAAGGTTAAATTTATGTTGTGAATATGGATATAAGACTGCCTGACTTGCATAAAGGTTTTGTCACCTCTTTATTACTTTTTTTTAAATTTTAATAAGTTTACATAGAAAAAAGGGTAAAGAAGTTGGCCCTAAAGCTTGTCTGTTGCTCAGGTCTCTGTGCTATGGAACTTTCTGGAAGGCATCTAGTCTTGCTTAGCATGGAAAGAGTCTGTTCCTTGATAACTGGTGGAGTAACTGAATTGCTCTTGTTATTTTTGTATCTACTTTCTGGTATTATTTTGCTTTTACCTGCTAGAGGAAAAATCCACCCACTTAGGTTTTTTAATATATAAATACTTGTAGACTAAAAGCAAGGCATCTTTTACATATAGATTGAGCAAAAGTTTATAACTAGTAACAGGTTTTTAAAATCTAAGTCACTTTTATGTGACTACTTTTGAATTCTGAGCACTCTACTGATGCATTTTATATTATTTCCATCAGAAAAAATTGCTGTATTTCAGTAATAGACTCAATATGATTTGGATAATAAACCCCATTCCCTAGGGATTCATCCATTTTAAGGCCTCTGATTACTTTATCTGCATCATCACAAAGAAAGGTACAGTTCTGTTATTGAAAAATTGCTTAGAAACTCAACAAAATTTGCTTGCTAATGGTCTGTTGCAGGCTGGCTACCAGAGAAAGCCACAGAGAAAAAGTGCAATTGAATTTATACCCATATTACTATTACATTGAAATGTGCTTTCTTTTTTCCTTCATCTCAGAAAGGAGTTCATATTTGTGCTATTGATCTAATAAATACAGCAAAACTGCAAATCTAATAAGATACTCAAGAGTTTCCAAGTCATTTAGCAATGTAGATACTCTTAAAAATTATATTTGTCCATGTCTTTTGTGTTTTTCTCCTATAGTTCATCTCTTGGTCTTCTTTGCAGCCCACATGAGAGGAATAAATCATATAGACTTTGAACTGCAAAGATTTTATAGCTGCTGCAAATAAAGGTAAAATGTTTTTATCTTTGGATTTCTTAAATGTTTCAGCCATTTAAAAGCATCAGTAATGTACTTTTTAAAGATTAATTTAAAGTCTAATTGGCATCACTTCTGCACCCATGTAAAAATTTAAAAGGTTGATATTAATGTTAAAAAACAAATCCACCCCTTTTTAAAGATCTTAAGACAGGTGAGATGCTGAAGAATAGGAAGGTGGAGAAAGAAATGGTTTTAGTTCAATGTTGCATAGTAGTTTCTTTTACTATTTCTTTGATTCTGGTGTGGAGAGCTGCATCTGGAATGGTGCCATGTGTCCCAAAGGTTAGCTGCAGGTGCTAAAAGAAATCGTGAAAGTTATTTCACTCTTCGTACTATGTTAGAAACAACAGGAGGGGAAAACAGCCTCCAGAAGTGAATGGAAATAAAAAAGTTCCCTGTCTTCTGTATATACTTTTCAGCACAAAATTATATAACTCTTTAATTTTTTTTTTAAGCTTTTGTTTTTATGAAAAAAAAATTGAGAAGTCCCTTGAAAAGAGTCTTTGCCTGAAAAACACCCAAATATGCTATTATTTACTATAAAGTGAAGGGAGTTTAAAACAGAATTTATAACTAAGGCCTGACAATATTTCCAAATTACATATTGGGTGGAAGATATAAACATTATAAACAAAATTTAAATGTGGTATACATACAGCTGTATAATACAACTTACACAGCTGAAACCAGCCATTCTCATATGACAAAGATCCAGGTTTTCAGACTAATCCATTTCCCATGAGTGATCTTGGCTGGTGTGGTCATTGCTAGGTTTTTTTCACTGCTGATGGTAAGGCTCCAACACCCGCTGATGGCACCTCCAGTGCCAACTCTAATATCTGTCAGCTACAGCCACTATTAACTGCCCTTAAAATGAAATTTAAAAAATAGGACAACAAATACCAGCTGGGGAGCACTGGTATTTATTATCTATGGATGCTGAGTTTCCATATATAATATGTTCTTTGTTTGTGTTAATAAAAGATACATAGTTGGTTTTATTGGGTATGTTGAACAAAAGCCCAAATAATTATCTGTGCCAATAAATACAGGGCAGTATTATTGCATTTTATGTAGCATCAATATTTTTTATATTAATAAGATCAGTACCATCAGTACTCCTATGAAACTAGGAAATTTGCCTCTCATCACAAGTACTTTAAAGCTAATTTTAATACTGGAGGCACAGTACACATTAAAAGCTTTGTATTTTGGCTACTATACACTAATACATCAATGGAAAATATTTATGAACTTTTTTTCAATAGAATGGCTGAACTCCATGCCAAAAACAGCTAATGAAGGGAAAAGGGAATAAGACAAACTAAATAAATGATATGGCTGCTGTTTGATTTTTAAAAAAAAAGACACTGTGTATTTAATGATTCAGATTCAAGTCTTTAAAGTCAGTTTTGCTTATAACTTTTCATATCATGTAAATGACACAAAATTCTTGAAGAAATCTCACTTATATACCTGTTTGAAAATTCTATTGTATTACTGAATTGTTTCTACAGGGTTTTTATACCCCTATTCTTCTATCAATTTCATTGTAAAAACGTACATTTCACATTAATTAAATGAAACATTTCCAGTTCCTATGGGTTTTCTATTTCCATCCTTTACTTGACACCAGATGGCTTCAATAAGTCATTCCTTTTTTATTTTTTCCATCCTATGGTAAAACACTAAAAAAGAAAAAGGAGACATTCTTGATCCGATTCACTGTGAAAATGAGGGGCAAACCATAACATGACAATAAATAAGGAGGAATCCAGGTGCAAGCCAGTTTGCAGAGTGCCTGGCTGTTGTACAGGAAAGTGCAGCAGAGAAAACAGAGGTCCAGGTGTGATTTCTAAGGCTTGTGAGGCAGGTGGAGGAAATCATGAATCTCCGGTTAATTTAGCTTTCAAAATACACCAGTGTTTCAGTTTAGGAGGGCAAGACTTCAGTAGTTTTAGCAAACCAGGCTGTACTTTAAGTCATGGTATGTAAGAAATGTAACCAGGTTGGAGAGACAGGCTAAGTACAAAGCCCAGAGAACCCTTTTTTCATGAAGTTTCTAACAAAATTTATTTCCTTAACTAGTTCACAGCTGTCTGTTTCAGTGTGGTACAAAAGTATGCTAAAAATGCCTTTTACAAACCTGAATGCAATAAGGACTGAATTGCATTTTGTAGACCAAGTTCTTGACCTTTGCTCAAATTTAGAGCTGTGTTCACTAAATTATTAAACAATAGTTTATACTTATAAAAATACAATATATAAAATAATATTCTTTCTTTTGTCCAAGTTAAAAAAAGCCAGCTGATTTTTATTCTACTGGGAGCACTCAGGACTTGATAAAAATTTTCATATCTCAGAGTCAGTCCAGTGGGAATATTTTTGACATTTCTTCAGAAAAATTCTAAACCCTGTTCCTCACCCTCACGCACTCATAAGTGACCGCTGAAATGCATAAGCCATTTCTGGTGCCTCAGATATTGTTCCCAGGATCAAAAGGCCACTTCTGGCTGTGAAATTCTGGAGATTGAAATGTTGTTGTGTATTTCAGGACACAAGGTTATGCTTCACTAAAACTTCATCCTGGAAGTGAATATTCAGAACTTGAAAGAAAAGCAAGCGTATACTGAGAAAAGTGACCTAGGTTATTCTATATCACAGGTACTAAATTTTTAATTCCCACAAAAATGGCTCCTCATGTTCTTGTCTTCACTTCCCTGTTTTAGCATGACCATATTAATTTAATAAGCAGGTTGCACTGCAAAAATAGAGTGGATATGAACTGCCTGTTCTCTTTCTCTCACTTTTAAAATACATCTCTCACGTATTCTCAATGAATTCAGCACAATACATGACTCACTGATGAAACTGACAGCACAGATTGCCCTTGCTCATTGATTTCACACACGTGTCCCTGCTACTCTTAGCATTTGCATTCAGGGTCAAAATTATGTCATATCCTTTCATTGGGATATTTTTCACAGTTGTTTTTCTTCCTGACAGTCAGTTCTCAACCCTAATCATCAGGGTATTTAAGCAAGGCGTGTTATTAGTAATGCTGTGAAAGAGCACTGCAATAAATTATTTTAGAAATGAACTTCAAATAAAATAATCTTTTAGTGTCAAAAAACTCTTCTAAATGCAAGCACAATGATGTTGCATGAGCATGTTGTGAATATCCTGTGTCAAGCTACAAAATCTGAAACACTCAGGGTAGCTCAATATTGAGAATTTGCATTAAAATTTGAGTTTTCTAAACCCCGACTCTTTCTCTCCTGCTCACGTGCCCTCACCCTGCCCTGCTCTCACGCTCATGCACAGTCACATATACATTTACAGACCTTCACAATCAAAGAGCAAACATTCTTGGGCAATGCACTTTACCTAAATGCAGGTGGGATAGCAAAGCCATTCACAGTTTTAAATTATTGAAGAATGGTAATAAATCCATTGGTGTTCTTTACTCGATGTTGCAGTATTTTGTTAATATGGTTGCTTTTGATTTTTTTTTTTTTTGTTACTAATTTCTGAAGTTTGAGTTGTTCTTTGGGATGTAAAAGCAGAGAATTCAAAACAGAATTCAGCCTCTGTCCCATAATCAGGGTATGGCCTCCATTGTCATTAGTACCAGGTCTGTGTGACAGAGGATCTCCCATTACCAAACAGCTGATTGGAATCAGACAAAGATGTATAAATCCATTTTATTGATTAACCCTTATAATTCAGAAAGTGCTTCAGAGTTTATGCTGTATTTCTAGGTTTGCTGGGTTTCCTCGGTGTATTTTCTAGTTCCACACCTCTTGCAGGACACCAGGTAAATTTTGGTGGGGTTTTTTGTTTTGTTTTGTTTTGGAAGGATAGCATCAAGCAACTACTGACATCTTTAAACTGCAATTAGATTCTGCAGGAAGGAAATGCTCTGCCAGGTCTTTGAAGAAAGCCTTGAAGCTAGATCTGTGGTGAAACTGCAGTCTAGCACTTCTGTGTCCATGAAACAAGAGATTCGATGATTTTATTCGTGCTCTGGGATGTGACTAGGCTTTCAAATAACTCTTGCATTCACCTGTTCTCTCTGAGGGCCTCCTAATCAGCAAAATCCTGACCACATTTTATTATCTTTTTCTATAGATAATGCCCTCATTCCTCCTTTTCTTTGCTCTTGTGCCATCCTGCCTAGATTACAGTTTCAGAAAGCTCCAATCTAGATAAATTTTTAAAGCAATTAATGTACCAGATAATTTAAATACTTACGTACTTAAATAGTTGAAATATGAAGTTAATTAAAAGTGATTACTTCTTTTCTGATAATGTCTTATCATGCAAACCTACCCTGACAGTTTTGATAAATCTATTTCCTGGCACTAGTGTCAGATTGACATGGAAACATGACTGCTGTTAATAGTGAAATGTTAATTTCTCTAAATAGAAAATAATAGGTTCTTTCATTAAATTACAGCTACAAAATTTTTTTTAAAGTGACTATTCTTTGTGCATCAGCAGAGTTATCACATAATTTGCACACAGAAGGTGACCACAATCTGCTTATAAATAGTTTAACGCTGAGCCTCTGGGAAATACACAGGTAAGGCCAAGAAGACTAGAATTCAACAGCCAGAAACAGTAGGAATTCAGATTTTCTGCCTAGTAAATGCAATAATTTCTGAAACTTGGATTTTCTTAGCTTCACAAATATATAGGATTGCTCTTTTCTTTCTTTGCTAACTCAAACACTTGTTAAGCATTCATTCAACTTGTGCCTGGATAGATATTTGAGGAGAATCATACAAAAGGTTTCCTTTCAGTAACTGTTAGAACAGTAGCAAAGTGTACCAATTCAGGCAATTCTAACAGTAAACTGAAAATATTATCAGGCAGAATAAGGGTCACAACGTAAAGGAGAAAGTATAACTAAACTTTTTAGATGCAAAATTGATATTAAAGCTTCTTGTTAGTGGAAATAAAAGCAAATATAGAGGAAAAATTTAGAAAATAACCATAAAAAAACAAGATTTAATATTAATTCAAAGGCTTTCTCCCATGTCAGACACATGGACTGTGTGAATCTTCACAGCTGCAGTTGGATTAAAGGAGCGGTGCATGCTTACCCCAAACAAAAACTCTGCTCCCAGAAGCCAAGTGAATATAATTATTCCTTGAAGAATAAAACATTTTATGGTGGAAATCTCTAAATTAATGATTTAGGGAAGGGGGGTCCATGCCTGGTATGAGAGGTCTCAGAAGAGGAGGCACAGGATGCAGCACAAAGGGGCACCAGGCACAGGGCGCTTGGGAGCCAGGAACACAGAGCTGTAGGTGCCCATCCAACAAGGAGTGACCAGAAAAGCAATTACAGAGCTGGAGCTGGGACAAGGCAGCTTCAGGGGACAAAGAGAACAAAAATAAAGGCCTTAACACAAGTAAAAATGCCCCATGTTGGATGGATTGGATGTAATTAAGATTGGATGTTACAGGGAGCTGTAGATCGCAGAAGATCATGGTGATACCAAGCAAAAAAAGAAGCAAAAAAAACCCACCCAAAAAACAAAAACAAAATCAAAACTACAAAATAAATCTTCTTTCTCACCCTGGGACATGAAGGCATTAACTTCAACACCACGTTTCTCCCAGGAGAAGACTCTGGATGCTGCCGTCTCACCACACCCTTCATAGACTGAATCCAGAACTTTGGGACACAGGGAGGCAGTGTAAGTGTAAAGAAGTGGAAGGTGTCAGGAGGTTTTTGTACAGTACTTTTAAATATATTTTTGTGGTATTTTGTTTATTATGTCTTTTTATGGTAATACTAAGTGCACAAAAAATGTGAATTCTGTGATTAGATTGTCAAGATAGCAATAATACACTAAATCCTCAGCCTTATATTTAATTTTTGCCTAGAACAGGACTTTCAGCATAAGAGATGGTATGTTATCAGTTTCCCAGACACAGATTAATTAAAATAGTCACACTGGAAACAAATCTCCAGGGAAAATAATGGGGTTTCCACATCTTCAGTGTTTTCAGGTTACAATAATGTACCTTTTCAGAAGACAGCTTTATCAAAACTAAACATAAGTTATTTGAGCCATTACAGAGGTGATTCCAGAAAATTGTAAATAATTCAAAAAATTATAAACAAGGTATTCATAGACTGTATTCTAATAAGAAGAATTGTATAAAATCATTAATAATCTTACTAAAAAAATCTTTCTAAAAATAATAAAAAATTAATGAATAAGAAATTAGAGGGGAAAAAATTTTCCACAATATTTTCTCTAGATTTCCCTGGTTTAGAAGTAAATGCAGATAAAGGAGAAGCATATGGAAGCTCAAGTGTTTTTTGAAAAAATTATTATTCATTGCGCTTTCATCATTTTAGCATATTCAATAATTATCTTATTGGTCAGCAAGGTTTTATTGAGGCTTTTTGTGTGTTTGTTTCCTTCAGAGAAATCTTTTCAGGTTACTCCTTGATGCTTAGAAAACAGATGGTATTTAATAAGTAGACTCTAATTGCAATCAAGAGTGAATGATGAACAAATTTAAAATGAGATTAAGTTTGCAGAAGTATCCTGCTATCTTGTTTTGCAAAAGATTATATTTCTTTTTTAAATCCTAGCACTAATCAATGATGGTTGGATGTGTATGCTATAAAGTTTTACATTACTCTGGAATTTTCCTCAGCTGAAAACAGCACATTGAGAAATAATAATTGAGAAAGAAGGCTAATCTAAAAATTGTGAATCTCCTTTAAGTGCAGGTTTCATGTGGCCATAAAATCACATATGGAATTTAAAAGCTTTGTCCTGAATTACTGTCATGATAGTAGCAGTTGATACAGGCTCATCTCTTCCTAGACTAATAAAAGAGAGGAGAGAATCTGAGCTCACACATTCAATCTAAAAAGGAGCTGCTGACAAAATTAATAGGGATGATGTCCAAGTTAGTTGTCACACAGAAACAGATTTACAGTTTGTAGGAAAACTTTGTAGGTCATACATTTTTTTGCCAGCTACAATGAGTTGCTCAGTTTCCAGAAGATGTCACAAAAATGTCAGTTGAGCTAGAGAATCCTCTGTTCTGTTACCTAGGCTATCTTCTGTCCAGAGCTGTTTCATTTCATTATTTCTAAATCATCTGTGATGGATGTACCATACCCAGTCTGCGTAGCCTCTGAATATTTATAGCAGTGACAATTCTGTGATTTCCTGCTAGAATCTAATTATTTGACTGTCTATTTTGAAAGTTTATTGGCTGTTTTATTCTGCTAAACTGAACATCTTTTTTTTCAGATGCACTTTTGGGGGTTTTTTTTAATTATTGTTCTTAACTCCATTCAAAGCAACACAGAAAAATGATCTGTAACTGTAAGAATCAACAAAGGGAAAGAGAAAATTGATAAAATGCTTCTGGTTTTTTATGATATATAAAGGGAGGATTGGAGAGCAGAACAATTTTAAAGAAATTTAATAGAAATAAAGTGAGACAGGAAATGGAGGTAAAGTATATGTGAAATCTTGGTAAACAGATAGACCATGGGTAGGATTACACATTGGAAACACTGATCAAATGAAATCTGAGTAAATGTGAATGGAGAGGCTCAGACTGTTAAAATGTATGTTTTGGTATCCCTTTTTGATGAAACATCTTGCTATGCAAGTCCTGAAATCACTAAGAAAATGCTTCTCTTATCAAACAGATGAATGTATCTGAATTTTATGTCTGAGGAGTTATTCTGGTTTTAAAGAAAGGGATGCAGAGCTGAGTGGGAACACACATTAATTAAGCTGCCTTGCCTGGAAAGCCACTGCTGCCAGATTTTCTTTCTGTGAAACCTGGATCACATCCTGCCCCCTCCACTCAGGGCTCCCAGGGTTTAAATTTAGATTTAGCCTCGTTTACCCTCTCCATGAGAAGGGGCAGCACTGCCAAGGCTTCTGGTGAACTGACCTGAGAAACAATGCAAAGCACCAAGCCTCCAGGTAGCAGCATCACTACTAGATGGCAAATGGTAAGCTTAGATGTCTAATTAAATTTTCATAAAGGAAATGGTGGAATTAAATATAAGAGGAAGTTAACTAAATATAGAAGAATTGAGGAGGAATTCCTCGATCAAGTTTGTCCTGCTGTGTATTCTGATTCCAGAGACAAGGAAGGAAGCTGCTTTATGTGTATTAGACACATGAGAAATACTGGGCAGAAATAAAGTAGAAATAATAATTAAATAGGGCGGCTCACTAGTGTTTACTGTTGTTACTGAGAAAATAATTACTTTTGAAAATCCTCATGTCATAAACCATCTTCAATTTTAAAGCAGCTGGTACTTGTTTTGTGAAATTTTCACCCATGTTTTTAAAATCTGCATCTTAAAAAGAAATATCATTTAGAAACATCTCAAAGACCCCAGCTGCATTAAGGTAGGGAGCAAGGGACTCAGCTTTTTGTTTTTTAGAGGCTCCTTTATTTTGCAGATGTGGATACAGGAGTGACTTTGAAGACAGCTGGCAGTGAGGCTGGAATGAAGACAGAGAAATAAGTTTTTCCCGTGGCACCCATTGGCCATTGCTTCTCTCTGATTTGAGGTCAGGCAGGGACTTTTCTGCAGTCAAAGTACCTGTCAACAAGATCTACACTTCACACAGCATGAGGGAAGAGCTGGCCAGCATACTGATGTAAATCTATTGTACAGCACCTTTCATGTGGCTGTGAAATAGAAATCCTCCTTTGTTCTGGTCCTGACATTTTCCAAGTGTTTTGCAACACTTTTGGGAGGGACAGAATTTATGAGCTCTCCTAACTTCCAGAATTGTTTGGAAATTTCTATACTAAAGGCAGGAGAAGGTTACTCTTCTTA
The DNA here is from genome assembly GCA_035583995.1 of Arremon aurantiirostris. NCBI lineage: Eukaryota > Metazoa > Chordata > Aves > Passeriformes > Passerellidae > Arremon > Arremon aurantiirostris. The sequence continues at coordinate 11,849,888 of JAXCLO010000001.1, read as the reverse complement.
AAAGACAAGGCTGCTCAAAGCACTTGTAAAAAGTCCATCCCCAGCCTTCTTGTTGGCCTCCTTCAGGTACTGGAAGGTACTCTAAGATCTCCCCTGAGCCTCCTCTCCTCCAGGCTGAGCAACTGCAGCTCTCCCAGTCTTCATAAGATTAACAATTTACTTTAAATTGTTAATGGACTACTCCAACCTAGACTGACAACTTTGTGAACAGAGCCACAGAAAATAATGCGGCGCTAGAGCAAAGGAACAGTGAGGTGCATCAACAGTCATGTGGGAGATGCTGGCAGCTTAGATGAACAAAAATTAGAATGAAGACAACACTTCAATCAAAAAATGCAGAAATGCTTGCTTTTGATAAGAAATATAGTGGGAGTTTGTTATAACTCTTGGTGCTTTAGTTTCTGCCCTGATACATGGAAGAAGCAAATGTGAGAAAGGAGGCATTCTCAGAGAAGGTGATTCCCAGTCCAAGCAGTACAGGCACAGTTCTTCAAAATACTACAGCTAGTATTTTCCTAACTGATTCCTGCTCTGTTTGGATTCTCAATCTGAGTTAAGTAAACCCAGTCTTTAACATGGAATAAATGTGCATACCTGAAGAGCTCTCCCCTTTGGGTCAGCTGTTGATAAAAATCGGCTTTGGAAAAGCCTGTTCTAAAACACCTTTTAAAAAATTCCAAAGTTGAAAACCAAAATTTTGTGTTGGATTGAAACTCATCCTCAGCATACCAAGAAAAGTTACAGAAGGAATTTTTCAGTAAACTACATATTGCAGTAACAAGTATGCATTCTGCTCATAAAATCTTGCAACAATTTTCATTAAATGAATGTATTTATTATTTATTGCTTTGGAAACCACTCTTCTAGAGAAAGTGTCCAACATCTGGCTGTATTAATGTGTGCCTCTCAGTTGCCATTAGTGATGCTGATGATGCACAACTTCATCTTTCTTTGATTTTCCTGAAAAACCATATTCAGAATTAAGACCTCAGCTTCCATTAGAGTTATACCAGAAAAATGGTCAGAATGCAAGACAATAGCAGTACAAAAAGCATTGAAACCAGTAGTTTCTCATGTTTGAGCAGCTCATAGACACATTTAGTCCCATGTTTGATTGTGCAGCCTCCAGATTGTGGTTCCATGAGTGTTCTTAAACTGAGGTTTCTGTACATCACCAGCAATGGGACTGCAATGGAAGATTTTTCTGGGTATTCTCAGTTACAAGTTATTGGCCAAAGAATTCTACCTTTGATACTAAAGATGACTATGCAGGGCTCTCTTGAGATCAAGCTCAGCCTCATCTTACTGGAGCCTTTGTTGCTGGCTGGCCTAGTTCCCATCTGGGGAACTCCATCCTCATCTGAAGGTTTGGAGTCTTATTCTTGGGACTTCTCCCAGACATTCAAAGGTTTTGTCTGGTTTTATATGAAGCTTGGGGGTAAGGGACTTTGTTTAGACATGAATTGTTCAGAAAGGTTTTGTAAGAAACCCAGTATGACTGATTGTGCAAAGGATGTGTGCTTTTTGTGTCTAAAATTTTCACAATGTAAACACAGTGTCAAACTAGGACAAAACTCTCAGCCTTGATATTTCATAAATATTTTATAGCTTCAGCATCAGGAAATGAGAATAACAACCTATGCAAATGAAGAAAACACATGCAAAGTTAGTTGGTTTAGGAGTTCACTGATATCTTTATGTGCAGATGCAGAGTCTGATTAGGCTGCAGGGAGAGGTGCTCAGACACATTTAGCATTTTTTGGTTCAGAATTACATCTTAAAAGTAGATATCTTCTGAGGGAAAAAGAAGGAGCAAGCACTGATCCCTTCTCTGTTGTGACCAATGACAGCACCTTACGGAATGGCCTGAAGTTGTGTCAGGGGATGTTTAGTTTGGATATTGGAAAAAAAATTATTCCACCTAGAGGGTGATCAGGCACTGGAACAGGCTCCCCCAGGGCAGTGGTCAGAACACCTGGCAGGTCTCAATTGTTGTCAATTGTATGGACAGCACTCTCAGGGACATAGTGGGATTCTTGGAGTGTCCTGTGCCTGGGTCAGGAGTTGGACTCAATCCCTGTGGGTCACTTCCAACTTAGGACATTGTGTGATTCTGTAAATATGTGCTTATATGCGACTCTAAACCCCCATTCAGCACACAGTAGCCTTTCTGCCTGAGTCATGGCCTGTTGCACTGTGTACCTTACTGGATGAATTTCAATTGGCCAGGGACTACTCGTGTTAAATAGCTCTGAGGTATGAGTCAGAGTCCTGGCAACAGAAAAGTTTAAAGTACAGGATAATAAAATAATTCTGTTTGCTGGAATATCACCCTATTATTTTATTCAGATATAGTGCTAGTAGACTTCTGTAGAATATTTCCAATAGCATAGAGCTGAAGTTAGATCCAATTCTTGAAATCTTATCTTTCCCACCTGAAGTAATAGTAAACTAGCCATAACTAAGCCACCTTCAACTTGAGTTAAATTGCATGGAGAAAAAAGATAACTTTTCAACATTTTTTTTTTCTTATTACAAGGTGAAGCTAGGATAACTGAAATATATTTTCTATTTTATTGTACCGTGCAGTAACAACTACTAATCGTATATTTTTATGCACACGTGCATAACTTTTCCCTCAAAACTCACAAACAGATTTTCCAAAACTGCTCACTTCTACATAATTCAGGGATGATTTCCTCTGCTGCCAGAGTTACTGACTGAAACCTCAGATTCAGCGCTACATGGGAGATTTAGCCCATGATCGTGACAATCCATTTCAGCCTAAGACTCCCCGGCTTGTCTGGCACTGATATGCCATCGCTGTGCTGTGTGTGCCTCAGCATCTCTGAGCTGCCTGACTCTGTAACACCAGCTCAGAAACTGCACTGCACACATTTAGGGTATTATGCTTTAAAGACTTTAGCTGTTGGTGGGTTTCTGTAAAATGCTGATAGAGTCAACATTGATACAGTCTTATACTGTTAGAAAGGGCTGAGACGGCGCATTTAAACCCAAAGATACAACTCAGCTGGAGTCTAGGAGCATTCTTTTTATTGCACCACAGTTTTATATTTCATTCCACTCTTTCCTTTTCTTTTTCAAGTCTATGGGACTTGGTTGGTTTGTCCTCAGAGCCCACCTCTTACTCCTTGCTATTTTAGACTAGATGAAACTTGTAGCTTCTGGTACAATTTCCTTATAAGAAAGTACAGTTGGAACTCATACACCAGAGTATCTAATTAGAATAATTTCAGGAGTGTTAAAGCCAGCCAAGTATTTCAGTTCTACTGAGTGACAGCAAAATTAATTTTCCTAGATCTATTACTAAGTGGGTATAATGGTTTCTTGTGCTGTTCAGGCTTGGTCACTTCACAGGTTTAATAGTCTGCTGGAAGCAGCTGGGTGTCATTCCAAAGCCGCTTCCAAAGACTGAATAATAATGTAGAAACACAAAGAGGGACTGTTGGATGTTGGATGCTGGGTCACCTAATGCCTTTCTGTAATAGAATATTTCATTTCAGTGGAGAAAGCAATTTATACACAAAAATCATGTTTAGGTGTTACTTGGTGTGTGCTCAGGATTATTTATCTGTACTCACCATAAGAATTCACTAGTGGAGTTGGCAGCTCTATATTCATGGCCACAGCAGTTGTAGATTGCCTTGCTTTGCAGATTTCTTCACTTATTTTCCCTTCTGCTTGCTATCATTTCCCATCTCTTTTCCTCAGTCCCCTTGGATAAGCTATCAGCAGGTAGCAGGGCCACGTGGGAAGCACAGCCTGCTTACAAATTACATCTCATCCCGTGTAGATGCATTCCTTCCACACCACACAGCACACAGAATAAGACCTCTGTATTTACCTTGGGGACCAGCAACTTCTGCTGAGAGAACAAGTGTAAGGAAATGAAAGGATTCAAATACTTTGTAGGAATGCCTCGTGCCCAGTTTGAAGCCAGGAAATGTTTGATGTTTCAGGCATGAAAAATCTCTCTGGCCATCGCAGCGCTCTCGCAGCGCACATCTAATTCTGGGAGATGCAACCCAGGCTAAATGAATTCTGTACCCTTCAAAATTGCTAACCCAGACTCCTGAGCAGACAAAGGTGAGGGTATGGGGCCTGTCTTGCAGGGAGAAGGCTGTAAAGGAGGGAGGATCCCATAAAAATCCTGCTGGTGTATGCTGCTGAGGGATGTGGGAACAGCATCCAGGGCCATCGGGGTGTTGTAGGATGGGATGGGGTCAGAGCTGTGTTGATGCCACAGAGCTGGTGTACCCCAAGAAGTTCTCTCTCTGCCTCCCCATCCCTTGCAGACACCTTTCAAGAGCTCCTGAAGCCTTGAACCTTTTTGGTACAAAGTCTCTGTGGCACCCCAGAGTTAAACTGCTGTCAGAAAGGAGACAGGGAGGCTGGAGCAAAGTCAAAACACCACAGGAATGACTCACCTGTCATTTTTACCCAGGCAAGGCACTGAACCCTAAACCTTAACTTTTCCAAATAATTAGTCCATATCTGAGCTATTTTTGCATATCATGGGACTGCTGTGTCTCAGATTGTCTGTGTGTGTGGTATCAGTCACTTCAATTTTTTGCACCCATTTCTTGGATAATGTTTCGGTTTTCTAGCAAACCTTTTCTAAGCATTTTGTTTTCTTGACAAGTTATTTACCTATTTTCTGATAGAGATTTCTGCCTCTTTTTTGGCCTTCATGGAATCAACAAAGAATTGGAAATATTCATGAGACTTCATCTCCTTGACAAGCATTTATTCTCTTCAGATGAGAGGCTCACTGTCCTGTATCTAAAAGAAGTCTCATTTCTCTGACAAAAACTAAGTCTTCAAATATGTCTGGAATTTATAGTGTAATCTATGGTACTATTCATTTTTTTGTTGTCATGAGCAAGAATTATTTAAGAAAAGGTTTGTTAGGTTGTTTTTTTCCCCCACAAGGCATTATAATCCCTATGACATAGCTCTTTTCAAGTAGAAATGTTAAAGGAAGAGAATTCAATACAAACCCATTTATTTTCTCAAAAGAGATGACTTATGATGGCAGAATATCTTTTATTAGATTTCAAGAAAAAACAAACCAAATAAATTTGAATGTGGTTTTTTGTTGTGTTTTTTTTTTGCATCAATGACTACAAATTTGGAGAAAATTTTCATATATAATCTGGGCCAAATTTTTTCCTTCTCCAAAACTGTTGTGTACACACAGAGTTAAAAAAACTTCTGTAAATTATTCCATATTCTGTAGATGCTATGAGCATGATTGTGTCTTCAGATTTCTGCTAAACTAGTGTAATGTCTTTGACTTCAGCAAAAATACTATTGATATATACAGGTTAATGCATATTGGAAACAATTTTGTAACTGATGTGTAATTTTTTTAATTCCATAGTGCATTTTGAAATTTCTTTTTTTTCCAGAAAATTTTCCCTTTAAAAGTGTAATTTTAAGAAACAGTGGAATTTGATAGGGTATATAAAATTGATTTCCCATGGTATGTAGGTTACTAGAATTTATCATAATATTATTATATTACTGACACCAGCATACTGTAATGCATACTTTCTTGCTTTTTCCTAGATATTGAAATGTACTTATTTTTTCTGTTATTTTTGTATTTTTGATCAAGTGCATCACCATATCATAGCAATAAGGAAATTTAGAAATTTAGAAATTGTTAAATTTCACATAGCTATATAAATGTGGAATAAACCTACTGAGATGATGGAACTGCCTGACATTACAGAAATTTAAGTGTTGATTTGCTGTAGATTTACAGCAGTGAAGCTGAGATTGCTCTAATTTAACAGGGAATCTGCATAAGTCAGGTGTGTGATGTATTTTGATGAACCACTCTAGACCAGTCAGTTTGGTGACTGATCAAGTTGTGCACACAACACCTATTCAAGAACTCCACAGAGACCTAGCATGAAGCATAAACTCACGTATTTATGTGGGTTTATTAGAATATTAACTCCGATGTAAAAAGTTAATCACATCCACAAAACATCAGCCATGTCAAACACTGGGTAGAACAGATAATTTACATGTTTGAAGCACGGTAGATAGATCCAGGAAAATTAAATCCTTTTTCTATATATTTTGAGTGTTTAAAAAAAGCTGCATAAAGGCCCATGGCAACTTTACTTTTTGATTTTCAACATCACATGTTTCAGAAAGTCACACAGCAAAGTGGCGGGTTTGTTTTTCTTTGGGTTTGCTTTTTTGTTTGTTTTTTCTTGTTGGTGGCGGTGGTGGTTTCGGGGATTTTTTTGTTGTTTTTTTTTTTTTTTTTAATTGAAGCTGTTTTTGTTGTGATTTAGAAGTACAAAAGTCAAGGGAGTTACCTTATGCTCTTTCTCAGTGACCTATGAGTTGTGTGGAATCATGCTGATGAATTGCAAAGTTACCTACTGAGAAAACTCAACCAACAAAGGTATATTTTTGGAGATCTCCTTAGTGGATAAAATTTATCTGCACTCCTAATGGGATGCCAAAAGCCCCGGAAAATTCATGTCATGCTTTTGCAATGAGTTTTCCCTGACATTTCTGCTTTAGATGTGGCTGATTGCTTGCAATATGTAATGTTTTACCTTGATACCTCACCAATTATCTTTAGAGTATTAAACAGCACTTCATAAAGCTGTACATTAAATACCAATATTGCACTAAATGTGTAAGTAAAGGTATCAGCAGTTATGCATTCAGCTGTAGCTTATGCTCACCCATGCACTTTAGAATTCTTTTTATTAAGAGGAATTCCCAAATCCTGCCTAACCTTAGAGAGGAGTGCTCGATACTACCACCCAAACAGATCAGATTTTAGAGACAGACAGAGGCTGTTTTACCCCAAAACTACCCTTAAATGTAAAGTATGACTCTCTGGCTCTCTGTGTCTTTGTGACTGAGATGAACATCCAAATGTCAATCAGACTGGGTGGAAGCATGAAATTTCATTCCTACTGTTGACACAAGCAGGAAAATAAAGAAATTTGCACTTCCATTGTTTCAATCTACAGTAAAGTTGCAAGTCCATCATCTCCCTCTCCTATCTATCTGTTTTAGCAATAGTGTTTAAACCTTTTGAAAAGAGCAGGTCCAGAAATTAGAGCTCAGACAGAGACTTTACTTGTATAACTTTCACAGTTCCATCCTCAAATTAAAAAATAAACAAATCAACAAAAGCAAAACGTCTTTCTGATCAGCTGAATAGCTCTCTGGATTTTTTTTTTCTCCATAGAGAAGAGAGGGAAACCACAAAAACTAATTCCTAACTTAATGCTTTAACTTAATTGGGATAAATGAGTACTTGAGATAATGATTGACTAGATTGCTGCTTTAACCTGACCTACTTCCATTATCTTCTCATCTCAACAACAAACATTTCCTTAGTAAGTTTCTCCTCAGGGATAACAGTGGGCATCCTCCTTTGATGTATTGCTCAATTTAGAGTAGCCTCTGGAATCTCTAAAGGTTCCTGATGAATATTTTGTTTAGAGATACTGTGACCTAGTCTCATCCTCTCTCACACCTCATACAATTGTGGTCTGCAAAAGCCATTCCAGTTTGGAGAGATCTGTAGTGGACAGTCTCTGTGGTTTGTTTGGTCATTGTTATCAACCTTTACATTGGGACTCTTATAACCCCATCAAATAAGCTTGGGAACCTCTTTGATCCCTTCTTCCTCATCTTCTGGACCTCCTTTGGAAGCCAGCTGGACCCAGGTTCACCCCAGTCCACCTCGGTCCCTGGTGTCTCCAACTGCAAGGAGAGCACGTATTCCAGACAGGGAGTCTGCTGTATGCCATGCGCAAAATATATTTCTATATATTTTCTATATATTTCTATTTCTATGGCCACACAAGGCACTCACAGGAAGAGTGGCAGCACCAATTGTCTGATGTCTCTGATGCATCAGGATGGGTTTCTACTAGTAAAAGAAATATAAACATGCACATATGAGGAAGGTGGATTGTGACATTCACATTCTCTGATAAAATCCCTTCGCCCAGGATTTTTCTCCTGGGAAGCTGAGGAGCCTCAGGGAAAAGGAAAACAATTTTTATCTCATTTGCTTCTCCTGTGTTGTGCTCATGTGTGCAATGTGTTTGGAAATTGTTTACTCACAGGTGATTGTTTCATTGGTTTCTGGTGTGAGTTGTTTTGACTCTCTGGCCCATTGGTGCCAAGTTGTGTCAAGACTCTGGAAAGAGTCACGAGTTTTCATTATTATCTTTTTAGCATTGAGTAAGTATTTTGTATTCTTTAGTATAGTATACTATTCTTTTATATAATATAGAATTATAAAATAATTATATAATATATATATATAATTATAAAATAAAATAAATTAGCCTTCCGAGAACATGGAGTCAGATTCATCACTCCTCCCTGCCACAGGGGTCCATGCAAATACAAGAGTGGATCCCTCCAGCAGCAGGGCTCACCCTGCCCTGCCTCTGCCTCTGGCCCCTGGACTCCAGTCTGTCCCATTCCTGGAACCTGGACAAACAAAGCCCTGCAGCCACAGCCCTACTGCAGCTGCTGGTACAACCATCACTCCCAGCCCCTACACACCCCCAGGACTCCCCTATCCCCATGTCTGACTGCCTGTGCTCTTGTCTCTAGAGATACACACATGTAGATATACATAAATGTATATATTTATCTCCTCAGCCCCCAGACCTCCACACCTGCTCATTAGCTCATCTGGCTTATCTTTGCCATCCATCACACACTCACTTGCACGCCCACCCTATCTCCATTACTGCAGCACAGGCATGTAAAGCAAACAAAAAATCCAACACTTGCATGAAGATCATTGTCTATGCAGAATATCATATTATATACTTTTGTTATGTCAAAATTGTCAAGAAAATGTTATGAAAAGGATAGCATCTTCTGTGATGCTATTTCTTCATACCTTTCAAAACTGAATTTTTCATTTTAGTGTCATACATAATGTCATAAATGCACATGAAGGTCTTAGAATGTCAGATAATGTCACATATCAGCCACTGAAAATTAACTAGGAGACCGTAATTCAAGTAACCTCTTCATGTAAACTTCTTTGATTTTATCCCTTTGTTATGACTACTGGCAGTTTTCCATTTACCTTTGCACAAAAAAGTAAGTATTCCTTAAGTGGTTTTTTGAATGTGTATGACAGTTGAACAATGTGGGTTTTATATCTATTTAATTTAAAAGCAATATTGCTCTCAAGTAATGATGAAGTTGTCATTTTCTGACTTGCTTTAGATTTCCCAGCTTTATTAAAAAAACATAACACATCAAAATTCTTCCTACTTCTTCTCTACCTATCTCTCAGCAGCAAAAAGTAGTAAGTTTTCTCAAGACTCAATTCACAGTTGGACCTCCAAATGATGCTGTGGCAGTGGAAATAATTGGGAACCTTTGTTCCATTCCTCTTTGTCTGGAGGGCCAAGATATGATAATTCATGCTGTGTCTGATGTGGTACTTATTTTGCAGTGCACATATAGGCAACCAAGGGAGCAGAAAGTCTTAAAAAATCAAATTAAAAATATGTTTCTTCTTAAAAAATAGGATTTGAACTTAGTCTTGTCTGACTGATTACTCTCATATATGTTAGCCATATTCATCCCCCATACATACAATGAGGGTGGTTTATATATACAATGAGGTGGTTTATATATACAATACATCCCCCATACATACAATGAGCTCACAGTTATATAAATTTTAGCTAACATATGGTTCTGGGTTGAATTTACTAAACATGGCCTAGTTAGGAGATTGATTTTTCAATCCAGCATACCACAGTAATTATTAACAGCAGATAAAGTAATTGGAAAACATCTCATGGGATGGTTTATGAAGGCTCAAGGATCTGTTCTGCCCTATTTATTCTTATCCTTTCAGGATACTGCATCCTTTAAGGTATATTTTCTATATACAGATGTTTTGTGTTTATGAGATATACATCTGTATCTTATTGATAGAGATTCACATGAAAGTTTAAACAACCTATGAAATTACATAATTTTATAGTAGACATAGAGCAGCTAATGAACACCAGATTTTATCTATTTTCCTACAATCCTCCCTGGTTAATCTTTCTTTCACTTATGCAAGAAAATTATTCAATTCCTCAGTAACTTTCAAGTGGAAGTAAGATAAAATAAAAATCAAGGAAGTGGTCAGACCTTAAAACAAGCAGTTTGAAGAACCCCATAGCTGAGAGAGCCATGGGCTTTGTGCTGTGGAGGGGAAGCTCCGCTGGGCATCCAGCTGGGAGCAGATCCCTCCCACTGGGTCCCATTATTTTGTCTTTCCCTGACAGGATAAGAGCCATGGCTGTAGTCTGACCTCTGGTTTGGGCTGTGCAAGACTGTCACCTGAAGGTGCAGAGCACACTTGTCATCGTGTCACAGACTCCATTTTCGAAGCTAGGACTTTAACAGGGTTCTAAAAGAAACTGGAAATTTATATGGGTATTCAAGCAATCAGTTCACTTCAAGATTTAAGATGGAATTTAATCCATATTTCCCACAGGAGTCGTACACAGACTTGTGCAGCACTTGAGCTACTCTCAGCATCATACACGGAGTAGAGGGTTCAGTGAACCCTGACTTTGATGTGGTACAGCAATTCCATATTCCTAGCTCTTCCCTAAGGAACCAAGGTGGCTCACTGTGACCCCTACAGTGAGCCAGACTCATCAGTTGATTATATCCTGCTCTGAAAGCACCCTATATCATTAATGAGAATAGTGTAGAGTAATAATTAAACATCTTTGCATGCTCAGATTGCAGAAACATGACTGTGCCGAGGGATCTGCTCTCAGGGAAAGTAACTTGAGTCATTAGGCTAGTCAGAGTCTGTTCCACAGCCACAGAAATGGCTGGAAGAATGAGAGACAGAACATTTACAGTTTTACTGCAATACATTACTATTTCCAGACCTGAAAATTGCATTAAAAAAAAAAAAAAGTGTTAGTACATGATCAAACACTTTCCTTCCATTAAAATCACAGTTAGTCCTGTATCTAGGGCTGCATATTTGAAAGTTGACAGTACTTTATCCTTGAAAAGGAAGAATTAAGAGCAGGTGCAGCATTGTGGTCTTTAGAATGTTATTTTGGAAACATGAATAATGCCATTCAGAAGGTTAGCCATCTGCTTTCTGAATATCTGTTACTGCTGCTGCTGCAGCAATGTGAAAGTGGCACACAGGATTATTTCTGCACTGGATTTATCAGAAAGCTTGTGCATTTTAAGGAGAAAAGTATGTTCTATTTTCAGTCTGTTTTCAGTAAGTATGGGTAAAGTATGTGGTTTGTAAATATCGTAAAAATGACTATAATTTGATGCACTTCACTTGTGTAGTTTGCATCCTATTTTACTGAGATTTAGCAGAACATTTTGTGCAAAGTGAAAGATAAAAGGCAGTATTTTTGTGATGTAGGATAGTTTTACTGAAATGGGATTACTTACAAAATATAAACTGATAGGAAGTGGTTAGATCTCAAATGCTAACTACGGAGAGCGTGCTTCTAGACAATCAGGTGTGACAGGAGTACAAAATTAGCATCTGAGACTCAGGGCAAGTTCATCTGACATAAGGGAAATGTGAGAGGGCAAGCTAACTTCAAAAAAAGAGCAGAATCTGTGAGCTGGAGTCAGTATTTACAGGGGCACTGTTATACCAGATTTATTAACAAGCTTTTGAAAATGACAGAAATATCACCTTTTAACGCTGTGAATAACAAGTAAATCTATCTTTACAGGGACAAAACATTTTCATTATGGCACAGAGAATGAAACCTTCCTAGAAACTGACAGGAAACAAGGAAAACTAAATAACTGCTTAGAGACATGCAGGAGGAAAATAAATTTTGGCAAGGTCAGGACAGAATTCATAGCGTGCTGTAAACATCACAACAAAAACTGCAGATGCACTGCTGGCTACCAGGGATCCAGCAATCACAGCTTCCCTAAACACATATTTACAGCACTAAAACTTCTAGAAGTATGTAGTGAGTGACAATGAGGGTCCATTTATATCAAAGGGATTCAAAACTCGCATCAAACAGAATGGAGTTAAGCACCGGAGCGATGGTGGAGGAAACAAGCCCACTGCGAGTTCAGGAGATAGAAATCAGACACACAAAGCAATTTGCCTTGCTCAGCTGGAGTAGAAACACTTCAGGGGAGAAAACAGTGAAATTCTTTCTAGGTGGCTGCTGATGTGCTCCGCCAGCCTGACCAGAGATCAGCTCCCCACAAGGAGGGCTCCGTGTTGTACAGATGAGGCAATCAGGAGCAGGGCTGCATCACTTGCACTATCAGGGCCCCAGTTACTGTCAGAAATACCAAAAGTACTCTCTACACAGCTCCCCCTGTGAGCTGTGAAAGCAGGAGGACAGTTCTTTTCTCTGCTCTGGCCTCCCTGGGTGTATCTGAAGAAGGCACTCACTACACAGGCTTTATCTGCTGCCTCAAGGGAATCAGTCAACGAGAGCTGACCAGGACATGACAGCTGTGCCCTGGACCTTCAGATAGTGTGACAGGAAAAAAGATAAATTTTATTTACAGGCCCAAAGTGGGTGATCTTCACTGTATAAAACAATGCATGGATTATACTATATATGCCATTTATATTATATTATATTATATTATATTATATTATATTATATTACATTACATTACATTACATTACATTATATTATATTATACCGTATATTATATTAATGAAGGAGCTCAATTAGTTTTGATTAAAATGCAACAATCTGATCATTCCTTGTTACTGAGTTTAAGGCTGATCAACTTTTATGTTCCATTAACACAGAGTTTTGGTTTCATATTTTCTTTTGTTTGCAGTTCTTTATTTCTATGGCAAATAAAAACATCCCTGATCTCTAACTCATCACAGTACTGAGGCACAAGGAGATCAGTCATGATGAAAATTATATATTGCACTAATAAATAATTATTTACCAGATAGAAAAACTTTTTAGCAGTCTAAAAGCATTAGGCAAAGAAAGGAATCTATAGTGATGTGCATTTGAATTTCCTGTTATTCAGATCAGAAAAGACTCCATCCAAGAATGCCTTAGAAATCTCACAGCTCATAATCATTCCTCTTGTGTAGAAAACATTGGATTAAAATTAAGGATTAGGAACACATTATTTAATTAACGATTACAAAGTTGCAGATCCACTACTAAGATTCACAAATCCTATCCCTTAGCAGTATTTCCTTTCTGTAGTTCCAGGGTGGGGAGGAAACATTTTTTTGAGGCTTAGGGCAAATAATTCATGTGTGAGGTTTCTAAACCACAGGAGATTGAACATCTACAGCAGAACTGTCTCACTGCAGGGAAAACAACTCCATCCACATTAACTGGGAAAATATTTGGCCAGCTTGGGTAGCACTACAGGTCCCATGTGTGAACAGTGACTCAGCTTCTCCTTGGGCTTCACTACAGAAGTCAAGCCTCACACTATTTATGGAAAAACTAATCAACAACCATCTGAATTCAACACCTTTTTATGTAAATCATGGCAATTCATTTCCTTTTTTTTTTATTTTTCCCACTCCACTCTCGCAAAAAAAAGAATTCCATTGATTCTGGCATGCAAATAGTCTTCTTTTTGTATGCCCACAGATAGTACTCACACAGCTTCTGCCTCCTGAAAAATTCAGTCAGTTTAAAGTTTAGCTCATTTCTCAATTCATTTGCATGATACAAATTGGTCATGATTACCTTGCACAGGAATTATTCATAGATTTACTGGAAACATGCCCATAATTTTCATGCTGTGTACAGAAATATAATGGGTGAAAACAGAAGAACAAATAGAATATTTAAATAAAATCTTAAATCAATCAAATCTAGGGTAGATAGGCATGTGAGATTAAATTTAGGATGGAATTTACCAGCACAAATATCCATCTTGTGCCACAGGGACGGATTCCCTCTTCAGTCACTCTTCAATATTAACACTAATACTAATAATATTAAATATTAATTCTAATATTTTAGTTCATTGTAACACAGATATTTGGAAGAGATCAATGTGAATAATATTTTAAAAGTGGCTTTATGCAAATTATGTAAGTAGAATTTTCTTATGTTGTTATTATCGTCATTATTAGTAGTATTAACTGTCAGTATAACAGTTGCCCAGTTTCCTGAAAGAAAGTAAGTATGAACCTGGAAAACTGTTTTAACTGAGAGGTAACATTTGAATGCAAAAACTTCTGTGATGACTGGATAAGGAACATGTTGACTTAGTATGCAGAAGAGAGAACTTGATAAGGAATTGAGGTTTGTAAGCAAAAGGCTAGAAGATCCAAAGGGAAGGAAGTCAGGTTGGAAAATCACAGGAAAAATTTTCAAAAATTAGTGAAAGGGAGCAAAAAGGATAGGGGGAATGGTAAACCTTATATCATACCCTTAAGTTTTATTTAAAAATGTTAATTTAGTGTATTTTTCCAATGTTGTCCTGTCTTTCAACTGTATTCATGCCAAAGGGTGCTTGTATCAACACCATTACCACCTTCATGTCCTGAATTTTAAGTCATGCAAAATGGTCACAGTCCATAACATTTTGTCATCATAAAAACTCTATCAGGGTTTGGCCAATCCAACAGAAATACACCCTTGTGTCCATGTAGGATCAATGCATATTGTTAGGATAGTAACTATGCTACTATGAATCTTAACAGTCCCTTTAAAGTTTAATTGTATCCCAAAAGTAGAATTATAAAATATGGGAAAAACTCATGACCCTACTCCAGGGTCAGTCTGATCATCATTAATAAAAATGATGCATCATAGGTTGTATATATACATACACATGAAGGATTTGGCAAATATTTTTCTAATGCATCATATTTCATAATTTCATTGTAAGTATTTTTTCAATTCCAGTTAAAGGCCTGGAAATGTAAACAAATGCAGCTCTCTGAATGCGAGATAACTATCCATATTTATGATAAAATCTGTGGTTGTTGCTTTTCAGATCTTTTTCTTTCCACAGAAATTCTTCGTGGAGGCTGTATTGGCTTTATGTGGCAATGTTTTGGCTGCTGGAGTAACTTCTGTGAGAAGGCACCAGAAGCTGCCCCCATTCCTGAATCAGCTGGGCTCACTCAACTTCCTGTCAAGCCTGACACCAGCAGTGACATTGGTGGCACCACTGGGATGACAAATTTAAGAGAGGGTAAGGGATGCTCCTGGCAGGAGCTGTGGTCCATGGCGCAGCAGGGTTTCTGGCAGGAGCTGTGCCATGTGGGGAACAGCCTGCTCCTGAAGGACTGCTCTATGGCAAGGAGCCACACTGGAGCCATTCCGGGAGAACTGCAGCCTGGGGGAAGGGCTCATGCTGGACAAGTTCTTTAGTAATGATTTCCTGGGAGGGACACCCCATGCTGGAAAAGGAGAATAGAGATTGAGCATTATAGACTGCCTGTGTCACTCAATTCCCCATCCCACCGCACCACTCCAGAGTTAAGGGTGAAGTTGAACCTGGGAAGAAAGAAGGGAGGCAGAAGGTGTTTTGTTCTCTCATCCTAATCTCTTACAGACACTTGGCAATACATTAAGTTATTTTCCTCAAATCGAGTCCATTTGCCCAAGACAGTAAAATTTAAGTAATCTCCTGTCCTTATCTCAAGTCAAGAGCTTTTGACTACACATTGTCCCTGTGTGTAGTTGAAAGGAGGGAGTGATAGAATGTCTTAGCAAACACCTGGTGTCCAGCCAAGCTCAACCAATCACAGAAATTTTGAAGTGTTACTCTGCACAGTAACACTGAAAAGTTTATTTTTGTCTTGGGTGCTGCAGAATAACAGGAATAATTTTAAAGTGGTTATCTGAATTTCTGTCAGAGGCAGGTTTTGAATCTCAGAACAGGAGAAAGTCTTTTTTTTTCCTTTCTACAAGTGAAATTAAAACACTGGATATTTTTTATTCTTAAATAAAAAATGAAAGAAATCACAGCCCAGTTCTCTCCACTCCTTAAGAAAATAGCTCAGTCTACAGTTTCTTGCAAAGCTAAACATTTTGGGTGTTTGTTTATTAGCATTTCAGTGAGTGTTATTTTTATTTCTCTGAAAGATAAAGGCCCAGTCCTAGGTTTCCAAAATGTTTTAAGTTATGGGCTGGGTCTGTCTTGTTGATTATGCTTGAATATACTGTACTAAGGCTTTTCACTTTCTAGCTTTCCCATCCTGGTGAAATACAAACCCCCTTCAGCTGAATCAGCACAGCTCTCTCTGCGGCACTTTCTGCACAGGAGCTTGTCACTTGCTCATTTTAGAGTATTATCTAGTGTGTGATAAACTCACTGGGAAAAAAGCAAGGTCTGGGGAAAAAAAAAAAGTGCTCAGAAATCTTATAAACGAGGTTTGCCTCCAGGGAAATGGTGACATGGAATCAGCCTGGGATCAGCTGCTCACCCTCAGTTACCACCCACCATGAGGGCAATTGTCTCCTGGCTTTATTGGTGAGCAGAGTGTGTGTCAAAGCAAAGGCACAGAAACAATCTGTGCAGTTTTTATTAAGTGACCCCAAAAGGCACACTTTTCAAAGCTGCTGTCAAATTTCTGTCACATGCAGCTATGTATTTGCTTACAGTTACCTGTATCTAAATGTAATTTGCTTTATGAATCCCTGTACATAGAGAACTAGATAGTTAAAGGGCAGGGTAGGAAAGCAACAGCGCTAGGAAAGACAAACATATACATTGCTGCATACCCATGCTTGTTTTAAAATTAGTCAATTTTTTCTGCTTCATTACACATACTTTGCTTATCAGATAATTATTCAGCTGTCTGAATGCAATCACTTTTGTTATTAACACAGTTTAAATTGGAGTTAACCTTGTTGTAGCCTACAGTCTTTTATCAAGAATGATCTTCATGTCTGTAGACTAATTGCACTGAGAAAGTTCACTGCAAAGACATAATTAATAGTCCATAATGTTTGGGAAGGTGACATTTCCTACTTTCTTTGAACTCTCAGTATGGTATTTGAAAGCCAGGACAAGGTACTGAATCCAGGATATTTAATCTGGAGTGGTGTCTAGTCGATAGTTAACTGAAACTGCTTCTTTCCCCTAACAGCAATAAAGCAGAAAGGACTAATTACCCCTTTTTATAGGTGCAATTTGAACCTAAAACTCTAGAGAGAGCACAAGTAGTAAACTACCATTATAGTCGATTTCACCATCTGCACCTTAAAACTGGGGCTGTGGAACCAGCAAAAAAATACACACAACACTAAGATTCCTTACACAAATTTGGGGTTTGTTGTAGGAAAAATTTTCAGCAGACAGTGATAATTCAGATGTATTTTTGAATCCCTGTACAATCACTTTATTTAAATGAATGCATATTCCATTTAATCCACCATTAGTACTTAATTGAAGCTCACTCATCTAAGGATGATATATTAATATTTTTGTGAATCTAATGAACCCCTCTGTATTAATACATTTTTTGCTTAAGTCTATGTGAAGAAAGAGGCCTTAGGTTATTTTCCAGCAGGAATGGCAACCATCACTTTTCTAAGCCTAGAACTTATTCCAGTATGTTTGTTTTCATCTGGTGTTTAATATTGGGGGTTTTTTTCCCATTAATAGGCAGGATCTGATACCATTAATATTATTCCTCAAGCTTAATACTTTTTATTACTTCTGTTTTACTGCTAAGTTGCAAAGTTCTATATCTTTCATTATCTCCGTAGTTGTTTACACAAATGAGAAATTTTTAAAGTTGAGGTTGATTTCTTAAGTATGTATTTTGGTAGTTTGGAGTTTCAGAAAATATGAGTTTCAGAAAATATGAGTTTTCTGGTTGGCAGCTGAAGGGCTGCCCACTTTCACCATATTACCACTCTTTCTAACCCTTTGCTGCAGATTTTCAAGTCTTGAACTCTGCATTCATTATTTTCAAAATGTTTAACTCTCACTCATGGATTTTGCTGTGCTTTTGACTGTTAATGTTACCAAGCCAGCTCACAAAAATTTCCAGGATTGGTGCACTCTTCCACAGCACATGGCATTGTTGTGGCCCTTTGATTCCACAGGTATCCTCTTGAATTGTCTTGTGTCTAGAAGATCTTTCTGTCTTGACTATGAATGGCTTAAAAACCAGAAAAACTTATTTTTGGGCAGTACTTTTCCCAAGTTTGTTTGGTTTTCAGTTATTCACTTTTCTTACATGCTTTCCTGAAATAAATAGATAATCCAGAATCTCCAAAAGAGAAAAGTCAGAGTTTGTCACCATTTTCCTTGACGTAACCTCAGGCTTTTGAGGAAGAGACTTGTTTTGCTTTTGGGTGTGGTTTTGGGGGTTTTATTTAGCAAAGGATCATTGAAGTTTCAGGGGAAAAAGTATGAGTATTAGTTGTAATATTTCAGAGGATAAAAAAAATCCACAACTTTCAAGGAAATCAGCTTTCCTTTCTCTGGAAGTATGTGGATGACACTATTTTGTCCTATTAATTAACATAATATCAAGACTGAGAAATGCTGGGCTGTATGCTTTTCTTAGGCATGACTTGAAACAAAATTAGGTTTCAAAGGGGTTTTAGCTTCACTTAATAGCCTGGAAATTGAAAGATGGGCTCTTGTTTTTTGAGACACAAGCAGAAGTTTCAAAGCAATTTTGGCAAAGAGCCAAAGAATAATGTGAATTTATTACTAGTGCAGGATAAACTTTGCACAAGACAAAATGCAACTTGATTTTGAGCCACTTCTGCAAAGCTTTTGGGGAAAGAGAGGACTTATTGTACTTCATGAAGTCATATATTTGCATGTGCATCTGTTGCTGTCCATAAAGTTGGTTCAGCCATGAATGTCCTTAATTCACACTGAAAAAAGTTCATATAATAATTTATAGGGTAGTCTCGGGTCATTTAAAAACCAATATTGACAATTTTCAATTTGCTCAAATCCCTCTATAATATACAAGAATTAATCTCTGTTTTTTGGGATGTCTCAATGTCCTTCCTCTAATGATCATTTAAACCTGAGTAGAGACTGAAATCTTTTTTGCACTTGCTTAAATCACTAGACCAGTCAGCTTAACTAAAGTGTCTTACCACTCCATGTAGCAACCAGAACATACAAAAGCATATGGAGGATCTCTTAGAAATGAAAAGAAAAAAAGGCCCTTCATAAATTTGCTAAGTGCTTGAGGAACTTATTCCAAATACTGTTTTGTTAGAATAACACCTTTAGATTTCTTTCTTTCACTCACTATAATTGCTTTCTACAATTGCTTAGTTAAACAAAATAGACACAAAAGTAGAAAATACACCATTTGTCTACCAAAAAAAAAAAATCCATTATCCATTGTTTGTGACTTTATAGTGATTTATAACTTCTGACAGTGTTTGATTGGGACCAACTGCCATCTCGAAATTTGTTAGAGAACAAATGGTCTAAAAATAAGATAGATTTGTGAACATTAAAAGAAGATGATAACAGGAAATCTTTGCAAAATTGTATGAATTAAGTGAGATTGAATTGTGTAGAAATTCCTTTAGATAATGAGATAAAGACCATTCTTTTTAAATTCATCTGAAAGAAATCAAAATGTGAAACCTGAAATAACCCTATTTTTTATCTGGAGAGTGTATGAAAAATTGTCAGAAATCTTTTTTTTTTATTAGGAGATTTTCAAAAGACACCACAGATCTTCCCAAACCAGAAGGCAAAAGCTTTTAACACCAGAAAGAAAATAAACAACCAAGGAAAATGTAACTCCTTAAATCAGTATTTTTTATCAGATTTTGGCAGAGCTGGAGGCAATAAATGACAGACAGCAGAAATCGTAGCACTGGATCCAACATATTGAAGATGATAAATTTTCCAGGTCCAGCAATGTTCTTTCCCTCCTTTCTGCTGCATCCCCAGACCTTCCAGTTTACTCCTAATATCTGTCCTGAGACAAAGCTGTTTCTGTTGATTTACATTGCCTCAGAGCACTCTGCTTGCCAGTCCCGTTGGCTGAGGCTGTCCACCACGAGCTGGAGATGCAATGTGAGGATGTGTCAAGAGACAGGAAAAGAAAATTGAGAAGCTAGATAAAGAAAGGGCAGATTGGTCAGAAACTTCACCCTGAACTCTGATTTTCTCCTCGCACACACGCACAACTTGTATACACAGAGATTCTCTTATGCAGAAATTTCATGACACACAGAAGGAGGTTGAGAAGCCTGCTTGGTATAATACTTCACTTTTCTGAGTATCTATCTTGAGGGTTTGGATCTGCAAGAGCAAATGAGAATGGAAATTGCAGACATCTCAGCTGGAGACTGGATTTGTTGTGTGTGAGAACCTAAGATTCCCCTCTAGTCAAACACACAGATGCAATGGCATAGCCCCAAGCTGCATAATGTTCTCTGTGGTGCCTCTCATTTGTCCAACCACCACTGGGCTGGCTCAGCAGGAAGGCTTTGCCTCTGCAAATTCATCTCCTGTGCCCAGGGACAGGGGGAATGCAATGATCCTTTATAAGAGCTGGTTTTGAGAGCTGTCTGGTTTGGCCTGGCAGAGGTAGAGGAGGTCCCTGGTTTATCTAAGATATCTGTTGTGGCAGAGGGGGGTTCTGGGACTGCTGTCACAGGGAAAACTCTCACAATTTCTCCACTGACACAGGAATGGATTGAACTGTTTAGAGATGAAGAAATCAGCTGACTGAGCAGAAAATAAAAAAATGTACTTTGAATTTTTTGATGCCTAATGAGAGAAGTGATTGTCCCACTCTGCTTTGTGCTGGCATGGCCTCACCTTGAGTTTTGTGTGTAGTTTTGGGCATCACCATTTAAGAAAGATATAAAGTTATTAGAGACTGTCCAAAGGAAGGCCCTGAAGATGGTGAAGGGTCAGGAGGGGAAACTGTATGAGGAGCAGCTGAGGGCACTTGGTCTGGTCAGCCTGGAGAAGAGGAGACTGAGAGGAGACCTCACTGCCGTTGCAGCTTCCTCTTGAGGGGAAGAGAACAGGGAGGTACCAACCTCTTTAATCCCTTGACCAGTGGCAGGACCCAAGGCAATGGCCTGAAGCTGTGTCAGGGGAGGTTTAGGTTGGATATCAGGAAAAGATTCTTCACCCAGAGGGCACTGGGACAGGCTCCCCAGGGAAGTGGTCACAGCATCAAAACTGACAGAGTTCAAGAAGAGTTTGCCCAACACTCTCAGGCACATGGCGGTATTCTTGTGGCTGTCCCATGCAAAGCAAGAAGTTGGACTTCAATGAACTTTACAACAATATTTTACTTTTTTAGAATTCTTATAAGGTAGGAGCTATAATTGAGCTTTTCCCATAGCTGAAACCAGGTGTCTGACTCATAATAAGAGGAAAGCCCATGCTGTAGGATTTCCTGCGGTAGAAATGAAGACAGATCCTCTGGAGGGCACAGTCGAGCCCGTCAGCCAACAGCAGCACCGCAAGGAAAAGTCTGTGTAAGGGAGTGCAAAACCTGCCTGGCAGTGAAGGCTGAGGGGAACACCAGGAGTCCCTGCCGCCCCTGGAAAGACCATGGTGTAGCAGAAGAAGTAAGTGAGAAGGGGCAGGACTGGCCACAGCCCCATTCCTGCAGTGTAGGGATTGGGTGTAACCCATGGTGATAACAGGGTGAGGAGAGACCTGCTTGGGGTGAGGCTCACCCAGGTGATTTTCATCTTATCCCCCTCCTCATCTTATCCCCCTCCCTGGCCTGCTGGGTGGGGGAGATAATGGCTGGGTGGGCTTCTGATAGGCAGCCAAGGTAAACCCATCACAGAGTAAAACACCATTCTCACTTTGTCTGGCATGAAACCAGTGTTTCACAGAGGTGAGTATAGCCTTTCCATGCAAGAGCCACATTGAGAGGCTGTAATTTGTTGTTATTATTAATTTCTGTAATAGAAATCTGTGTTACATTGTTTCATCTGAAAGTTTGCATTATTCTATCAGATCATAAAATGGTGTATCTGTTTTTTTGGTTTGAGATTTAAAAGGTAATCCAGAACAAAGGTAATCTCTTCCCAAAACCAAAACACAATAGATACATATATCTAAACAAATAGATACATATATCTAAACAAAGGCCCACATAAAATAAAACAACAAGATCATAAATCACACCAAAATACGGCAGAAACATAAGCAAAATGTACAGATGGAATATGTTCTGTGTTTTTCTTCAAGGAACATCCTATGCAGGTAATAAGAACCTAGAGATTCTTGAGACAGCCTACTGCCATCAGAAAATAAATTATTTTATTCTCTAATCATATTATTATATATTCATAACAAATGAAGGGATATAATTCTGTACACAGTACTTTTCACTGTGATTACACAGTTATTTACCTCATGCTCAAAAATTTTCCTGCTGTACAAGAAAATCTGTTATAATCTATGGTGTTAGAGGATATTTGCTAGAAATTTCTCTAAGATTCTGAGTAACATGCTGAAAGATTTCTTTTCCATAATAATGCTCAAGTGCATATAGTATAATGAAGTATTATCTCTATTATTCTTATTTTTTTGTCTGGTGGTGGAAGCATTGCTGTAGGTTTACAGGTGTGAGAATTTTCATATCCTAGAAACAGGACATCTGGGTTTTGGGAGGGATGGTTTTGGTCAGTAATTGCCACTTTTATATAACCTAATTAATTAACTGCCTTAACTGCAATCATCCAGAAATAAAATTAAATTACCCTCACATCTATGAAAATGCTTCCAAGAGGTTTATTTCTATTTCAATCCACTGACAAAGTGTCTATTTGTTTATACAGCATCATAATTGGGGCCCAATATTTAAGGTAATGTTTTTATTACACACTCTTTTCAGGATATATGTATAATTATAGCTGTACCCAGATGCCCAAAGATTTTGCTCAGATTCAGTTTTCTCTGTCTTGACACAGCATTTTATGGTATTACGTTTTGAAGTTGTTTTTTAACAGTTAAGGTATTCTGTACTTTTGAATAGTTATACTTTCAAGAATCATATTTTTATTATGAAAATGTAATCCATTTATGTTTTCTATTTTACTTCTACTACCTTCACATGATTGCTCAGATCATGCATATGGGGAGCACTTTGACTTCTAAGATATTAAGAAATTGAGATTTTAATGTGTTACAAAATACAGATAAAGGCAGAAGTCTAAGATTCCTCAAGTATGAATAAGGCTTTAAAGTCTCTGAAGGATTCAGATAAAAATATTGGTAAGAATAAAATAAATAAGTCTGCTTTTGTAGGACAGCTGTACCGAGAGGCTTAAGGTGATAGATATATTTCTGGATGGGTAAGTGAGGGCTGTGTTTCCGAATTAGTTGGTTTCCTTTGAGGCTGTCACAGCTCATCATAGCCTCTATGTGACTGTAGATGTGACTACAGAAGTCACATCTTCCTTCTGTAAGGAAGAGCATAAAAGAGTGAAGATGGAACAATTGCACTTGGTTTTCTTACAGAAATTTAAAATATTTACAGACCTTTAAAATGTTTAGAGGATACTCTATGTGTGCAAAGAGGACTGAGTGACACCCAAATTGAGCAGTGAGACAATGGTTTGAATGCATAATTTCCCCCATCTACTTTTCTTTTCAAATCTGTTGCAGGAGAAAGTTTGCAGGGATGTGAAAAGGAGTGTCTGTAAGTGGAGGGAGATTGTTGAAGGGAGGTAGTAAATAGAAAATACAGGGAAGACACAAACAGCTCAGCAGCTTGTTTACGTGTGTATTAACAGTGATATTGCAAACCCATGACTAAAAACCCTTCCTCAATGGCAACACTTCCCTCTTCTCATAGTTGTGCAGCAGGGTCCTACATCTGCAGAGTTCCTGGAATATGCACTGTGTTTATTGTCCCAGGTCTCTAACACATGTAAACTCCTTGGTCAAGGATACAATCTACAGCTATACAAACCAAAGGAAAGCACTCGGAGAAATAAAAAGCCATATCCACTGTGCCAGATGCCTGCTGAGTCAGGAAATCTTGATAATCTATTGATAATAATACTTAATATAGATAATCTATTGATAATAATTCAAGGAAGCAGGCCACCAACTATGATATAAAGAGATGCACAGGGGTATGGGGAGCCATCAATAAACCCCAAAAGTCTTTTCCAAACTAACATGAAGATACATCCTATCCTGACCTTTAATGACCAGTTAAAATAGTAAAGGGGCAGGTCAAAAGAGGTCATATTTCCATGTTGTGTAATTGTTGTTACAGAGAGGAAAGCTTTTCCTAGGGCTTTTGTTGAGGAGAGAAGCTTCTTCTGATATAGCTAAATGGGTGGGGGTTATGGTTTGTTAGTTTTTTTTGTTATACACCAATTCTTAACTGTAGTGGAATTAGCTTTTAGGTAGGGGGTCTGGAGCACAGAAATGAAGAGCAAGAAAATCCTCCTCTCTTTCGGTCTGCTGGCAGCTATTTGCCATATTTCAAGATGAGGCAGGGGCCCAGTCCTGCACAGAGATTTAATTTCTCCCTTCATTCTTCCACCTGATGAACTTCCACAGCTGACAGTGAAAGGCAGATGGGAACTCTTGCCTGCCACTTCAATACTGTTTAATTTCCAAAATAGAGGCAAGCCATTACTCCCACCTGAACTCTGCCCCAGGGCTCTGCTGACTCTTCAGTGAGGGCATTACCAGTCTAAACAGGAGACCAATTAGCCTGGACTGTGTGTTCACTTGGAATATGTGCCTTGGTATTGCAGACCCCAGTGTAAATATCAGCTGAGTGTCTCAGTGCTCACCATCTGTCTTTCAGGGCTGCTCTGGCTGACATTGTTCCCATTCAGGCACACACCTGAAGCTCACAGTCAGGTAAATATGTGTTTAATGTGTGCTGGGGAATGTCACAGTAATGAGGATTCTCAAAGGTACTGCAACAGCACCGGGTATGGGAGGAACTCGTGGATGTACAGTCCCTCTGCAGTTTCATTAGCATAATTGGAACTGGAACTTACTTTAGAGCTGCTCAAATTTGGATTGATTGTATAATTGGATGATAATAGTAATGCTTAGCACTTTAGCAGTACTTTACATGGTCAGAAAGCTGTGCAAACATTAACTGAATAATCTTCACAGTGCCCCTGTGAGGTAGTAATTAGAGATGGGAAAGGCCCATTACTACATCGTAAAATACCATTCTCTTGCCAGAGCAACATACATTCACCCAGCAGAGGACATAGAAGACACTAAACTACTTCTATGTTCAATCTCTGCCCCCTTTGTGACTTTATTTCAATCTGGGAGTTCCCTGAGACTGTAAAGGGACTTTACAAAGTTTTTAAATAGTGAAGGAACTGCAGTGCTCCTTTTTGATGAAGGTAAAATAGGTTTTTACTGTCCTTCTCCTTGCCTACTTTTCAATGTCAACAGAGAAAAGTGCATTTGATGCTCCTCAAAAGGAATAGAGAAAAGGATGAAACTGTTTAAAGATGAGTTCACAGATTCTTGCTTAGAATAGAAAGAGACAGGAAAGACTCCTGCCTCTCCAAAATAAACATCTCTAATACTATCTATCTGCCAACAGTTCAACACTGGTGGTATAAAAGTGAGATATTTCATCAGTAACTATATAAAATCTCTTTCCATTACCAGTTGCCTTGATAGAAGCACCACTCAATGTTTATATCCTGCACTTCATCAGGTTTCCAAGGTTGCAAAGCTCTTTGAATGTAAAACACCTGCTCAAAATACAATAATCAGTGCAACAATAACCTTCACCACTCTCAGTCGTTGTCTTTTTAATGTTATTTTCACCAATTGCTTCCCTTGACAGTTCCTGTACTTTGACAATAATAGTGACAAAACAATTATATCCTCTGAATAAGCCCTAAAACTGTAGCCATGAAATAACTTTCAGAGTGTTCAAGGCCATTTTACTTCATTTTCATGAATATTCATGCATGTAGATCCATGGAAAGTGCAAGTCTAGGGAGCACACGTGCTGTAGTTCTGATGCTTGTGGCATTAGCAATCAGTCTGTTCAGAGAGGTGAGCCACAGAAAATAGAAAAAGGGGCTGTTAGTCTGGGGCAGATCAGTGCCCTGACCAGAGTTTGTTTCCTTTACACCTGAGCAGAAGATAAACTTCATGCAAGCTTTGGCAAATTTTCTTAATAGAATACTAAATTTGTAAAAATTTCTGATTTCTTTTTAATATGAAGAGGTTTGGATGATTTAAATTCATCTGTGTCCATAAGGCTTTCTTTCCTTTTTTTTCTCCTTTTTCCTTCTATAAAAAGGGTGGTTTTAAGTCTAAATAAGATATATAGTACACAGTAAATAAATTTCTCCTTGATTTTTCTACATTAAGAGTATTAGTTTTTGACCAATATTAGCAACTCTGAAACTCTAGGCAGCCAGCAGTAGAACTTGGATAACTAAGGCTCTTGGTTCATAATTTTCCACAAAGACCAGACTGGAAGTTGAGACAAGCAGAAGCCAGAAAATTGCAGGCACTTACCTGAGATATTGTTCTGCTAGTAAACATAAAAGCCTTAAGTACTTAGTTTTTCAGCTTGTAATTAAACAAAAACTAAATAACTCCATATGCTCTTCCTTCAAAATGAACTGAGCTTGGATAAATCCCTTTCTATTTCTGGTGGGAAAGATCTGTGTGGAGAATGTGGCCAAAGGATAATGGAAGTTAAATGGAAACACACCCAAAGCTGTCCCTCCTCACAGCAACCTAGACTATTAGTTTATTCCTTTTTTTCATGAAACTGTGTTACATTGAGCAATCACCTGTACTATGTTGACTCTTTGAGAAGAGATGCAGTGTTTCTCTTTGCAAATGTTACTCAGAGTACAGCAAATGCAGAATACCTTTAAGAAGATTAGTGCAATTAGGCAAGATAATGTGACTTGAGTAGTTCTACTAATTTGTTAGCCTTGGTTTTCCTAGGTTAATGTACTGCTTAGTTATACATACAGTGTCTGAGTGTTTTTCTAGGTCACTGAAGTGAAGTATTTGTAGTTTTTCTGAAATCTGTGATATTTCTTCATTAATAATTAAGGCACCTAAAAGTAAGCAGAAGAAGTTTACAATCTGAAAGAAGGCAGTCATTAATAATTAAACTTTATAAAGCTCAGTTACTGCTTGTGGCAGTGCTTGAAAGCAATTTGATTTTTTTTTTTTTGTTTTGGTATGTGAAGTATATTTAATAAGATGTTGTGCTGCTAACCTAAAACTCTGAAGAGGAATCTGTAAATTTGATTTTTCCTTCTGTTTGTCTGTATGTACACCCCCATTTGATTGCTTGTGTTCCCATTATTCAGGCTCTAACAGAACCAGAAGAAACATTCATGACTGTTCGCCTTCAGTTTGTCCAAACTGGAGTGCTTTTCAAGGGGTGGTGGAAGGTTTTGTTCTGGTTTAGTTCTCATTTGATTTTGTAGTGTATAGTTTGTCTTCCTTTTATCTTTTTCCTTCAACTTCCTTCCTTCCCCCGGTGTGATTATGCTGCTTACAAAGGTAATGTCATATTGCATTCCTGAGTACCTTCAAATCCTGAGTTTTAAGATACATGTCTGTAACATTTAGAAGTAGGTTGCAAGAAAATGAGTTTTCAGTTGTTTGGGCTTTTAGTCTTGCATTTGAAAAATGTTAGAAGTACATCTTGAAAGACGTGCTGGCTGATTATCTGAATATATTTCATGTTATTGAAAATCAGGTCACGGTGATTTTAAGTTGTGTTCTGTCTCCATCTATCTGTCAGGATGCATCTGTTTTGTTGTTGTCAGGTCATACCTTTGAAAAAGGTTCAAAGGATTTAGAAGAGAAAAATCTACTACTGCTTCGGTATCCTGACAGTTAGCCTTAGGTCTTCCAGGTATTTAAAGGAGCACCCATTAGATGTTGGCTTAGTAAAGCTAGGCAAATGATCCTGCTGTTTGTGAAGCTTCTCTGTTTCTTAAAAGCATACCTAAGAGTTGACTTTCAAGGGCTTACTTTATCTAGACCTTGAAGTCAAGCTCCTCAGAAATCACTTTTGTGATCACAGTGCTGATTTTTGGGCAACTTTGTAACCAGAACTTTATATTCCAAACCTCAGACCACTTCTGCTTCTTATTGCAAGTGTTTTAAGTACCAAATAGTAGCTTCAGTAGCTAAGCATCAAGTCTCTGTATCAGCTTGAGAAATGTTACCCTTTCAACCAAGGGCAGACTTTTAGGATTTACTTCAGTGAGAAAGCAGGATAGAGACGTGGCATTATTTAGATTGGAAAAGACCTGAAAGACCAAGTTCAACTATTAACAGAAAATTGCTATGTCTACCAGTAAACCATGTTCCAGAGCACCACATCTACCTTTTAAATACTTCCGGGGGTACAGACTCCACCACATCCCTGGGCAGCTTGTTGCTTTGCTTGGCAACCTTTCAGTGAAGATCCTTTTCCTAACAGCCAACATAAACCTTCCCTGGCACAACTTGAGGCTATTTCTGCCTGTTCACTTTGCTTGTTACTTGAGAGAAGTAACAAGAGGCTGACCTACCTGGCTATACCCGTCTTTCAGGTAGTTCTCTCTTCTAGTCAAAATAGTTACCTTGCTGATTAAGCTTTAAGTCTATGACTGCATTGGTTACTTAACCAATATAAATGGAGGAGAGGGGAAGTTAAAGAAGATTCTTCAGCAAATCTTTGTAGTTCCTATACTGCACAGATTAATTTTTTTTCTTCATCGTTGCAGAAGTGGCTTCTGTCTGCAGTCTCTTTCCCTAGGCTTTGGTGCCTGCTTCTGCCTCAAACATGTGAAAGAGTCATAGCTTTAAACATCACTTATTCTCCATGGCAGTTATCCTTCAGCACCAACCCATCAGTATCCCAGAAATCTGTGATTGAACCTTTTTTTTCTAAGGCCTGTCCATTTTTTGTTTGGGTCATTCACTTTGTAGCATCTGCTTGCCGATTTATAACATTTATAACGTTTATAAAGGTTATAACATTTATAAGGTTATAACCTTTATAACATTTATAAAGGTTAACCTTTATAACCTTATAACCTTTATAAAGAGGACTTTTGAGGACTTTTTCAAGCTTCTTGTAGCTTTGTGTTGTTAGACTGACATTCTGCATCATCTCTCTGAGGTGAATCAATAGTATAAATCCAGAAGCCTTTACATTTTTGTGGTGAGTTCTGCCTTCCTTTGTTCGATAGGTATGTAGATATGACAAGTCCCTACAGAGGACTGATTTATAGTCAGCTGTTTTTTTCCTAATTGTGTTGCAGAATGCTGAGAAGGGATTCCTGTCTCACTTCCACTACAGTATCTTTAAATGTAGGGCTTATTTGCAAATTATTGAATTTTTTTGGATTGTATTAGTCACAAAGAAAGTTAGTTTGTGTGGATCACTATAGTTCTGAGAACAAATTTGTCTCTTGGATCACTTGATGTTTGTTTGCCATCCCCGCAACAAACTTTCAGTGATCAATTTTGGATGTAGTCTACACTTCCTTTGAGGTCCCAGTATTGGAATCATCACTGGCATCAGATAAGGCATCCACTAGTTGTGGAAATAATGAGTGTGGGAGGAGGGAGGGCTTCCTTACTATTTTAACTATATGTATCACATGCAGGAATAGTTAGAGTAAATACTGTATTACGAGAGTAAATACTTTTTTAATTGCTTTGGGTGTCCATCTTGAAATGAAAAATACAGGGCTAATGTAAAATTTGGCCTGTGATGGCTATTTAATTGCTTATATATGTATTTTAAATTATTTAGAAAACCATTGCATATAATTTTGTGGTATTTTTATGATGAAAGCTGGAGAGAAAATCTTCTATGTAAGAAATGTTTATGGACCTTTTATATGCTCTGTTCTTTCTTAAAGGTGGTTGTTATTATGCAAAATAAAATTGGTCCAATAATGCACTGTGTACTTGAAAAAGTGACTAGAAGGGAAACTAAATAAAAACATTTTGCCTTTTTAATGCTTGTCTGATGATCTTTTGATATGTTAGAGCTGCTCTGGGTCTATATTTTTCTTAGGAAAATGAATAAAAAAGCATTAAGAAAATTACTTACCTGAGTTTTTTTTAAATTTAAGGCAGCTAAGGCTGGATTGAAAATCTACAGACCAGGAGTAAAACAGGATGATGAAAATTCTGGTGGCTGGTTTAGCTGGATATGGAGCTGGTCGGGTAGAAAAAAGGATGAAAAAAACCAAGAAGTAAAGGGTTCAAGTATGATAATTTACTGGTATTTTTTTTTGTTACTAGGAATCTATTAGAGTCCTAGGTACCTAGCAGTGGAACTTGTTATCAATTTGTTACTGTATGCATTTTCTCTTAGCCTTTTCTTTTGCTTATATACTTGTTAATTGCATGTAACAGAGGTTATACAATTGTACAACTCCTCCATAGTTCCTTCTGAGCTGTGTTTAATACAGTGGAAATTAATGGAATGTAAACAATTTTACTTGCATTCATTTTAAAATTTGCGTATTTCTTGAAATGTATGTTTGATATATGAGGCACCTAGTAAAGATTATGGAACTTAGAAAGTTAATCGCAAAGGCTGCTTCTGTTGTTAGCAAGATAAGAAATAGAATAGGTAAGGAAAAAATTATAAGAGCATTTTAAAGCACGCTTTAGATTTGCAAGACTTGGCTTTAAACCCAAGGGTATTTTCTTTTGCTAATTCAGGACAGTAATGTTGACAGTATCTGCTCTGTATTGTAGAGCTACCAAGCACAGAGAAGTGTAGAACAGTATTTGCATTTTTCAGATCTCTATACTCAGTTTAACTAACCTCTTGAAATGTGACAGGTCTTGAACAGCTGATGACACAGGAAGAGAAGGCTAAACTTTATGCAGCAATTGGATATAGTGAAACAGCTGTGGATCCAACCCTTCCAAAATCAGTAAGTCATAGCTGGCTGTGTGGTATAGCTTCATCTACTAAAAAAATCTCCAAAGATGATAGGAAATCACTTTTAAATTACTTGAAGCTTCGTCTCTATATTTGAATATTGTTCTGATACCTGTCAATGAAATTACTGCATGCCAGTTTTCTGCATCCTTAGATGCAGTTTTAGTATAGCGGTTACAAAGCTTACTTTTGGATATTCTAAAATAGTAAAGAATAAATTTTTACTTGCTCTAACAAGAATAGGATAATAAATGTAGTGTATTGTAGTTTAAATATTGAAGTATATTAATATATCATCTTACAATATTCAAAAGCTTTTTAAGAAAATGCACTAGGGAATCTTAATAAAGGATCAGGAAGTCCACTGTAATCTAAAATATGAGTGATAGTAGATGAGGTAGAATAAGTGATTATATATTATATAAAGAAAGAGATGATTCAAGGATTGTACTGGGAAAGAGCGACATTTTGAACCATTCGGAAATGGTCTGATAAATCCTCTTATTGTGTGATACCAAGGATGATATGATGAGCTGCTTTCTACCTTTGCATCAGAGGGTCTTTTTCACAAAATTAGGTAAAGATATAAAAGAATCATATTTGTGAGGATACTCTGCTCTTTAGTTTAGCCTGCCTCTTTGTAGACTTTTACACCAGCTATGATACGAGCTATGCGCAAAAGCAGTAGTTTCAAACTTAGTTGTAGCTTTCATCTCTTCATAAATTGTATCAAGGTGGATATTAATGTATTTTATACTCCTATGTTGTTTTTTTTGGCATGTCTAGTATGAAGCCATGAAGTTCTCTGTGAACTTATTAAGCATGTCAATATCAATAAGAGAAAACACGCAAACTCCTCAGCTAATAGAATTTGCATTAACTGACTTGAGTACAGTATTTACCCAACGACCAGGTGCACAAGCAATAAGGTGAGCTTTCTCTATCAAACTGGTTTCACATCTCATGAAATGATGGTAATGACAACTAGTAGGCATTTTAAGACCGTGTTATGATATTTAAGTGTCATTCCTTGTGCAGTCTGGAGTGAAGTTGTTCTGCGGCTGAGGGATAAATCATGGATACTCTTCCCATGATTGAATTCTCTGCATCTCCAGAACTTTTTGTTCCAATATGGATATGCTCCTTTTTTTTTATTTTCAGTTTGTCATTGTTATGTGCAAACAATCCGGTTACAAACTTGTTATTTGCTTTGAAAAGTGACTGTTAAGTTTCCTTTTGAAACTTAACCTGAGCAGGGTGATCTTGTAACCACTTGTTTGTGGGCATTTAACATGATGGAAAAGTTCTTGTGTTCCCGGTTCACTTTTGGATTTGTGGAAGAAAGATGTAACTGATGATTTTTCCTTTGTTTTATGCTCTCAGTAGGTGAGTGAAAAGCATCTAGTGAAATATTTCAATTTTATTTCAAATGCACTTAAAAATTCTGTGAGAAGGTAACCTTCCTCTTTTAAACCTTGTTCCTCTACTTTGAGATGAGTATAATATATGTATAACATTAAGATACTATTGATCTTGATTAGTTTTATGTTGAATTTTTTCTAAGGTTTTGCGTCTGTGTTTTCTGTTACTGCTCTTGTGCATCTAAATGGCCCTGACAATCCTATTGTACTAAGAAAAAGAGAAAAAAGAATACATTTTTTACAGTGAAATATTTTTCTTAGAGTGTTGGGAGATAAAAAATCTTCAACTGAGAGCTGTTGCAGAGGCAGATAGCATTTTGGTGGAAAAAAAAAATCCAAGATCCAAAAAGTACCTCTTGGAGTAATTAGACGATTTGTCTTTGTTTTTTTCGTTTCTCTGTGCCAGAACCATTTTGTCTCTTCTGTGTGTCTGTTTCCCACTATAAATACACCTTCTAATTCCTGAAGTCACACTAAAGTATTCTCACTTGAATTCTGCAACTTTGCAGAATCTCTTACCTGCCCTGACACCTGCCCTCATGAAAAGTGTATGAAGGAAATAAGTTAGATGCCCTATTGTATTTAGACAGGGGCAGCTAATAGACGCAAAAGATAATGAAATGGAAAAGGGATAACACATGGATGTATGTATTAAATCCTTAGAATAAGCTGTTTATAGTTAAAGTAGGGTAGAAACATATTGTACTGGTTTGTGTTTTATTTTTTTTTTTCCATCTAATTTCTTGTACTCTTTCCATGTAATTGTACTTAGCCAGATGGATATTGCATCTGAACAGTCTGCTTACATTTCTGTACAGGTTTGAAACAAAAATTGCCTCACTTGAAGTTACAGGCGTGTCTCAAGAAAAGTGTACACCCCGTCTCCTGTCTTCTCGAACAGCCTATTCAGATGACAATACCTCACTTTTAAGCATAATGTTTGAGACTAATCCTTTGGATGAGAAAGCAGATCAGAGGATTAGAATAGAATCACAACCACTGGAAATAGTATATGATGCAGTAAGTAAATATTTGAATAAGTTATAAATCGTCAAAAATCCTACTTAATAGTAAATTTACCTTATTTTTTTAACAGATGACAGTAAATAACTTAGTGGATTTCTTTAGACCTCCAAAAGATGTACATTTAGAGCAATTGACGTCGGCTACTCTGATGAAGCTTGAAGAATTCCGGGAGAAAACATCAACAGGCAAGTGCTGCATGCTCTTCTCACAGCACACTCAGACAAATTTTAGATTGTACGAGTGCTGAGTGTATCTTTCTCCATGGAGATGTGTGCATCCAAGTCATAGCTTTCTAACACCTAAATAAGGTGTTTACCACCTGCTCACTTAGCACTATTTGCTATCATAATTTCATCTACATGATGGTTCTTTAAGGAGTGTCTATAGTGGTTCAGAAGAAATATGAAGAGCATATGTACTTAGCATATGTATTTTTAGCATATGTACCTTCCTAACACACCACCTAAATAGTTGAATTATTCTATCTCATTGCAGTATGTTTATTCTAGGTATTGAATAATTTAATGTTTATATCTCTTTTAACTTTAACTGTTTCTACTTGTAGAAATATTTGTAAAATATGCTCCAAAGCCATAGATAATCTTCCAGTATTTTTTACGCCATACAGAGTTAAAAGAGTTTGTTACATCTTCTGTTTTGTTCATCTGGTATGTAGAAGGCCTCAGTTATTTAATACTCCTGAAATACTGATTCTGAGATATTATTCTTCTAAGTTAACCTCTGAAACCTTTTCAGGTTTCTTGTTTCTCAGGAAATTATGCCTTTGTATAGATGTTTTTGATTTTCTGACTTCCTTGATGAATATTGATTTTGATTTGGATTGACTCAGTTCAAGGTATATAAACTGTATTTATCTGCTTTCCAGCTCATAAGTTTTATAGCCGTTACACTAGTTTTCATTTCATCCTGCTTTTCTCTAGAGATCTTGTATTTTAAGACATGAATGTAAGTCCTGAGTACTGTGAAGACTAACACTGAGATCTGTGGACTTAATTTGTTCCAGTAAGGATGTCTGAGGCTTTGTAAATCAGAGATGTATCCAGCACAGTGTCCTGTCTCTGTGGATGGGAGTGGATGCAGGGGGGAGATATTATATATAAATTATTTTTAAAAGGAAAAAACAAACAATGGATGTTTTCTTAAACCTCTTGTAATTTCATAACCTATTAATAATTAAATTGTAAATATAAAAAATCTGAATACTGAAGTGATAAAGATTTTAAGAAAACTCAAGCAAAAAGTTTATTTGATTGCTTCTATCAGGCTAGTATTGGGAGGGAAATCAAGCATCAGTAGTATTTTTATTTATTAGTTCTTCTTTGAGTGAACTGTTTAATTAAGGACTAATATCAGATTAACCAGAATTATCAGCTTCCTTGTATTTTCTATCAGAAATTTCTTGAGCAATATTGACTATATTGATACAACAGTTCATTGTTGATTTCCAAAATGAAATTTTAAATTTGCTTTATATATAATATGCTTGGTTCTCTGCTCATTAGCAGCAAAAATAGTGGTGTTGATCATAATTAATATTTTGTGAAAATACGAAATCGTCCTCTGTGTTTATTCCAGTTGAGCATATCATTACTGTAGAGGTATATCCAATACTGTTTATACCCTCACAAGAATGCCATGTTGTCCAGAGTAACCTAAAACCTTGTTCCAGTCACAAATGAAAAATTTGATGATAATGTCTCAAAATATGCAGTACACTGCTTGTAAAATCTTGTCTGAGTTTCAGAGAATTGCCAGTGAAAAAAGATTTGATCTGCAGAATATTCTGATGCAGGAGACTATGCTAAGCTCAGAGGTAGAATAAGAAAAGTGGAAACCTAGAAGTATAATTAATATGTTCAGACCTGCAGTCCTCAAGAATGAGTTCTTAACACTTTTCTTTGAAGCAATAGAAGGTAGCTGGAAAGTATAGGGGAACTGTGAACTGCAAAATTGAAGGAACTTGCTACACTGGAGTAGTTATGATTTTCAGCATTAAAAAACATTAAAAAAGCTTGGTTTACCAGAGCTCAGTTTATGGATTCTACTACATGTTTTCCCAAATAAAAGAAACGAGAAAATATTTACTTGACCTTTCTACATCACTCAAATTCAGCTAGCCAGTGCAAACTGATAAAATCCTGCTCTTCTTGTTACTCCAAGTTGTTTTGTCTTGCAAATCCTGAAATGTAGTTGTCATCCAGTACTTTACTGACTAGCCTAGCTCTCCTCTGACAGGGCAACCTTTGATAACGTAGCAGATTTGTTTTCTTACCAGTGGATGTGTTTACTGTCATGTTGTTATCTTCATAATTCATTGTCTCTACTTCTGTGATCATCAGCTTGTTGTAAATGGTAGATATTTAATGAGTTGTAGCTACATCATAAGGCAATTTCCAGATCTAACTTGGAGCAATACCATTCACTCTTCAGCTGAGCGAAAAAGCAGAATTTGATCACAAATCTTATGAATATCTGATTTTCCCAACTAATTGCATGATGTTTGGACTTAATTTTTGTAAGATCATATATTTGCATATCTTTGGTGTCTCAAGATGGAGATGTTTGTCAGCATTTAGTGTAAACCTGTGTATCTCAGTATCAAAAAACACTAACAGTTTGGCTAGTGTAGTTGGATACTCCAAATAAGAAATTCTAGAGCAATTAGATTTCTGAATCTATGGAACATAGTGGGTTAATTCAGTAATTTCAAAGTTGCAGTTCACATTCCAGTTCTTCTCTAATTTCATCTCTGCTCAGTGGGAAGTATTTTTGAGTTTGCATATGTCACATTGTTGTCTATACTTGTCAGCACTATTTCCTATCATCGTTTTATCTACTTGATGCTTCTTTAAGCACTGTCTATAATGAATGAAAGAAGAAATACGAAGAGCATATGTACCTTAGTTATTTAGCATATAGAGTTTGTTTAAAATTAGATCTGATTTTCTTTTTATCACTTTCTTTTAATCCTACAGGTTCTGTATGAATTTCTTTTGTTTGTTTGTATTTAATAATTGTACTGTTTTTTCAGGATTGTTGTATATTATTGAAACCCAGAAAGTTCTTGACCTCAAAATAAACCTCATGGCTTCATACATCATAGTTCCACAGAAAGGATTCTATGACCATACATCAAATTTACTGCTGCTGGATCTTGGTAGCTTTAAAGTATGTATTTGCGTAATAACGTAATTTACCAAAAGTAATAATTCAGCTTTTTACCTGATTTACAGTTTCTTAATTTGAGTTTCATGGTCATGAACAGTACCATAGTACTTACTCTTACTCTTACAAGAGTAAGAGTACCTCTTGCAGTGTATTTTTTAGGTATTTATTTTAAAGTGCTTTCTAGTCAAGGCAAAAGTTACTGAACTCTTCTCAGCAGATTTGTTCGGTGCAAAAGAATTGCTAGAAAATACTCCTTCCCTAGCAAGAAACTACTGTTGATACTTTGGACTGTTATGTGGAAAATGTCTAGTAATTTTTTACATTGCCTTACAATATAAAATAGTGAACTTCTTTGTTACATGATTAAATGGTGTTCTTATTTTTCATATTATTATTACTTTAATCACTGAATTTACTTTAAAATTAAAGTAAACATACTGGCAAATTTTAAGATAATTTGGATGAGATTGGGGGTGTGTTTGAGATAATGATTTATCTTTTTGAGTTTTCCCTTGCATGAGGTATGTAAAATTATAATTTATCACTATAAAAAAGGAATAGACTTTGAAATAAAATAGAAGAGACTTTATTATTAGCGGTCTTCTTCTTACTCAGTGATGAACTTGTGTACTTCAGGATAAATGATCTTACGTGCATATTGGCAATTTACTTTTTATTTACTTGTATTCTGGGTAAAATTGGTTCTGCCACTTAGTATCTGTTTAGATTGCTGTCTGCTTTTTAGCAAAAATTTGTTTCAAATCCTAAGATCTTGCTAATGAGAATAAGTTTTCTATGTAATTTCCACATAATTACTTCTGAACGTGTGATTTCAGCTTGAATTATAGAACGGTTTGGCTTGGAAGAGACCTTTAAAGGTCATTGAGTTTAACCTCACTGCAATGAGCAGAGACATCTTTAACTAGATCAGGTTCCTCAGCCACCTGTCCATCCTGACCTTGAATGTTCCCAGGGGTGGGCGTACACCTCCTCTCTGGACAACTCGTGCCAGTGTCATACCACTTGCATTTTAAGAAAATTCCTTATATCTAGTCTATATCTACTCTTAGTTTTAAGGTGTTACCCCTTGAATTGTCAGACCAAGTCCTGGTAAAGTCTGTTACCATCTTTCTTTTTGGCCCACTCTAAATACTGAAAGGCTGCTGAAAAGTCTTCCCAGAGCCTTCTCCTGGCTGAACAGCACCAGCTCTCTCTGCCTTTTTCTTAGAGGAGATGTGTTCTGTCCCTCTGATCACTTTTCTGGGTCTTCTGTAGGCCTGATCCCACAGGTTGCAGTACTCCAGGTGAGGAGCAGAGTAGAGGGCAGAATCCTCTCCCTTGCCCTGCTGACCACACTGCTTTGGATGCAGCCCAGGATATGTTTGGCTTCCTGAGTGCACATTGCCAGGTATCATCCGGCTTTTCATTGCACTGCACTCCCAGGCCCTACTCCATAGAGCAACTCACAATCCCATTGTCAGCAGCCTGTATTGATCGCCGAACTACTGAATCACTTGGATTGGCAAAGACCTTAGGATCCTTGAGTCCGGCCATTAACTCAGTACTGTCAAGTCCACCATTAAATTATGTCCCTATGTGCCATGGCTGTATGGCTTCTAAATTGCTCTGGATTCAATGACTCAACCATGTCCCTGGGCAGCCTGTTCTGGTGCATAGTAACCCTTTCAATGAAGAAGTGTTTCTTAATTTCCATTCTAAACCATCCCTGGTACAACTTGACGCTGTTTCTGCATGTTCAGTTGCTTGTTTCTTGCGGTAAGAGCTTAGCTCCTGACCTACATCCTCAGACTCCTTTTGGGTAATTTTTAGGTAAGGACCTCGCTCTGCCTCCTTTTCTCCACACTAAAGAACCCTAGCTCCCTTGGCTATAGGACTTGTGCTCCAGATCCCTTCCTAGCTCTTTTGCCCGTCTCAGGACATATTCCAGCACCCTAATGTCTTTGTTGCTGTGCGGAACCCCAAATAAAGTATAGTATTCAAGCTGCAGCCTCGCCAGTGCCAAGTACAGGGGAATGAACAATCCCTCCCCTTGTTCTGCTGGCCACACTATTGCTTTTGGCCACTTGGGTACTCACTGGCTCTCATTCAGATGGCTGTCAATCAGCTTGACCTGCTGCTCTCCTCCCTGAGCTATGTCACTAAGCAGAGGGATTCTCTGCTTAGGCACGCCTCCCACAGGTGTGCTTACTGCTGCTGTCTGGTGTTGGCATAAGAGTGAGACACATCCTGCAGCCTGGCACCTGGGCGGCAGCATGTTCCCACCAGAGCTCTGATGAGGTGCATCAGTCGTGCTGATGATTTGGTAATGGGCTGCTCCAGTCCAACTGCAGGTCTGTGCCATAGGTCATGTTTAAAAAGAATGTGTTGGATTGCTTCAGAAAGTAGAATTAGTGAAGAAGCTTACTCTGTGGATACTAAAAATTATGTGATCTGGTTGTAAATCCAAGTTATTCCAGTGACAGATAATTTCACCAGCTCTTCTGAGTATTTGTAGGCAGTTTGTAGGGTTGGTACTTTGTAGTTGTTTGTGTGCTTGAAACAGCCTCCTAATAGCCTACTTCCTTTTCCACCCCATACAAGATTATTCTTGGAAGTGTTACATAGAAGAACACATTTCAAATGTAGACTTCAGTATGTGTGGCATTTTTTTCCTGAAGTGGATGAGTAATTTTTGTAGTGAATGTGACTCCTAGGTTGGTTCCTCTGATTTAATAGAATTTAGAAATACCATAAGAAAATAGCAGAGAAAATTTATTTGCCTCTCAGGATATGATTAGTAGTTCTGTATTCACTTCGACTGACATATGCTTAAGTGAGAGGTGGGTCGTTTGTTGAATGAGAATGTTTAACACAAAACAAACAATCTTTTCCCTCAGTTGCATACTGGAAAAGATCAAGCCCCAGGAGGAAAAATGGCATGTAAAATCAAAACTGTTCCTCAGTAGATAAATAGGGTTATTAATTTAGTCATTCTGAATTTGCATCTCCAAGTTATTTTTAACGTAAAAGTTGCAACGGACTTAGAGTCCAGCAGTACTGAAAAATAAATGCTGTGTCTTAGATGCTAGTTTTTCAACCTCTTTTAGTTCATTTGAATATTGCCTGGGTTTGACAAAACCAAATATGAATCCAAAATTATTAGACATGTAAGGATGAGATTATTAGACATGTAAGGATGAAACTCATCAGAGATGAACATCAGGGAGGATACATACAAATGTGAAATACCAGAGAAGTATGGGTGTCCCAGAGCTGAATCAAAGGACTATTGACTGATACTAAAGGAAAGACATTGATGATGAACAGTCCAAATCATCTTTTCCTCTCTAATGTGTCACAGCTGAATTCAACAGAGTTCAGAAATACCCTTCACGTGTCTGAGTTGCTTAATGTAGTAATATTTTATATATAAAAATTCTGAATTATTTTTCTACTGATTAAAAAGATTTTGAGATTTTATACTTTGGAGTATAAGTCACTTATTGAAGAAAATTATTCTGTACATAGTATATAATATATTTTAATTTGCTT